>CM022945.1:119078139-119689568 GCA_012931725.1 Litsea cubeba
CTCTCAAAATCTGATGAGAGATCTAAAACCGACAGTAGAAACTTGAAAGAAACAGCAACCACCCGGCTCACACGGAGAACACCACGAAACCCCTCTCTGTCTCTCTCTCTCTATGTGGGCTGTCCAAGGACCGGGTTGGCGCAGGTTGTCCTTATCCTGACCTCTGTATCTTAAGCCCGAGCCAATGCGGACTAGAGTCCTTGGCACATTTGGCATTTTACTTTTAAGGGAAAATTTTAAAACAGGGCCTAAGTTTTTTTTTTATTTTAAAACAGGATAAAATTAGATTGTGATTTCAAAATAGGCCTTAAGTTTTTCAAAACCATTTCAATTGAGGACATCCAGTGAATTTTAGCATCTTCCGGCAGTTTATTCAATATTTTTTTTTCAAAATCCCGAAAATGCCCTTTAGGGCTTAAGTTAAAGAGAGAACGCCCTTCTTTTCCATTCCCCCTCTGCTTAGCTCCTTCTCCATTTTCCATTCCATTCTTCTCCGTTCCTTCACCATTTCAAGTCCGGCGAGCGTTTTCTCTTCTCCGGTGAGCACAAGAGAGGAGTGATTATCCACGGGACTGCAGGCCAAGGTATTTTCTCATTCCTTTCTTCCCTCTCCTATTCCCCTTTCCATTTTCCCTCTTTTTCACTCATGGAAATGAATAGCCCTAACTGGTGATGGAAGGTTGTGGTAACTGGTGATTGCATCTTACCAAATATGCAACAGGTAGCCTGGTTTAAAACCTGGTCACACCGGACGCATCGTACCACTGGGTAAGACGCGAATGTGGAACATCAGGAGGTGATGAGTCCTTAGTCACGTGGCTAATGCAAGTTTCCAATTGGGAGTTGGGAGTTGAATTTTATTTTTTTTAATGAGTTTGAACTCTATTCGATCCTACCCTAGCCAAAAGTGTTCTGCCAAATTGGAAATGCCCACTTTGGCAATGCCCACTTGATGCAAGATTAGGTACATCTGATGTGTTATTTGATCTCTCCATTTTCTTCTATTTTGTGAACAAGAACCCAATAAATCCATAATGTTTTATGAATCAGCTATAAGTAGAATGTTGTCTCTGCTCATTCTTTCCATTTTTATTCTCATTAGATATTGACTGAACTCTCTTTATATTGCAGATGGAATCCATGGGGAGAATCTCTCAAGTAGAGTGCATCAAACACTTCCGTTTGGCGTGAAGGATAACCAGAACGTTGCTGGTAATTTTTAATATGCACATCATTACAAGACTGATCATGGATTATGAGTATAAAACATAATTCATCAAGTATTGAAAATCCTTTTTTTGAGTGGCTAATGGCTTCAAACAGGGATTAAAAATCTAAAAGCTTACCTGTGGTGTCAAAAATGGGCTTAATGGGGTTCCATGGCTTGGATCCACTTATATTGATATTGATACATGAGGGCACAGAATACTGTATGTGCCATTGATATTGTTATTGAGAATTTTATTAAATCTGGCCACCCTCAAAATTAAAATTCCGCTACCAATGTCTCAAAATGGGTCATTTATATATGATAAGAAGAGAAAATTAGGTGAGAGTATATCTCCAATTATAATGATATTGATGTTAATTTCAGGTTAATGAACAGGTGATTCTTATCCATGGCAACGCAATCATGTACTAGTAAGTGTCCAATTTTAAAATGCTATTTTTTTATTTGTTAATGGTCCATCAAGGTTTAGGTTGTTTAGGGATTTAACATAATTGTCCAAATAAAACAAGGAACTAATTAGCCTCATTGTTTTTAGGGTGAAAATGGATGTGGCATGTTTATTTGGAAAGATGAAATATCCATGGACGAAATGGAGGATGCTAATTCTGCTGTAAACCGATTTTGCATTTCTTAAGGAGACCTTTGTAATTTGTCATCAAAGTTGGAGCGCATGGAAATAAGGCTGAATTCGATTGATGCAAAGTTGGACGCAAAAGTAGAGCTTCCTCGCAAATTATTTGCTTTTATCGTGATTGTATGTTGTGTAATTTTTGTGGCCTATATGGCGAATATGAACTGAAATTTGATGTGTTAGCTGAACTTATATTAATAGTAAAGAAATAGCATGTTTTAATCCAATTTGATCAGTTTCCGCAAGGTATGCGAATAGTGAAAAATACCCATGATGATTTGTCAGAAGAGAATGATATTAACAAGTACCCATGATGATTACTTTTTAAAGAAAGATTGGGTGAACAGATTTATGCATATATAAGTCCATATGGTGCTGATCATGAAATTTAAGCCATCCAACTTTATGGTCCTGCAGTCCACAATTCAACGAGCAAAATCAATTAAGATTGCTTAATCAACGTGCCCAGGGCTTTGTCCCTCCGATGGAAAAAGTAGCTGCTCTGATTTCAGCTTCTGAAGGCAGTGCAAGGATTAACTGATTATCAGTTGTGGTGATCGAGGGGCAGATGGCACTTGGTAAAATGGGCGGTGCTAATGAGCTATGGGGGGGGGGGGAGCTGAGTAAAGTTTAGAAAAGAAATCCCTACAGTGTTCTGTAAGTTGTGCTTGTGTAGTGAAGGATGTGCCATCAGGTGCAGTGAGGCTGTGAATCCTATTCTTTCAACAGTTCAGTATCATACACATCTTTATCATCCACCGACACGACCACCAATAATGAATCAAGCTGGGTACCGGACACGTATAACCGGGTTTAAGACACCTGGAATGTATCTTCATAGCTTCGTCTATTTTGCCAATTTTGTAACGCCCAATGTGGGTCCATTGTTCGACACAAATATCAAGGTGCCAGTAGCTACTTCTGTCATAGTTCCTTTTAAATTCTAACACACTTGCTTTTATAGAAAAAAAGTACACTGTATTCTTCCTTGCTCAGTAGGACCTGGAAAATTTGAAAGTCAGTTTTGTGATCCAGGCTGAAGTTAAAAGAGGCATTATATGAATGCATTAGGGGGGGGGGGGGGGGGGGGGGGGGTTCTTTACAGTTCATAATAAGTTGTTAGCATTACAAAATGTAACTGTCAGAAAATAACATGTTAAACTGCCAACCAGTCTTTCATCAAAATGATGATGTTTGTAAACACATCCACTGCATAAACAAAATATCCAAAATGTAGATCGGTCTTTACATATCGGATATCAACTCCATACTCCCTCAAAACCTCCAAGCATAGGACCTTTGCATTGACATTTAGATCGGTCTTTAAGCGAGGTTGTATCTTCTCAATGATACACTTAACCGATGCCATGTGGTTGCCCGCTTGGTTAACATTCAAGCATGTATGGCTATCTTGTAATTTTTTCATCTGAAATGAGACTCCATCGGGCAATACAGATGCATGTAACCGCCATTCACAACTACTCTCGGAGCATACCACTGTAATGTGGGACTTGTGATTCTTTACAAATCTCATGTCAAATGAGTTGCAAATTGCATATTGCTTAAGTGCCATTCTAAGGGTCATTCACACTCTTGAAAAGAAATCCAATTGAAAGCACAGGACGATCCATATGCCTCTCACGATCAAATTCATTAACCTTGTGATATGAGACTTCATCGGAGTCTGAACCTGTGTTTAGTGAATGACAACTTAATTGTGATATATAGCCTGAAAATTGTCCTTCTGCCTCTTCTACTAATGCTATATCCCCGTTTGCATCTTCAACACCAATTCTAGTAGCAAGCTCATTTCCTTCATTTTCGTATTGAAAATTAGCACACTCCGATTAGTAAAGTTCAAATCAAGTTGTGATACATCATCCTCACTATCAGGATTGTATGACTCATCCAATTCATCATCATCAGAGTTAATGTAATGCAAGCCCGATGCCATCTAAACAAGAGAACAAATGCAATGAAATAAGAAATCTCACAACCATACATATGAATTTGATAAAATGCTAAAAAAAGATACAATCAGATGTTTCATACCAATGATACAATCAGATGTTTACATCGACAAATAATTATTAAATAAATGGAACTGGGTTCATTATAATTATGCCAAACAGGTCATGAGGGTTGGATTCTGAGCAGAGATAACATTCTATTTATATAGGCAGGTCAAATTCACGAGGCAT
Organism: Litsea cubeba; assembly: GCA_012931725.1. NCBI lineage: Eukaryota > Viridiplantae > Streptophyta > Magnoliopsida > Laurales > Lauraceae > Litsea > Litsea cubeba. Next base: position 119,082,203 of record CM022945.1, read on the forward strand.
AAAACTTATTGTGTTGACAAGCCCTTTACATTTATATTAACAAAAGATTACTAATTTACAAAAAATCCATAAAGTTTTGAAAATCACAACATAGTCACTGAAAGACTGAATCAAACAACAAAGTACAAAACTCACAAATTTAGCATTGTGCTGTCCTCTGCTCTAATTATGTGTGGAGGAATGCAGATAAGGAATGCCATTGGTGGCTAAACCGGAAAAGTCAAAGGTTATTTATTGGGTTCTTGTTCACAAAATAGAAGAAAATGGAGAGATCAAATAACACATCAGATGTACCTAATCTTGCATCAAGTGGGCATTGCCAAAGTGGGCATTTCCAATTTGGCAGAACACTTTTGGCTGGGGTAGGATTGCATAGAGTTCAAACTCATTAAAAAAAAATAGAATTCAACTCCCAACTCCCAATTGGAAACTTGCATTAGCCACGTGACTAAGGACTCATCACCTCCTGATGTTCCACATTCACGTCTTACCCAGTGGTGCGATGCGTCCGGTGTGACCAGGTTTTAAACCAGGCTACCTGTTGCATATTTGGTAAGATGCAATCACCAGTTACCACAACCTTCCATCACCAGTTAGGGCTATTCATTTCCATGAGTGAGAAAGAGGGAAAATGGAAAGGGGAAAAGGAGAGGGAAGAAAGGAATGAGAAAATACCTTGGCCTGCAGTCCCGTGGATAATCACTCCTCTCTTGTGCTCGCCGGAGAAGAGAAGACGCTCGCCGGACTTGAAATGGTGAAGGAACGGAGAAGAATGGAATGGAAAATGGAGAAGGAGCTAAGCAGAGGGGAATGGAAAAGTATGGAAAAGAAGGCCTTCTCTCTTTAACTCAAGCCCTAAAGGGCATTTTCGGGATTTTGAAAAAAATATGGAATAAACTGTCGGAAGATGCTAAAATTCACCGGATGTCCTCAATTGAAATGGTTTTGGAAAACTTAAGGCCTATTTTGAAATCACAATCTAATTTTATCCTGTTTTGAAATCTGAAAAAAAACTTAGGCCCTGTTTTGAGATTTTCCCTACTTTTAAAATAAAGTGGAGTGAAGTGAAATAAAAAGTATGAATAAAATATATAGTGGGTTATGATGGTATTTTATTTTTAGTTATTTGGGATGGAATATTGTTGACTTTTGGTATGAGAAATGGAGTTTTTTTATCTTTTAGTTAATAAATGCAGTTGATTTTTGACTTTTTGTTGGAAAAGTTGGAGGGAATTTTGATAAAAAATGCTTTTGATTTGATGTGTAAGATGACTTAACTTGACTTGACTTTACTCGTAAAATTACCAAACGTGCCCGCAACTTGGCCCTTATTCTAACCTAAATGAACACGACTTGGCCAAAGCATTCTTTAAATTTTCTTTTATGTGTGTTAACCAAATATTAATCACCATTATTATCTAAACTAATGTAACATACTCGTCGATTTGTCGTTTCTTCTTCTTTTCATTTTTTTAAGCTGCACACACAGATGAGAAGAGAGCCCACACATGCGAAAAGAGGGGAGCATACCCAATTATGAAACCCTAGGCTAGGTGAGAGATGAGGTTATTTGAGGGTTCTTTGTTCCTTTGGTACCTGAGCATATGCATGCTATCATAAACTTAAGCCAGGATTCTATAAAGTGTGGCTCACATGATTTGATGACAAAGTTTATATGGATTACTGTATACATCCCAACCCACTCTGAAAAGGCCATGGCCCAATGTTCTGAAGTCTGGTGGCTTTCTAGCCATCCAATCCAATACTTGGCTTTTTTTTGCCCCTTTAATTAGGATCCTTGCTATACTCTGATATGATGTGGGTCATCCATTGTATGGTCGAAATTGTGGGCCAATGTCTAGTTTGAAGACAGAATAAAGAAGTTCTTTTTTATAATGATGTCTCATTAGTTATTTTTCAAAGCATGTTCTCCTCTGTTTCTCTGCCCTGTTCTATTTTTGTTACTATTTATGGCCTAAAAACTGAGAGGGTCTATGATTTTTGTCATCCATACAAACCGTGTGCCCTTGGATGATTGCCAAATTCCATCTAGATTATTGATGCCAAATTCCATCTATTTCCAATCATGGATGCCAAATTCCATCTAGCTTGTGGTTTTCGAACTCACGCTTGACTTACCCATTGCGTGGAGAGGCCCAGAGTTCATGTGCCTGGGGAAAGTTCTCGAAGAGGCCGGACACCCTCGTCGGCAAAAAAAAAAAAAAACATCTAAATTATTGTCTTAAACCATGTTCTAGGCCTCTGCTAAGATCTCCATGTTCTAAGCCTCTACTTCTAAGTGTGGACAATGTTCAGATTGTTATAAAAGAGAGAGACCAAGAGAAAGAAGATTAGAGAGAGAAGAGAGAGCCTTTCTGATATCTCATTAACTGTGTCTAAATACATAGGGAGAGAGCCTATTTATAGGCAAAGTAAACTAAAAAGGAGGAACCCTAATTCTAACCCTATCTTATCACAAGTGGGCATCCACCCAAGATCCATATCTTATAACACTCCCCCTTGGATGACCACCATTTAATGACAGTTGCCTCATTAAAAACCTTGCTAAGGAAAACCCAGTGGGAAAAACCAAAGCGAAGGGAAAAAGAGTACAACATTCTTCAAGATCATTGAAATGGTGTTGGACGTGCATAATGCTGCCTCGTTAAAACCTTAACTAGGAAAACCCAGTGGGATAAAACCTAGGAAAGGAAAAAGAGTACAGCGCACAAATGTCCTGGGAAGCATACTTCAGGATGCTCCCTGATAAACTGCTCCCCCTGATGATTGCAACCATTTACATAGTTTGATGATGAACTCTTCGCATGCCAATCTCATATACAAACTTCTGGAATACTGATTTTGGCAAAGATTTGGTAAATAGATCAGCCAGGTTGTTACTCGAACAAACTTGTTTGACTTCAATTTCATTGTTCTTCTGAAGTTCATGAGTGAAGAAGAACTTTGGTGCTATATGCTTAGTCTTGTCTCCTTTAATAAAACCTTCTCGAATTTGTTTTATGCATGCTTCATTATCTTCATAGATAACATTTGGGATACCTGCAATAGAAGGTAATTGACAAGAACTACGAACATGCTGAATCAAGGATCTTAGCCATACACATTCCCTACTGGCTTCATAAAGAGCCAAAATCTCAGCATGGTTAGAGGAGGTAGCTACCAGAGTCTGTTTAGTAGAACGCCAAGAAATGGCGGCATTACCATTTAGAAACACATAACCTGTCTGTGATCGACCCTTATGAGGATCAGAGAGATAACCTGAATCTGCATATCCTGTAAAACTGGAATCTATAGGATTATAAGAATAAAATATTCCTAAATCAGTTGTTCCACGCAAATATCGTAGGATATGTTTAATACCAACCCAGTGCCTTTGAGTTGGTGCGGAGCTATATCTGGCAAGTAGATTCACAGAAAATGCAATATCCGGTCTAGTGCATTGTGCTAAGTACATCAGGGCTCCAATAGCACTTAAGTATGGTACTTCTTGACCCAAAACTTTTTCATTTTTTTTCAATAGGACGGTATGGATCTTTCTGTGTATCAAGAGACCGGACGACCATGGGTGTGCTTAATGGGTGTGCTTTGTCCATACCAAATCGTTTTAAAACCTTCTCGGTATAATTAGATTGATGGACCAACATCCCATTAGAATTTCTCTCGATTTGCAACCCGAGACAGAATCTTGTTTTTCCAAGGTCTTTCATTTCAAATTCTTTCTTTAAACAATCAGCAGTTTCTTCGAGCTCTTCTGGAGTCCCTACCAAATTGATATCATCCACATAAACTGCTAATATTGCAAATCCCTTCATGAATTTCTTTATAAATAGACACGGGCAAATAGGATCGTTTGCATACCCCTTTTTAGACAAGTATTCACTAAGACGATTGTACCACATTCTTCCGGATTGCTTCAGGCCGTACAATGATCGCCTCAATTGGATTGAGTATGTACTCCTTGGCTTTGCTTCAGGCAAAGGAAATCCTTCCGGGATTTTCATGTGAATTCTAGTGTCTAAGTCCCCATATAAGTAAGCAGTTACAACATCCATGAGTCGCATTTCTAGATTTTGAGAAACTGCTAAACTTATCAGATATCTGAAAGTTGTTGTATCTATGACAGGGGAGTATGTTTCCTCATAATCAATCACAGGTTTCTGCAGGAAACCTTGTGCCACTAATCGTGCCTTATATCTGGTAATTTCATTCATTTCATTCCGTTTTCTTACAAACACCCACTTGTAACCTACATGGTTAACATCTTTTGGGGTTTGTACTATAGGTCCGAACACACCACGTTTATTGAGAGACTCTAACTCTGCTTTGATGGCACTTTCCCATTTTGGCCAATCATTTCTGTGTCGACATTCATTTATAGAACGTGGTTCTGTGTCCCAATCATCATCATCATTTACCTTTGATATTTGTGTAGCTATCGCATATGCAAATGCGTCATCGATGACAATATCATTTCTATTCCATCTCTCTTTTGAATAATTGTAAAATATAGAGATCTCTTCATTATCCGGTACCGGTGCCTCTTCAGGGGCTTCCAAAGTCTCACCAGGGACTTCCATTATTCTAGAGAGAACGGATTTTGTCATAACCTCTTCAGGAGCGTTACGTGCCTCTTCGGGAGGAACCTCTTCAAGAGTGTTACGTGCCTCTTCGGGAGGACATGATGATGATTGCTCATTTCTCCTTTTCCGCGGAGCTGAGTCCTTTGAACCTATAGGTCTGCCACGCTTCTGGCGTATTGCAGATTCTTTTGCGGTTGTATTTTGACTTTGTCCTACAGGGACATTAATCCTGGCAGGTGTATTCATAGCGGGCACATGTGATTTTGTCACCTTTGCTGCATCGTTAAATGCATCAGGTAATCTGTTTGCAATTTCTTGTAAGTGCACAATTCTCCGGACTTCATTTTCACATTGTGAAGTTCGTGGATCCAAATGAGACAGAGTGGAAGTATTCCATGTTAATTCTCGCCGTTCTTCAGGAACAGGTCGTTCTACAGGAACTATGTTATCTCCCCCTAACGGCGGGAATATTGTCTCATCGAATTGACAATCTGGAAAACGAGCAGTGAAGACATCTCCTGTCATTGGTTCTAGATATCGAATAATTGAGGGAGAGTCATAACCTACATAGATTCCCAATCTACGTTGTGGTCCCATCTTAGTACGCTTAGGAGGTGGGATTGGGACTTGAACTGCACAACCAAACTTGCGCAAGTGAGAGATATTGGGTTGATGTCCGGATGTAAGTTGTGCAGGAGAAAATTGATGATAGGCTGTGGGTCGAAGTCGAATTAACATTGAAGCATGCAACACAGCATGTCCCCATGCACTAACTGACAATTTGGATTGCATCAGCAGAGTCCTAGAAATGAGTTGGATGCGCTCAATCATGGATTCAGCTAAGCCATTCTGGGTGTGGACATGGGGGACAGGATGTTCGACAACAATTCCTATAGATGAACAAAAATCATCAAAAACCTGTGATGTAAATTCTCCTGCATTGTCAAGTCTTATAGACTTAATGGGAGAATCAGGGAAATGAGCCCTAAGTTTGATTATTTGAGTTAATAGACGGGCAAATGCTATGTTCCTAGTTGAAAGTAGGCAAACATCAGACCAACGGGTGGAGGCATCAATCAAAACCATAAAATATCTAAAAGGTCCACTAGGGGGATTTATGGGTCCACAAATGTCACCTTGTATCCTTTGCAGAAAGGATGGGGATTCGTATGCAACTTTAGCAAAAGAAGGTCGGGTGATCAATTTTCCTTGTGAACACGGTGTACATAAGTACCCACTAGGTAGGGTCAATTGATGGTTCTCTAAAGAATGCCCAAAGGAGTTATCTACAATTTTTCTCAACATAGTAGCCCCAGGGTGACCTAACCTATCATGCCAGAGCTGTAAAGTCTTCGGATCACTAAGCTTCGGGCTTAGTTTAAGCTTCGGGCTTAACTTTGTTGTTTTGCTCATAACCGAATGTGATTCAACATTTAAGATTGTCATGTAATATAACCCTGAGGAGAGTGCACTTAATTTTTCTAGTATTTGCTTCTGGCTTCCAATACTAGTAACAATGCATAAGAATTCCTTGTTACCTTCACTACAGTCTCAATGTGGTACCCATTCATTCTGATGTCTTTGAAACTAATCAAGTTTCTTCGGGAACTATTTGAGAATAAAGCATCTTTAATGAATAAGTGGGTACCATTAGGTAACATTATGTGGGCTCTTCCGGAGCCTTCAATTATTTGCACAGGCCCAGCTATGGTTGATACCTTTCGTGGAATAAACATCAATTCTGAGAAAAATTTCTGATTTTTCAGAATGGTGTGTGTTGTGGCACTATCTACCAAACAAAGATTGTCCTCAGTTCCATGATCCATACCTTAAACAAAATAATAAAACAATATAACTATGCAATCATATGATAAAATTGAAATAATTAAACCATTCATTAGGACATGAAATAAATAAATAAAAAGAAGTTTAAGCAACATGCATCTCAAAAGAATAAAAAAAAATTTAAGTTTGTAAAGTTTATTGGCCTTCTAGACCATGCCAGGGGGTGATCCCAAGTGAGTGTTAAAAGCCTCATTATTCAAAGGTTGGCTATCCTCATCCTCAAAAAAATCTCGAGTCTCCAAGTTTGTAATGTCAATTGGAGGTATCTCTGGTGTCATTGCATTCCAATTCCATCCTTCCAGATCATTTGTCTCTGCTAAATGAACAGAGGCCTTGTATGCTTTGTATTGTTCGGCCACTTCCTTTGGTGCACGGCAAGTGCGTGACCAATGCCCACTTCTTCCACATCTGTGGCACGTGTCATCAGGACGGTGGGTAGGATTAGCTGGTGGATTCTGGTTGCTCTTAGGCTGAGGGGCAGACCACTTCTGGTGATTTTTGAATTTTGGAGGGGGACCTTTAAAACCACCTCGTTTGGAGGAGTTATGTCTTCCTCTCCCCCTTCCTCTCCCCCTTCCTCTGCCTCTGTTTGAGCTAAAACTGGCATTTGCTTCAGGAACTGCCAAAGATCCAGTTGGTCTGGAGTTATGATTTTTCATCAGTACTATGCAATTTTGTTCAGCAACTAGGAGACAGGAAATAAGTTCTGAATATTTGGAGAAACGTCTTTCTCGATACTGCTGCTGCAGGAGCACGTTCGAGGCATGAAAAGTTGATAACGTTTTCTCCAACATCTGCTCTTCTGAAACCTTTTCACCACAAAGTCTTAATCGGGAAACAATATTGAAAAGAGCAGAGTTGTATTCAGATACGGTTTTATAATCCTGCAACCTCAGATTTAACCAGTCATTCTGGGCAGCTGGTAGTATGACCATCTTCTGGTGATCATATCTATCCTTCAGGGATTTCCATAGGCCTGCTGGGTCTTCTTCAGTAAGGTATTCATGTTTGAGATCTTCATGTATGTGATGACGCTGGAAGATGAGGGCTAATGCCTTTTCCTCTGGGGACATCTTGTTACCTTCCTTTATAGTCTCTCCTAGTTTCTTGGATTGCAAGTGGATTTTAGCATCCAATTGCCAAGATAAATAATTGTCCCCATTTATGTTAAGTGCTTTAAAGTCAATTTTAGCCAAATTTGACATCTTGCAAGAACTGTAATATGAAATATATATGAAGTTATCAGTGTGCATATAATGATAAAAAAAAAATATTAACATCAAAAGTAATTAAGAAAGGAATTTAAACATGGAAAAATAAAAATTTAACATGTTCTCATATTTGAGAATCAGAACTGCTGGTTCTGTCAAGACTTCAGGCTTGATTTAGAACTTCAGGTTCATAATACATGAAATTAGAACTTCAGGTTCTGTCAAATCGTCAGGTTTGGGGTAGAACGTCTGGTTCTAACAAGTGATCAGAACTTCTAGTTCTATCAAAAACTTCAGGTTTAATTTCATGGCTTTATAATTTATATGGATTGTTGAATCAAAAATTTCAGGTTTTGATTTATTGATACGAATCTTCAGGTTCATATCATTATTCCAACTTCTACTGGTCCATGAATATGTGAACTTCAGGTTCACTTTTAGAACTTCTGGTTCTCTTTCTTTTTTCTTTTTCTTTTTTTTTTTATAATCAATTTATAGCATTAATAAATTTAAATAAAAAATCGTGCAAGATAATGAATAGTAACCAAACACTATAATGACAGTAAAATAAATATCATAAATTAATTTTATGTATTCTAATATGTTGGATTTGAACTATGGTTTGGATACTACTTACTGTATTTAAAGAAAAATATTACTCTTTTCTGAAATCCACGCTGGGAAGGATTTTGCGATGGAAATCCGCGCTGGGAAGGAATCCGCCCAGGGAATCTGCGATGGAAATCCGCGCTGGGAAGGAATCCGCCCAGGGAATCTGCGATGGAAATCCGCACTGGGAAGGAATCTGGGATGGGAATCCGCGCTAGGAAGGAATCTGCACAGGGAATCCGCGATGAAAATCCGCGCAGGGAAGGAGTTTGCGATGAAAATCCACGCAGGGAATGATTTCTTCTCTTTGGGCAAGAAGACCTGGTTTTCTTCCTTCTCTTAGAGCTTCGTGCTGATAACGTGTTATAAAAGAGAGAGACCAAGAGAAAGAAGATTAGAGGGAGAAGAGAGAGCCTTTCTGATATCTCATTAACTGTGTCTAAATACATAGGGAGAGAGCCTATTTATAGGCAAAGTAAACTAAAAAGGAGGAACCCTAATTCTAACCCTATCTTATCACAAGTGGGCATCCACCCAAGATCCATATCTTATAACACAGATTAGATTTATTTTCTGATAAAAGTTTAGAACATGGTTAGATTAATCTAAGCAGATCATGGTTTAGTCTTCTAAGCGTCTTCTAAGTCTACACTTCTAAACCCATGGTTAGTTGGTTACATTGTTTTAATAAACCATCTAATTCTAAGTGTAGACAATGATCTGAACCTTGTTCCAAGTCTCGAACCACTATATGTTTACAGAAATTAAACCATTAATAAATAACAGGCCAAGTGTGGTTCTGCTTCCAAGACTTGACCCTTTTTTTCTTCTAAGTTGGATTCCCGGTCAGAGTGATACTCTAAAATTCAGTGGAGATTGATCCTTGGACATGTGTGTGAAAGTAAGGTGCCAACACCACTCAAGAATGAGTGTGTTGGCTCCATGTCTTGAATATTGTATTAAACAATATATATGCCTACCCAATTAAAAATTATCCTTTTGATTTGAAAATAATATATGCAGGACAAACGCACATATATAGAAGCAGAGCTATAATTAGAGATGTAAACGGGTCTGGTTCTGGTTCTGGTCCATGGTGGACCCGGACCTGGAACCGTTAAAGGAGAAGGTGGACTCGGAATCGTCTTGGAGCCAGTTTCTTTGTTCTGCACCCAGAACCGTTAAGGAGAAGGTGAAACCGGACCCGAAACGAGAATCATATATGGGGTGGGTCTGGGTCCGAGTTCGGGTCTAGGTAGAGAATGGTATGGGAAAAAAATCTAATTTTAATGAGAGGTTCTTGAAAATTGAGTTGATGTGTCAGGTCCCAAGTAAGGGTGAAAATTTGGGCGGCACGGCCCACTCAAGGTGGGCCCTGTCGTGCCCGGGCCGGGCCAGCACGGCCCATCAAACTTTGACGGGCCGTGCCGTGCCGTGCCCATTGCCATGGGGGTCACAGCCCTGGTCGTGTCGTGCTGGGCCGTGCCGCCCGTGGTGGCCCACGTATATTTTTAAATTTTTTTAATTTTTAAAATTTTTTAAGGTTTTTAAGTCTTAGAGACTTAGACTCCTCACTCTTAGTCTTGGACCAATTTCATTAAAATAAAGAAATCAAAAGAAATAAACAAGTAGAATAACACTAATGATGTTTTGAAAAAACACATCAAATAAATTGTATTTCCTTGAAATTTAAATTACAAAAGTAAAAAAAAATTACAAGTTTGAACTTGGATCAATATATATAATGAAATTCAAACCTTCTGATAAATGAAAAAAGAATTACAACTTTAAAAACCTATGATACATTCTAAAAAATAAATTACAACTTTAGAAACCTATAATACATTCTAAAAAATAAACTACAACTTTAAAAACCTACGATACATTCTAAAAAATAAATTACAAGTTGAAAGCCTATTATACATTCTAAAAAAAATTATACTATGACATATGTAACGCCGCTAGCTCGTCTTCTATCTTGATTTCATCATCATCGATGTGTTGTTCCCTATCCTCTGCTTGATACCAATCCCGTAAGCACATGCAGGTCTCAACGGTTTCTTCTGTAAGCATAGTCCTCCTGGGGTCAATCAGGTGCCCACTTGCACTAAATGGCTGCTCTGATGCAACTGTAGACGCACGCTGGTATAGTTAGTATCTCACGGGCTATGGCGGAAAGCACAGGAAACTTAGTTTCGAATGATTTCCACCATGCCAAAAGATCAAAATCATCTTCTTCATCATCTGAGATTGTAACAGGCTACACCTTTTAATTTCAATTTAGAGTCTAATGCAGCAGCTATACAAAATGTTAAAGGAGCTATTCTCCAATATGATGAAAACTTTTCTTCCATTTGTACACACATAAGTTAAAAAATTGGTAAATCTCTATACTTTTTAAAAGTAAGACTTATTTCGTAAAAATAGGCTAAAGCTTGATTTGATGTGGGATAATATACCCCGGAAAAAAATAATGTTGCATCATGAAAAACTTCTAAAAAATCTCTTATTATCTCAAGAAGGGTCCATTTATCATCACTTATAAAAATATTTTCATGCTCCAAATAAAGTTGACAATATTGATTTAGTGTCATTTTATAGGCACATGTTTCTTTTAACATTTTATAGGTAAAATTTCATATATGCTTTACATCTTGTGATATTTTCTTTGGTCTTAGACTCAAATTTACGCATATGTCCCTTCACCATTGTTTTCGAGAGGGAGAACAAAAAATGTATCCGACAATCCATTTAATAATCTATAAATCATCTCTAATTAATTTCACCCCTACTTGTACGATAAGATTTATGATGTGGCATGCACATCTATTGTGAAATAGATCTCCATTTAAATCAAGTTGAATCGCATGTTTTAGTAAATATGATGCGACATTGTTAGTGCTTGCATTATTTAAAGTTATAGAAATTATTTTATTTTCAATTTTATATTCTCTAAGTTTTTCAAGGATGGTGGATCATATCCTACCACCAGTGTATGTGAATTCTAGCATGTAAAATGAAATCATTCTTTTCTGCATCACCTAATCACTATCAATATAATGTGATGTGATTGCAATGTACCCCGGATATTTTTTAGAGGTCCATAAATCTGAAGATAAAGCCACTTTTTCAGGTATATTTTCAAAAATATTTTTTAAATTCTCTTTTTCTTTAAAAAAAGTTTTTATTGCATCATTTCTAGTAGTAACTCTAGATATTTTCTACCATGAGTGAACAAAGGCAGACTTCAAAAATCTTTCAAAACATCGATCTTCGGAAAGTATAAATGGTAATTGGCGACATATTATAAACTTAATAAGTTGATATCTAGCATTAGTAGGGTCGTATTTAAAAACTCTTAAACCACCAAATGAATCTGTTTGAGAAAGTTGTGTTTGAATTATCCCACCTCTTACCCCATGGCCCCCATCGTTAGTGGTATTCGTGTGTTTGTGCACACACGAATTTATGTGTCTATTAAGGTGGCCAGTGCCTCTTGATGATTTGGCACTGAGGAAATCTTTGCTAGGGGTGTGCATGGATCGGTTCGGGTCGGTTTTGGGTTAAAACCGCCAATCGAACCGACCCTGTCGGTTTGTATATTATGTGAATCGAACCGAACCGACACAATGGATTTATCCGATCCGCAACCGACCCGACTAGTGTCCACCATATCCACCACCCGATCCAACCCGATTTTTTCATGGATATCCACCACCCGATCCAGCTATCCACTTTGACGAGGAAGAAATCCATATTAGAACCCATGTTGCAGACGTTTCAAATGAACCAGGGAAATGAGGAACGACTGAAGTGAATGAGGAAGAACCCATGTTGCAGACGTCCTGATCTTTTGCATTTTTTTAAAATTGGATGTTTGTCTTCCACACTTTAATGTGCATATTTGTATTCCACTGAGGTGATATGTTAGAAGCAATTAGACTTGTAGTAAACTCACTATTTTGAAACTTGCAACGATTGGAAAACACCCTCCATTTTCCTTTTTGCATGCGTCCCATTTAATGCATGGGTAAGGTGAAGGGACATATATGAAAAGTGATGGAAGTTTGTAGCTTGTAGACTTGTAGACTAGTACTTGAAACTTGTAAGGGAATGAACAAATGGTATGGACATTCACGTGGTATGAATGTAGACTGGGTCGAGTCGGTTATAACTGGATATATGCACACCCCTAACCGAGAACCGAACCGACCCAGTCGGATTAACAGTTTTTAAAACCGATCCGAACCGACCCTAATTGAATAACCGACCCGTTTGCCACGGTTCGGGTCGGGTCGGGTCGGTCGGTTTTGTCGGGTCAGATGGATTTACGCACACCCCTAATCTTTGTAATATTTACATTGTACCTTCTCTTCCGTTCCTCATTTGGGACTGGGGACAGTAACTTTAGCAAAATGAGACCATACATGAGAAGTCAATCTTGTTATTCTCTTCTTTTTAGTTAGAGAAACCGAACATGCAGGATCTTGGGGATTATTACTATCTACTTCTATGCCCTGACTTTGATCTAAATGAATAAATTCAGGATCTTTCTCATTTATAGAGAAGTCAAGGTTGAAAGGTTGTGATGGTCCAGCCATTTTTCTAAATAAAATATTTAAAAAAAAACTTAAATAAATAATTATATATAATGTGTTTTTTGTGATAATTTATATCAGAAAGGGGAGAAGATGAGACTTAATATATAATACTACTATGTATATTATCACTAAATAAATTTCAAAATTAAAGATAATAAATACCTTTATGAGAGAGGAGAGCTAATGGAGAAGTCTTTTTTAGTTGAATCATCCACTTTAGAGAAGTCACCATCACTCTTTACTTATTAGAAAACTTTATAGAGAGAGCTTAGACTTTAGAATGACAGCCCTAGCCTAGGTTAACTGCAGGTCAACGGGCCCAAGCACGGCCCGGGCACAGTTTTTTCGTGCCGGGCTCGTGCTGGGCTTGGGCCGCCCGCCCATATTTAGTCCCAGGTCCACGAGTCCGAACCAAAGTGGGACCGAAACCGAACCCGTTTAGGTCACGAATCCAAAGAAAAGGATCCGAACCCATTTACTTAGCGGGTCCTAAACAAGGATCCAAACTCGTTTCGAAACCTCCGGATAATCGGAGAATTGGGGACCCATTTACATCCCTAGCTACAATGGGAAGACAACCCACTCTCATGCCATGTGCAATGACAAAACCCTAGTTTCACCGCCTGTTATTGAAACCCCACTTTCACACTCACCACACCAAAAACTGTTGAAGAGAAAATGTGAAGATAATTTAATAATATATATATATAATAAAAGTAGGAGGGTTAGGCCTAGTATTGTCCAAGTTCAACCCTTAGATTGGCAACTCTGCAAAACTTTTGTCTAAGCCCTCTGGCTTAAACCCACCTTTAGCGGGCTTTTTGAGGGCAAGGCCGGATGGGGGCCTACCTAAATACCGCCAATTCCTGCTGTGCGAGTGAATGGATGCATGGATTCATTTTATAAGTATATTTCTTTATTGCATCCAACAAGAGTTAAATGGTCAAATAATTAGGATAAATACCAGTAGGGGTGTAAAAAAAATCGAAAAATCGTCAAACCGACCGAATCGAACCGACGATTAATATCCATGTTTCACGGTTTCAGTTACTATTACGGTTATTAAAATTGAAAAACCGTGCTTCACAATTCGATTTCGATTTTGATAGCCCTACTAACACGTATAAATAAGTAGGGTTAGTTATGCCGGTTGAGCCTAACCCGACCCATTTAACTATGGGTCAGGTTTTCTTCGCCGCGACCGACTCATATATATTGCGGGTCGAGTTATGCAGGTCAAATACGGGCCGGGTCAATTTTTGCCAACCTTCGTCACCATAAAAAGACGGTTTTGCCCCCATCCTCCTGCCCTAAAAAAAAAAAGTTGTCCACCCTTCCCTCCCCTCTTGCCTGAAAATCTCACCAGAAAGAGAGGGAGAGGAGAGAAATGAAGCCATCTCCGACAAATTTCCTCGATCTGGAAGACCCAGGATTGACGTTTGGGATGGATTTGGATGATGGCGATCCCACGGACATTTTGTCTGCCAACATCCTGGACAACAAGCTCGCCGATTCCGATTTCTTCAACTCCTTTGAGGACGATTTTGACGACTCCGACGTCAGTTGAATCCATCTCACTGGTCATTTCCAAACCAACCCCAATCTAGAAAACCTCTTCTTCTTCCCTTTTGAACGATTTGGGATATTGGGGTTGCTTATAGTGTTTGGTTTTGTTATGGATATTGAGTTTATTCTAATGGAATCAGTGGGTATGATGGATTGGCCATTTGGGTCTGCTTCATATGAACTTGGTTTTATAATATTATGATGTGGGGTTGATTTCTTTCTTATTAATGTGATTTTGCTGCTATTATTCATCAATTATTTCATTAATCCCTTGTATGATACAATCTCTTCATAACTAATCCAGTTCTAAATAAATTAGCAGATCTTCTAATAATAGTAATAACAATAAGTAATCAGATAAGGCACTATGCATTTTTGCATGTGTAGTGAATACTCTTGCATAATCCTTGTATATGCAATAAATGCTAGATAATTGGTATCTATCATTCCCCACCCCTTAAATGAACCCTTGTCCTCCTCAAGGGTTCACATGTTGAAATCTCTTGTGGGGTCATAGACCAAGATCTACAGTTCTTGATTATTTTGAGAGTGCTCCTCCGGGGTCGTCACAGTCCACACACCCAAAGTGTGGACAAAGGGCTTGACTAAACTGGCCCCATGTCAGATTGCCAAGTGTCTTTTCTATCCCTTGATGCCATTCTATAGCGTCGCCGCCGCCAAGATAGAGAGGGGCCATGGCGACCATCTGATCATTCAAGAGATTATTGAGGTCTTCGGTTTGATGAACCCAAGCAGCTAGTTCTTGTTTTTCCAAACTGTGGAGAATCCAGCCGTAGAGTGCGAGGTTGAATGACCATGGCTTTAACTGAATGACCACTGCGGCCTTGAGGTCTTCATTATCCTGCCATTCTTCATGATGGGATGGATCTAAGATCATTGATCTCCTGCTGCACATGCTCATTAGAAGAAGATTCGATGGTGTTTGAGAGACCATCAATCTTTTCTTCTAATTTTACCAAGAAATTCCTGATTTCTCAAATGATGTTCTTAACTTCATTCACATCATTTTTCAGCTCTCTAACTGTTGGTGTCATGGAAAATAGGTAGAAAAGTGGATGCTACTGGTTTGGTGGTGCTCTGATACCAATTGATACGATCCAAGTATCGTATCAGTTGATATTCAACAAAATGAAAGGAAAAACAAGAAAAGATGGGAAGATGACCCTTCCTAGTAGGATCAGACTCCTTCTTGCCTTTATTTCTGAATAATTCTTAAAGCTTAATTACAATCCTATACTCTACTCATTTTATTGGGGCATTCGGCGACAGGTCCCTGAACATTACACTTTATGGCCTTAGATCCACAAAAAAAAGTCATAGAGCCAAAGGTCCCTCCCACACTTTCTCACACCTGAAATGTCTAGTTTACCCTTTCTTTATATCATAACCCATGATGGCCATGATTGGTGGGATATCCCATTAATAATGGCCAACTAACATTTAATTGGCCACGATTAATGGAATCTCTAGATTTTCAAATAAATTCTAAAAACACACAAATAAATTTAAAAAAAAACGAAAATAAATTTTAAAAAATAAAATAATTTCGAAAAATGAAATAAGTTAAAAAAAAGAAATATATAATCAAATAACCCAAATAAATTTAAAAAGTTGCAAATAAGTTTCAAAATATCCAAATAAATTTCAGAAAATATAAATAAATTTCAAATAACGCAAATAAATTTAAAAAGATGCAAATAAGTTTCAAAATATCCAAATAAATCTCCGAAAATATAAATAAATTCCAAAAGACTCAAATAAATCTCAAAAGATCCAAAGAAAATTTCAAAAAATACAAATAAATTTAAAATAACGAAAATAAATTTAAAAAATGCATATAGATTTAAAAAAATGTAAATAAATTTGCTAAAAAACTCAGATAAATTTTGAAAAAAAACTCAGATAAATTTACCAAAAACACAAAGAAATATGACAGAAAACAGATAAATTTGAACAACATTCGGATAAATTTGACAGAAAACAGATAAATTTGAACAAAATTCAAATAAATTTACCAAAAACTCAAATAAATTTTGAAAAAAACTCAGATAAATTTACCAAACACGCAAAGAAATATGACAAAAAACAGATAAATTTGAACAACACTCAGATAAATATGACAAAAAATAGATAAATTTGATCAAAACTCAGATAAATTTGACCAAAAACAGATAAATTTGATAAAAAAATTAGATAAATTTGCAGTAAAGCCTACAACTAAGCTCTGTCACCATCAATCCATTCTGTCTACCTTGTAGATTTCGTCGATAATACGAATCCAACAAAAAAAACGGAATGCAATTCCGAGTCTGGATGGCTCCAGAAATCCAGAAACAATTCTGGCCGTTGAACCCAGTCAAACTGCCCCCACTTGGTCTGGGATCTGGGCTGGGCTTCCGTAGCAGGTCAGGTTAGAACTGACCCAGAACTGAACCCAAATCATCGTCTTCTTCTTCCTGGGTTCTGTAACAGGCTGGGGGAGTCTTCTTCCTCCCCAGCGATGGCACGGCACGACGGGACGAAAGCGGAAAAATCCGGCGACGGCACGACTGCATTGAGACGACGGCAGTCAGCGACGATCGGAATGAGTCCGGTGACGGGCGACGGCGTTTTTTTTTTTTTTTTTTTTTTTTTTTTTTTTTTTTCCGATGACAGCAGTGAACAGCCCCCCTTTCTCCTCCTCCTCCTCCACCTTCCACCTCTGCAGAAGCGGCGCCGCCTTGTTGCTCAGCGTCGCCAGCAGCGGCGAATCCGACGATAATTTCAAACGATGCAGGGGAGACTTTGGCGAGAATCTCGTCGTCGGAGATGGCAGCGCGAATTTCGAATTCCTCATCGAAGAGGCCATGGGAGACTCTTCTGGCGCGAGACTCGAGCTGTGATCCCAGCTGCTCGTCTCCTTTCGGCTTCCCCTCCGGCCAGCGTGGCCCAGTGGAAATTGAGAACCCTTCTCCGTTCTCCTCTGCAACTGATTGTGTGGCCCAACAAAGATCGAAACCGATCTCCCCTCTGCAACTCCGATCTTGGACTTCTTCTGCGTCTTCGATCCTTCCTGGCAGAACAATGAGATCGGGGTCGTCCAGCCATTGGAAGAGATAGGACTGCTTTGCAGAGAGAAGAAAGTTCCTTTCCACAATGAAGAAGAGGGATAATTAAAGATTTGACATTTTGAATTTCAAAATTTTGTGCCAAAATCGGTTGAAAGGGCAATTTCGTCAAGAAAAATGCAAACATGTGGGTTTAGGGACCTCTCACTGCAAATAGTCTAGCTAAGTGGACCATAGGCCTTAATAAGTTTTTCCTTGGACTGGAGGTTGGATACATTCACTTATAGGGACCTTTCGCTAATTTTGCCCCTTTTATAACTAAACATTCTTAAGTCAAAGCATAAATCAAGGATAGTCATAACTATTATTTTATTTAAAATAATCAAAATACTAAATGTTGTAATGCTGGTTAATTAAGTCTAGCATGATTCTTGGAAGGCTAGTGAATGCTCCTGCATCATTTTTGCATGTGTAGTGAATACTCTTGCATAATCCTTGCATATGTAATAAATGCTAGATAATTGGTATCTAACAGATCCCTTTGAAGAGATCTAATTAAACAAGAAACTAGATAATATTAATCCTAAGAAGAAATTAGAAATATTTCTCTAATCAAGTAAGGAATGAGCATAGAAATAGGATAAAATTAAAACTCCACATTAGCTCTCGGTCAAATTGAACCTGCAGACTGAATCCAATGGACTGGGTTGACCTATGGTCAAGGGGTTGGCCCAGTTGACTTCTTGGGCCTGGTCCGTACTACATCATAAAGATAATGGAAGTGATTAGTGATTTGTGAATATAGTGGTGACGTTTATAGAACTAATGGGTAGAGGGGTAATGGATATAGTATGGTAGTGGTCGATGCTAGTTGATGAGGGTTGGGTTGTATAAACTTGAATCAAAGAGATGACGAGAGTCGGTGCAGACTGTATGAAACAGTGAACAGAGATTTATCGCTCCAATTATAGATCAATAAAAGATCGGTGTAAGTGGACCCCTGTGGAGTCAATGCATATGTTGGTTTGTTGGTAGTTTGGGCTCTATGTTGGTGAACTGTTGGGCATTTTTTCTTTGCACATATTTTTTATTTTGCATGATTTGAGTAGGTCATTCAATGTTGGTTCTATCAATTGTGGGGTCACATATGTCATATTTGTAGGAATGGCATCACAGTGGGATGCGAATGGGTTTCATGTGTATCTCACCTGAGGTTTAAAATAGTGGTTTTGGGAGACGGTCATTAGGCCGGCGACATGATAAGTATGGGTAATGCATGCAGATTATCTGAACAAGATTGCTGTCTCAAAAGATTATGAAAAAATTTATCCAAAAACTTTATAAAACGGTAGGTTCTGTTGCTTTTGTTTTCATTTTTAAGTAGTATTAAGGTATAAAATTTCATGTAGGTGTATCACTAGTCAATCCTGAAGTATCTTAATTGTTGAATCTATTGAGGATTAGCATTTCATCCACCTGATCTTTTAGAACTTATACAAAAAGAATTCGTATGTGTTAATTAATTTATTACTGGCCTCTCAAAGTCATTGTGTTGGTTTTATGAGTTGAAGGTCGTGGGTTTGAGCCACAGTTTGAGATACTAATAACCATTGCATAGAGTTTGAGGTAGCAGAATATTCATAAATAAGGAGGGGTCATATGAGTTATGTTGATCCACAGTATAAATTCTATGAAAAATTGAAGATGTGAAATTGACCCCTCTAGTGTTGAGGAATAAAAAAGAATGAGGAGTATTCCAATCTGAAAGTTTAGTTCTTATGTACATTGATCCCTATCTACTCTAGACATTGGTCAAAGAATTCATCACTAAATTGGTTTCTCTCCTTATAGTGTTACATGATATTTGATTAACTTTGAAACACTTGAATATGAGAGAATTATGTATTTAAAAGTACATATGTATTTATATAAAAGATGGAACAGCTCAATCACATAGATTTATTATAGTCATTACTTTTCTACTTTTTTGAAAAGTAACAATAGTTTTATCGTAAAAGAAAAATGCAAGTGGTGTAAAAGGCATTTTCAGAAGATATAGGAGCAGAACAAAAGAGGCAATATTTACATACCCAAATACAAGGAAACTCTATGCACTCCAGATTTAACCAAGGAATCTGCTGCACATAGATACACATGGAGCCTGGATATCTTTTAACAATGAAATGCATCCTCCATATAGAGTTCGAGCCTGTTAGCAAAAAGTTTTTTTTTTTTTTTTTTGTAATTGCACAATACTTCAGGGGTTTCACTGTAAATGTACATCACACACACATACAAGAGCCCATGATGGGTATGGAGTATGGACTCCTTCATTATTTCATGGTATTAGTGTATGTATATCCTTTTTTTTTTTTCAACTATGTCTTCCCATTCCTCATTATCTTTTTCTACATCATCCCTTTCTTTTTCTTCCTCTTAACTTTTTTTTTTTTTGAATGTTTTTTTTTCTTCCTCTTATCCTCCTCTCTTTAGTATTAAACATTAAACAACTCATCCCCATTGAACAAAATTAATCCAACTATCTCATATGGAAGTCACCTTTTATTTTCCCCTTGTCAAGAGCTTCAATGTACCCCATCATGTTGTTGGGGCTCCTCCATGTCCACCTACTCTCATCCTAGATTCATCAAACACCGGCTCTCCAATTCCCACGTATAAATCATGGATTCAAGTATTCAACACGATGCCAATATTCTTCCTTGGCTCAAAGCCACAGTTTCTTTTAGGACCCCTCCACTTCGGCTACAGAGTAGAGATGCTTGCCACGCCATCAAGAAGCTTAATATTGATCAAGCCGCTTGTCATCATCTCCAACTCAAACTTCAACTCAAAACTGTGAAGAAAAGCACCTTATTAATGGCTACTATCTTCAACAACTGACAAATATCAGTGATTCTCTTCATGCTATTGGTCATACATTCCCTGATAGATCTAATTTATATGTTATTTTAGGTCTCCCTTAAGATTATGGAAGTGTTTTTTTACCACCTTCAGAGCTCGTCTTCCCCTTATTCATTGATATTCAGCCTCTTTTACTTGATCAAGACCTCCTTATGCAACAAGTTCCCCCTTCTCCCAACTCTACATCTTCACTGGTTATCTTTTCTTCTCGTGGACATGGATCTCAACATGGTTGTCGTGGATCTCATCTTGACAGTCACGTCCCTCACCAATGGGTTGACATCGTCCTCCAATCCTCCCTCTTTCAACTACCGGCGTTCATGCCATGCCTGTCAGAACTTTATCCACTCAATTAGGCAATGTAAATGGCGTTCAATCACTCCTACAATGTTGCAGATCTCCCCAAATCGTTTGCTGCCATGCAATTTTCTGATTGCACAAGTCCTGCATGGTATCCCAATACAAGTACATCCTCTTACTAACACCCAATCAAGGCGATCTTTCTCCATACACATTCCACGTACGAGTCCTGTGTGGTATCCCATTACAAGTGCTTCTTCTTACGACGCCCAATCAAGGTGATCAGCGATCTTCTCCATACACAACCCACGTACAAGTCTTGCGTGGTATCCCAATACAAGGCCATCTTCTTACAACACCCAATCAAGTCGATCTTCTCCATACACAACCTTACACTAGCAATGATCATGTACTTGTAGGTAATGGTGCTCTTCTTCCTAAAAAGAATATCAAGGGTACTTTGTATTTCTTAGTTGCAATCTTCTCTCATGATACGCTAAAAAGCAATCTACATTTTAATGTTGAATCCGATCCATGGCATATGCTGTTGCAGCTTGCAGACACTATTTGGGTTGGACAATTTCTCTGTGATCTACATTTTTTTATGTCTTAGCTGATTACTATTTACTGCAACAATGTTGCAGATACTATTTGGGTTGGACAATTTCTTTGCGATCTACATGTTTACATGTCTAAGCTGATTATTATTTACTGCAACAATGTAACAACTATATAAGTACCAAATATTTTACTTCAAATCTAAATTTTCAAGTACCTGCAATGCATATTGAAATTGATTTTCATTTAGTTCATGAGAAAGTTGCTTCTGGGGAATGACCCTAAAATCTGGGCAGTTTGTGAATGGTTTGAAATTTGCAAGATGCTCATGGGCCAGGCTATCCTAACCCAGACTTGTCTCATATTGTGCTGGACTTGGTCTCTACTCTTAGGCCCATGTGCTGTACTCTGGTCTAATATTCTAACCAATTATTCAATTGGCCAGCATGGACCATTTTATAAAGGCCCAGCTCAGCGCAACATATTTAGTGCAGATGGGTGTGTGTATTTTGCAAGTGGGTTTGGCTTGGGCCTGATTTTCAAGTGCGTAGCCCTGAACTTAGCCTGAATTTTTGGGCATGCGAATTAGATAGACCGGCTTGGACAAGCTTCAGTAGCATAAGGACGGCCTATGAACACCCTTGTGATTTAGGAGTAAACTGAAGAAAAGAGTTAGCTTACCAGGAACTTCATACAGGTTTACAAATTAAGTGCAATTGAATAACTTCTCTTAGGTCCACCATTACCTTTTTTTCTTTTCTTTTTTTGGCTACATAGAGGATTCGAACACACCCACTCCATTGCTTTTGTTGGCACCATTTATATGTTTAACATCAGACATTAGACAACACAATATCCCCTGCCTGTTTAGCCAATTCTTTTAAAACTTTTTCCCTTCCTCTCATAGTAAAAAATCATTTCAACCACTGCACTGGTTTGCTGGGTCCACCTCTAACTTCTTTGATAGTGCAGAAAAGCCTCTGGTTTTCTGTACTTGCCATTTTTCTCCCATTTGATGCAGTAATTTTTTGTTCATAAATAGGAAAAAGGAAAACCATTTTCTTTTGTGTGCGCGGAAAGCTATTTCTAATTAGTTTGGGATTTTTTTGAGCTTAAATAAATAAATAAATAAAACCAGATTAGCTTCAAAGTTGGTGGTGATAATGAGTCCAGATCCTCAAGGCCAAGCTCACGCGAAATTTGTCAGCCTCCTCAGCGGGTCACACTTTTGAAAAATTAAATATGGCCCTCTTCTGTGGGTCTTCGTGAAATTTTCACATCAATAGGAGTTGGTCACACAGTCATATTGATCCCTAAAACACATTTGATCAATCTAATGTTGGGCTTGGGAGCAACGCATGGAGCACCTCAGCAATGGGCTGAAAGATTGGGATAGCCAAGTAATATCTGATCTCTTTCTTTCTAAAATTGTTGCCAGCTTTTTCTTTCCTCTTTTTTTTTGGGCCATCTCATGAGAGGTAGTGTGGAAGACAGTCAGATCAAGAGTAGGGATTACCAAAGATTTGCTCCCTTGAATGATAGCTTTCAAGTCAGAGCAATACTCCTTCGGCCTCAGAAATCAACAAATATGGACCCCGCCCTGACATAAATAGGCATCTCAGAGCCCTTTCTTCCTTCCATCTCCGGCTTTTATTTTATCTAATATCATCATAGATAGGGTCCTCAAGCCAGCTTTACTGAGGCATAAAGCACATGCATGTGGGCCCCACCATGGCCCACCACAATACACCCACAAATTTCATCCTTTGGATTTTCACATTATATCTACATGTGTGAAACACTTTCACAACAACAACCAAATATGATCATCTGTAATTGATTCACATGTATAACACTTTCACCTGCCAAATCAAACAACTCCTTAGGCCGTTTGGTAATAGGTAAGAACACCAAAAAATGATATCTTAGATGACCCAAATCCCAGAATCCTAAAAAATGATATCTTAGATGACCCTAAGTCCCAGAAGATCTATAGTTGTTAGCACGGGTATTCCACAACTATGTGGAAAGTGAAAACAAATGTTTCAAGAAATTTGGTTGCCAAACATAACCCACATAAACATTCCTAACATACATCTGTGTGCAAAAGTGTGTGAAGGATCGCCTGGAGTGTGCAAAGGACAGGCTTGGGGCATTCCTAAACTAGAAACATATAAAAATGATAATTTCAAAGACTGAATTCAGAATTCTGCTGATATGTTGAAATTATCTGGGCAATATCAGAATCATATGAGGTTATGCTTATTTTTAAGTTATATAGCCTATATTTGCGAAGATCATCGATGCTATTATGCGCCGAATAAATATTTAGATACCTCATAGTTAGAGATTATGACTTACTATCAAGGAGATTATCAGCTAAACCTGTATCCATTCCAGGGACCATCATATTCAGCTGTCCTGCTCACAGGCAATGGGCCGCACATGTTCACTAAATTTTTAGGACCAGGAAATGCCCAGCCAGTTTCCTGAGACTGACTTTTTCACAACTCCTCCAAGTCTCCACTTTGATTTCTCTCTCCAAAATCCAGTCCTCAAACCAACGCCCCCCACCACTATAATTAAATCTACCCAAACCGTGAGAGAGAGACTATAAGGCTTCTCAAAAGTTGAAAGAGTTGAGCACAAAACACTGAGAGCACTTGCTTTTATCTTCTTCATGGGTAACTACAGGTTTAAGCTATCTGACATGATGCCCAATGTCTGGTTCTACAAGCTTAAAGACATGGGAAAGACCAGAAACCACACCAGCTATCACACCATGAACAAGAAGCACCCTCCCTCAACACCACCATCCAAACACCAACCTCATCTTTCCCTTCCCAGACAATCCTACTACTACTCCTCTGACCACCCTAGCTTAGACAAATTCCACCCCTCTCACATTTACCCAAAAGCCTCAGACACCTATTTCCTTCCTGACCCACCAAGGAAACACAAGAAAAGAACTAAAAGAAAGAGCTTCCAAATCCTCTCCCAAGATTGTCTCCTCAGTCTCTGCTGGCTGCAACTGCCGCACCACCCTCGAATCAGTCTGGAATCCTGATTACTCCTCCAACTCCCCCAAAAGCTCACCACTCTTAGTGGACACCACCACTCCAGTGCCTGATACAGTCCCAGAGGTCTCCGACCGCATGGTGCCGTGGTCTAGCTCTTGTGGCTGCAGGGTCAGCTCCTCTGCCACAGATATAATCATCGAGGTCGATGAAAAGAGTGCTTTCCGTCAGAAATCCGATGGGTTCAATTCAGTTTCAGAGCTTGAGCTCCCACCCATCTTGACAAAGCCAGCAAAATTCAAGAAAAAAGCAGAGACCTTCACTAGTACTAATGTAGAATTGGAGGAAAGAAATGCACATGGGTCACTCTATGTCAAGGTCTTGAAGGAAGGCAGCTCAAAGAACCTCAAAGAAGAGAAGACCCCAGGTAGGAGGTCTATTTCTTCTATCCAAGGATTGAAATTGCGCACGAATTCTCCAAGGCTGGCCAGCAAAAAGATTCAGGCCTACAACAGGAAATCCACATCAACAAACCCGAAAATGCATCAGCAGAAGAGCGTCTCGGAGAGCTTCGCCGTAGTGAAGTCGTCGCTCGATCCAAAGAGAGATTTTAGAGAGTCCATGTTGGAAATGATTGTAGAGAACAACATCCGGGCGTCCAAGGATTTGGAAGATCTTCTGGCATGCTATCTATCCTTGAATTCGAATGAATATCATGATGTGATTGTCAAGGTGTTTGAGCAAATCTGGTTCGACCTTACCGATATTCAATTGTAAGAAAAATCTCAGAGATCGAATTGTTTGATCCCTTAAATGAATTTAACCTCTCTATCAGGAGAAACATAATTTTCTTGTATCTATTAGTTTAGTTTAGTTCTCTAAATTCTAAAACTTTCCCTCTTCTTTTCTAAGAGTGATGGTTATGAATTAGTTTAGTTCTCTAAACATCTAAAATTTCATTTCTTCTTTTTCCTAACAGTGATGGTTATGATCCAAGAAAATGCGTCTGTGTTTGAGTGGTTTCAGGTCTTACGTGAATTTTATCCCTAATTATATAAGAAATAGAGGATTTTATCTCCACATACTTGTTTCAGATGTGGTAACTTTGGTTAATTCACCTATGAATGAGCCAATGACAATGAGGCATCATACCCCATTTTCTTGTGAAAGTTGAGACCACTTTCAGCATGGAAATTCATATTCTCATCTACAGGAGACAACTCATTTTTGGAAAAGATTAGCCCACAAATGGGGTGGAAGAAATATTCCAATATGTCTGGGTTTTCATTACCTACTAATAGAAGTGTTTTTTTATTCAATTCAAGTGCCATGGAAACCACTGACCAGAAATCTAAAATTCAATAAAATAAGGACATGGGTATCTTTCAATTAAAAAGGAGCCTGCAAATCCTCTGTTTCTGTCTGCTTCCTGAAGATACCAAACAGGACAGATTTTTAGGATTTGTGTTGCAAGTCTCACAAATCTGTAAGGAGAAGAAACACCACCAAGTGGGAATAAATAAAAGAGCTACATGTGCCATATAAAAGCATTGGTGAAGCTTGTCTCAAAGAACAAAGGAAGGGGTGCTTTCAAAGAGTGCAAGCTTTTGATAGCCCAGCTGTTTCATCTGGTGGGATCCACCTCTAGTAGGCATTGATACATAAATCTACTTTATTGCCAATCATCTTATTGGTTGACCTTTCTTTGTGGCATCTGAATCTGGACCCATGACTCAATTTTGTTTTTAGCCTTCCATTTTTTAGTCAGTTTGTCTAACAAAATACAATTATCTGGGGATGCTTTCTTGTTAGTGTGGCACTTCCATGGTAGCCCCACCAGACGATCGGCCGGTTGACTGAATGATAGGTCCTAAGGGGTAGTTGGACATTGGACCCATTTGTTTGGATTTGTTTCCGACGAGAAGTCGGAATTCTTGATGGCAATGACAACTGGTGTCCCCCAGAATTTTGAATTCTCTATTTAAACGGTGAGAAATCGAAAAATTATTTTGTGAAATCTCATTTTTAACCTGTAAGATTCTTGTCATTCTAATTTCCAAATTGCTAAATTATAGAGCATTTGTGAAACTAGGTGGGCGATAACATTTGGGAATTCATAAAACCCCCAAGAAGAATTCAGAGTTTTGCAAACAAACAGACCCTGGACCAAGAACCCAAGACCTAGCTAGTAATGTGGTAAATCATCTAAAGAGTCATGTTACATGAGATCTGAGAAGAACCAGTGAAAATAGCTTTCAAAATATCACTAACGTTGCAGATTTTTACCTTTCCTACTAAGATTTGGACATATTTGAGCAGTAAAAAGAGAATTTCCTCAAAAAGAGCAACTAACTGTTCAGCTTTCCCCAACAAAATACATATAGCTTCAAAATCTTATCTATGATCCCCACATACTCTGACAAACCCTAGAAAAAGTCATCTTACAGAACTATTGCATGAATCTGAGCAGGCAAAGAAAAAGGGTCCTTTGTAAACTTCAAAACTGCAATCCAAAGATCTTTGTCTTTTACCATTTCTTCTCATGTGTTACTAACATCTCAACAGTGGATAAAAAAGGATATACCCACCATAACACTTTACATTTACAAAATGGACAATCTTCTAGAACACCAGAACAGACCATGAAAGTACACTAGAAATTCAAAATCATTCAAATCAATGAACCAAAAAGAAAGAAGAAGTAAACTTCAGCAGCTCATAAACAGTAAAATGACACCTTCCAACAGTAAAAATCAGTAAATAGAGCCTCGATCTTGAATCAACAGTTTGGTAATATAAAATCCAAAAGCCATTGCATTTGTATAAAAAAAGAACATGGGAAAGTAAAAGCAGCTTTGAAACTTAAAGTAATTGGAAAGTAACAAATAAAATAAACGAAGATAGAAGCCTTTTTTCCACCAATTGCAAAATCATTGTACTGCAGCAAGCTTTAATTTGAATCTTTGTCTCCTCCCCATAGAAATAAGAAGCATTGCATCTTGGCTGTCCTTTTTCTCTCTTGGTTTAGTACTTGACTGTCTATGAAAGAGGACTTCTTGAAGCCCTCATGCACATGAACTGATTGGTGCGGTCCATTTTTCTGGGCTCACTTTGGATCACAACTAATCATATCCTAATTTGGATGAGGTTCCATTGAAAATCAACCTTGTTGGACGGTGCTAGCCATGAACTTTGTAAACTTGAGTTGAACTAAACTGAAATAACACTTGGATTAGGATCAAATTGGAGTCATTGTCAATACACAAGGTATTTAGAGTAGCTTATTGTCTATTGATGCCCAATTTTTACATATAATCATGTGTGTTGACAAGAGCTAACTTCGGGATTAATATGCAATAGCTGGGTAACTGGCTTTTTTTATCTATTCGCACACGTCACATGACTTTTCATCTATAGGTACCGATTAAAATTTTACTTCAATTGGAATGATATAAACTGTTGTGGTAATGCACGAATTAGATGATCAAGTTTTCTACACGAAATCAATCCTACATTGTATGACATCCATTAGAAGTAGAATTTGGATTTCCTCCTACAAAGAGGAGCTTTCTAGCAGATAATGTTGTGATCATCACACTGATGTAGGATGGGATCATTTCTCTTATCACTGATATAGGATGGGATCATCACCTCCTCTTTTCTCTACATCTCCTCTATGTCTCTCTCCCAACTCAATCCCACCACCTCTATTCTCTACATCTCTCTTCCAACTCATCTCACCTCCTATTTCTCATTGACTCTCTGCCAACCCCACCTCCTCTTTCTCTCAATCTCTGTCCTAACTCGACCCTCTTTGCCATGACACTACCATGGCCAGACCAGTTAACTGAACATAAAGTGACCCACTAGGCTTAGATACAAAAATGTGGAAGAGGCCATTTCTTCTCAATGGCATTTGTAAAAAGTTGTCTATGTCTCATGTTCATAATTAGTTGGAAATGTCTGAATGTGTGTACATTGGCAATTAAAAAGCTCCTAAATGTGAGGGTGTCAAAGATTGCTTGCTACCTTTACTCTATTTGATCGCTTAAACATCATTTATATTTAAGTACTATAAAAAGAGCTGTGTTGCGGGGAGAAGAAACCTGTGATCTACACATAGCCACCATGCAAACAGTAGATAAGTATTCGCAAAAAGCAGACGCAGATCAAAGTTTGCATGGTTCAACAATGTACCTAATTAGATAAAGAAAAAAACTCGTTTTATATTCTTTTTTTCTTCCCTTCCTTCTTAGGCCCTGCGAAAATCTGATGTTCATGAGCAAAATAAAAAACACCCTAAACTCTCAAGCCTAAACTCTTAAGCCCTGTGAAAATCCGATGCTCATGAGAAAAATACCTCTGAACCCTAAACCTGGATACTGCCTAACCCAGGAGACCACGAATTAACCCGAAATACATGACCATTCTTGCCATCCTGATCTTCTCTCTCTTACATGCTATGTTCTTTTTTTTTTTTTTTTTTAATATCTCCAAACAATTGATACAACCCATTTGTATCACAACGTAGGCCTGACGAATAAAATGGCCATGTAAGATCATTTCTTTTATAAAAGAAATACACCGCAAATGGTGGTGTAGGTTTCGTTACTCTCCCCTTACCACTAGGCCAACTTGACAAAAAATATATATATATTATAGTCAACATCCCTCATCGTTGAACGGTGTTTGGTACCTTAGCCTCACACACATGGCCAGAGATCAATCTATGGGTCCTCTAAGTGGACCAATGGCCGACATAGCGAAGAAGAAAAGAAAAAAAGGTATATTATTGTCTTAACGAGGAATTCTAACTGAGGACAACTACTATAGAATTTTAACTTGGTATGTTAATATAGGGTCTCAAGTAGGACTCAACTTCAAATATTTTTACGGTTGTTCAAACAAAATTTTGGTTCACAGACTTGCACTTATGTGTTGCAATGCAAGAAATATCAACCAGAGCTCAAGCCTTGGTGTTTATTTTTAAAAAATAAAGCCCATGATCGTGGCAGATTTCCAATTAGCAGGAAAAAGCCTTGGTTCAACTCTTGTTCATTCAAATGAATCCAAATTCTCTCCTATCTTGATTTTAAAGAAATTAATCCCTTTTACCCTTTTAATGTTTCTCCATATATGAATAGGTTCCTTTGAAGGACTATGAGACAGGTTGCACTCCGTGGGTGTTTATTATTAAAACTTGCTTGCCTACTTCCGATTGGGCCTCACTGGACTGCATGAAAACCAACAAATATAGTGTGGTAATAGGCTTGTATGTAGATTAGCACTACATACAAAATCATGCCAACTAAATGATCATAGTCCTTGGTATTTGGTCCTCAAAGTTTAATATTTATACACCGTAAAAATGTTTTGTGATTAATATTTAAATAATTAGTGTCGGATTAAGAGTAGAGTCAAATCAAGTGTATAACTGTGTGTGAACGGATTAGATTGGTCATGTATAGATGACCCTTATATATATATAGAGCAAGGCTCTCCTAAGCTTAAGCTTATGATATGATTCCGTAAGCTAACGCTTCTAGGGCCCATCCTTGATCCATCCAAATGGACCAAACACACGAACCCCTTAAATTGCACAAGCCCACCAACTTTTGGTCAAATTCGAATTTACTAGACCGTTGGATCGACTATGTACCAATCCGAATAGACAGTTGACCATTAAACTTTTGGTGCCCAGATGGAGATGATAGAAACCACAATTTGGGCTGATTTTTTGTAGGAAGGAGGGTCCCAGGGAGTCCTTGAAATTCCCCCCACCCCCATCCCCATATGGGTCCCCAAGTGGGCTCCACTACGTAATTGAGCTTACTTCAGCTTACCTTATCTTAAGCTTCAGCTTAGGAGAGCTGGCCCCATATATATATATATATATATGGGTAATATTCAGGTGAGAACTAGTTCTCACATATTATATGAGAACTTTTTTGTAGGGTCCAATGTGGGCCCCATTTGAGGATGGGACCAGGGGGGATGGAAAGATCTATGTGAGACTACCCTAAGTATCAAGTTTGATCCCAAACCCATGCCCCTAACCCCTTCATCCGTGGCCCACAAGTTTAATGGCTTCATATTCAAAAAAATATTCAACCCTCGATCCAACGGTTCAATCCATTTGGATGTGTGTCGATCCTTGAGATATGTGACTATCAGGGGATTCCCTATTAGTTACTAGGTTTTGATGGGTTGCTAGTTGGGCTCCGTAAAAAAGTTCTCATATAATAGGTGAGAACTAGTTCTCACTTGAATATTTCCCTATATATATATATATATATATATATATATGAAAATGGAAAAGGAGATAGTGACCAAGTGGTAGTATAATTACCATAGATAAACTATTGCACTGCCAGTACTGAAAGCTCGAGCTAACATTTCTCAACCATTTGGGTGGTGTTTGAGATGAATGTACAATCATTTCTTTGTTGATGCAATTGTTAGACTTATTAGGGAATGTAGCCCACATGACCATATGCCCAAACTATGCGGCCCACTTGGACAAGCAACTCATTATTGAGTTTTCATACTATTTAATCATCTCTAGAAGATATATATCTTCGGTGTTTAAGAAAAGCATATGCAGTTAGAATTCTTATTAGCTAACGCATTAGGGTTTTAAAACCTAATGAATGAAGGATTCTATAAACGGGAAAGGAATTGTTTACAAAAATCTATATAAAGGGTTTTAGGGGTTATAGCTCATCACTTCAAAATCATTGACTAATTTATCGTTTATTGGTACCCAGCTTAGGGGGTTGGGATCCAACACTCTGGTGAGGGAAGTAGAATTCGGATGAGGTAGAACAACCCTCATGTGGGGGAAGTGACTACTTTATCGTTTCATCACATTTAAGGAAGAAAAAACAAACAAGAAGAACAATCTAGTAAATACATCCCCATTTATAAGAATTCCAGAACGGCCACTTACTTCAATGGTAAGTGGCGGCAGTTCTCATCTAGCTGCCTAGGGTTCAAACCCTAGGTATGCCACTTTTCTCAATTGTGTGGACTTTCTTCCCACTTGTGCGGGCCTTCTTCTCGATTGTGTGGGCTTTCTTCTCCTTGTCGGCTCTCTCTTGGATCCCGGACCCCTTTGTTGGATTACCAAAAAATAATTATAATAAGTCATTTGATCGAGAGATTCGCGGAGTTTAAGCATTCATAATGGATACGGATATGCATTTGCATTTAATATTATGCTAGTATTGTTCGAATCTACCCTAATCTATGTAGATCTTTGTAAGTGCACAAAAATTCACGGACCCGGGGGGGTGGTGTTCTTGCGACTCACTGAGGAGGACGAAGGCTGAGGCTCCCCGCCTCCTCGTTGCTGATGGAAGAACCGATGCCTGAGAACCTGGAAGAGGGAGAAGAAACAGGTCAGAGGACCCTGGCTGTGGGCAGCGCAGGGCTCTCCGATGCCTAAGTCAGTGTGTGTATTGGACAGTAGGAGGAGATTTTGGGAGAGGAGGTGATACCAGTGGTTCTCTCGGACGGGGGAGAGAGTCCCTTTGCTGTTCTGGTTTGGCCCCTTTTATAGAGGAGGAGAGGAGACAAGGAGGTGACCCTGTCAGGGAGCTGTCCCATCGTGACATGTCGTGTCGCATCGGGCCATACCCTGGCGTCTGTGGACGCCGCTCTGTCAGAGGACGTGGGCGGCATGGGAGGCTCTGTCAGAGAGCGTGGGCGTGCCCTTGTCCTGTCGCACGTGCTGTTGCGTGCGGGAGTGTCCATGGGAGGATAGCTGTCAGGCCCTGCCTTGGCTAGCCCTGGCACCCTGACCGAGGTCAGGGTGTGATGCTGAGGTCGGGGAGCCGAGGTCGGAGAGGACCTTGACTTGGCTAGAGACCCTGCAGAGACGCCGAAGTGGAGGACCGGGGAGGAGTCCCTAGCCGAGCTGGAGACGACCTGGCCGAGGTGGGGCTCAGCCGAGCTGGGAGCGTCCTGGCCGAGGTGGGAAATGACGTGCAAGTGGCCGAGATGAGTCTCTGGCCGGAGTGGGGGCACTTGGCCGAACTGGCGGACGTTGAGACGGGCCTTGCCGAGACGGCCTAGCTGGCGCCGGAGCATGAGATAGAGCATCCGGCCAGTCATCCGGCGAGTTCGGAAATATCCCCACACAATAGCCCCCCAGCTTCTGAGCTCAATAGACTGCTCTTCTGAGGTCAGAAGGTAAGTATTATGGAGGATGGCTGGCCGGCAATGGACCAGAGCTAGAGGTTGGCATTACTGCTAAGCCGCACGCGATGGAGATCCCACTGGCTCGTCACCAGGGGCCTGTGCCGGGCATCTGGCGCGAGGGCCGAGATGCGCCTGCCGCACGCGACGGAGATCCCACTGGCTCGTCACCAGGGGCCTGTGCCGGGCATCTGGCGCGAGGGCCGCGATGCGCCTGCCGCACGCAATGGAGATCCCACTGGCTCGTCACCAGGGGCCTGTGCCGGGCATCTGGCGCGTGGCCGAGATGCGCCTGCCGCACGCAATGGAGATCCCACTGGCTCGTCACCAGGGGCCTGTGCCGGGCATCTGGCGCGAGGGCCGCGATGCGCCTGCCGCACGCAATGGAGATCCCACTGGCTCGTCACCAGGGGCCTGTGCCGGGCATCTGGCGCGAGGGGCCGCGATGCGCCTGCCGCACGCAATGGAGATCCCTCTGGCTCGTCACCAGGGGCCTGTGCCGGGCATCTGGCGCGAGGGCCGCGATGCGCCTGCCGCACGCAATGGAGATCCCACTGGCTCGTCACCAGGGGCCTGTGCCGGGCATCTGGCGCGAGGGCCGCGATGCGCCTGCCGCACGCAATGGAGATCCCACTGGCTCGTCACCAGGGGCCTGTGCCGGGCATCTGGCGCGAGGGCCGCGATGCGCCTGCCGCACGCAATGGAGATCCCACTGGCTCGTCACCAGGGGTACGAAGCGCTGGATGACTAGTGGCGGCAGAGGACCGTGCGATCAAGGCTGACAGCAGAGGACCGTGCCGTCGAAATGACAGTAGAGGGTCGTACGATCGAAGCCGACAGTAGAGGGTCGTACCGGTGTCGCTGAAGCTGACGGCGCCATCGAAGCTGACAGTAGAGGACCGTGCGATCAAGGCTGACAGCAGAGGACCGTGCCGTCGAAATGACAGTAGAGGGTCGTACGATCGAAGCCGACAGTAGAGGGTCGTGCGATCAAAGCTGACGGGCGGTCAAAGCTGACGGGTGATAGGAGGCTTCAGCAGCCCCCGAGCTGGAGGAGACTTCTGTCACGGAGGCGTCCGCCGAGATGGACGGAGCTGCGGAGCTGGAGGCATCCGCCGAGATGGAGGCGTCCGCCGAGATGGACGCTGCTGCGGAGCTGGAGGCATCCGCCGAGATGGAGGCGTCCGCCGAGATGGACGCTGCTGCGGAGCTGGAGGCATCCGCCGAGATGGAGGCGTCCGCCGAGATGGACGCTGCCTGTTGATTGTTGTTGAAATGCTTCTGGGCTCGGGCTTCGTCTGCTTCTTGCCTGACGAACTGGTTTACCCTGGTCATCAGAGCTGCCATAGTGACCACGGGATGCATGACCAAATCCCTCCGTAGCTCGTTGCCTGGCAGGAGGGCTTGTTGGAAAGACAGGATCGCCATTGCATCTGAAGTATCCTCGATCTGGCTGTAGACAGTCAGAACCTTTTGGCGAACTGCGTGACGTTCTCGGTCTGCTTCATTCTGAGGGCCATCAGGTCGGCGACCGACCTGGGGACGACCCTATGAGCTTGGAACTTCGTCATGAAGAATTCCGGAGCTGCTGCCAACTGTTGATTGATCCTTGGGGGAGTGCGCAGAACCACTTCAGGGGGAGGTCCCCGAGGCTGGAGGAGAAGACTCTGCAGTTCAGGTGGCCTGCATCGCCCCACACCGACATCCTCTGAGTGAAGTGCCGGAGGTGTGCTGCTGGATCCGAGGTTCCGTCGTAAACGACGAACCTCGGGACTTTGAAATCTTCAGGAAGGGGGGAGTTCCCGATCTCTGGAGAGAGGGCAGATGTGCCGAGACCGTCAGGGTTCAGCCGAACTCGAGCGAAACCGGCAGCCTCCAAGTTTTGTCGTACTGCTTGCTCGATGCGTTGATCAAGCCACTTTCTGGTGTCGTGGTTGTTGCCCGGAGCTTGGTTGCTTCCGTTGTCCTTCAGGGTGCGTTTTTTGGAAGGTGGGGTCGAGGTCGAACCCTTAGAGGATGAACCCGACTGAGTACCCTGCTGTCGGACGCTCGCTGGATTAGATCTTGCTCTTGACCTTTCCCGGTGGGGGACCGTCGGCAGCTGTGTCGACAGTGTCAGCGGTTCCTTTCCCTTTCTGGTTCCCCGAGGCATGGTGTTTGGGAAGATGGCTTTTTGTAGCGATTCCCACAGACGGCGCCAAATTGTAAGTGCACAAAAATTCACGGACCCGGGGGGGTGGTGTTCTTGCGACTCACTGAGGAGGACGAAGGCTGAGGCTCCCCGCCTCCTCGTTGCTGATGGAAGAACCGATGCCTGAGAACCTGGAAGAGGGAGAAGAAACAGGTCAGAGGACCCTGGCTGTGGGCAGCGCAGGGCTCTCCGATGCCTAAGTCAGTGTGTGTATTGGACAGTAGGAGGAGATTTTGGGAGAGGAGGTGATACCAGTGGTTCTCTCGGACGGGGGAGAGAGTCCCTTTGCTGTTCTGGTTTGGCCCCTTTTATAGAGGAGGAGAGGAGACAAGGAGGTGACCCTGTCAGGGAGCTGTCCCATCGTGACATGTCGTGTCGCATCGGGCCATACCCTGGCGTCTGTGGACGCCGCTCTGTCAGAGGACGTGGGCGGCATGGGAGGCTCTGTCAGAGAGCGTGGGCGTGCCCTTGTCCTGTCGCACGTGCTGTTGCGTGCGGGAGTGTCCATGGGAGGATAGCTGTCAGGCCCTGCCTTGGCTAGCCCTGGCACCCTGACCGAGGTCAGGGTGTGATGCTGAGGTCGGGGAGCCGAGGTCGGAGAGGACCTTGACTTGGCTAGAGACCCTGCAGAGACGCCGAAGTGGAGGACCGGGGAGGAGTCCCTAGCCGAGCTGGAGACGACCTGGCCGAGGTGGGGCTCAGCCGAGCTGGGAGCGTAGTGGCCGAGATGAGTCTCTGGCCGGAGTGGGGCACTTGGCCGAACTGGCGGACGTTGAGACGGGCCTTGCCGAGACGGCTTAGCTGGCGCCGGAGCATGAGATAGAGCATCCGGCCAGTCATCCGGCGAGTTCGGAAATATCCCCACACAATCTTATTGAAGTTATATTTATCATAGATCAACACAAATGGCTAGAACTTACCAGCAGCAACTGTAAGAAAGAGATGAGATTTGCTATTCTACTAGGGAATATTTGCTATTTTCTAATGCAATTGGAGGGGTTATTAGAAGGTGAAAGCAAGCGACCAAAGTCAAAAGATCGACCATTAAATGTCTTCACATCTGAATAGCCTAACTTAAAACTTATAGTATTCATTCAATCAAAAAATGAAGAATAAATGATCCCTGGTACATTGGTATAAATTCATTATTTGACATTCACCCTCAATGTTCTAGTCTATGCCACTTAATTTCCTACTTTTTAAATTTTTTTTTTTTATTTTTTTTATTGGTATTGAAACTTTCATGAAGAGGAGAAGAGAATACAAAAGAGAAAACAACAATGAAAAAAGAACACATGAAAAGAAAATAAAACTAAAGGATACAATGGCACTTTTCCTACTTAAACCATAGAAAAATGAGAACTCCCTCTAGCTATATGACAAAATAAGTTTCATATTTTTAAAAGGGTGTTGAAGATTTTGTGCTACAGGCAGCAACATCAAGACCCTAACCCTTCAACCACATTATGGGTGGGTTACTACTACCAAGTATTCGAGTGAGTTTTGTCTTTTGTTGGAGAAAAAAAAAAGGCCTTGAGGTTAAAATTTTGGGAAAGTCCCATTGAATTCGGCAGCTTGTCTAGTGACGTCCCCATGTTACAATGGCCTCACCTGCTCAACACATTAATTAAAGAAATACCATTGGCTTTATTCATATTGATGATGCAATGGGCACCAGATTATAAACTTATACCACTAAAGAAATAGGTAATTAACCTTTAATCCAATTATGATAAAATGGATTATCAATAACCATATCTAATTATGGAACTGATTCAAACTTACGACCACCTTGGCAGCGCGAAGGAATTATTTGTATTATTTACTGAAAAACAAAAAATTATGTTTTTTTTTCTCTTATTTTGGAAATAATTTTTTCTTAGGGACTCTCTTGATAACTAAGAAAAGGTAGAATGTTCTTTTAGGGTCCGTTTATGTAGTAAGAGGATTCTACTCTATGCGGATTTTCATTTTTACGAATGCGAGGAATCTTGCATTCGTGCCCCTCGTGTTGGGAATTAAAATATTCTCTATCGAGGAAAATCAATTTATTTTCTCCCTTTTGTGAAGAAATAGGTCTGCATCAAATGATCAAAGAAAATGCATGAGGTTGCAGGAAAAATCAAAATAATTTTCCTCTCTGTCATGGATTTCTCTTATAGTACAAACACACCTGTAATAAAAAAACAAGAAGAAATGTTTGATAACAATTAGTGAGCTATAAAATAGCAGGAGGTGGTGTGATATATGTAACTATTATATTTTTGGAGATAATAAAGAAGGGTGTATTTTGACGAAAATCCATGCATCCAAACATAGTCCATGCAGAGGATAGAGACTAATTAATGACAAGAAATTCATAAACATATGAAGACCCTTATCTCAATTTGAAGGGACCTCGAGAACTTCCCATGATTTCAGTGCTATGAGGACCACATATGAATAAGACCAGAAATATAGGTCGTGATTGCAGGAAGTATAGTGAGTCCTTGGGGATAATCAGACATGCCCTCCGGACATATACCTTTCGAAGAACGATGACAAAAGATGATTATGGAGACTTCCTAACCTGTGCCCAAAAAGAAAAGAAAAAATTCCCTGTCCTCCTCGATCCCCACTTGACACCATTGCAGGAAAAGTTAAAAAAAAAAAACCCCACCATTGCTTCAAATAAATTGACTGTTTGTGTCGTGAGGGTGCTTTGTTTGATTTGAGAGAGTAAAGATCCAAACCTTTACCTAAATTATGTATATTATATTACCTTCTTCATCCAAGTTCAAACTGTGAGACTAAACCAAGTGAAATACAATTGGCTATTGCTTTTGACAAAAGAGCAGACAGTTCTACATTCAGGGCGCCCTGTTTGTTTAATGTAATTGAATATTCAAAATTATATTTTAATGAGTGGGGTTTTTTTTTTTATAAATGTAGGAGAGGTTAAAATGAAGAACAAAGAGGAATATTTAAAACTGACCATCAAATAACTACGCATTAAATGAATATTGAATGAGGGGAAGATGTAAAATGAATATCCCACCATCACTCTAGTAATTTAATACCAAGAAAAGTCAAGGTCCCATTTGCATCTCCAACACATATCCCCCACACCCTCACTTGCTCTATAATCCGGTGGAGTGTGTCTCACCATAAATTCCCATGTATTCAATTTCTAGATCTTTTTTGCAAACTTACATGTCCTTACAATAAATGTGAGTTCATGGTCAATTGAGCTACATTATTAAAGGATTCTCATGGAGGTGAGGTGACGGGTGAAGGATATCAGTAGGCATGTAGATGATCCTCGACTTTTTTAGAATTTGAATTACTAGGGGGCCTAGTAATGGCTATAGGTACTCATTTTTCACCATCCCTTGATCCAATTTCCATAGGAAGGGAGGTTATTGATCATGGTCGTTTTTGGATATTCAATAGTCATTTTTGGATATCCACCTTCATTCTTAATTTTCATCAATGTGTGAGCAATATGAGAGAGATCCAAATAAGACCAAGACCATGAGAAAAACAAAATGGAAAAACAAGAAAAGACCACCCTGAAAAAGTTAATAAACTCTTATCTCGATCATTCCTTAAAACACTCCTCTGATTTCAGCAAGACAAACTTAGTACTACAAGCTAGACTATCTTCACTAATCTTGAATATATAGACCCTACAAGACGAGAGCAACAGGGAGCCATAATCTTCTCTCTCTTTCCCCTCTCTTTACGTATTTCACTCGCATCATGAAGTTGCATTGTTTTTGGTTCGGTGTCTTTGTCGAAGGGGCACAAGGTTGAAAGACCCAGGTGTCCAACCACAGGTGAAACAAGGACAGGTAGGGATAGCAAGTGGGTTCAAAAGGCATCGTGTGCTTGGAGTTGTGTCCAATCGTCCACAAGATGCCATGCCTACAAACAGGCTCTTCGTCTTGTTCTCCTTCTTCAGTTAGAGGCTAGTAACCATGATTCCTTTGTCCTTTGTCTCTCTTTCTTGTGAGATGCATGAATCCACGTGAGCCCCAATCCGATATTGAAATAATTAGATGGGCCAAAATGAGAATATTGGGGGAAGAAGGCAACAAGACAGCCACAGTAAAAGAAATAATGGCATGAATGCAATTCGATCGACTAGAGAGGAAGGCCAAGTCTCTGTGACAACATTTATTTTAAGGGCGTGTTTGTTTGAATAGGAATTGATTACATAGGCATTCAATGCCAAGTGATCTCTACATAAGAATTATCAACAAGGAGAGGGGTGTAGGATATGGAGTACTGATGTAGATGCAGCCTCCATATATGTATTATGTATGTATATTATAAGACTTTGCATTTCTATAAGTAAAAAATAACCGCTCCATTAGTAGAATCGAAGGAAAATATCCAAAAAATGACCATCAAATAACCGTTCCAGTAATGAAAAATAAATCGAGGGAGATGGGAAATGAATTTCCAACGATCACCATAGTAATTCAAATTCTAAGAAAGTCAATATCCCACTAATTACTAGGGCGATGAGAAGTTCTTTGAATTTGAATTACTAAGTTGGTGATTACATATTTATTTTTTATCTTCTCTTGATTCATTTTTCCTTAAAATGGACATTATTTAATAGTCATTTTTGGATATTCACATTTGATTCTTTATTTTTTTAGCCACTTATAGAAATACAGAGCCTTATATATCTTAGAAATTTAATTAAATGAAACAAATAGGCCTTAAAAATAATTGACGTTGTTGACATAGATGCAATTAATGATCTGAAATGTAAGAAAACTTCTCTTAAAAATTTTGGTATAAATTGCGAGCTTGAGACTTTGAAGTCAAAGGAAGAAGGGTTGGATTTGTGGTTTCTTTTCAACAAATGGGTGAATTATTTCCTTCTCTCTATAGCAAACAAATTCACGATTCCACCGTGATAAGGAAGACCACAAGTTTGTGGGCCATCAAACAGATCACTACACGTCGACAGTGGGTCATTCCATAAGTGTTTTTTAATTTTCTCACATCGATGCAAGATTCACACCTAAAGATGGTTACAAAAATGTATCTTGCGGATTCCACAAGTCCAAAATACTACAGGTGTTTCCAAATGTGCCCTAAATAAATCAGAAGATTGATTAAGCAATGCTAAAAATCAACATTCCATGTGGCTAGCTGTCCAATGTCAAGTAATGAATGTGTCATTTAGTTTTTTTACTAGCAACAAAGGCTCGTGCTAAGCTCGGGCCAAAAAAATT
Source organism: Litsea cubeba (assembly GCA_012931725.1). NCBI lineage: Eukaryota > Viridiplantae > Streptophyta > Magnoliopsida > Laurales > Lauraceae > Litsea > Litsea cubeba. The sequence goes on from CM022945.1 coordinate 119,122,125, forward strand.
TTTTAATTAGTATTTTCTTTAAAATATCATTGATAAAATATAAATCAGTAACAAAGGCCCGAGCTAAGCCTGAACCAAAAAAATAAATATATATTCATATTTGGTGTTTTCGGGGGAATATTATTGATAAAAATAAATTAACAGAATAAATCTATTATTAATCATCAAAGGCCTGATTTTTGGGTCCACCCATAAAACATATTAGTGAGGCCAAGCTTCACCTCAATTAGTCTTAAACCCACCAACATATATATATATATATATATATTGCACTTTAGAATTTTATAAGAGGGGTCACTCATAAAAATTTAATGTTGCAATGAAATCACTGTCATAAATCCATTGAGGACCCACTAATAAAATTTTAATATTCCATGAAGCAATGTTATAAGTTTATTGTGGTGCCAAATTTTACTTAAATCAAACTTAAGCCCACCATCGTAGTTTTTGCATATAGGATTTCATAAGAGGGACCCCACTAAATTACTTTTAATAAGTTTCAATGTTACTATGAAGGTAATATTATAAATCCATTAGTAGGCCCTTTATAAAATCTATAATATTTCAAAATCATAATATTTTCTTAAATCATCAACCCAAGTTTCATTCAAGGAACTCAACTTGATTGTATTAAATGTCCCACTCATGATGTCTAAATAATACGAAAGAGATTTTTGGAGAGGATGGTGTGTAGATAATATGGAGAGATTTTTGCCCTATTAGTAGGAGAGATTTAGGGGAGTTAAAAGGAGGGAATAGAGAGAGATTTATTGTGATCAAGTTACCTAAAAAACATATTTCCAAATCAAATGTGATGCCATATGTCGTCCGTGAGAGCCCTTATGTGGCACCGTAAGGTTTGAGAGCTCTAACGTGGCACGCTCCAAAACAGGACTCCCTATTGCTTTAATATTTATATAATAATGACCATTTCATCACAAATAGGTAATTAGAAATGAGACCATGTTGACAACACCAAAAGCCTAATTTGTCGTGCATGGAACATGCTTTATTGTGACCAAAATGGTTCATATTATATGAACCCCTCTTCGTAGAAACTGGTCTGTATTCTCAACAGAGGTGCATGACTAGTTGGATCGATCATACGTGAAGTACAATCGATCTATTATCTATATTTGATCGATCTAATGGTGTATGACACTTTATCCGTGATGTTCACCCAAAAAAGTTATTAAATGAAGAGATCAAAGTAAGCGAGTTCGATCATACAAAGGTAGATCACATTCACACAATATAAATCATATTTTAACAATTGTGAACACCATATATATTGAGGGCAACTTTAAATTAGGGAAGCAAAATAGGCAAGTCGAGCTAAACTTTGTCTGAAATATTTTATGCATCTGTAAATGGTAGTATTGATTGGCTTGTACAACGCCATATCCAACCATTTTTACACGTTGTCCCAACCAGACTAATGTAATAAAGTCCGTAACAAATTCGGCCCACATAGTTGCTGCTTATGCTTGACACTTAACTGCCGCTACCCATGCTTTCATCTTGAATTAACACTTCAACTACCTTTGCTATCAGAGCATGCTAGTGTGTGCACATGACGGTTTGGATCACATTCACACAAGAGAAGTTATATTTTAATTGTTGTGAACACCATATATACTAAGGGCAACTTTGAGAAGTAAAATAGTCAAGCCGAGCTAAACTTGACCAAGCTTGAGCTCAAGCGCGTGTTTGTTTAGAAGAATTGTGAGAGTTCTTATTTAAGAGAATTCTGAAAATTCTAAATTCTGTCCCTCAAAGTAGAATTTCAAATGCCAACCCCCTTTAGTATTTAGAATGCTGGAATTCTGTGAATTGATAAGGCTAAAAGTATATTTTCATGTGATCAAGAATTTTGAATTCTTTCATCAAACAGAGCATGTAATGCTCATGGAACAATAAGTCACATTATGTCATAAATTCCCACCAAGCCTAATTCCTTTGTGAAATGCCTTTAAAAAAACATGCCCCAAATCAAGTATTTGGCGCTTGAGCTCCGATCAAGAGAAGTTAAGGTTGAGCTCAGTTTGATTCTGTTTAATATTACCCATATTTATATGGGTGATTTTCTCTATAGTGAGTTTGTATGAGATGTCACGCCGAAGATTAGTGGCGGCCTTTAATTAAGAGGGCTTCATTTTTGTTGGAGGGATTGAAAGTTCCACACCATCGCTTGTTTTGTAGGAGAAAATCTTGCTATATAATATTTGTATCATATATAAATCTTAAAAGTATTTTTATTATGTACTGGCCCCATGTGAAATACATTATTACAAATATAAAATAAAATAAAGATGATACAAAATATATGTAATAATAAAAAATTAAAAATCACATGACCTAAGCTTGAGCTCAAGCCAAGCCTTAATGAGCTCACTTATCACAACGGAAGAATATTTCCCACTAAACTATAATTTAAATGAGTCCTGCTATATGGACTAACTCATGGACAGAACCATGGACTAACTCTATGATCGAGTTAGTCCATGTAGACTTTTTGAATTTAAATTCACACCTTTAGTGATCTTTTATTTCCGTGGAATTGAATTTCTACGAATTTAGAAAATGTATAATAGGGGGCAGGGTGGTTTGGGGTAAATGACCATCAAATAATATCTCCTTAATTAAAAATGAATTAAGGGGAGATGAAGAATAAATACCCATTACCAACTAGTTCCTACTAAATTAAATCTTAAGAAAGTCAGGGTCCATCTAGATCTCGACCTTATATCTTTCACCTCTCATTTTTTTAATTAATATTTTTTTATTTGAATTTATATTACATGAAATTCTTTAAGAATCCAATTCCATAGAAACAAATTATCCCTAGGATTTTCAATTGTCAAATATAATTCAACTCCTCTAGTACTAACCACTTTGGCTAGATCACTGCAGACATATGATGAACTATTGGCCTGTTCTATAATTCATAATGAGCAAATCCATTTTATGAAAAATCTACAAAACACCATTTCAACATCCCCTTCGACAAAAGATCATTTGAAATGTGACATTTCACCTGACAAATGATTAATGGTTTCTCACTGACACAAACTTCTTTTCCTTTTAACCACTGATACAAGATGACCCCTCAAGCTGACGATGCAATCTAATAAAAAGATGTGGTGGGTCTAGTACCAAATGATTTGTGGGCCATTCATCTGTTTGATTTGTATTCCTGTCTCTTGTATCAGATCTTGTTTGTTATCATTTGGGCCCCAAGGCCAATTACAATTAAGATTATAATAATTTGTCTGTAGCTTGTTTCCATCAGATCTTGATTTCAAATTATCACAGAAAATTTTTCATATTCTCATTTTTTTGCTATATTTTGAAAACAATATGATGTCATTGAACCTCACTTTCTCCTACAGGGAACATAAGATGACATTACACTTTTAGTTAAACGGGGTGACATTATTTTAAATCGATCCAAGATTGATGAGATATGACTAAGATGATGTAAAGACGATGAGCAGACAATGACATAATCTTATTCACCACTTTTACAAAGAAAGCCTCCATATTTTCAAAAATATCTGTGGTTCTTGTTTCACTTTCTCTTGTAAATGCTTGTTAATTATTCTGATCCAGTGACGTACATTAGTTGATTGTCATTGGGATGTAATAGTTGGGGCCCAAAATCTGATGCAAATCCTATCAACAGATACTTTGAGACATAATCTCCAATGATATGATGTTTGGGTAAGAAGTGGATAGTGCCTACAGGACTAGATTGGAATCTAGCCACTGATGTGAGTGAGAAAACAATATCACATATTAACATAATCTCTATTGCTTATGTAATAGATCTTGGTTGATGGGATTAAAGGCTCAAAAGTCACAACCACCCTAATTAAGTAGTAACTTAATGTCAACTAATATCTTATATTTCTTCCTCTGGGGACTTGCTTAAACATGATAACGTTGTGGCAAACACTAATACAAGAACAATCACTTCTGGATTCCTACAGGGTTCAAACCGGCCATATTTTCTTCAATTTTAAAGATATGTGCCTTCAATTCTAAGTCTAATGGTTAGGAAACCATTTTGGTTGGATGATTGAAAATGGAGAAAAGATATCCGTATGAAGTTGTAATTGGATTATTTGTTTGGATGGGCTTAGGAAATCATTTTCTCCCATGTCCAACCCAAACATTATGGTAAAAGATCTTACGGGTCGTTTGTCTTTTATGCATGGGATATGTAAATACAATTTACACATATAAATGATAAAGGGGAATGTTCATATACATCTTTCCCTCACCATGGAATGAGGGAAACTCCACTTTTTGCACATTGTGTGGGGAGATTTTCAAAACTCCAGGATTATGCTAATCACGGCTATAAGATGTGACTAAGCACTCTCACGTGCCATTCACGTGGCACCCAGACTCGCCTCGGCTGCCGGGACAGAGGTCTCGGCCGAAACCAGACAGACTTTGGCTGCTAGCGCCGAGTTCGGCCACCAAGGGCCCACTTCGGCTAAAGAGCTTGACCCCGGCCAAAGGAGCCGAGATGGAAGCCGAAATAAAGAAGAATCCCCACTCGCGCCCTACGCCCGCCATGTCATCAGACACGTGGCAGAATAGGGGCGCGAGCCAGTGGGACAGATGCGATATCCAGCCGTTCACAATCTTCGCTAGATCGCTGACAGGACGGCATCCAGCGGCTGTAGCCAAATCAGGGTAATGCCCGAGGATGGATCCGATGGGACCGCCAAAGGCGTCCAACATGATCTGACCCAACATGACATGCATTAAATGCAATGTGGGCTGATCCGACTGCCATTAAATGCAATGTGGGCTGAAGTGGACCGCATTTATTACTTTGTGGGCTGATAAGGCCTTCCCTATCAAATCAAGGGACCCACTCCAAAATATCATCCAAAATATCATCAAGAGTCCTCTATAAATAGGACCCCATTCCACATGCAAGGTAAGCAACCTACACACTTGAGAGTCGTTACTCTGCCTCTCTTCTTCCTCTCATTCCTTAGTTAAGTTCATACACTAACTTAGGCATCGGAGAGCCTTGCGCCGCCCAGGCCAGGGTCCTCTGACCGTTTGTTCTTCCCTTTCAGGTTTTGAGGCAGCAGATCATCTTCCTTTATTCGGATAAGTCCTATCAGGCACCCTTAATCTTGTGAGTCATCGTTTTTTGCACTTACACACATGAAAGTGCATATATACTTGAAAAGTACATTTTGAATTTGAAGATTTCCAAAAAGGGAAGTGTCCCTCACCCAATGGTGAGGGAAAGATGCATATGAACATTCCCCAATGATAAATATTCAAATTTTAAGTATGTAACGTTTACACATGCATTTTTTTTTACAACGTTTGTCTACTAACACCATTTTCGCATCATTTACATATATGATTCATTTTAACATGTTTGTTTCAATAATATGTGTAAATATATTAGATAATTTTGTAAATGATACTTATTATTCATTATATTAGATTCTACTATAATGATTTGAAAAGGAGACAAAAAGGTCCATTTTATATCAAAGCTTTCATTTGTATTTTAGATCCTTTAAAAGGAACATGTCTTTCAACATGAAATACACTTTTAAAAAATATACATTTCTATCAATGATCACCTTCACAAAAATGCATTCCAACATGTTTGGATAAGCAAATATAAATTTATATTATGATGGTTAAGCAAATAGCATCATTATTAATATTTTTATTAATTAATATTTAATTCAATTTTGATCTTAATTCATTATTCAATTTGCATAAAACTTAACCCATGCATCTCATAGGCTTTATGCTAATATTAATCAATTATAGAAAGTTCTTAAAATTTGTATTTTGTGGTTAAGTTCAATCATATTAAAAGTGTCACAAATTTGTTATGGTTAGGTGAAATTGCATTTATACATGATTTTTGAATGATCCCATAATGCTATATAAAGTACATTTTTCCTTCTCTCTTACATTCATATATACATGTTTCAAGATTTTTCAAGTTGCAATAATAAATAACTTTAGAGAAATCATTGAGATATTGGAAGAAAACTGAAATAATAAAGGTAATTAACTAGTTAAAAGTTTATATAGAAAAATCATTGAGATATTTATCTTATAGATTGTCCCTTAAGATTTTTACTTTTAATATATTTTTTATCTTATAGATTTTATCTCTTTAAATCATTGGAGCCACTTTCATTTTCTAATATGTTTTTTTGTCTTATAGATTTTGTCCCTTAAAATCATTGGAGATACTTTTATTTTCTAATATATTTTTTGTCTTACAGATTTTGTCCCTTAAAGTCATTGGAGACACTTTCATTTTCTAATATGTTTTTTTGTCTTATGGATTTTGTCCCTTAAAATCATCCGTTTTGATAATTTTTTATTATTTTTTTCTAATGCGTTGGAGGGGGGTTTCGAGCCTAGAATCTCTTTACGAAAATGCCCAACACCAAACCGTCCGCCTCCAACTGGTATTCTTCGAAAGCGCATGTGTTTTGGTATTCTCCATTTCTCACTTCAACATGTGTTTAGATTTTAGTGTAAAAATAGACTCATTTTTCACACCATTTACACATCTGATTTACAAGAAAATATGTAAATAATTGTACGCAAACATAACTGATACGTAAAAGTTACGCATATTCACCGTTTACATATGTGAATGGGTGTAGACAAACGACCCCTTATGGATTCTAATAAGGCTTGGGACCTTTAAAAACTTAGAGAAACTTTTAGCGACCCGAAAAGATGTTGAAGATATATCACAAATTTTCATATGGTCTCTAGCTGATGATAGGAGAATATGGCCTACTACTAAAAATTGGGTCCTAACCACAAAATCAGCTTACAAATGCATCATTAAAGAGGAACTGGATCCCAGGGTTTCATCCATTAATTGGAAAGCCTTTTGGAAAATCTCCCTTCCACAAAGAATCATATTGTTTGGATGGAAGTGTCTAAAAAGAGCCATACGGTAAAATCTCTTTTAAAATAAAAAATAGGCAATGGTAGTATTCCCTCGGTATGCCCTCTAGGTGAAAAGGAGGAGGAAACCATTGAACACACTATGTTCCAATGCGACTTTGCCCGTGTTCTAAGTATCATGTAATAATATATATTTTAGACTGGTGGAGGCATTGGACCAAAAGTGAGTCTCCAAGTTACGATTGGCTTTTAGATCCCGATGCCCAGGCCTTTTTCTTGGTAATATGGTGTGCAATTTGGAAGGTGGGAAATGAATTTATTTTTAAAGGAAAAACTCCAAGCCCCATGTGGGCTTTAACCCTGGCTAATAGAATGAGAATCCACTCCTAATGCATTGTAACCGAAGTCCTATTTTCCCTCTAAATTCACATGGAATGGGAATTGAGATCTAGATCACACTGCTATTTTAGTTAGTGATGCAGCATATAATGCATCCAATGGCCAGTCGGCTTTTGATTTCGCCATATTCATAAGGGGGTTGCTTGCTATTTTAGTTAGTGATGCAGCATATAATGCATCCAATGGCCAGTCGGCTTTTGATTTCGTCATATTCTTAAGGGGGTTGCTTGTTTTTGTAGGTGCCGCAAAAGGACCCAGAACAAAATCCGCTAAAGAGGCCGAACATGGTGGCTCCAAGGTGGATTAAACTTCATTTGAGCTTGGGATATGTAGTTTTTCTTCATGTTTTTTTTATTTTGAATTGTTGGGATGTAATATTATCTGTAGTTTTATTTCTGTATTTGTTTTCCTCTTTTAATGATATATCTTGCCTTACCAAAAAAAAAATTCCAAAGTCTAATTGTTGTGGCATGCATCTCCATTTCTTTATCTAATGAATGAAAGAGAAACCTGAAGTGTGCTCTATCATTCATATAAAGAGGAAAGAATAGCCTCCTACCTCAATGGTAAGGGCCTTAGTTCTTACTTGACTGCCCAGGGTTCAAACCCTAAACATATCAACTTCCCTCACCAGAGGGTTCCCTCACCCTCTTGAGGTCCCATTCCCTCTCCCAAGGGCTGGGAACTGGATACCAAAAAAAGAGAGGAAGAATACGGATCCTTTGTGGCTGGACTAAAAATATTTCTACGAGCCCATTGCTATAAATCCTTCAAAGAGGTTCCATTGCAGTCCGATGGTTTTGACTTGTCAAAACCATTATGTCAGCTTTTGCCTATGCGATTGTTGGAATAATTATGTCAATAGGTCTGATCTCTCTTTTAATTAAGAGAGAAGGAGAAAAAAAAAATCATCACCGACAATTTCTCCAATATTTTATATTTAAACTTGGGGGTTGTTTAGAATGTTGAGAAAACAGCCCGAGAAAACTTTTTTAAATTACAAATTGAATTGAGAGCAGTTTTCTCCACCTCTTCTACTCGACACCAGGACACCTCCATGTATTATTTTGGGGTGGTCACCCTCGTCCGATTTGGGTCTGACTTCCCAAACCACGCATAAAACTCAGTGTCCGCTTCTCAAAACCTACGTGAAACTGTATGGGTTGCCCCCCAAAATCCACATGAACCTTCTGGGCTGCCCCAAAACCCAATTTACCTATTTGGCCTCAACCCCCTCAAAAGAAATTTTGGATTAAACTACCGCTCCTTGGCCAAACAAATTGTCGTTGTTACCGTCCATGCTTCATCCTATCAACATTGTATGAACTTTATGAGTTCTACTCTTACACTTATATCTATGTGTCGCAAATTTGAAATTCAAATAACATGTTTTTTGGCTTCTGGAACCAATAGTTCAAATGATCTCATTTTCAATGGCAATTTTGTATTTGAGCAGCTATACCATGAAAGTAATGCATATATATACCAAAGACAGGTACATCTAGTCCTCTAGCATCAAATTATTTGTAATTTCTTGGCAACTTCAAGAAGCATCTTTGACAAAACATCACATATAAAGGGTGGAAAAGTAGAGCTTGAATAAAGTGAAAGGGAACTGTACCAGAAAACAATGGAAAAGAAAGTCAGCAAAACTACCGCTTCTGAATAGATAATGTGAACTCCATATGCATTTTAAGCAATGCAACCATAGATTTCTTTTGCACAAGATAAAATTACACAAATTGTAGATTCGTCAGTGTTTAACCGACAAACTCTCAAGTACAAAAAGCAGCTCCCTTCTTACGAGTGTGGGCTTTCCTCCCGCATCTGCGGACTCCTTTTCCACGTGAGTGGGCTGTCTTCCAGCATGTGTACGGGCTCTCTTTTGGGTCCAAGGCCCCTTGGCTGGGGTGCCAAAAAGAAAAAGTTACAAAAAGTTTTTCCATGCATTATAAAATTGCTCAACATATATATTATACCCAGTCTTTCTGGGACAACCCTCTATGTACAGAGAATTCTAAGATACGCTTTAGTGATGAAGCCAAATACATATCCAAATCTTGCCAACACACTCGTGGTTGTATGGTGTTGGCAACTTGGTAGTTTCACGCACGGACCTAGAGATCAATCATTGGGTCATCATGTTAAGCATCGCTCTTAAGACCAGTAGTCCAATGTAGCCCAAAAATGAAAAAAAAAAAAATTACACCCAGCCCTTGACCCACATTCAGAAATCTTCAAGATAGCAAACAGGAAAAGAGTGATGAGTACTAGTTCCAAGACACCAAAAGGCTCTGTTCATCCTAATCGAAAATACGAAGTTAGCATAAATAGTGGTCCATTGTAATCTACCAATGATTCAAAAATAATAGCTCCAAGAGCAGAAAGATATTATAAAAATATTGGTTTCAAAAAATTGGAGAACTAGAGAAAACAAAATGCTGGTCTGCATACATGCTCCAGGGTACATGGCTTTGCAAGTGGGCCATGCTAAACGTGGCCCAGAGGAGGCCCAGTCTATTTTGGGGCTGATATGGTAGTCTTTTTGGAATGGAATGTGCATATTTCTGGCCCACTAACCCAATGGTTTTGGCCAGTGTCTGCACAAAGGGCCAAGAGAAGGCTGTCCCAACCCACATTCTGACACAAGTAAGCCATATCTATTGTGGAAAAAAAAAAAAAAAATAGAACCATATCTGACCTATTTCCTCATTAGTTTGATGGATATGAAGTTTTGGGCCCAGCCCAACCTAGCAATTTGCAACCCTAATGTACGTACACACATATGAGAATGGAGGCAATGGGACGACTGTCAACCCAACAATCATTCATTCATTTGGACTCAAATGCTATGCCACATCATTGACCATTTCTTATTGGGTCTGGGTTAACCAATTGGGTCTGAAATGTAGGCCCATAGAACAAAATTGTGCAGAACATCAGCTTAAGCTATAAACAGAAAACAAAAGAAGCTATATCAATTCAGGCCTATGAATCATCTTGACTGTAGGCTTCTCAAAATCAGGCCCATGGATCCCTATCAAATGCTCCAGTTCATGAATTTTTATTTATCCCTTTTCACTCCTTCTTTTGCTTGTTTGAAACGCAGAAATCTTCTTCAGATGTCTCCACATAGACAGCACTGAAATATGGTTATGAATTGATTGCAAGTGGGATAATGCAGCTAAACCAGTTCGATGTAGGTCGAAATCAGGCCCACATAGTTCGGGTTCAATATCGCCTAATGTTTTCTGGTTACAGGCTAGGTGTTGGGTAATTTGGCATAATATTTAAATGGGCTGGTAACCATAAATATATTTCAGTCCAAACTTCCAATTAAAGACTGGCCCAACAAATTTTTTTTTTTTATAACGAAGGGTGTCCCAGTCCTTTGGGCCGGACTAATCCCTACGGGGCAAGGGGAGCCGGGTAAATCCCCTATGGTAGCGCAGTTTCGAACCCTCAACTTTCAAGAGCAAGCTGTGGTCTTTGCCAATTAAGCTACCCTCGCGGTTAGCCTAACTTATTTGGCAAATGAAATTATTGAACCCTACACCTTACTAGTTACTACGATCTCAAACTAATTTCATAGGCATATGGGCTAGATTGCTGACAAGTGGGAGTCATTGTTCCATGATTCATATGGAAAATGAGGAATGAGAATGACTATATCTAATCTTCCCTGAGGCAGTTAAACAAAAGACTATTCTTAATATATGAATGGAATATGATACATTCGTTGCTTTTGCCAGATTCTAATGCAGATAACCCAGCTGCTGATTGGTGGTTGCCACCCCCAGAAGGCTATGTCGAGCTCAATTTGAATGGTTCCCATAATTGGTTCACCAACTCTGTTGGAGTGGCAGCATTCTTCGAGATGAAATGGGAACAATGATTTTGGGTTACACTAAAAAAAATTATGTCTTCTCAATCATTGGAAGCTGGGCTTCTGGCTTGTAGTCTTGTAGATCTGTAAGGACTTGGGGATCAGAATGCTCCAAAGTGAAGGTCACTCATTACCACTAGTTTCCTTTATCCAGAAACCCACGGGATTCTATTGTGATCTTATGATTAACTGGAAGAAGACTATGCACCTGCTAGCCTCCTTTGAATGTTGGTCTGCTCAATATTGTAAGCCATCAATAAACAAGTTTGTATGAGGATTATAAAGCCCAGATCCATGCAAATGAAAGCTTTATTTATGGTCTCTAGAGACTAGAATCAAGAACAAGCGTTGCTTTCTCAGCATGTTGATTTTCCTCCTCAGGCTTCAGCTTCCCGGGAAATCCATACCCATCTTACTCAGATAAATGATTATCTGATCAAGGAACCCCCAAGGGGTTGGCTGAGGGGTTAGGATCACGGTTTCTCTCTCTTCCGGAGCTAGAGGTCCTAATATCGATCAATGGTTCCCCACTCTTCAGGAACCGAAAGTTGAGTCCACCAATGCTACCATTTGAGGGCCACAGAGGTTTTACACAGCTTCTCTCTAGGCCGGGAGGAATTAGTCCACCTCAAAGGGTTGGGAACCCTCCGTTAGCAAAAAAAAAAACAGAGATTATCTGATCAAGGATGTGTATTCCAATTTCTGTAGTCAGGATGTTCCAGTGTTTTGTAGGTTTTGTGTGATAGCCTCGATGAGTTTCAGTGGGTCAGTTGTTTTTGGTAGGCAATCTCTGATGTAACCTCCTTTTCTTTTAATGAAGTACCCTTCAGTATATACATGAATAAATAAATAATCACATAGTTTTATATTATCATTAATCTAATAGTGGGCACAACTCATGTTGAAGTGAAACTTCCTTGGATCACGCAAGAAGACAACATTTTTTTTTTTTAATGATTTGGAATTTTAATGAGTAGCCCCACTAAGGAGCTGCAAGAATTTCTTGTTAGTTTGGAGCTAGAGAGAGCCTAGACATTTTGTAAACCAAATGTCATGTGTAGAAAACTAAGGCTCATTTAAAGGTGAAGAAGATGACTAGTGAAAAATCCCCATTAATTAGGTGAAGAAACTTGGGCAGAGAATCTCCTTGTGAAGAATCACCATTTTTCTTTAGGATTAATTTTTACTAAGTTTGAATTTAAATGGAGAAAACTACATAGGAAAAACATTAAAAATACTTTAGAAATAAAAAATATTTAAAAAATGCAATGAAAGCTTATTAATAAAATTAATAATTTGATCAACAGAGAAAATGGTGTTTTCTTCACCCCTTTAGGAGAAGAATCTATTCATTTATTCTCACTAGGGTCACATTTTTGTAACATTGTTTCCAAAATGCTCCGATTTTTCCATGCTTGTCAATTTTCTGCAGTTTGATGGGGCGCCATTTTTGTGAGGAAATGTCACACACAAACATTGAAAAAAAAAAAATCGTTGATGCCTTGAAAATCCATTTCACAAAAAGAATCCTTCTACTTCTTCAGTGGGCTGTGTAACACTCTGGAAAGAGAGTTCCGTGGACTTTTACTACCTAAAAAGTTTTTCCTATCCCCTGTTAAAACAAACGTCTTGCAACATCATAATTCTTTTTTGCAACTTTTCTTCAAAGAAACACACTTAGCACCAAATGATGGATATAGTAGAAGCTTTTTCGCGAAAAGGTTTTTGAAAATAATGTGAATCAAATATGCCCTAAACATAGATACAAACAGGTGAAAATGTATTTCACTTATTAGTCTCTAATCCCTTCAACTCTTCAGTGAGTACAACGATTGTGCACATGAAAGTTCAAGTTAACATGATTTTTGTCTTTCTTTGTTTTTTATGTTAACATATAACCATAGAGTGATTTTGTTGTTTCTTGAAAACAATTCTGTAATTAGAATAAAATATTGAAAGCTAGTTTTAGAGTAATGTACAAAAGAACCCTAATAAAGATGATTGGCACAAAAATATGACTGTACTGTAAATATTCAGTTTTTTTTTACACAATTTATACCTCAATAGACCATTGGTGTTGTATTCTTCAAAGGGTGAGAGGGGCTTAAAAAAAAAGAAAACAAAAGCCAAAAGAAAAGTGAGGGTACCAAAAAAAAAAAAAAAAACTGATTGCCCAAGATTACATTAATCGGTTTTTTTTTTTATCAAACAAGTCAATCTAACAGTGGAACAAATTCGGATTGATGTAATCTTCGAGGATACTTTATTTATCCATTCGACATTTATTCTAAACGGCTCAAATTTAAGTAGGGGGCTCCACATTGGGATTCCATTCCTTGTACTCAATTAAAGCACTGGAGGATCCCGATTTCCATTATACTGGTAGGAAATGACAATTGTACTATATTAATGCCAAGAGTTTTGGCTTTAGCTTTCATTAGTAGTTGGGACTTTTGTTTTTTTTTCAAATCTTCTCACTTCACTTATCTAATGCAAATACTCCCCACTTCCTTTCCCATACTACTTCTCACTTTATGGAAAGCACCAATAACCACTCCTCCGTTTTCAAAACTCCACTTTTCTTTCTCTGCAAACACTCAATTTCTATTTAGAATCTCTCTTTCTACTCAAATTCTCCTCTTTTTTTTCTACGCCACTGGCTTTTAGATTACATAAATAGGTACTTTCATAACATATTTTTTCTTTTGTTTTCTTTCTAAAATCAATGAATTTTTTTAGGGACTTTTAGGAAAAAACTATGCTTAAACCATGATTAAATGGATAAGAGTATAAAAACATAAGAAATGAAGGATGAGAGTGCGGTATAATTTTTTGACACAATTACCCCCTAACAATATCATTATCCCTATGGTGATATTGCCACCCATTTATCATTTTGTCGAAACTTGCAACTCTCCCCTCAATCTCTCCTCATCTAGGCCGTTTGGTGAGGGTATGGGTTATGAGAGAAGGTTGAGAAACTAGTAGAGTGAGTGATTAGCTAGTGAGAGGGTGATAATATATTACGATGATGGAGATGAGGTTGGTGTTGTGTAGCAGCTGTTGTATGGGTCGGTTGATGAAGAGTGATGGTGTGCTCGAATAGGTTGGTTGGATTTGGTGGGTTTGGGTGGGTTGGGGAGTGTGATTTCTGGGTTTGACCCATTCTACACTTTTCGGTTGTTCTTCTTCCCCATTTGCTTATTTTATTTTTGAAGTTTTAGGTCTTTCTTGGCATCATTCCAATGTTTAATTTCTTCATTAACCAAACACTTGCAACTCACCACTTATGGTATCATCTTTCCACCACTATCATTGTCTCACTCTCTTCTTCTTCTTCCAAACACATCTCATTACCCTTACCACAATTGTCCATCCCTCCAAATCTCTCTCCATCTCTCCACACCCTCACTAAACAATCCGGATGAGAAGAGTGGAGTTTCAAGTTTACACAAAAAATGGTAAAATTGGTGACGATGTCATTAGATGGGTATATTATGCAAGAGGGATAATTATGTCCAAAAAAACATACAACACCCTAATCCGTTATTTTTATATTTTTATACCCCTTATACTATATTAAAGCTAAACGTTTTAATTTGACCGAGAGTTATTAACTAGGGGGCTTTGGTCGGAGGTTCCTCAAAGTATGACTTTAAGGCAAACGGTCCACAAAAAAAGCTCATGCAGCCAAAGGTCCCTCTCACACTTTCTCATACCTGAAATGTTCAATTTGCCCTTTCTTTAAATCATAACCCATGATTGGTGGGACATCCCATTAATAATGGTCAACTACCCTTTAATTGGCCACAATTAATGGAATCCTATTAATGAGATTTTCAAATAAATTCTATAAACACACAAATAAACTTCAAAATAAAGCAAATAAACATTAAAAAATGCAAGAATTTCAAAAGACGCAATAAATTTAAAAAAAGGCAACAAATTTCAAAATTACGTAGATAAATTTAAATGATGCAAATAAATTTCAAAAGATCCAAATAAATTTCAGAAAATGTAAATAAATTCAAAAGACTCAAATAAATTTCAAAAGATCCAAAGCAAATTCAAAAAAAGTAAATAAATTTTAAAAGACGCAAATTAATTTCAAAAGACGCAAATAAAATTTAAAAACGCAAACACATTTGCCAAAACTAAAATAAGTCAATTTTTCAAATTTCTGAAAATACAAATAAATTCCAAAAGACACAAATATTATTAAAAAAACACAAATAGATCTAAGAAATACAAATAAATTTGCCAAAAACACAAAAAGGTTCGTTCAAAAACTCAATTAAAAATTTAAAAATGGAGATAAATTTGTCCGAAACTCAGCTAAATTTTTCAAAAATTCAAATAAAGTTGCCAAAAACTTGGATAGATTTGTTTAGAACTCAGATAAATTTATTCCAGAACTCAAATAAATAGCCAAAAACTCAGATATATTTGTCCAGAACTCAGATAATTTTTCAGAACTCAGATAAATTTGCGCAAGCTAAAATAAATGTGACAAAAAATCAAAAACTCATATAAATTTGACAGAAACTTATATAAATTTGTTAAAAACTCAGAAAAATTTGATAAAGGACGTCAGCCCTGGCTGGCTCCTGGTTAATGCTGAACTTGGCTTCCTACTGTGGACGGGTTAGAACTGACCCGAACTTGACCCTGGCTTGGAAACTGAACCAACTGGGTTTTATTTTCTTCCTCGATAGGCTCTGTTTCTGCAATAGTACCGTGGACACTACAATGCCTTGTTGCTTCTTCTCCGGCGACATGTGAACTCTGACGGTCGTGGCCTGCGTCGTCTAGCAATGATGACGGTGTGCAGGCAGCCTTCTCCGGTGATCGGTTTACAAAGAGATCTATTCTCTACACTTTGTCTCTTCCGACGAAGGGAGAACCCAGCAAGACACGAACCCCCCCCCCCCCCCCCCCCCCCTTTTTTTTTCAAAAGTCAAAAGACCTTTTGTCTTTTCTTAATACTTCTCCGCTACTTGTTTCTATCAAACGAACAAGATGCACTGTGGATCTTTAATGGGCATGAAACAAGAGTTTCCACCTCGTGACTCCAACGTCCAGCAGCCCTGGAAACTCCTCATGACTTAATCTCATTAATCTCTGTCGACGCGGGATTGCCCAAGCCCTAGGAGGGAGAATACAATATTTGAAATTTTAAATTTCAAAATTTTGTGCCTAAAACAGTTGAAAGGGCAAATTAGTCCTGAAATATGTGATCGTGTGGATGTAGGAAACTCTGGCTGCAAATTGTCTAGCTGAGTGGACCAGAGCCCTTAAACAGAATTTGCCTGGACTGGAGGCTAGATACATTTCACTTTAGGGACCTTTCGCTAATTTACTATATTAACTAACCCACATTCCCCCCCCCCCCCCCCCCCCCCCCCCCCCCCCCCCCCCCCCCCCCCCCCCCCCCCCCCCCCCCCCCCCCCCCCCCCCCCCCACTTCCACATGCAACCACTCTATTTCTTCCCACTTTTCACTTCTCTTTTCTAATAACTTCATTTCCATCTCAAATCTATATACACTTACTCTACGTATATTCTTTTTTTTCTTTCCACCCAACTTCTCTTACTATTGATTTTTATTGATGTTGCTGCAATTTTTATTGATAAATATGCACGTGCTCAGCACGGGTTATAATGAGTATCTATTTAACCAGAGTTTAATCATAATCTAAGTTTAAAAAGTGGGACTCCACAATGCGGCCCACCTATTGAAGTCCAAACTATTCAAAATAAACTCCCTCAAGGTATACGAGTATTTTAGTTTCATTCAAGTTTGTCCCAACGTTGGGTTGAACATTTGATGGAAAAACTATACATAAGACTGCGTTAATCACTTTTTTTTATTAAACATATCAATCTAATGGTGGAACAAACTCGAATTGATGTAAGCTTCAAGGATACTTTATAATCCGTTTGACATTTATTTTGAATGGTTCAAGTTTAGATAGGGGGCTCCATAATGGGATTAATCCACCCTTACTCAGTTAAAGCTTCAGAGGATCCGGGTTTTCATTATACTGGTAGGAAATGACAATTACACTATATTAAAGGTACGGGTTTTGGCTTTAATTTTCACTGGTAGTTGAGACTTTGACGGTAAGGTTTTTTTTTTTTCAAATCTTCTCTCCCCGGTTAATTAATGCAACTACTCCCAACTTCCTATCCCATGCAACTTCCCACTTTATCCCATTATGGAAAGCACTAATAACCACTGAGTTTTCAAAGTTTCATTTTTCTTTTTCTCCAAACACTCCATTTTTATTCAATCTCTCTTTCTACTCAAATTTTCCTCTTTTCTTTCCATGCCACTAGCTTTTGGATTACAAAAATAAGTACTCTCGTAACCTTTTTTTCTTTTTTTTGTTTTCTTTCTAAAATTAATGATTTTTTAGGGACTTTTACAAAAAAAATAATGCTTAAACCTTGATTAAATGGATTAGAGTATATATAACTCAAAACTGATAAGTTAGAGTGCCGTGCAATTTTTTTGGACATAACTACCCATCTAACGATATCGGAATCCCTATGACGACATCATCACCCATTTATTTTTTATCCAAGGTTGTAACTCTCTCCTCAATGTCTCTTCATTTGGGTCGTTTGGTGAGGGTATGGGTTATGAGATAAGATTGAGAAACTAGTAGAGTAGGTGAATAGGGTGTGGGAGGGTGATGATATGTTGTGATGATGGGGATGAGGTTAGTGTTGTACAACGACGATTGTGTGGGCCAGTTGATGAAGGGTGATTGTGTGCTCGAATAGGCTGGTTGGGTTTGGTGAGCGTGATATTTCTGGATTTAACCCATTCCACACTTTCTTTTTTCACTTTTCGGTTGTTCTGCTTCTGCATTCGCTTATTTTACTTTTGAAGTTTTAAGTCTCGTTTGGCATCATTCTTATATTTAATTTCTCCAACTAAATGCCTGCAACTCACCACCGATGATCTCATCTTTCTGCCACCATCACGGACCAATTCTCTTATTCTTCTTCCAAACCCATCTCATCACCTTCACCACAATTGTCCATGTCTCCAAATCTCTCACAAAACAATCTAGATGAAAAGAGTAAATGAGTGGAGTTGCAAGTTTCTACAAAAATGGTAAAAT
This sequence comes from Litsea cubeba, assembly GCA_012931725.1. NCBI lineage: Eukaryota > Viridiplantae > Streptophyta > Magnoliopsida > Laurales > Lauraceae > Litsea > Litsea cubeba. The sequence goes on from CM022945.1 coordinate 119,140,475, forward strand.
GGGTGATTAGAGGGGTAATATTATACTGGAGGGATAATTATGTAAAAAAATAATATTTTTATACTCATATCTGTTTAATCAAGTAAGCATATTTTATTCGTGAAAATCTTTTTTTTTAATATATAAATATCTAAATTACAATATTAGCCATATCCATACTAAGCACTGTTATTATGCTAGTTTTAACTTATAGAGGTGGACCCCACTGTTTACAGTAGAGGATTGAGATGAAAAATTGGATAGTCAATAGCCATCCATTGTAGATCTCCTGCTTGATCAATAGCATGATTTTCAGTCCCACTCAAAAAAAAAAAAAAAATACGTACATCTAAATGGTGGCCCCCAGATATATATGATCTGCATAGGGTATGCCACGTGTACGGTGAACATGCCACGACAGAGTGGTCCATGTGAAAGCCTATAATGATCAGAGCCTAACAAGCCAACATAAAAAGTGACACAATCACTTCTTCTTTCCTCTGGAAACTGAGAGAGAGAGAAGTTGGAAAAGAGTGTGTTAGATTTGTGATGGCGGAGAGCTCTGAATCCACTGATGATGATTCTTCTTCTTCTCCACTGAAGTATGTGAAGAACAAAATGAAGAGTCTAGGCGAGTATTGGGATGATAGATTTGCGTTTCTCGACCACTATACAAAGACCTTCTTCACCCCAGAGAAGCCGCTGCCCAAATGGTCCGATTCTGATGTTGAGGAGTTCATCGCTTCTGATCCCGTCAATGGGCCTACGGTATCTTCCCTTTCTCGATTCCCTATCTGGGTTTTAGTCTCTACTCTGTCTGGAATGTGCTTTTTTTTTTTCCTGCTAATTTCTTGTATGATGTTTTATGGGTTGTGACTTTTGTTGTGATTTCTGATGTGGATGTTTGTTGTTTTGGGTTTTACTTCCATTTTGCCATCTGGGTATCTGCTGTTTTGTGCATGTCATTTGTGTTTAGCCTGGAATGTGATGGGTTGTGACTTTTGTTCAGATTTCTGATGCGGGTTCTTATTCTTTTGGGTGGTCTTGGTTGTTGATGATTTAGATGGGGTTTTAAGAAATTGATGGTTTTAGTATGCTCTTTTGGGGATTTCTGTTCTGGGTACTCATTAGGTTTTTATGTTCTGTGTTTTTTATTTTATTTTTCTTTCTAGTTTTTGGTTGTTGTTTTGATTTTGGATTCTGCTGTGATTGAAATGGGTCCTTCATTCAAATTTTTTTTTTTTTTTTTTGTTTCAAGAAAGCTATTGCTTTATTTAATTATATATGCATACCTTTTATTGGTGATGGTATCAGTCTTTGATTAGGATTGTTAGTTTTCTTGTTATTTGTGATTCTTTTTTGTTGGAAAATTGATTAGTTTGTGTACTTAGTTCTATTCATTATGGGGAGAATCTGAATCCTAACCTAACAGTTTGATTGCATGAAGAAACTCTTCTACAGTGCTACACATAGGGGGAGGAGCCAGGGAGGTTACCTTCAGTGAAAATATGGGAATACCAGCCTTTTGACTTTTGGGTTTGGTTTGATGTCCTAGATTTGGAAGTAGTTTGCAGTCTGTGGGAAGTAGTTGTTTTATGTTGGTTGTGCTGTTACTAGCTGTTAGTTGTTGTTTGTTGCTTGGATGTTGTATCTGGATCTTTGCCGTGTTTGATATAATTATCCTTGTCATCCCCCAGGGAAAAAAAAAGGATAGCCTGAAGATGACTTGAGTTCATGATTGTTTGGATCAACTTATTTCCATGGTGGGGCATTCATCTCTCATGTGGAAAGTGCTGAAGAACTGACACTTTACAACTCTTTGTTGGTTGGGGTTAAGTGTATAGTTTGATGCTTCAACCCGAGGGTAAGCCCAAGGTTATGTCATGTAGAGGGAATTGGGAGTGAAATCAATTTAAGAATCTCGGTAGCGAATGGCACTTACATTACTAATAAAAACTACTTATGCAGAGCCACCAAGTGGTCACAGCCGCAAACACTTAGATAACTGGCATAAGTTGATTGTTGTCAGGCATGTGCATAAGCATTTCCTAGGAACTTACAGGAGTACACTACCTTTTGGCCCATTTTTCGTTTTTGGGTTTGGGATTCCATGGTCTGTGTACAAAATATTTATGTTAAGAATCACACAAGTTCATGTACCTTGGATCTCCTCACATTTTCACTGTGTAGAAGTTGTTGCCATGTTCAAACACCTTTCAGATGTGAATTTCTTTGCTTTCACTTGATATTGATGAGGAAGAGGTTTACTTTTAGTTTTCCTTTGTATTTTTTTATTGAACTTTTCTCTCTTTCTTTTATACTTTTGCAACGGGGAAGAAGAATGTCACATTTCTTTGTTTTAGATCTTACACTTTTATAGATAAAAAGAACTGATGTTCCTTGGCTATTCCATACTTTTTTTTTTGTTTTTGTTGAACACATGGATTAAATATCTTGTTCCTAGTTCCTACCAAAATGATGTGGTTGAGTCATATTGGCACATATGCTTATCAAGTTGTTATGACTTAAACAAGTTGCATGTGACTTGGTTAGTCTTATTGCATTCTGCGGTGACAAAGAAACTTGGGATTCAATTCCTTGGTTGAACCTTTGCTTTATGAGTTGGTTATTTATATATTTAAAATGTTAATTGATGGTGACACTTGGGAATCTTTTTCTTTATCTTTTCAGCTGAAGTGTGCAAGGGAAGCGGCAAAATTTGCTGCCACCGGAAGTGCCATTGGAGCAATATCGACAGCAGGTCTTGCATGGAAATATTCAAAGAGTCCACATGGTATTGCACTCATTCTTCTTTGTTTTTAATAGAGTGCTATGTTTTCTCATAGAGATCTGGTGATGTTCAAGAGGTAAACTACATATTGTATCCCCAAACTATTTTCTTATTTTTGAATGTTCAACTGCCTTCAAATATGAGCTGCATGTGTCAGAGAAGGTTATTGGCATTCAGCTGCAGTATTTTTTCCTATAAGAAAACCCTTAGTGCCTATACATTCTTTTCCTGCTCAAGTGATCAACATTATTGGCACATCGGACGCAGGGATCCAAAATGTCATTCTGTGGGGGTTTCCATTAATATGTATTTCTGATAAGACTATCGCATGTACGGATTTTTTTCTTTGGGGAGAGTCTATTTTCCAGTTTTTTTTTATTAGATGATTTCAGCTATGAATATGATACTCGGAGAACATTTCACTTCACCAGAAAAGTCTGTATTCTTTTTCATCATATGATTTCAGCTATATGGTACTTGGAGAACATTTCCATTTCACCAGAAAACTCATTATTTATTATTATATGGTTTCAGCTGTGATACTTGTATAACTCACTTTTTTTTTTTCTTGAATGGTAACTTTCATTAAAAATAGCGAAGCAGTAAAGAGGGATATACTGACAGGCTATTTAACTAAAACTACAACGAACAAAGGAAGCACAAAGGCACATCAAGAAATGGAGGAATTATCATTAAGAATATATTCTAACTCTACCACAAAATTCCCTCCTTAGCTAGACCATCAGCCATCTCATTGGCTGCCCATTTAACATGTTGGAAGGAGGCCATCAACTAGGCAAGTATTTGTATCGTATTGTATTGCTGCTTCATTTTGTGAGAAACCTGTGTCCTTTCTGTATCCATTGTGTTTTCTAGTTGTATTGATATCGTATCTGTGCTTCAGAAGTTTCCAATATATATTTATGTATAGATTGGAGAAAGGAGGTGGAGGGTGAGACGAAAGGTCTGGGGTTCTCTATCTCTTTTAGTTTGAGAGTGAAGGGGTTATGGCTAGTGTTAGTGGTTTAGGGGATATAAATCATCATCATCATGTGACTTTTATTCTATCATTTTGGGTCCTGCTGCCACAGATTACAAATAAACTCTAAGGCGTCATTTCTTTGCTGTCATTTACATATGTAAATGATTCTCGTGTAATGGTTATGCAACATCATGTTTGTTTGTGCAATGAGGTGTGAAAATGGTCTGTAAATAAGGACATTTTCACATGGAAAACTTCACACTTATTTAGGTGTGAGACTCACTTTCATATCTCCCACTTGCAATTAGGTTTTTAAAAATTGGTGTAGTCCGAGTCGACTCGGACTTGACCTTCATAGAGCCGTGTTGAGTAGCACTCGGCCAAGTCCCCATCCCAATTCCATTTTCTTCTTCTTCTCAACAAATCTTCTCTCAAAACATTTTTTCTTCTTCTCAACAAACCCTAACCAAACAAACCCTCTCTCAAACTTTCTTTCAAACACTAACACAACAAATTCTCTTTCAAATCCAAACCAACAAAACTCAATAAACCCTCTCTCTCAAATCCTAGCCCAACAAACTCCCTCCCTCTTTCTCTCTCATGAAAAACAATACTCGGCTAAGCGGCTGAGTTGACTTGGAATTGGACTTGGCTGAGTCCAAGTTCGTGTCCACCTTTTTAAACCCTGTGTCTGTACAGTCTCACATGGCATTTGCATTTGGTTATGCAATTGGTCACGGAATTAGATCCCTTGGTCATGCATTTGGTCACAAGCATGGATGAAAATATCGGCCGCTACTCTAATATATCGGCCGTCGCACCCGTAGCGGCCGCTACGCACCGATACGTTACGTATCGGCCGCTACAAACAATGAAATGCAAAAAAAAAGAAGCTCTGTTGGCTTAGGGAGATGAAGAGGAGGAATAAGGAAAAAAAAAAGGGACAGTAGCTGTAGAAACATATCTGGAAGCAGCAACAGCAGCAGCACCTGTACGCGGCAGCACCTGCAGCAGCAGCACGCAGCAGAGGCACCGGCAGCAGCAGCACAGCACCAGCAGCAGCAGCACGCACCAGGTCCAGCAGCACCAGCAGCACCAGCAGCAGCATCTTCTTCTCCTCTTCTTCTTCTTCATTTTCTTTTCTTTCTTCCTCTTTTCCTTCCCCTCTTCTCTGTCTTTCTCGAGCCTTGTTTTTACTTTTCCCTATAACTCTTGAGCCTGCTGTTTTGGGAAAAGAATTAAGGCATTTAAAGCCCTTCTTGTTTTTTCTTTTCCCTATAACTCTTGAGCCTGCTGTTTTGGGAAAAGAATTATTAAAAGCCCCTCTTTTGGTCCCTCCAATATTTACTAAGTAGGGTCCCCACATTGGGCTCACCTTATGAAAGATATAAATAAAGATTAAATGGGCCCCATAGTGGCCCACCTTATGAAAGTTATAGATAAAAATCAAATGGGCCCCTCAGGTATTAAAATAGAAAAAATCATTGCTTAGTCAGATTAATAAAAATTAGGGGCTTAGCCAAATTTTACTCTAATTAGAAATAGAGCTCAATCAAATTTTACTCTAACCGGAAATAGAGACATAGCCAACTTTCACACTAATTGAAAATAAAGTCTAAACAAATTTCACACTAATGTAGAAAGGCTCTAGCAAAATTTTACTCTAATAGGAAATAGGGCTCGACCAAATAATCTCCTTTTAATAGGAAATATGACCCTAACCAAATTACTCTCTAATAGGAAATAGTGGCTCAACCTAAGGCCCTAATCAAATTTTTCTTTAACAGAAAATTTTAAATGATATATATACATTTCAAATAGAACTCAGAAATGTGATATTCTAAGCAACAATGGTGATAATATTCTAATGACATTGTTTGATTACAAACACGAATATATGTGGAAAAAAAAAATCATTACTACTATTTTCTATTCGGACAGTGATATAGGACCTCATAATGAGGGCACCGCTACGCTCTATTTTCTTACTTACTTTTGCAAAAGAACTATATTTTCTTTCATTTTACAATTTTCTGGATTCTTTTTCAGATGTTTTGGGTGATTTTTTCAAATCGCACCACTACGCCGCTAAGTAGCCCTGCTAAGCTACGTAGCGCCCACTTTGTAGCTGTTTGGCGGCGGGCCGTTACGCCCGCTGCTACCGCTATTTTCATTCTTGGTCACGAGATTAGATCCCATCAACCATTATTTTTCACACGAATATTATTTTTCACCTATTCGTGTGAGCCCCATATTTCTAATCCAAATTGTTCAGTTTGTTTATTGAACTAATAAACTACAAGCCCTTTAAGTTTATTATCTGAAGTCCATGTTTGGCATCGCTATTTCCAACCTCTATTTATCTAAATGTCTAAAGCATGTAGAGGTTTGGAAAATAAGAGTGTTTGGCAGACAATTCTACCCTCCACCTGCTTTAGAAGGCCCCATTTATGGGCTTGTGAAAATAAGAGCTTTAGCGTCCTTTTTTTGTATGCCTCTTTTTTTATGGCGCTATTTTGGAATAAGAGCAGGGATAGCAAATAAGGCCTAAATCTTCATAGATTTTGAGGTTTGTGAAAAAGTCCAAAAAATCCCAACTTTAGATCTAATTTTCTGCACTTTTGTAGGCCTCCAATTCATGATCCGAACCTTTCAATATTCTCACATTAATGATAACCATCTAGACGTTGAACCTCATATCTTATATCCTTTTTGTATTTTGATATTTTTGAAAACATCCAAAAAATCCAAACACATCTTAAACTGTTGAATGTACTTATTTACTCGTGTGAAAATGGTGATTTTGACAAATATGGTAATATGTTTCACATATTTATTATTTGCATATATAACATTTATATATGTAAACCCCATTCTCGTATCCCATGCGCAAAAGGAAAACTACTCCTAAGCAATCTAAAAAAAGCCTTATCCCATCTCTCTATCTCTATCTAAGTGTGTGTGTGTGCCTGGTTGTCTCCAATTCGTGTTCTGGCTTTATTGATACTGTGTTTATGTTGTCATAAGTTTCCAGACTACTGAGACCTATTTAGAATGGATGGAGAAGGGGTAGGAGATGTGAAACTGAAATGAAGGACTTGTGTTCGCTCTCTCACTTTCGTGATTCGAGGGTTAGGGGATTAGGGCTAGGGCTAGTGGATTAGGGGATATATGAACCAACTTCATCTGAGCCTTATTTCATAATTCAGGGGTTTGACTGAAAGAGTTCTACAATTAAAACTCTAAACAATTTGATAAAAACTTATTTAGTAAAATTGTTAGTTGTGTGCGCGTGAGCGTGTGATATGTGATATTCTTAGGGCCTGTTTGTTTGAAAGAACTCTGAAAATTCTTGTCCTTGAGAATTTGGGATTCTCCAAATGTTGTCCCTCAAGTAGAATCCTAATGCTCAAGTGTTGTCTAGCATTTAGAAAGTTGGAATTATGAGAATTCTATTGGCCAAAAGTGAAGTTTCAGAGGGCCAGCTTTGTGAGGTCTCATCATTCAAACAGGGAATTCAGAATTCCCAGGAGCAACTGTATTCCTGTCATGAATTCTCGTCAGAAATGCCCCTAAAAAATGGGCCTTTTGTCCATGGGTTTGGAGCTAATTGGATGCGGAGCCAAATGAAAATTAGTCAGGTCCAATATGGTTGACCTGAATTATGACTGAAATATTGGGTGCAAGATAAAGACTTATACCCTATTTTTATCAGTCGGGTCCAGGGAAATGGGTACCCATTGCCATCTTTTTGCTATGCTCTATTTTTATCGGTCAAGTCCAGGAAAATGGGTACTCATTGCCATCTTTTTGTTAGTGTTTTATTTTTCTTTCATGCTACACTACCTCGTCATCATCACCATTCACCATCTTCATCTTAGCCTTATCCATCAATTTGGGGTTTGGTTACTGAGATCTATTTATAAATATCTGAATTTTCTTTCTAAGTATGTTGCACAGAAGTGAGGTCTGTGTGCGTTTGTGTGCATGCTCATGCGTTTGAATTTCTCTGTGACTGATAGAGCATAATGGTGCAAAAGAAGATAGGAATGGGAGCACAAGAGAGACATAAAGGTGTTACTCTGAAAACAAATTTCAAATATCATTCAACATGCATTATCTGGAAGCCTCATCAAGATACAGGTTATCCTCTCAATGATATATGGTAACAGATGTATACCCTTAACTTGTGAAATCACCTTTAAGAAAGCAATAATATCACCATCTCGTTATCCCGTCTATTTAAGGTTTCATTTGTCAGTTCATTCAGCCAAGTCCTTTATTTGTGCCCCCTCCCCTCCTTCCCTCCTCCCCATCTCTTCCCAATGTAGGTTTCCTCTGGTGTACTCCTTCCTTATTCTATCCTTTCTTGAAACTCCAAACTTCGACTGAGCATATGCATCCCAACCACATCCACTATAGCTTTTTCTTGTTTCTTCATTGATCGTCATTCATGTGCGTCTTAACAATGGGCGCTATGCCGCTATTCGATCTTTCTTGTTTCTTCTTTGTCTGTCATTCAGCTTTTTGCAGTAGAGCAGGTTTAACTTGTGTAATGTAAAAAAGGCTCTTTAATAGAGGTGGCATTTGACAATTAATGCATCCCAGCCACATCCATTATAGCTTTTTCTTGTTTCTTCATTGATCGTCATTCATGTCATCTTAACAATGGGCAGTGCTATGCCGCTATAGATCTTTCTTGTTTCTTCTTTGTCTTTCATTCAGCTCTTTTCGGTAGAGCAGGTTTAACTTGTGTCCAGTAAAATGGCCCCTTTAATAGAGGTGGCACTTGACAATTTAATAACACTCGCTAGCTTGTCTCTGCTCACCTTGCACTGATCCTGTTCACTATATCCTGCTCTATGTTGATCCTGTTCATTGTATCCAACTTGAACCCCCAGTTTGTTTCATAATTGACTATCAATACATCTTACTATGGCACTAGATATATCATGCAATGGCACTAAGTGATTTCCAATTTTGACCAACATGTCTTGCGTACTCCCAAACTTGTTAAACTTGCACTCCATATATTCTACATTGATCAACTAATTGCCAGCCCATTGACTAAAATGCCTTACGATTTTCTTGCTTTCCTTTGGTGCAATCCCACTCTAACTGAGAACTCAGAATCATCCAATATACAATTCTCACACTCACCGCCCCCTTATAAGACTTTCTCCGGATAAATAAAATCTGTGTGTAAATTTTTCCCGTTCTCTCTTTCTCATGAGTTGTCTTAATAAGGGACCCTGAAATATTTTCTCTAGCCTAGCAAGATGGCAGAAATATTATACTTGAAGTGCATCTTATTTTTAGATTTCTTCATTTCCATTCATTAGGTAATGCATCAACTGCCCTGGCATCTTTTTGTCTCTAGTATGTAGTCGTGCCCAATATTTTGGTCAGCACAGATTGGTATGAAAGAAATACGCTAAAGTTTTAACACAGGCGAAGGAAACAGAAGCTGACTAATGAAAGCACTCAAAGTGGATGTTAACAGATGGCTGCCACTGGGCAAATCACTATTCATAGTAATGAAGGGCTAGCCATAAAAAGGAAAAAAAAAGAAAGACATAGTTGCAGGTTAGCAGTTTGATTTGGTTTTATAGTTCATAATTTGTGGACCCCGGGTAATGACCAGTTCACTCAGCTCGGCTCTTTGTCATCTCATGCTATTCCTATGTTTTGGCATGTGGGCTTAAGTTGCATGCTAACTTTGTATGGATAACTTAATTGAAGAATGCTGATAAAGATGAGCTTATAATGGAGGGTGGATCATAATGGCATCTTCACACATTGGAGATGCCAACACGCAATGCTAATAGAGGGTTTTCAACCAACTCAAGATGGGAATAGAGAGATGTTCATTCATTTCTTTGAAGATCATCACAACCTTTGTATATAGTAGTAGGCAACAATCTTGGCTCTCAATTAGAGATTATCTTTCAAAATTAAAGTGGTCGATTATCTTTGTCACTCAGGAAGAGATTGATAATGTCTAATCAAGAATCCTAGATTTTTACTTGCTCATCTTTTTAACTTAACCAAATTGCAATAAACTGGATTCTCTTGAGATAAAACTTCCCAGAATACGAGATTTGGAATGTGACATGACCACGATGTCGGTATTCAACATGTGAGTAATCAATTACTTAAGTTATGGGCCCTCCTAGTGGATCGAGCCTATGCAGGTCTTCTTGGGCCTTCTTATATGAGTTTTCAAGGATGCATTTGGCTCGTGGCCTACATCAATTGAAAGATAATTTTGGCATTCTATGAATCCAATGCTTTAAAATTGTTTGTAGTAGGGTTTTTAGATTTTTAGTTTCGTATGTCTTGATAAAAGGAGTGTCCCGAGAAGTTACATTGGCATCATTAAAGAAAGCCAGGTATGAGTGGGAGGTAATTAGTATAAGAACTACAATAGGTGAGTTTTTAGTGATCATAGTTTTGCATCAGAGGTTAGCTTTAAGCTCTTATCCTTTTGCGCTGACTATGGACAAATTACTTGGTTATATTCAATAGTAGGTACCTTGGTTTATGATGTTTGTAGATGATATAGTGTTGTGGGTAAATGGAGGGATGGCATGAATCCAAAACTTGAGAGATGGCGGGAGGCTTTAAAATCGAGGGCTTTAAAATAAGTCATACAAAGACAAAGTATATAAATTGCAAGTTCAGTGAAGATGTGCAAAGAGATGTAGCTCTTGGAAGAATTGAAGCTCGAGATATACAATAACGAGAGTTCTTCTGATACTTGGCTCTATAATCAAATTATTAAGGATGGAGAGATTGAGGAGGATGTTGAACATAAGATAAGAGTTGGATGGTTGAAGTGGAGACTTCTAGAGTTCTTGGTGATCGTCACACTACCATCAAGATTAAAGGGAAATTTTTAGAAGACAACGATTTGACCTGCTAAAATCCATGGATTGGAATGTTGGCCATCATGTTACAGCCTATGATGCACAGATACGGCATGGATACAGCAAGGACACGCCATAGACACAGCAGGGACACGGATTTTACACATAAAAAGTGAAGTATCAGATACGATACGACACGATACGTTGCCCGTTTTGAAGTATCCGTGCATCATAGGTTACAACACATGTAAAAAATAAGTATAGTAGAGAGATGGATTTGTGTGGTAAAACTAGGAAAGAGAGAATAAAAAATGAGTGCATTCGGGAGCATGTAGGGGTAGCATCAATAGGTGATAAATTAAGAGTCTTATTTGAGATGGTTTGAACATGTCCAATGTATAGGCCAGCAACAATGGTGTAAGAAGAAGTTTTTTTGTGTAGGTTGATGTCAAGGAAAAAGGGTATGCTGAAGGGGATATTGATGGAAATAATAAGGATAGACTTGAAGAGGTGAAACCTATCTGAGGATTTGGCCTAGGATAGACCGGAAAGAAGAAAGGGAACTTACGTAGATGACCCCAACGTATTTGGGTCCAGGCTTTGATGATGATGTTGATGTCTTGATTATATAATACACCAGCTCAGATGAGGATGATGAAGCAAATACCATTAAAAAAAAAGATGAAGCAAATCTACAACTGAGCCAAAGGGATGCAAAACTTATTCTAGCAATTTCCTTCAAAGAATTTCAGATATCCCATCCTACCTTTCAATAACTGGATGAGTTTTCGTTGTTTAAGATGTAAAAAGATTTATTATGATTCACAACATCGATTCATTCCCTGTGGAAACCCGACTTATTCTGTAATTGTCTTGAAATCTTTTCGAGTATATGGTTTTCAGACCAATTGGACCATGGCAAGCTCTATACTAAAAGGGTTGACAATTCATGAATTTTTAAAATTCTAATTAAATTGCATGGATATGAAATAGTGGATTATGGAGAATTAAGAAACCATTTGGGAATCGTGGAAATGCTCAACCACCAATAAAATGCCGAATTGAAATTAGTTAGTTATACACAAATGGTATTCAGGTGATGAGGAATATGTAAATCAGTTTATAAGCTTGGTTTATTGCACATTTTGATGTTTCGTGAATTTGGTAACTATGCTTTGAATGGGGCTGAAGTATGCCAAAATATAACATTCTGGAATGTGGAATATGAATGGGGCTGAAGTATCCCTGGCAAGCTCTTATGCGAGTGTTGTGACTATCAAATGGCGTTACCTCTCAACACATCTTCAAAACTAGGTTTTCAAACTTATTGGTTGTAAAATCAAGTCTCTATTTCTGGAATGTGGAACGTTGTGGTGATGTCTTAACTTATTTTTTATATATTTTTCTTGGCTGGATTTCAACCAGAAAATCTAGGTCAGTACAAACCAATCACTTTTTAATCCAATAAATCCTCCCTTTATGAATCGAAAAAAAGGGAATAATTAAGTCATTAAACAGATGAATATAGACAAAGAAATTGGTCTTGGATCTTTCTCGAGTCTCAACAGAGACAACCAGGGATCGGCTCTATTGTTGGGGACTTTTGGGTTGGTGTGATTCTTTACTAGAGCCAAGAAAATAGGAAGAGGAGGGAAAAAAAAAGAGTCTAGGATCTCACTTCCCAAAGTGAACTAGAATTTGCACTTCCTGGTATTTGGCAATGCAAGGTTGGAAGGTCCTCGTTATCGCAACCACAAGATTGTGGGTTTGATTCATTACCTTTATTATTATTATTAAAAGAGACTATTGGTTCCTTTAATTGTTTATGTATGGCTTTACACAAAGGTATCCTGAGACTCAATCTAGGCTGTCCGACACTTGTTTGTGTTTAATATTTATATCACATCCTTGACTTAAAACTAAAATGATTATAATAATCCTAGAACTTTTTATCAACTGTGCCCTTTTTTTAGAAAGTAGGCAGGCATGAATCCTCATTTCTCGTCAAATTTCCATAAACTTGGAACTTTGTGAAAAGTATTTAACGAATCCACGCATCGAATTTCATCTTTATTCAGATAGGATTTGACATATGAAATACCACCATTACTAAAAGATGTGAAAATAAGCTTCAATATGCACTGCTCTACTCTGAACTACTCATGAACCATGGATGAGGTGGGGGTGAGGAAATAGTGGCCCATGTCCTGATCCTTGAATTCCATTTAGTCCACACATGGCATAAAATCACTGCTTTTTATATTTGTTTAAAAAAATAAATTCGGCCTTGTATATTGCTGCAGGTGCAGTTTTGGCTTTAGGAGCTGGAGCTATATTTGGCTGGACCTTTGGACAGGAAATTGCAAATCACTGGATGCAACTTTACAGGATGGACACCATGGCTGCCCAGCTTGAGTTTTTGGACTGGTGGAAGAAAAGGACTGAAGGTTATTTCTTAGATCTCACATGGGAGAAATACACTGTATTTCTCTTTTAAATTACATACCATCTTTCAATGTGGAATAATATATAGGTTCCTCTTTTTGGCCAGGGGGTCAGTGATTCTGTGCTCTTGAGTGTCCGACGGTGTCCATCGATGGTCTTTCAAGATTGGTGGAGAATACATGAAGGTTGGTCCCAACCCAAGCCTGTCATCAGTGTCATGACACAAATAAAACCCTCTCCTGCTGAAAATAAAGCAACTCATCTTAAAATGAAGTCGTCTTGGGTTTTCTTTTTTGATGTTTCCTTGTGGGTTTGAGGATTTTGACTACCTGCATCTTTATCCCTTTTCACATTTTGGCAGTACTTCCCAACATAATTTGTGTCATGGCATTTTGGCCCAGTAAGAACAAATATAACCCTTGTTATAATCTCTGTGAAGAGAGTTTCTTAAACTTGTTCTTGGATTTGGAATTTGTCAGGTGATTGCTAGAATGGAGGGGGTAAAAACTTGGGTTTTAGATTTTGCTTAAATTAATATCGTGATTCTTTGACAAACCCGCAGCACTGTTGGAATGTGCTCAATGTCACAACCACGAGGCTCTGGTCCGGTCATGTTGCCGTGTTCGTTGATCTCCCACCAAATGGTAAGCAGAAGAGGACATTGATGGAAGTAGTAATAATAGATGATAGGAATTGCAATCTATTTGAGGATTATGGGCCAGGATCATTTCTCATAATAGTGCTTGTTAGTGAACTTGATATGCTTTATGATTAGCAGTTGACAGAAATTACTCCATTTTTATAGTCAACCCAAGAAAAGATGAGCCCTCTCTAGTTGGATAATAGGGAGATAAAATGCAAAATGAAATATGTTATGGGTCAGAAGTGGTTCCACTGGACTCGGGCACCCGAGCAGGAAATGGGTCAGGTCGGAGTGGATTCTGAGCTATGCCTGTCACAAATATCAAAATATTTTGACCCAGAATGGCATCTTGAATAGTGATATTTCTGAAATATTGTTAAAATTGGAAACTTTGCAAAAAAGATTTGCAATAATATAAGAAATAAAAGAGGACAAGGTGTATTGATGATTTATTTATTTATTTTTTGAATGGTAAGGTGTATTGATTGATGATGGTCCAACCATTTTGGAAATATCTGAACAAAAGGGAAGATCACAATGTTAACGTGCTCCGGGTAATGGATAAAATCATCTTACAAAATCCAATATAGGAGGCTGATTGTAAAGTTGTTTGTTTGCATAGAATAGGATTTGGATACATAGAAATTTATGGCCAAATGAGCTCCACCGACCAGTGAGAGTTGAAGGATGAAGTACATAAGGTAACGATCTATATGGGACCTCGACGTTCTTAGTATTTGAAGGGTGATGGCATGGTTTGCATTTTTCATTGTTCTTCCTTGAATTCAATTTTCATCAAACCGGAGGCTATACAACAGTCATTTTTTAGATATTAACCTTTGATTCTTTATTTTTAACCTGATGTAGAAGTGCAATCATTGGAACTCATTTAAATGAAACAAACTGATTTGAAGGAAACATAATGATTAGCTTGTGAGGGAGAGAGGAAGAGAGCCATTTTGAGAGACGTAAAAAAGGTATGTTCCTATAAAAAAAAAAAAAAGAACTAGAAAAGTGCTCCTTTGAAAGGGTCATAGCAGACGTCCTGTGATGCAGTTAAGGCCCGTTTTTTTGGTGGAATTTCAAGAATTCCTATCTAGGGAATTCCTGAATTCTCAGACAAAGTGGAATTTCTGGATGTCTCTTTGGGCTTGAGCATCCATGAATTCCACAAAAATACATAGGGAGTAGAATTCTTGGATTCCCAAAGGTCAAAAGGTGGTTGGAATCCAGAAATACTAAAAAAGAAACATGGAGTTCAGAAATTTCAGGGGACAGCCTGTCACATCATGTCCACTAAAGAAACAGGGCCTAAAGAAAGATGGCTTGATCTGATAGTTGACCATAGTAAAGCCTCCAAGATGGGGCAAGAGAGCCGGTCCATTGTTGGCCCAATCAGGATGGTCTAATGTAATTATGGACCCATAATGAGCCTACAAGATTGGCCCAGGGAGCTTGTCTGTCTGACATGCTCGCTCCACAATGACAGCAGAAAATTGTGACCATATACATTGATTGAAATCACATGAGAAACATTCAATTAATGTATGTGACTTTGGGTCTAAAACAAATCCAACGTATGGGCGAGGCCGATGATTTAAAAAGCGTTTTAGACTGATCATCCAATCTCTGGTGAGTTTCGTCCATTAATAATCCATGGAGTTCCCAACCCACATGGTTGCTGCTGCTAATTGTTTCTTAGCTCTTTTGAAGGTATTCAAACAATACAGCATGCAGCTAATCATCATCTTCTTCTTCTGATCCTTGACCCCGTAAATTTTATTGAAGAGAGAGAAAAACAGGGTACAACGAAGAACAAGGTACAATGAAATCAACTCCAACATGTGTGTGTGTTCCGGTAGAAGAGGACGCCAACAAAACATAGGATACAGTAGCACTTAAATTACATGAGCGATCAACCCCCTGCACAGCAGCTACTCTTCTTCTAAAACTGTAATAACAATTATTCAAATAACACACCATAATACAAGCATTATTATAGATTCTGTTCCCAATGAGTTATCAAACAAATTAAACATCTTCCAAGCTACTCAAAATAGTTATGTGTCATTCACCTATACAACATAATTCAACATAACAATCCAGTCAAGTTACTCTCTCATCTCAACCTTACCAATTACTCTAATTTAAACCTCCTAAAATTGGAATATTTCATTCTGTATGGTTAGTGATTGTGGAATTTCAGTTAGGATTGGGGGCACATTGAAAATGCCATTCTGCTCCTCTATCTGCCAAAAAATGCAAACAAAGAAAGTATAAGCTTCTATAACAGTACTAACTACTAAGTTCTAAGGTTATATATAAAGCTTTACAGTAGTCTAACTCAAGGTTATATTTAAGGCTTTACAGTAGTACCTTTCCTTGAAGAAACTCATTTGCAGCTATGAGTATTCCCTCCTTCACACAAAACCAGATGACCATTATTTTCCTCTTTAAACAAACTTAAGCGAAAAGAGAAATATATATATATATATATTTATAGGCAAGAGAATTGATCCTATGTATAAACTTATAAAGCAGGTCCGGATGTGCATGCATGAGAACTGTTCTGGGGTGAATATTTTCCGTTATAAAAAAAAAATATTTTTGCATGTTCTGTTCCATCCGCTCCCAAATGAGAGACGCTCACTATAGGCCTTTTTGTTTGCGCAAGTACATAGGGATGAAGGATATGAAGTGAGGGGTGAAGGATATAAGTTAGCGATGTATACGAGACCTTGAGTTTCTCGGGATTTGAATTATTAGGATTTTATAGCTGGCTATTCATTTTTCATCTTCCCTTGATTCAATTTTCATTAATGATAAGATTATTTTATAGTCATTTTTTATGATGAAAGGATCACAAGAGTACTGCCGAAATAATTGATCAAGACACCAAAATTAAGGACAAAATCCAGCCTCGCCAACATTCAGTAAAATCACATGATTTCTCCTATAATTTTTTGTTTTGCTGTCTTGGTCAGTGACTTTTGGCAGTATTATCCACCTTCCTAATCAATTTTTGGATATTCAGCTTTTATTCTTCATTGTTGAACCACTTATAAAAATATAAGATCTTAGCATCCCTCAGCGTACAATTACATGAAAGGATTATTCCCTAAATTTCAAACTAAAGCTAAGAGCATTTGTGTCAACTGTTCTTCCTCATGTGAAAAGACCAATCAAATGATCAACAAAACATAACTTATTTAGTGACATAATATAAGGATCACAAAGCAAAATAAGTTATCTTGATATTTTAAGACATTTCGATACTTGTGATTACAGCACCGATACATTTGCATTTAATACAAAACTACATTCTCTAAAAGGATCATTAGGATGAAAAGAAACGATGAGAATGCGAAGGTGGAGAAAAATGTCTGCATAGTTACATTTCAACTGCCTAAAAAATTTCTCCTCATCCAAACAATCCCTAAAGAAAAACTTCGCGACAAATTTATCTTATTCGTTAGCAAATTATGACTGAAATTGGAGCTGACTGCTTACCCTTTTCTTCAACAATTGGATCTCTTGAAACATAATCTCCATCTGCAGTTTAAAGTCTAATGAGAGGTTACAAGGGAATGGTCTGAAATTAGCTAAAGTAGTGTCCCATAAGCTTGATAGGATATGAAGAAAAAAATTTGTTACCTTTGCAGATCGAATTTGTCGCATCCAGATTTCAAGTTGCCTTTCCAATGCATGTAACTCATTCAGTGTCAATGTTCCCATCTCCCCTCCAGATATGTAACTGAAAAGATTTTCTACACTATAAATCACACGATTTGATATCTGTTTCTATTATATCCGTTTTACTTTTTGCGGGTACCACAGCTATAGGGGGCTGGGACCCCCCTTGGGGGAGGGAAGTAGACCTTGGGCGAGGTGATAAAACCTCTGATTTTTAGTTTTGATGTATTTGAGAAGAACCCAATTTCGTTGTTAGTTTACCCTTTTTTTTTTATATTTCTAACATTGAACGTTTCCATAAACATCTAGAAACTCAACTGATAAATGTTTATCTCAAATATCTCTTTGCTTCCATGATAACAATAACAAGGAGTTTCAAGAATATTCCTCTATTTGGTGAAATTACTTGTATAGTGAAGTGAAATAAATGGCAAATGAAGAGAGAAGAAAACAAGGGTGGGTTATAAAGTTAAAAGTGTTAAATGATAAAAAAAAAAAACTACTCTTTCCCAAGTTTTACTTTTTAGTCATTTAATTTCATGAGAGAGCAACTTTTATCTTTTTTGGGGGGTGATTTTGGTTATTTCGTGCTTTTACTGTTGACCCTCTCTTCTTTTCTTCACTCTTGACTTAACCATTTTACTTCACTAAATTCCTACTAGTAAATTACCAAACTGTCTGATTTGAATGAGTGATCAAGTGTGGGCTACTTGGCAACTGAAAAGGTCCAAATAATAGAATAAGAATGTTAAGGTCTTGTCTAAGGAGTTTCTTGAATCTCACGGGTTGAAAGAAGTGCTGGTCCCAGATGGGTGTCGGAACCGAACTCGCCGAGAACCTTGTGCATTCTGGTGCAAAATAAATTCTACGAATTCGCTGTGAATACTCTCAAATCTACTGGATAATCAAGCAAGGGTTTCCATCTCCTTTTATAGAGCAATCCTTAGGAATCACGACTACTATGAACTCTACCCCTCTTAGAATCCCACATCTCCTAGCCACCATGAGAATTCTGCCAAACCAGGACTTTGAACCTGATCCAAACTCTACCACCAAGAGTTTGGTCCTTATCTGACTCTACCAGATCAAATTTAATGGGAGTTCATCCGCAGCACATCATCGGGCTCGATCTAGCGTGGGCCCCATGGAAGTCGGCCCACATAATTTTTCTAACAATCTCTTACTTGGCACGAACGTCGTGTTAATCAAACGTACCAACGTACATCAACATATACTCTAGTCTCAACATACATCTCCAGCCTAGTAACGACTTAATAAAGGAATACACGTCAATTCCACCAGTGGGATCCACTAGATTGAAATCTCAAATTCCTTTCCCACACTTTAGGTATATAAATATCACAATTTAATATCATGAGGGATTGTGGAATTGTGATTTCATTTACCGATATGATGGCGAACTCATTACATTTGCACAGGCTCATCGATTCTTACCAACCTCAAATGTCCATGAAGAGACCCAAGGCCACTTGGATAACTGCATTGCTGGTTGTATCCTTAGCTTCTGTTTACAACAGCGCTAGAAGGTTTGTTTTCTTTATACCAGAAAATCAGTACCTTTGCCAAGGGTTAAAATTCAGCCAGACATGAACTCCCTCTCGTCCATGTCACCATTGCAAAAGGCAACCATACAACCACGTAATTTGAAGACATCAACCGTTTCACAAAATGGTGTGGCAAATGTTTTTTATGTACCCAGATTCCTCTTATTCACTTGCCATAACGGGCATACCCAAATAACTTAGGAATCTGATTATGAGACCAATGACGATCAATTTTCTGTCTCATAAATCTGGAATTACAGCATTTTATTCACGATGAGAATGCCATGCATTATGCTCCTCCCACTATCCTCAAGTAAGACTTGTCTCCGATCATGAACATGTCCTTCCCACTAATGGTATCCCAATTGTTAGACAATATCAAACTTCTGCAAATGGAAATTTCGATTGGCTTGCACATCTCCATATCCAACTGTTTTAACACAACGTACTACTTAGACCTATGTGACAAAATTCGTACTAGATTTGGCATACATGGTTGCTACATATGCCTAGTAAATCATGTTTCAACCCATATTTTCCATCTAGAATCAAGACTTCTACACTGTTATTTGGAGATTGCTTCCAATTTGACACCAACAATATTTAATATGTCAAATGACAAGTATATAACTACTCCCACTAATTTGACCTAAATGCATATCACATATGCCGGAGATAAACTAATTTCATGTATGGCCTCGTAAAATACTCATGTTAAAATAATTTATACACATATATCCTCATGATCTTTGCACCATCAAATCCGTAGATTATGTGTAAAGCTTTTCCTAACTTTCTATCGTTTGGGGGTCCGGGGCAAGTTGGGTCAAACTGGCCCGACCCGACCTATCTTATCTTATTTCCACAGCAACTAGATACAGAAAAGAGGCTTGGTACTATAGCACATCCAAACACTTCTCCTTCGACAACTATTTGTATAGCTATCAAAACTAGCGCTGGATATTGCTAACCATCTACTTGAAGGTGATGCAATGGATACTCAACATAAAAAAACGATGGATGGTTTGAAACCACCCCACCTCTTAGCAAATGGCTATGAACATCTAATGGGACCACGCGCGTCCTAAACCTTAATCTATTTATTGATTTTCACCATTATTTGTAAGGTCAAAAAGCTGTAGGGTCAACAAGATCGGCTGACAAATGTTGTCGTTATTGTAAAACCCGATAGCTCTCTCGCTATAGCAAGAATCCAACTTACTATAGCGAGCGTGGCGGACGATAGAAAGCCCATTGGGATCCGAACTCTATTTTAGAGCTTGAGAAATGACTTCTTTTCTGATTGGATTATTATAAAGAGTCTTAAGCACGGATCTTAGGCTATTTATTGGGTGTTTCTCACAACCCAAAAACACAGAGATCATCTCTCAAGTTTTGATTTAGAGATCTAATTGAGAGAAATCTTCTCTAGAGATTTATTGAAGAGTTGTGCTGATAAGTTATCTACATAGTCAGTTTCTTCTGCATCCCTTGTAGAAAATCATCTTCTTGCGTAGAAGATTTGATGAGTCAAGCGCTGGATTGAGTCTGTTGCAATCAACGGTGTGAAGTCGTTGAAGCGTGAAGCGACACAAAGTAACTTCAGTCCTTAGATAAGGGATATCTTGGAAGGAATTTGAATTTTTTGTAATTATGAGATTCATAGTGTTTGATTATTGATCCAATTCGGATCCGTGCTTTTTCACCCGATTAGGGTTTTCCTCGCTAAATCTGGTGTCCTTGTGGTGTGTGCTTTGTGAGTTTATTTTTCATTGTATAGTTTATTATTTTTTTACACACTATTGGGCTGATTTATTGAGTGGACCAATCTAAAGATCTCGTACCCTAAACCTTCATTATTGAATCTAAGAATCCCTTTTTAAGCTGGTGGAACCAATTGGCACATTAAAATTTCTTGTGTCTCAGTCTTTTAGGCACTAGTTCTTCACAAACAATGCTTTTTAGGACTGTCTTTGTCCTATTTTTAGAGTCTTGATAACTACTCAAAAAGTTTCTATTAAACTCTGATTATAGATATATCAACTTCTAGGCGCCAATTAACAAATATCCAAACATATGCATCAACATAAGCTTAAAAAATAAACATGGAACACTTATACCTTAAACCCTTTTGAAGCAGTTCTATCTCTTGTTTCAACATAAGTATCTCTTGCTTTGACCCCTGCAAATTAAGAAGTGGTCGTTCAGGAGGAAGGGGAAAAAAAGAATATTCAATCCCTTCTAGCTCTCATGATTGTTATACCCATGCATGCAACATCATAATTTACGTGTATTCCTATAGTTGGCAATCATCATCCCCACCACTTAGTGGAGGATGGTATATATCCTAACTTTACACTTGTTTTTGTTAAACAAATGCTAGATGACATGGTTATGAGGCTCATTGAGTAAAGAAGAAAAGACAAGAATTATGAAAATATTTCGTAAGAGAAAGCTTTCAGGACATCCAATTGACAAAGTAATCAAGAACAATTGTTTGTGATCATGAATTGGGTGTTCTCATAAAATATATAGAAGGAACCACACCAATACAATGTCTTCAAGGACTTGTAAGTCCGAACAAGAATGAAATTTAAACTAACATAAATATAAGTAAGATGAGTGGAAAAGTAGACCTTTTGAAATTTGTCCCAGGCTCCCCAGCTGGATGGATGATTATCATGATCACTTATGAATATCGTTATATATTATGTCTAATATTTCTTCTTTTTTCTAACAAATGATTATTATTATTCATTATTACAAAAATGGTGGTGGTGTTGGAATTGGCAAGTATTTTTTTATGATTGATCATAGTATTATCTGTTTTGTAGTGAAGAGATGTCATTAAATAAAACTTTGTGAAAGATATACTTCCATATGATATTTCAAACTCTTGTTCACACAGGGAGCCCCTTTGCTGAGTGTCGTCGCTCATCAGTGCTTGTGGGGCCCACCTTGGGCCTCACTTGGCCTATGTGCGTCGGCAGAGGCTTGAATCAATATTGGCCCCACTTGATCCACCTCCAAAAAGTCTTTACCATCCAAAATGAGTGCATGCATGATGCAAGGCTCCAGTTCATTCAAAAGAGTGGCAAACCCTGCGACCGATGACTATCAAGGGAGTCCCTGTTTTATGGTCCAGTATTGAGATTGATCAAAATATTGGCCCTACCAAATGTTTTAGAGCGGCGCTCAATTGAGGCTGGCATTAGGGGTGTACACCGGGTTTTAAAACCCGGTCCGACCCGGCGACCCGGACCTAATCGGGCGGGTGACATAGGCTCTTTTACCGGGTCGAGTCTCACCCGGCCCGATAAGTCCTTATCCGAACCGGATCCTGAGTTAAGAAAGTGTGATTAATCGGGTTATCGGGACCCGATAACCCGGTTATATATTTTTTTATATTTATTTGTAAATATATACAAATAAACATTAAAAATATATATATACTGTATGTTTACTGTATATATATATTTACAGTATTTTTTTATCTCAATTATTGAAACCTTTTAGTTGTTCTAAAAAAAATATTGTAAACTTTATAATTAACCGGGTGACCCGGTAACCCGAACCCGGATAACCCAGATATAGTTTATCGGGCATTCGGTCGGGTTTCTTGTGTTTATAAAATTACTGGGTTGGGTCAAACCCGGTCCGATAACCCAGAACCCGACCCGATGTACACCCCTAACTGGCATATATATATATATGGGTAATATTCAGGTGGGAACTGTTCTCACATATTATGTGAGAACTTTTTTGTGGGGCCCAATTGTGCGCTCCATTTGGGGATGGGACCAGGGGAGATGGAAAGATCTATGTGAGACCACCCCAAGTATCAAGTTTGACCCCAAACACATGCCCCTAACCCCTTTATCCATGGCCCATAAGTTTAATGGCTTCATATTCAAAAAAATATTCAACCCTTGATCCAACGGTTCAGTCCATTCGGATGTGTGCCAATCCTTGGGATTAGTGACTATTAGGGGTTCCCTATTGGTTACTAAGTTTGGATGGGTTGCTAGTTGGGCCCCGCAAAAAAGTTTTTATATTCTCACTTGAATATTTTCATATATATATATATATATACTAGCAATAAAGGCCCGTGCTAAGCCCGGGCAAAAAAATGTATATATGTTAAAATTTAAGAATTCTTTTGAAATATTGTTAAAATAAAATTAATAAATAGAAAATAGGTTTTTATATTATCTTTGAATATTAAAAAATTTTCTATGTATGAAAATAAATATAAAATAAAGTAAATTTACATAACATGACGACCCCTTGAATTTAAAGGCGTTGACAATTACGACCATCTCATTTACGGATATATTATACCATTGATGATTGAAAATATAAGAAAAAGAAAACAAACCGGATGGATCTACATCTACTAAAAAGAACAAAAAAAAAGGGATAAGAAAATTAACGTGTTTAATCCATCAGTGGGGGCCACCCTTGAAATATTTTTAACGTGTGGGACCCATTGATGGCCCTGCATCCAACGAAGAAAAAAGGGAAGATAAGAAGAAAGGAAATGGAAAACAAATGATTTCATTCTCAATGGGCCACACACCACATCTGGATTTTTGGTGATGGAACAGTTGGCCCCCACAGATGATTGATAGTATAAGAAGAAAAATTAAAAGAGAGGGGGGCGAGCAAGTGTAAGAGAAGAAAAAACATAAAAGTTGTACATTGCATGGGATGAGTGTACGTGGATATGGATATAAGCCATCATAGTATGTTTCTAATAGTTCTAACTCATATGCATACAAATCACATCATAACAATTATCAAAAAAATTAAGCTTGTGTATTGTACCAACTTAGTCTGATTGCCCACTATGGATACATGCATATGACCTAGAAAACTAATATCTATGCATAATCCATGAGTGGGGTCCCACGGCAAAAATAAGTTAAATGTGCAGGGCCCACTAATTGATTTGCATCCATTAAGAAACCATACAATGCCCAACAGGCTTGCCTCCCGCTTAGCCTCCCTCCATAAGTGGGGCCCACTCTTAGAAAAAAGGGGTTAAGAGAAGGCAATTGGGATTTCATCCAATACTGGAGTCCAATCTTGAAATATATTTAATACGAACTGGTGCCCACTACTGGATCCATCCATTTGGGGAAAAAACTGAAAGGAGAGTAAAGCATCAACAGCCTGGATTTCATTCATTGGTAGGGCCCGCAAAACATATTTAACTTGAGACCCATTGATGATTGAAGATCTATGGAAAAGAAAACAAACCGACTGTAAAGATTTGCTTATAATTTGGATAATGGCAAGAAATATGACTCAAATTCAAACGTTCGTAAAAATCTCTTATGAGAGAGGTTTTAGGAGAGAAAGAGTAGCCCAAAGTGAGGTGGAACCTTAAAATAATGTGGATTTTTTGTTCATATTTCTCTGAAAGGAGAGACTTTTTAGGGATGAGGTGGCACTCCCCACAGCTCACCTCCCCCTCTGCTTTAATATATATAATGAGGGAAGGGAAAACTCTCTCTCTCTCTCTCTCTCACTCTCACACACACACGCACATGGGGCACATAGGCGGCACACATGCAAAAACACACTTAGTATGTGACCCTGGTAGATGAGTCATTCGCAAAATCTCTCTTTTTTTTTTTTTTTTAACATTGTAGTAGATCCCACCCATAAACATATCGAATGAAGATATTAAGTTACAATCAACACAAATTATTTTTTTCTCAAGAAATTTTATGTTAGAGATGCGAAAAAAAATCCTTAAAAATCACTTGATTTTTTTTTTTCATCTATATATTTCTGTTTTTACCCCTAATGATACCATGAGCTATGCTTCTGTATAGATATTTCTATACAATAAAGCATCAACCAAGAAATTAGTATAGACAATGAATAGAAAGAACAATTCATTTCAATAATAAGTATTTCCACATCCCACCACTGGAGATCTCAGATAAACTTCAGATTCCTAAATGTCAATTACAAGGTATGTAAGAAGACATACAGGTGGTGGGTTTCCTTCCCCTCCTCCAACTTCATCTCTTCCAGATGCTTTCCTGTACCTCTCAATCAATCCTTCCATGCTTCTAAAATAAGAATGGAAGAAATTCAATAAGGAGATCGAAAAAGGTGAAGACCCATAAGAGGGAATGAAAGAACACACACTGATATGATGATGATTTAGGCCTTTCATCTCTCAAACAATGAGAAAAAAAGAGACACAAGTCACACAAGTATAAGACACATACCGGCCATTGGTTGCTAGCTCATAGAGCTTGCCCTGAGTGGAGAATATCATGAGCCCAATGTCTGCATCACATAGCACAGACAGCTCCTTGGCCTTCTTGAGAAGCCCTGCTCTACGCTTGGAGAAGGTCACCTGTCGATGAACACGGTTCTCAATCCTTCTCATCTGTATCTTGCCTCTTGCCATGATGTTTTGGTGCACTACTTCCCTAGTTCCCTGCACACAACCTCCCACTAGTTTCAACTAGCTTCGAGGTTGCGCTGCACCACTCTAGTCTTCCTCTCACAACTACTACAAACACACATCAGGTTTGAGGCTTCATTTATAAAGCTAGGAATGCAACTTTGGTGGGACCCAACCCATACCAACATGGCCCGGCCCTGCCAAAGGTGAAATTGAGGAATCCATTTTGTCAATCTCAATAATATATCAAGCTATCATAAAAAGAAGGGGGTTTGCAAAATTTCTGGAGGGCCTTGGACAAGCCCCCTCCCCCGATGCCAACATGCAATTCAAGTTTGAATAGGTTGGGCCAAAACTAGACCCAGCTTGCCAAAATTGGAGCCTGAATAACAATCCGTTACTAGCACAATAATCCATGTTAAGCAAGGGTATGACCAACATGGTTAGGGTTCAAACTCCTTCTAATTAGTTTTGACATTTTTGATAAATAAATAAATAAATATATATATATATATATCTATTGAGTGGCAAGAGATCATGAGTTCAAATATCTTGATCTATATATATTATTATTTCTTTGCATAATAATTCACAGGATTTAGATTCCTATAAATTCTAAGTATTCCCGAGATTAGATAAAATTAGAGAAATAAAGGTGAAACATGAGACACTCTAGTGGAAGGAGTGTGTTATCTCACACGATTACTTGGGATCAATCCCTAGGGCTGGCAGATTGTCCCACACATTGTACGAATCCTGTTCTAGCATGAAAAAAGTTGAAAATTCTATAAATGGAAATCAATTAATCTCTCTTCTAATGGAAAATGAATCAAGGGGAGATGAAAAATGATTTTCTAGGATAATAATGATTGGGTAGTCATTTCCCATCTCCCCTTATTTGGCATCCTTCTCCAATGAATTTCAGATGAATTAATTTACCTAGATATATTAAGGGTTTTGCATATACTTCCCTTCTTTTTTCGTTTATTTATAATAAAAAAAGAACTACAAAGGATCATTATTTTTTCCAAACAAAAAAAATCCCTACCTGTAGTTTGGATGTTGAGAACTTCCCATTTTAATTTTAGCAATTTTCGAACGGGGACCAATAACAATCACATATGAATATATTGGAATAGTTTTTTTTTTTTCCAAAAAAAGGGCCCTGCTTTTAGAATGAATTAGAGAGTTTTGGTCTTTTTGGAAATACAAACATCAAAACAACTTTAAAGATGTTGGAGAAATTTTGTTGAGCAGTTGAAAGGGTCCCAAACATTTTAACAAAATACTGATTTTTTCTCCCAATTTAATGATTTCTCAAGAATTTTTTGTACAATTAGACAAAAAGGTAGAGTCGAAAATGCAAAAAACACTCCTTTTATATGCTTCTAAGGCCACCCTTTATCACACTAGGGGACTTTGCATGGTCTTATCACCTTGCCATTGCTTTTCATTTGCACCCATATACTTTCTCTCCAGCCAATGGAATACTCATCCACCTTTCCCTCTTCTTTTCCTAAACTAATCCATCCTATCATGCTTTTTGGTCTTTGTTTTTGTGACAAAACACTATATGGTTTTTGATCTGTATGCCTTTTGAAATGATAAACAAACAGTTTCTTTCTACAAGCCATACCTCCACTCCTTTTGGTCTGCCCAATCACAATCCATTCACAAGGGATACTGAAATGAATCCTCTCATGCAATGAAAGTAAATCATATGCTGTGTGGTGAGGGTTTATAGAACGACACTTGGCAAGATATCAACATGGGCAAAGATCCTTACTCGCATAGTTGTGACACAATATGGGCGTTGGTGGTTTAAGGTATAAAGCTTAAGATTCCCATTTCTTTCTCTAGAAAAAGAGATAATCTTGACATTGAGGGATGGCCGGATGGGGCAAATGAGAATTTGGCACAAGGTTCCCTTCTTGCTATTGAATATTGGCAAATTGGAGGTGGTGAATACTTTTTTTATGTATCTCTTTTGTATTGCTAGAAGGAGGAGGACATCAAAAGTGACTTTAAAAGAGGTTTTTTTTTTTTTTTTTTGCTTTTAAAAACTGCACATAGATCGATGAATCAACCCATGTACATTTTTAGATCATTGGTTGAATTAGTTTAGATGGGTGCTGTTCAAAACTTTCCCAACTTATGGACCACCATCTGGATATATAGGTCATGACCCAGAAATGATCATCTCAATTGGATTGATTTATCTTACCTTTCTGATCATTAATTAGCCTGTTCTTGGTCAATGGCTTGATGGTACTGCAATGTGAAAATGACCAGCAGCACCTGTTGGAGTTGAATGTGCAAGATTAGACTGTAGTATTTGCTTCCAAATTATCTCATTAGATGCCACCAATCAATGATCAGGGTTTCCATTCACAATAGCATTTAAACCTGTCCCATTTAGTCTAGTGGAAAGCACATGATAGGTGCGCTGATCATCCAGTCACCTTTGTCTGTGGGTGCTATTTGGCAAATCCATGCTTCAGCAACATGCAAACCAATGCAATATTCCTCTTGCATGTGAGAACAGTGTAGAAATCATAAAAAAGCGTACACAGCATGCAATAAATTCCTAAAACTTCATTGTTGGACCAACATAGAGATAATTAGGACGGTCCAAGATGAGTCTCCTCTGCTATTATATATATATATATATATATATATATGTATATATCTATAAATTCTCGAATTTCAATTTAAAAGGAGATGATCCCACTATACAATTAATCACGTGATGGAATCTATGATTAATACATGTCAGCAGCGATGCCACGTAGTGAGCCTATTCACATTTTTGACATTTGCTCAATCGAACTTGGGACCCACTCTTTTTAAACTAAAATTTGAAGATCTAGATATAGCGATGATGGAATTCATCTTATATGGTCTGAATTATTTCTATTCAACCCCATAATGGGTTTCGAAAATTTGTTACACGGTTCCATATATACAATGTCTGTGAGAGAGTATCCGAAATATTATCTCTCGTGGATTCCATCTTTATTGTCATGTGGAGGGACTCATCATGAATTGACAATTGATCAAACTTCTCACTTGGACAATCTCAGTTGTGTTTATGCATTCAAATATAGGCAGCTATTTTTTAACCGTATATTTCATGATCATCTTTGTAAAAATATATCCCATGTAACTTGGTTTAATATTGCTATATCCTTCTTAAAGTTTATTCAAAATTTGACTTTACAAGTTATTACATATTGTTGGTTGTTGTTAGAATATGCATGTCTCTTTAAATATATATTTGCAAGCCAGTTATTAGATGGTTAGAGTTGCCCCATCACAGGCAGTTGGGTCAAAATTATGGATACAATAGCTTTGACAGCTCAGATCGCTTGACCAAGTCAAGAGACTCTTATTCCATTTCTTCCGATCGTGATTTGATTTCTCACCTGAAAACGAAAATGAGCACACATACAAACAAGGCTTGTTTGTTTGCATTAGAATACATAGGAATTAAATACATAGCATTTTAGGCCAAAAGTGGTTAAAAATGAAGATCGAAGGTGAATTTAAATAAGCTTTTAATAACACTTTATTTTACGAAAATAGAAAAGGAAAGATGAGATATGAGTACCAACCATCAACCAAGTAATTCAATGCATAGGATATTGAAGGTCCTATTTATACCATACCTTATATTCTTCCCTCGTCACTTCATATCCTTCACTTCTCGACGCTATAGTAATTCTTTGGCAGCTCCTATATATTGGGAATTTATTCTATAATCGTTTAAAAAATGAAGAACAAAGGGGAATATACAAAAATGTTCAACAAGTTACCTCTCTTTTAATGAGATTGAGTTAAGGTAAGATCTAAAATGAATACCAAGCCATCACCTTTATAATTTAAATCCTAGAAAAGTCATAGTCCCATCTACATCGGTACCTGGTATCCTTCACCACTAACCTGATCATATCTTGCTCAGCTTACCTCTTTAGTAATCCTAATGGTTGAGCTCATTTGACAATGAATTCATGTATATTCTAATACAAATAGACAAGCTCTAAAAGAAGTGCTTTTTACAAAAGAGAAAAATTATTAATGAAACTCTCCTTGTTCGTACTTGTTCAATGTGGAGATTGTTGCTAGCCATGGAATAGTCAACCTCATGAAATTTGGCTCTCTGATCTTAAAAATGTTTCACATACAAATGATCTCAATGATAAAAGATACACTTGACTAACAGGGTTACAAACATCAAAATCTTTTCTTATAAGAGATCTGAGTCACAAGAAAGCCTAGTTAGAACATATATAGAGATAGCTGTCCATTGTACTTCTAATGAATAAGAAAAATATACTTTTCTCACCCTGCCAGTGCCCACTAAAGATGTAGTCCTAGTATTGGTGGGAAAAGAATACTGATGATCCTCCAAGAGCAAGAAAAGAGGATTCTCCTTCTGACTTGGTCATGAAGTTGGTCAGAGTCAGCCAGAGTGGGAAAAGGGGGTCAAACACTTGGATTTGAGGTTCCCATTCCCAATTAGACCAATCAAAAAGAAGATTCCCACTTTCCTTTGCACTAGCATATATCCTGGTGATTATGGAAGCTGATAAGAGGAATCAGACCCCACTTCCCTTGACTTCTTAGGAGGCATCACTACTGTCTGATCTTTTTCAGATTTAGAAGTTCTCTGGCGAAAAGATGGTTCTAATTAAGGATCACAACATTTTAAAAGAAAATCTGTTTCTGTAGGATCTTATACCCCATTGAGCTACCACTTATCCCAAAATTAATTGGTGATAGAAAATTGCACAACAATAGTTTTATAGTGAGGGCAAGGGCTCGACCACAATTATGACCTCTCAGGGTGACTCGATACCACTTGTAGGATTTTACACCCCATTGAACTACCACTTATCCCAAAACCAATTGGTGATAGATTATGGCACAACAATAGTTTTATAGTGAGGGCGAGGGTTTGACCACAATTATGACCGCTCAGGAGCAAGGGTGGACGTTGACCTCAATAATTTCCTACGAAGATGTTGGAATTTTCCAATTAGCACTGAAAATGGGTCGAGTTAGGGTCTAGTGCATAGTGTATCCCGACCCAGATCCATATTTCTAAGAGTGACCCGTATCCCAGTTCCCAACCATATCCAGATCAATTAAATTAAATAACCTATTGGAAGACTATATTTGGCGCCTTCCCCGCCCCTTCCTCAAAGAGTGCTTTTTTGGGTGGAAATGTATAAAATCACAATCTTAATTTTATAATTTTAGAAAACCTGAGGATTCCATCCAAAATATTTTCTAAATTCAACTCTTTATAAAATGGGCCCAAGGATCTAATTTGAATTCATTAAAGAATAAGGGTCTTATTCCTAATTTTAAAACCATAGGGCCAGGTAAATAATTAATCAAACTCAATGACTCAATGGCACATGGGATGACATCATCAGTCATCACCATTCTCTCTCCTATCCCATGTATGACAAGTCCTAAGTTATCTCCACTTCCCTTGTTCCCATGCATGCCTTGTCATCAGGTCATCTCCTAGCTCCCACACAGAATGATCAGTTCCAAACGATGGACACCTAGCCCATCAAGATCAATTGAAATAGTGGGCCACACGGATCAATACACAAGGTCGCAAGGTTCTGCGTCCGGGAACCTGTGACAGGTCCGGTCCTATTTGGGTTATTTGGTGGGTCGACAGTAATGCTATTAAACATAAGAAAATCAATTCAATGATATCCAATCTCCAATCTCTATTATTAAAATATCATATCAAGGGCATCGAAGGGTTTCTACATGCATCAACACATAAATCAAGGAAGAACACAAGTATTAAATCTACAAATTATGATTAAGTACTTGCCTGAGGTCCGCGGTTGACGGAGACGGTCTAGAATCTCTATTGCCAAAGCCCAAGGTGCTTCCCCAGAGAAAAATTGGAAGAGAGAGAATTGTGTGTGAAAATAAAAGAGTGTGGTGTATAAATAGGAAATAGGAATAGGAATTGTAATCTGATTTAAAGTCTAAAAATAATAGAGTTTCTTTTTTAAGAAGATAGGAGTTTGGATTAAAAAGAATTATACCACTAAATTGGGCCTGGATTAACTATGGGTTAGGACACCTATCCAAGAAGCCTAACTCACCAAACCTAAGCCTAACGTGGTCCCCACTTAGACTAATCGCGTATTTAATTAATATACAATCAATTATATAATAATAAAATAAAATAATATAATATATATATAATATCAAAACGTCACACTTCTCTTATATAGTTGTTTCTTATGTTTGTGTATATGTCTTCTATACCTAAACTTGGTTTTTCCTTTTCTTTCTTTTTTGATATAAGTTTTCTTTTTTCTTAATATACCTTTGCGTTACCGTTAAAAAAAAAAAAAAAACCTAGCTACTACACGACATGTCTATTTTAAATAACAACATATGCCCTATTTGTAATAAAGCCGAAGAGACAGTTGAGCACGCTTTTTTTTCTTTGTGACCATGCCCGAGCAATCTGGTTTGGTTCAAATGGGGTTCCTAGCCAGCTATTTTCCTATTTTTAATTCATGGATTGGTGGAGATCCTTCTTGGAGTTGTGTGATTCGAGGGATTCGCGGGGCAGTCTCTCTTCTTAAAGTCTTGGCTCTTTGGAGGCTTTAGAGAAGCAAGAATGATTTTATATATCTTTTGAGGTAGAGAAATAAAACCGCTCGCCTCCCTGAATATTGCCTCAAAGTTGATTGTTAATTCCAACAGTACAAGTATGGAGAGGCCTGCCTAGAGCCAATTCATCAATCACATGGCTTTAATATGAGTTTTTCTCAAGACATAGCTTATGTTTTTTCAGATGCAGAGTTTAGAGCCGTGGATGGTAAATGTGGTTATGGTCTTGCTATTTGATTTAATGGTTTGTATTGGTGGGTGCGGGTGCAGTAGATGGCCTGAAAAGGCCGCTTCCTCCAAAGAAGCTAAGGCGAGGTCTATCCTTGCAATAGTAATCGAAGCTAAGGCACGTTATTTTAGCAAAGTCCACATTTTTTCTGAAGCTCTAGAAATGGTACTAGGTATTAATGGATCTTTTGATTGGTCTATTGACCCAATTTTGCATGACATTGAGTCCTTGGCGTCTAATTTTGAGTCCATTGAATTTTCTTTTATTCCTAGGAAAGTATTGGAAGGCCACCTTGCTTAATTTATATGGGTGGGATTGGGTGGGACTGTGTCACTAGAAGGTCCTTTGCTGGATAAGGAGATGCGGCCATGGTGCTCACAATTTGATGATGTACGTTGATAATCTGTTTTAAGGGTTCAAAGTTAAGGTTAACAAGGATTTCTTAAACTGACTAAATCAATAAGATTTGGGATCATGATCATCAGATCTCCTACCTCCTAATCAAGAAAGATACCTTCAATCCTACCTGACCTACTGGTAAACATCAAATGAGTGGGTCACACCATTTGGTTTGGAACTATTCATAGACTTACTCATGGACGAAATATTCCTTGTCATGGTGATTGCTTTGTACAATTAAATAAACTAGGGTCTGTAAACACCTCATTTTGACACCAGTGAAAGTGATAATATGCCATGTTAATTTCTTCTTCAAGAGCATTCTAACGATATATACAACTCCAAAATTCGATGAATAGATCAAAAGTTGTGACCTACGGAAGTTTGCTCTTGAAAATGCTCTTGGGTTAATGTTAACTAAAACAATTTTAATCATAGCACACTGATTAAAGGCCCCAGAAGTTCACATAATCACTTAGAATAATAGTGTCAATCTTTCCAAGGACCCGTTCACTGCCTTTAGTGTTGTTTTTAGGGGAAAAAGAACTCACTTAGACTCTCTTATTTGTAGCATCCAAATGGAAGCTTGCCCCATGAGCTAACTTTAGCACGTTAACAACTCTTCATTTTTTTTACAAGAAAATATTCAATTTGAATGTTACTAATAATAGCATTTAAAAAAAAAAACTAGTTTTTTTTTTTTTTTTGAAATCATGCCTATGATAGAAGACTTAATTAAAGTCAATCACACATCATTTATTTTCACCCATTTACATATTTAGACATTACACGTGTAATATTTACATATAATCACATTTGTTTGAGGTAATTTACACATCACGTGAAAAAATGAGGTATGAGAATATTATGTAAATGAGGCCTTTTTCGGGTGTAAACGACCACTTGCCTCCTTTCAGGTCTTAGACACTTTTTTATTTAACTCTTTAAAAGGCATACCGAAAATTAATTATAGTCTTTCATTAGACATCGATCCTATCAGATTACTTATAAGCAATAATCAACTTTTTTTTTCTTACTATAGGAGGGTTCCCAACCTTTTGGGCTAGACTAATCCCTCCAGGCCCAGAGGGAAGCTGGGTAAACTCCCCTATAGCCCCATAAGCAATAATCAACATATAGGTGTTACAATGGGAATATAAACTTAATGTGTAATAAAGACTCTAGTATGAGAACAATTACCTTCTCAAAAAAAAAAGACAGTGGTATGAGACAGGGGCGGAACCAGGAATTTTGTTTAGGCGGGGCCAAAGAAAAAAAGACTTTAAACAAAATTATAAATTTTAATAATAAAATATAAAATAAATAAATTATTTAAGCTGTGGCGACATTCTTTCGTTGAGCTGAAATCACCACTTATTGTTTCATTGATATAAATATATATAAAAAGCAGGATCCACATTTAAAATCTAAACTGTTCAAAAGCACAATCACAATAGTTTCTATCTCCATTGAAGAATTCCCTTCAATCAAAATTATTCTCACATAGATAATCATAAGAAGATTAGCTTTTTTATAATTATTCGTGGTAGATAAACTTTGATTAGATTAAAAAGTTGTGGAAAAAAAGGAAGTGATCTTGAGTGGATTAGATCTTAAGTATAAGCCCTGATGATTGAATAACAAAATGGTATATGGTGGATTAGTACATCTAACATATGCAAATATATACTAAAGTATATAAAAGAAATTCTCAAGATAGGTCCAAGGTCCTTTCTTATACATGTAACTTTTAAGATGCAATTTGAAATTTCATTATTCAAAAGCACAGAGAAAATTAATGATAGTGCCAATCCCATATATAAAATCTAAACCATTCAAAAGTACAATCGCAGTAGTATGTATCTCTTTAAAATAAATTGTTCAATCCGGTTTATTTTGAAATGGGTAATAATAATCAAAATACAGTTTCTTTATCCATGATGGATAAAACTCCGATTGAGTTAAAAATTTATGCAATAAGAGAAATTGATTTTGAGTGGATTTGATTTTAGTATGAGCCACAAATATTAAACATACATAATGACTTATAGTTGAATAGTACATCCACCCAATGTAAAAAGAGAAGTGGGTTCCTTTCTTTCCCTTTCTTTAGGTGTACCTGAGTTCTGCAACTGACAAATTCTTCAAGTCTTGAAACAAGTTAGCCCAAAGCAGTGCTCTCTCATCACATAAGATTTAAGGGTGGTAAATCTTGATAGATTTGGATTGAGAAATTTATTCTCCAATATCAATCATGCCTTTTTTATGTGGTCTCCTTTCCTTTCATTCTTTCATTTTAAGTTTTCCTTAAAATCAACCATACTCAAAATTAGGTTAAAATATCTCTAAAAAAAAGGAGGGGCCATCCATTAATGGGGAGCCATCAGATGAAAGGGCCACATATCAATATATAATTGTTTTCAGATCTTGGGGAGGGGGGGCGGGGGGGCATGGCCCCTGCCAGCCCCCCTTTAATTCCCTGGTATGAGAGCAAGGGTTGCTCAGTTGGTTGGCAGCCCGACTACGTAGGTATCAATCATGTGGGCTTCTCTTCCCATGTCTTTAGGCTCTCCTTTCAA
Organism: Litsea cubeba; assembly: GCA_012931725.1. Taxonomy (NCBI): domain Eukaryota; kingdom Viridiplantae; phylum Streptophyta; class Magnoliopsida; order Laurales; family Lauraceae; genus Litsea; species Litsea cubeba. The sequence continues at coordinate 119,175,739 of CM022945.1, forward strand.
GTTATACGTGTGCGTGCTCTCCTTAACATGGTGTGTAGGATTCCTCTTCCTACGTGTATGTGGGGTATATAGACTAGCAGTAACACATCTTGTTGTGGGCCAACTAGCCAAATCTGCATCAATAGTGTATATATATCTCAGCATTTTAACCTCCATACTATTTTTAAGTCCCAAGCCCAAACTTATTTTGTAGTGTTGAGTATGAGATGTGAGATTTTATATTAAATTATGTTTAACATTATTCTCAGCTCCAAATTGGTAAATCATGCATGCTTAATGGTAGGTTGATGGTTGATGATTTTATGCTCTAAAGTGACTAAAAATTAGTCACACAAAGTAATGAGCACCGAGCAAGCGACCTACCACGTCTCAACAACAATAAACATCACTATAAGTGTGGGTTAGGATACTACTTAAATTGAACTTTTTTTCCTGCACTATGTGGTCCATTCAGATAGGTACCCTCATCAGGAAGGGGCCTGATGAAATTTGGGGCGAGGGGCCGCACCTTTGATGACGGTTCAGATGCGAGAATTTTCAGATACTTGAGTGTGGTTAATATTAATGGGGTATACGTATGGCTTTGTTGAAGATGCTGATTTTTAACTTTTTTCATTGTTTTCATATTTCATATCTTGATCTTACGTAATTTTAGAAAGTTGTCTAAAAAGATTTGATATATAACTTGATTGTCGATCGATCCCTTGTCTTTGATTTACTTAAAGGGGATGCGAGTTGTTCACCTTTTTATTAACACCCCTTTTTTCTTCCAACTACGGAAGTCCATGTGACACTTTAGCTTAAACAATCCTCTTAACTCCTACCATTATACAGTTGTAACATCTTATTTAACTTGGTTTTTTTTCCCAAAAAGAAGGGAAGTAAATTTGATTGCAAATCTTTGGGATACACGACATTTTGTATAAGTATGACCCACTAGAATAATTTCATACTTGAAGATTCCTATAAGGTATAGAAAATAAATCAGACTTTTTAATCATTTTCCCTTTTTACCAAATAAATAAAATCGTGTGTGTCTACGAGTATGACTTTGTCCGATAAAAGAAAGTTTTTAGAACTTATATTTTCTATATGTTTTTTAATGGTTCATTTCCCATTGAGGTTAGACAAGTGAACACTTACTCGACTCGATTTTTTGTAACAATGTAAAAAAATAGATAATAATTTTCTTATCATGAGGCCCTAACACTATTTTCATCGTTGTTTGGATGCTTGTCCCTCGAGGGTAGGATAAGGCCTTAGGTAATACAGACCCTCCGAGGCCTTTAGCCCCACCCCTTGATGATTTTACATCCCTACCTGGGGCCTGGGCCCTGGGCCTAGCTAGTACGGGACCTCCGAGGGCTTTTGCACCCAGGGCAGGCCCTAAATGTATTAAAGGTGGGGTCACTACAGCCTGCCAGCCCATTCACAGCCCCATCTGTTTGTCACTATTATGCATGTAGATTTTCAAATGGGTCATTCTAAATGCACCCAGGCTAGTTACGTTTTAAACCCACTCTAGATGCCTATTAGAATATAGACTGCAATCATTTTTGTCAGGTATCCATTGACAAAGAGGAAAACGATGAGAGAGAGGAAGATAAAACGGCGTTGATGTTGGCATTTCAAGGGCCTCGGGATTTGTGAGAAAGCGTATGACGTCTCCTTATACGGATTGGGGACATGAGTGGGACAGGTGGGTGCCTCCTTTTGGTCAATGTGATGGGCCCATCACTATGTTGTCCTTTGTTTTTTCTTTTTTTTTTTCTTTTTTTCGTAGAAAGCCCTCCATGTTGATAAATACCCACTAAAAATGTAATAAGAGGAGGGTCTTTGTGTTTGTTAATAAGAACCCAAATTTGAATTTAATTGAATGAACCCAAATTTTCACAGCGAATGGTGACCTACGATATATGTATATATATTTTAATTCATTTGGTGTGGGTGTTAATCTGCTAAATGTGGGACCCATCATAGCAGATAAAGTAGGTATTACTACTTTAGTACTACTAAATTTTAAAAGATGAGCATTTGTTTGTATTTTAGTGCTACTATATCTTAAAACACTGGATTATAACTACTAAATACTAGTAACACAAAAATCTTCCTAATCTCAAAAGTCTTGGATATTTAAAATAAATTTATTCAAACATATTAACACATGTTACATTCCTAATCTTCCAACACAATGGTTTCAGAAGAAAACCTAGAACGCATATACAGCATGAACGCATTAATTCGCTCCCCATACGGGGTAGCCCATGCAGCTGCACAATCATGCCTGAAGTGAACCCATTGAGGCATAATGGGAGGCATCGGGTAACCATCTGTCAATGCAACCTGGACGTAGTGATTATTATTCACGTACCCGATAGCGATAGCAACATATTGATACGACGGTGGTGGAGTAGATCGAAGTGGCAAATACGTAAAGCTCTGTGCAGCATTTAAAACGTGTAATATCACATTGAACTTCGAAGCAATTAAGAGACCCATGTCTGGCATGGTCATCCAATGCTCAATCGGTGCTTCTCTATCTAATTAAAAAAAGGTTCAGTGAGTTGTAAACACGAGTCCACTGGTCATCACTATCAAATATTGCAACATACTGTGTCCTGAATGTGTGCAACTCTTCTATTAAATTATACCGGATAGTTGCCCATGCATCTTCGTGAATACCAAGACAGACAGCTATCGCCCGAAATCCACAATTTTCATCAGGTTTTACGTCTTGTACATGCATAATGTAAGGATGCAGTACAAGTGGAAACTGACGAATATAGGCATGTACAGAGTAGTTGTAAATAGAGGAGCAATTGTGTCTCGCTGGTTCCTGAAACTGGAAAATATCTGGCTGAACAAACTCAAATGTATCCGTAATAGCACGAGTTGATATGTCTTCCCTGTCCTTCGAGTCGAGGCCTCCAAACGAATAACTGTTTCTGCTTGGTTCCCGAGAATGAAGGGAATCAGACTCAATGAACACTAATGCAGACGGATTAACACGAGTATTTGTTGCAACTTTTTTTTTCGAGGAGGGGCGTCCACGAGTGTTCGTCTTAATAGCAGGTTCACGGATTGAAGTTGTTGATGGTGTGATTATCTCCCTTAACTTCCTTAAAAGACTGAATTTACTATGCCTTGTTTGCTACTTAAATTATTCCGTGAACACTTGTAGCTCGATGTCACAATCGATGCCATCGTCTTGAAGAGACACACACGGTGATAAATCAAGTTTTCTCCAAAATTTATCTATGGAGTCAATTGGTATGGGACGGCCACCGTTCAAATATATTGCTTGCTCGTGCGCACATGACAGTCAGTAGCTCTTACGAAGTCGACGTCCGCATTTGTAGGAAACTTCTTCGACATCCTTAGACCGCTCAAATTCCTTCAAAATCAGATGCAATGCATAGTTTGAAACGAAACCACATAATTCCTGGAAGTGCGGTATATTGAATCGATGTTGGACGATAGTTTTTGCTTTGCTCAATACTCGCTTTGATAGTTATGTCCTGTGATTGGATGACTTGATGAATAAACAACAGCGATATCTCCAAATCTGACTGTGATGACTGCAAGTATTGTTTCAACTTCGCATGCTGGCTCTCGACTCTATTAGTTGTCTGGTTTCCAAAATGCAGATATCTGTCGGTCCAGGCGGATACAAACATCTCCTTATACGGTGTCAACCATACATCCTTGAGATAATTAATCATACCTGGAAAGTTTTGTAACACTACCTCAAGGTCCGCCAATTTGCACACATACGCATTCTCAGTTTCAGATTCCAGCAACATATTCCGCATTTTGTATAATACATTCCAAGATTTGTTGTTTGTTATTGATGGCCTGCACTTGCTCAAAATACTCCTATAAATGTGCCACCTATAGAGTAATTTCTTAAAATCGGGAAATACCTTGGCAGACACATTCATCAAAGCCAACTCTCTGTCTGTGACAATAACTCGTGGACCAGTGCATCCATACATTGTTGACTGCAGACACCTTAAAGTCCAAATATAATTGAACATTTTTTCTGAGTGTATGAACACAAATGCTATGCAAAATGTCATATTAGTTGCAGTCACGCCGACAATCTCAAGGAGAGGCATCCTGTACCTGTTTGTTTAGGACACAGATATGTTAAAACTTCTAGATTTTTTAAGGTTGCTAAATCAATATAGCCCAAGTATCTAAATATTGATTTTTACTAGAGAAAATGTACGTGTGAAGGATAAGCCTTTTGTAATTGGGAGAATCATTATACAAGGTCCAATATAAGGTCTATGGTGAGCATTGATGCTATACAGAGGTCTGGTACTCCTATACGTAAGGTCTGGTACTCAGCTTATGGTGAGCACTGATGCTATACGGAGGAGGACCCCTATTTATTCGTTGGTATCAACTTTGTATCATCCTAGAAAGCAACTTTAAAATAATAAGCAAATAAAAACAATGTTTTTCCAAATTAAAAAATGTTTCCACAAGTTGAAAAGAGTAGCACATCCTGTACCTGTTTGTTTATATGTTGCGTCCATCAATAACACATGCAGGAATGCACGCCATCGCTCTAATGATCTTGGATGTGCGAAGAATAAATCTTCAAGCTCATTGGTTACAGCATTTGTTCGACTCTCGAAAATGTATCTTTCACGTTGTAGGAATGACATGACAACTTGCATCTAGGTTTTATTGGCTTTCTTTGCAGTCCCAAATTTCTAGCGTGCATTGTATATGGTCCTAATGGTAGACATGTTGTCTGGATTCTGCTTATTCAACGATGTCAAGATATCTCGTGGCTTTACATTTTTCGTAGACAGATGTTCAATCAACTGGATTTTGGATTTAGAGAGCCGACCGGGGTATGGATGTCCCTCCATATATGATGCAGGGGCATGGTTATGTGTTTCACATACCACCCTTGTCATCTAGTCATTACCTGTTCGTATTTTCACCCCTTTCACTCTGAAAGGACAATCAATTTTTTTTATTCCCGTAACCTTCGTGGAAGTTTTCTTGCTTCTGTATGTACCACCATGATCACATTGAAACAACAGTCTAGGACTGTTCCCGATTGTGCTAGTCTCTGACCTTTTAATGACAATGATATATCCTAAATTGCGTTCAGTATTTTGAATTCAATCAATTAGAGATTGACACGAATTGAATACCTGAAAATGTATTAATTCTGTTAGAAATTAACAACTTTTTATTAAAAATTGATAAAATAAAACATAATTGGAATTGAATTAACATCATACCATGTCGGTGGAAAATTTGTTTGTAACATTTTCATCTTCTTGTATTATTTCGTTACTGAAAATATCATCCTGACAACAATATACATTCACTTGAGCATCTGCAATTAATAAAAAATATTTCCTGAAATAATTAAAGAATTGTATATTTACCTGATCACTTGAACCACTTGACAATTGCAGATCATTGGCCCAAATCCTCAGTTGATCAAAATTCATATCTTCTACTGGTATGTATATTGCCAAGAAGAACCAAGCAAAACTGAGAAAACAAAGTTCTTTGACCTGAAACTAAAGTGGGCAGATGTGAGCACCAACTTATGACATAGATTGCAGGAGAGATTGTAGGAGCGTGAGAGAGGATGCACTCTGCTTAGGACATGGTGGATGGACTCTACTTGCCAAGAGTATATATTACATGCTCTCCATATTTTGTTAAGAGAATATATTCCCTACTCACAATAGATTGCAAGAGAGATTGTAGAAGCGCGAGAGAGCATGCACTCTGCTTGGGACATGATGGATGGACTCTGCTTGCCAAGAAAATATATTCCCTGCTCTCCATATATTGTCAAGAGAATATAATCCCTGCTCGCCATAGATTGCAGGAGAGATTGCAGGAGCGTGAGAGAGCATGCACTCTGCTTGGGACATCAGTTACTGTACCCACTTTACAGCAGTTTTAGACAAGTGTTCATTCAGTTTTAGCCCAACCACTAGGTATCATAGCCTCAGTACCCATTTACTGTACCCACTTCATATCTCCGTGAAGTGGGTATACTAAAAAATATTTATCAGCGCACACCTCACAATGTGCATCACAGTTAGCGCATGAAATTTAGAGGTGGGTCCCACTTCTAGGACCATCCGAATAGTAAAGTGCACACGTGAATGTCCGTAAAGCAGGAATCCCAGTGGGGCCCACTAAAGATTAAGAGATTGATGTTTTGTCACATAGTCATCATGTAAGTGAAATGAAATAAGTGCTCTTCCCAAGAGTGTCAGTTGGAACTGTTGCTGAAGAAAAAATCAACACTCACAGTCAAATGCATGCATTGGAATCGGAGCTTTGTGGCACCCAACACAGGTTGTACGTACACCCTAGGTTATAGATCGGGTGCAATTGCAGCCCAGATTCACTCATCCAAACCGTTGATTTGATGCCCCACTCAATATGGCAAAAGAAAATTTCAATCAGCTGATTTGATGAGACAGCACGTAGCTGACTATAGGCTGTAACATAGGCAGCCAAAATAGAGAGGTGTCAATAGTGTTACTAGATAAAGGACAGTTGCAACTTTTCTAGAAAAAAAACGGACAGTTAGTTGAAAAAGGAGACTTAGCTTCATAGACCCTAGCTTATAGACCGGGTGTATTTAGTAACATCCTTTTCAAATTCGAGCTTGTGCCGTGTACTTTCTTGTCAGAGTTCTATATGCAGTGGACGTTGGAAGGACCGCTGGGCAGTGTTTCATGCGAGTGTTCTTTGAGGTTCTAAAAAATCTATGTTTTCTGAGAAGGAAGTTGTTTTCTCCAGATAGAGTATCTTCACTACCAGAGCAAATCAATTAGCTTTTTTTTTTTTATTATTGTTTCTTCTATCTCTCATTACTAGAGCAGATCGATTAGGATGTATTTAAATCATATTTTTCTATGTGATTCTCATTCAATGTTCTCCTTTTGATTAGATCTGATATCTGGGCTGACCATTTTCTCTTCAGTCCATGGCTCTGGTGAGTTCATTGGACCTCTCTCTTTCTCTCTTTGTAATGAATTAATTTGATGCAATGCAGATCAGTGATTGGTATATTTCATCACCCATCACTAATAATATCATTGATTTCACAGGAATGAATCAAGCTTTCCTATTTTCCCATTTTTCATATTTTCTTAGGCCCAGTTTGTGAAATTGAATATTCCTAGGAATTCGGAGAAATGTATTCATAAAAGTGGCTAAAATAGAAGGAACAAAGATGATGATTGATATGGGCTTGCTTGCTTCATGTAATTGAATATTTAGCAATTCTAAATCAAGTGTTTAAAAATGAGGAGACAACCAACAAATAGTGTCCCCTTTATTAGAAAATGAACATCCAGTCGTGCCTTCTTAATTCAAATCCTAAGAAAGTCAATGTTCCATTTACATCTCTCCCTCGTAGATCATTCATCCCTCACCTATTTAATAAATCCTTTATTAGATAACATTTGACTATTAATTCCTATATACTGAATTCCATGCAAGCAAATGGGCTCTAAATAGCCTTCAACATGTGGGTTATTAACTTTAAGGGGTTGGCCGAGTGTTCAAGATCACGGTTCCTCCCTCTTCTAGAGCTAGAGGTCTTGGTAACGACCCCGGTTCCCCCTTCTTCAGGAATAAAAGGTTGAGTCCACTAGTGCTACCACCTTGTGACCACAAGGGTGTTTACCCGGCTTCCCCCATAGCCCGGAGGGATTAGTCCAACCCAAAGGGTTCGGAACCCTTCGATAGCACAAAAAAAAATATGGGTTATTGATGGTGCTCAGAGTAGTGAGAAGAAGATATACTGCGGGTCATGCTTGGAGGAGTGGAAATTTATGTTTGCAGATTTGTAGATCACGGGTTTTAAATGGTGAGATCTGATAGAGAACACTCACCCACCTCACTTAAATCGAATTTGGAGTTTTCATAATTATTTGGAAGAAGGTATATGGGTATCTTCATTGCAATTGAGTCCAGAAATGTGCTTCGCGGATTGTTTAGTTTAACAAGCAGCTAAAGTTTCTGGGTATCTTCATTGCAGTTTAATTCAGTTCAAACCTCTTAGGTTGTTTTATGGACAGTTGTAGAGAGAGAGAGAGAGAGAGAGAGTCGGATTGACCTGCACTGGGTGCAAGCTTGGGATATCCAACCCAACTGGTCCTTACTTCACAAGGTTCTCACTTAAGGTAGATAAGTTGATGATTTAGGTTCCATAGCCTTTGATTTGACTTCAGTCCTTCTGGATGGAGATAAAGACCTAGCATCATCAATAGATGTCGATCCATCTATAATTGGCAGAGCCACTAACAAAGGCAAGGGTGAGGGAATCGACCGGTTCTCAGGGTGGTGGAGCTGTTGCTTGGATTTATTGTAGAATAAGAGGAACTTTCTTAGGAAACATGTATTGGTCATTTGGCCCATTTGGCCCAGGTCATTCCATTTATTAGGGATGTAACGGTTTTATTAACCAATTATTTTAGGAAAACCGTTAACCGAATCGTAACCGCTGTTTTTAGATTTCATTAACCGTAACTGTAACCGTGAAGACAAAACTGTAGAAAATCGAACCGCGGTTAACCTATTAGACGGTTCGGTTACGATTACTAACCGTGGGAAAATTTGATCATGCTTAACCAATAGATTAATCCTTTCATATATTAATTAATAGACAAACGGCTAGAATATAATGCCAACTTTTAAATTTCAAATTGCAACATAGCATGTTGAACACTATTGAGACTGTGAATGGATGTGTATCAAAGAAATTAGGAGAACATGGAAAAAAAACACAAAGACCACAAAGAACATCCTAAACTTTTAATTACGAAACATTCATATTCTCAAACATTTAGGGAACAAAATAGAAGAACAAAGAAAGAACCCACTGATTTTAACGAAGCAAAAAATTAGTAAGAATTCAAAAAAAATCTAATCTAAATGGATCAATTTATTGGTGACATGGATTGAGGATTAGTATATGGGTTTCAGATTAGGGGATTTTGGGTTTAGGCATTATGAATCAAGTTTCTAGCTTAGGGTTTAGGGGAAGGGGTTTAGGAATTTGGGGATTTGGGGATTGGGATTAGGGCTTAAGGATTGGGGTTTGAGGGTGAATGTATGGGTTCTGTTGATGGTGGAAAAAGTGAATGCAAGTCCATCGTGGATGATGAAATAGAAAAACAGAGAGAGGAAGAGGATGGAGTAAAAGATGGGTTTGCTGGTTATGAAGGGATGGCTCAATTGGGGAAGAAGACAAGATGATCGCATTGTGAGGCTCAGATTTTGAGTTGGTGAAGATAGGATGGGTGTCAGCATTGGATTTGGGATTCTGAGGGTGTTGGCTTACCATGGGAGATGATCACAGCAGGTGAGATGTTGAAGACGATACCGGAGATGATCATAAACAGAGAGATCGCAGCAGATGATCGTGAGAGATCGTAGGGGAGAACCGCTCACTGCCCTGGACCGGATCTATTTGCAGGAGAAAAGAAAGAAAGAGAGAGAGCAGCAATCCCGTTGTCTGTTCCATAACAGAGGAGAGCCAGATCTGTTTGCAGGATAAAGAAAGAAAGAGAGAGCAGCACAATGTTCTGCTACTAAGGCTCGAGCAAAATCCCGTTGCTGTAAGTTTGCAGGCACATCAAAGGGCGTGGTCGTGATCCAGATAAAAGGGAAATCTCCAAATCCAACAAATTGAAACGGAGGCGAGAAATGAAGGATATAAAGGGTTAGGTTTCTTTTGTTAACATAACACTTAAAGAAATATTTCATTTGGCCCCTTATTTTTTTTCCTTTATTTGTATAATGGTACGGTTAACCGTAGTAAGTTATTATAGAAAAACGTAACCGAACCGAACCGTGCAGTTTTTGGATTTCATTAATCGTAACCGTAACCGAACCGTGAAACACGGTTATTAACCGCGGTTCGGTTCGGTTAGACGGTTTATCGGGTTTTTTTTACACCCCTACCATTTATGCTTAAAATAAGAGATAAGTAAGTTCAAATATTTCATAAACGTAGTGACCATTCTGAGTAAAAAGAGTTTACCTCCATAAAACTGATCTTCCCTTCCACGCCAATCATGAGTTTTATTCATTCTTCGCATACATGGTCATGACTCATGAAGCCCTTAATATTAAGTTTTGAAAAGACTTTTCATGTCATTACCATTTAGGTCTGACTTGGAGCCCCCATTGTCTCTTAGGAATACCAGTGACTGACTCTTTTTTTTCAAAATATTTGGCCAGCATATGTAATAACTAGCGAATTACAACTCTATTGTACCGCAATTGGACCTAGTGTTCAAAGCAAGCTTATGAATCAATCAGTGGGGCATGTTAATAACTCCAAGATCACTTTTTCTCTTTTGAATGGGAAAATTTCGTATCACTTGGATGCGTATGTGTAAACTTGGTATTCTGCGATTTGATTCCTACTGTAAGTGTCTAAATATTACGGACTTTATGATTAGGATTAAGGTGAGCGTGACGCTCCTTTAATGATGGAGAGTGGCCTGGAAACCTGAAAGGGAAGAAGATGAAACAGTCAAAGGACCCTGGCTGTGGGCAGCGCAAGGCTCTCCGACGCCTAAGTCAGTATGAGAACTAAACAATAGGATGGAGATGAGGAGGAAGTGAGGCAGAGTAATAGTTCTCTTGGTTCTGATTGTGCGTACCTGGGATGGAAATGGCTCCTCTATTTATAGAGGAGGAAACTGTGTTGCATGGTGGGGCTCATGATGACATCTTAGCACTCCCAGGGGTGCTATCACGTCAGCCCACTATGCATTAAATGGCAGTCGAAGCAGCACATTATGCATTAAATGCTAGTCCAATCGGGCCTTACCATGCTTGACTTTTGGGCCTAGTCCTATCGGGCCTGGCCTGGAGCCATACCCTGATGGAACGTAGCCGCTGAACGCCGTTCCGCCAGGGGTGATGGGCGGCCAAGATGGCTTTGTCAGACCTAACTGAAAATCCACGAAAGTACAGCTGTCAGTCTCCGTCTAGGCTGGCAGTCCGGCTGTGTTGCCGATTTGCCGAAGTGGGGACCATGTGCCGGGGTCAGGAGTGTCTGAGATCGAGAACGATCTTGATCTCGGATAGCGCCTCGGTAGCATCACACACGCATGGCTGAGGTCGAGACATGATTAGCCAACACATATGCCGAGACTAATATAATCCCAATGCTTTGGGAAACATCCCCACACACCTACCACATTGAAAATGATTTTCCATCAAGTGGAGGAAAGTAGTTCATTTTCTTTTTCTCTTGTGAAAAAGTGTCATACTAAACAGCGAAAAAGTGGCAAGCATAGAAAATCAAAAGCTTTTGCCGTGCTACAAATGAATGCTCAGCATAGACGTGTATAATGTTTGTGTAATGTCTGTGAAAAGGCGCTTCCATGAACTTTAGCATTTTCACAGAAAAGAAAAGCAATTCCGACCCTCCCTATAAGAAACACTTTTCTGCAGTGTCGTTGGAAATTAGTCACTTTTTGGGAATTTTCCACGTAAAATGGGTCACACAATTGACATGGTATTTGTAAAAAGAATTAACAAATTTTCTTCTCTTTTGTCATTGTTAATGGGAAAAGAAGTGTGGCAAAGCAATTATTGACATTATAGCTTATCCCCTCCAAAAAAATCCTGGCTCCACCACTGCATATATAGTTAATCTAAATCTCCATGATGATGTTGGTTCTATTCTTTGTAGATCTTGCATGCAGCAAACAATAACAAGAACGCTCTCAAGGTACTCATTGCAGCAGAGTACAATGGCATCGAAGTTGAATTAGCTAGGAATTTTGATATGGGAGTCTCAAACAAAACCCCAGAGTTTCTTCTGAATGAACCCCTTAGGGAAGGTATGGAATTCAAAGTACAAGTATATAACTACACTATGATTCTTACATCTACTACATTTTCTATTGCAGCTGTGATTCTAGCTTTCATCTATTTACTTCTCTAATATCTTGTTTATCAAAAGCAATCTCTGTGGCCATGCAGGTTCCTGTTTTGGAAACACCTGATGGTCCTATATTTGAGAGTAATGCAATAGCACGCTATAGTAAGTCATGATCTCTTGTATCCTACATCTGAACTTGTGAAGGTCATTGTGAGTGCCTAAAAATCACGGACTTGATTAGTGAAGGTCTGGAATCCCTCGGAGGCTACCTGATGAGAGTATGCCTGCCCAGAACCTGAAAGGGAGAGAATAAGAAGAAGACAATCGGCAGAGACCCTGGCTGTAGGCAGTGCAAGGCCCTCCGATGCCTAACTTAGTTCAAGGAACTCAATGGTAAGGCGGGGAAGAAGAGAGGCAGAGTGAGGGCTCAAGAGTAATGTGTTCGATCTCTTAGGTTTGAAAAGGGCTTCTCTATTTATAGAAGAAGCCGCAGAGGACGGTGGGGCCCGCTGGTTTGTCTTGTACCTAGGCGACAGAGTCACATCAGCCCACATTCTCTTAAATGAAAGTCCATTCCGCCCGCCATTCATTAATTGATGATCCGATTGGATCCGCCTTTCATTAAATGGCGGTTCAATCGGCCCACAATGTATTAAATGAGGATCCAATCGGGCCTCACCTTGTTTGGGCCTTTCGGCGGTAGTCCCATCGGTTTGTCGCCTGGAGCCTTGCCCTAATGGAGACATAGCCGCTAGATATAGATCTGCCAGGGATCTTGGGCAGCTGAGATGTCTTCTCAGTATCATCCGCGCTTGCCCATATCTCATTATGCATGTCTCATCATGCATTTTATGACGTGGCAGGTCCTCTGGTGGTGCTTTGGCAGTTAGCGCCCGACTCGGCCAGCATGCTGGTACGGACCGAGATGTTTGACCGAGGCCGGAGTGGATTGTCTTGGACAGATGCAACCGAGGTCGACATGGGCTTGGCAACGGCTGGCGCCCTAGCATCACTGCCTAGATACACGTGGCCGAGCTTGAGGTATAATTAACCGGTCATCTTTACCGGAGTTAACATAATCTCGGTGTCTTTAGGAATGTCCCCACACAGAAGCTAGGGGGCAATTGTGTGGGGACATTCCTAAAGACACCGAGATTATGTTAACCCTGGTAAAGATGACTGGTTAATTATAGCTCAAGCTCGGCCACGTGTATCCAGGCAGTGATGCTAGGGCGCCAGCCATTGCCAAGCCCATGCCAACCTCGGTTGCGTCTGGCCTCGGCAATCCACTCCTGCCTCGGTCAAAACATCTCGATCCGTACCAGCATGCTGGCCGAGTCAGGCGCTAACTGCCAAAGCACCACCAGAGGACCTGCCACGTCACAAAATGCATGATGAGATATGGGCACGTGCGGATGATACTGAGAAGACATCTCAGCCACCCAAAATCCCTGGCAGATCTACATCCAGCGGCTACGTCTCCCTCAGGGCAAGGCTTCAGGCGACGACCCAATGGGACTACCGCCGAAATGCCCAAACAAGGTGAGGCCCGATTGTATCATCATTAATGCATTGTGGGCCGATTGAACCGCCATTTAATGAAAGGCGGATCCAATCGGATCATCAATTAATGAATGGCGGGCGGAAGGGACTTTCATTTAAGAGAATGTGGGCTGATGTGACTCTGTCGCCAAGTACAAGACAAACCAGCGGGCCCCACCATCCTCTCAGGGGCGGCCCTGAGTTTTCGGGGGCCCTAGGCGAGTTCACAAAGTGTGGCCCTGCCCGTATACCTACCAATAAATGATAAAAAAATAAAAGATAATTTTTTAAATTATTTGATCGAAAATTAAGTCTAAACTCCTTACCTACTCTTACCGAATCATAATTGTATTTCACATTAACCAATTAACAACCAAAATTCAATTACAAAAACTAAGCACTACTGAAAAACTACTAGTCTTCGTGAATTTATAGCTGCAAAATCACTAATTAAGACTTCATAATCAAGCTATTCTACCAAAGACTTTTCAATAGATAATATAACTAAAGTGATTTAAAGCCTTTGAGTATGGAAGTGGCTGATTCACAACCACCCACGAGCAAGTTCTAGAAACCCAGGAGCAAAGATGACTCTCTATTTTTCTATTTCATCTTTTATTCAAAAGATCATCACACCCAATCATTTACATCATCATCTATTGAATCAAAGAAGACTCCTATCCTTATCCTATTCCTATCCTCTTCAGAATAGAGAAAATAGAGATGGGAGTAGGAAAGAACAGAAAGAAAGTACATTTGACAATGGGTTCGCTGCAAGATATGTTGTAGATGAAGGAGATGATGCGAATATGGGTGATAAACCCACACGAGCCGGAGAGAAGAAGATGATGCTAATTTGTTGATCTTTGTAGCAAGGCTGGGAGAGAAGAAGGCGTCCAGTGAAGAAAACATCCTTTCACTGGAGACTAGAGAGTGTAGCAGTTTGAGTAAACGGAAAGAAAGTAACCCTGCTAATAGGTTTTACATCACCAGTCTGCCTAGTCCCATCTACTATCTGCATTGCATCGGTGAAAAAAAACTGGCAGTTGATCATTTATTTCTTTCAAATACAAACAAGCCATAAAATTTGAATTTGGGCCAAGCTTGGATCAAATTACTTGCTTGAAGATTTGTTCAAAGAAAATTGGTCCAAAACCATGCTCGGCTCGGCTCAAGCTGATTGACTAAATGGGCAAGCTCATGATTGACATGTTTTAGACTTGGGGGCCCCCATTTTGGGCCAAATTTTGGGGCCCTAGCCGACCGCCTGTGTGGGCTGTCCCCAGGGCCACCCCTGCGTCCTCTGCCACGAGGCTTCTTGTATAAATAGAGAAGCCCTCTCAAACCCGAGGTATCGAACACATTACTCTTGAGCCCTCACTCTGCCTCTCTTATTCCCCCACCCTACCGTTGAGTTCCTTGAACTAACTTAGGCATCGGAGGGCTTTGCGCTGCCTACAGCCAGGGTCCATGACGATTGTCTTCTTCTTATTCTCTCCCTTTCAGGTTCGGGCAGGCTTCTGGCTTGTTGCGGTGGCATGTGTTAAAGGTGTTTAAAAAAAATGCATTGTCCATGGATTTGTTTGAACTATCTTTTCTTTACCTTAAAAAAGACTATACAATGATGAGAACACTGTCTCCTTCGTCACCCTTAACAAGGTAAGTGGTTTTCTGCAACGTATGGATCTGGCTCGCAAGTACGCATTTGGAAAGATGCTGGTGATTGGTTCAGAGCCACCTTATAAGGTGAAGGGGCTGTGGCTCTTCCATGGAAAAGAGATACCTCAGTTTGTGCTGGATGAGTGCTATGACATGGAACTTTATGAGTGGTTGAAGGTGGACACATCAGATAAGCTCAGAAGAAGCGTGTCAATGCGATGATCGAAGACCAGGAACCTTTTGAGGGTGAGGCTCTACTAGATACCAAGTGCTTCAAATGAGTCGACTGTCATGTGCATTACACATCAAAACTCAAAATGTTTTGGTTTTGTTTGATGTCTCTATGGAAATCCAGGTGTACTTTTTCTAGAAGAAAATAGTTTTCTTGCTTCTTGCAGCTGTGTCCTTGAGAAGGATTTTTCTCCAGCTTTTGTTCATCAAACAATAATAGACTGTCAACCCCAGTCCTTTCTGGGGTGTTATTACTTGGTAACAGGTGTATATATTTGTCTTTTGTTGATGAGGTAATATTACCTTGTCATCTCATTAATTTTGACAGTCATGTACGTTGTAATCAAGGAAGATTTGGGTACAAACTGACAGCATTTATAAAAAAAAAACAAAATTTGCCTTTCTCTGTGACTGGTATGGGGGGAATGGATGTGACTTGGATTAAACAGGTGCTGCTCCAATCCACCCCTAATATGGACTAGTTTAGTGGTGGGGTTGTCAGTAGACCTATGATTACCACTAATCAGAGAGTTCCAGCTTGAAAATCCAGGTATGGAGACTCTTTTGGGGCCTGGTAGATAATCCAGGTTGAGCTTGATCCTTACCCAAGTATCTGGTTATCTGATTGATGTGCATAGCACATAAATATTAAGAAAAAAAAAAGTAAATTATTAAATTGCACAAGAATTGGCTATGAAGTATCTGGTTATGTGAACGCATCACATAAAGCTGGACAGGTACACCAAAAACAAGAAATTGGAATGGATTACCGTTCATAATCCGTCCGTTCCTAATCTGTTAATCCGTTCCTAAACCGTTCCTAATCCGTTAATCCGTTCCAAAAACAGGCAATTGGAACGGATTAACGGATTAGGAACGGTAATCCGTTCCAATTTCCTGCTTTTGGTGATGCTGGATGGGTTTTGGCCACCTGACCTGCCCTAGTGTCCCGTTTTTGTCTTGCTAGTAAATACTCAGATACCCACACATGCGCGCTCATGGTCTAGGCTTGGGTATTTAGTAATTGAGCCGGGCTTAGCTTAAGTGATAGAAAGCCCAAAGCCTGGCCTAGACCAGCCCAGCGAAGACAACTGCAGGTAGGTACTTATCTCACATCTGCTGTAACACTGGCCCAATCTAGCCAAGAACATTTCTCAAATTCAACCAGAATTTGTATCACATATTGAAACCTATCAAAGTTGGATTGTTATAGGACACACTTAGAAATAATCCAATGCACAGCTCTCTTTCTTCCACACTCCTGACACACCTTATAATGGGCCCCACCTGATGACCCATTTGAATGGACCACACATACAGGATCCCCAAGATCACTCCAGACTCTATTTTTTACACCCATATGAATGGACTATACAGTTAGATCAAGGGGTCAAATCTTAGGTATGTATATTGTTGGATCATGGGATTTAATGTGGGCAAGTGGGCCATGTGCAAATAAGTAGTGGGAACACTGTTAGGCATTAGTATTGGTGGGGTAGGCCAAGGTAGTTAGTGATAATAGGGTCTTTCTAAATTGAAGAGGAAGTCTCCTAGTCCTAGTAGAATTAAGTCAAGGGGAATGTCAACTTATAAAGGGACCCAAGAGGACATGGAGTATTAACTGAAAACAAGACAAGAAAGTCCCATCCATGGTATAGAAACACACTCACACATTCCTCACTCGACCCCCAACTTAGAACTCACGCACAATCCACAGAGAGAGAGAGAGAGAAAGAGAGGGAGAAAGAGAGGGGAGATGTTCCAAGGGTATTTGGGGTTTTTTTTTTTTCATCTTCTGCATCACCCTTTCACATTGAAGCCCCAATCTATCAATAAGGTAGGTGACCAAGCCCTGATCTTCTTTCTTTTTGATTACTACACTACAAACTCTTTTTCATTTAAATGTCATGGACTAAGGGGGTATTGTATTGTATGTGATGGAACAAGAATAGAGAAGTATTAAGATGACATAACATAACCCCATAAAGAGGCTGCCATGTTTCAGCCGAACCAACGAACCCAAGAACTTGGGTCTATGCAGTTTGTTGATGAATGTTGAATATGAAAAATAATGCTTACCAATTGTTGTCCCCATTCTTGTGTTTCTATTGGCATGATTTACGCTAGGGTTTTTAAAAAATATATGACCCACATGAAGAAATTGTGGTAATTAGGGTCCATCTTTCAGTAATTACAATGTAGAATCCACCATTTGCGTCATTTTGAAAATTTTACGAGGTCATTTTGGTCCAAAACACTGTGAATTTTGTATACTCTTACCTCCATGAGCTTTAGCTAAAAAGGCTCGGCAGCCTCCTTAGCTTAATTTTTTTTAGAGGCAAAAGCTCTAATATGTAAATAAGCTCTAAAAATAAAAACTATACTTAGAGGTTTGCCAAATGCTCTAATAGCTTAATAAGCTCTAAATTATAAAATAAGAGCCAAGGTTTAAAAAATCGGACCCGGGAGTCGACTCGGCCTAGGTGCGTTAGACAGTCGCAATTCGAGTTCGAGTTCAGCCGACTTATTAAACCATGATAAGAACTGATTTTTAGAGTTTCCAAATGGTCCTTATTACACGTAACCTACACAGCATAAGGTCTTCATGAATTCAAATGAGGTGATTGTCAAGAAAAGTGGATATCACGGTTGGCCGAGCCCTAGACAGGCCTGGTTGATGTTGAGTTAATTAATATGGATGGTGTGCACAGGCAGATCCTTTTACAAACTTATGAATACAAGGGAGCCATAACATAGACTGGATAGTAGCTGGCCATACACAGGAAGGGACTGTTTATCTTGATGTAATATACCTGACCTGTACAGACTAACTGCACCATAATAGGGACTGCTTGGGGATTGGCCAGACCTTGTGTGTGTTATGATGAAGGTTACATACATGAAAACCTAAATTATGCACTGCGTGAGAGACTGGATACAGGGATGGTATGAGATATGTAATGGTTTTTTTTATAGTACCCTAGTCCCCATTAGCTGTCTATTGTAACTTCGTGTTGGTTTAATTAAACATTGAGATTGATCAAAGATTGTGTTCCATCCTAAGAACCCCTAAGGATCATGAGATTTATAAGATTTGAATGAGATGTTGAATTGTGCCCAAGTTTTTCTCTATTGCTCTTTGGTTACCAATTCCCTTTCCTTTTCGTGTTATATTGGATTAAATGAGATATGATTTTTGGCCTTAAATTGTATCCTAGTTCCGATTTGTTGTTATTGCATCTTCGTGATGACTTGTTAAATATTGCTCAATTATTATGTTCATTCCAAGGACCTAGAAGATCATGTGATTTTATATGATTGAATGTGATACTAGTTTGTGTCCTGATTCCTACTATGCCTTTGATTGCTTAACAGGTTTTCATGTCTTGATCATGTAAGAGGACCCACTGGAATAGCACAATACTCATCTCCTGAGGTGCTCTTTCTTTTAATATACAAATGCTTTAATCTCACCTCCATCATTTCCTGTAAATGAACTAGTCCAGGTCGAGCAAACAGAGAAGTCTCTTTAGAAAAATCCTTTTTTTTTCTCTTTTTGAGAAGGGCATCACATATAGGAAAGTGGGGACTGTCAGGTTTAAGGTTTTAAACCCCCAAATTCTAAGGGTTAAGGTCCTCAATCAGATCTATAAGATGCAATTCGAAAACTATCAATCAATCAAAATTGATGAAAAGAACAATTCCCACACTAGACAGCAATTTACGTGGAAAAACCCAAATAGGGAAAAAACCACGGGTCCTGGAACTCAGTCCAGTAATGAGATCAATCACTATTAATATGAAGATTACAAGAGAACTCACAACCCTTCCCCAGTTTACCAAGAAACCTAAGGACTGAAGGTTCTCATGCCGACGCCACGCCGTTTATCTTCTCCCATGATTGACTCTTCATAATCCAATCTCAAAGCATCTTCAAGAACACATTCAGGCAAGAATGATGGGAATGGTCTCTAGAAATGAAATTGACAATTCATGAATGTAAAAGGGTTTCTAGAGAAGTACTCTCCTTCACAGAAGGTAAATATGATCAGTATATCCAAAAAAAAAAGGCACTTAGGGCAAAAGATAACAACATATTTATAGAGAAACATTAGGGTTTTGCCCGAAATAGAAACACAGATACCAACGTTCGAACGTGTAAGTGAAACGTTCGAACGTTGGGGCTCTCGGGAAAAAGGCTTGGACACTCGACACATCCAACGTTCGAACGAAGGTAAGGTGCGTTCGAACGTTGGGGCTCTCGGGAAAAAGGCTTGGACACTCGACACATCCAACGTTCGAACGAAGGTAAGGTGCGTTCGAACGTTGGGGCTCTCGGGAAAATGGCTTGACAATATGAATGAAGAAACGTTCGAACGAAGGAAGGAAACGTTCGAACGTTGGGGCTCTCTGGAAAATGGCTTGACAATATGAATGAAGAAACGTTCGAACGAAGGAAGGAAACGTTCGAACGTTGGGGCTCTCTGGAAAATGGCTTAGGAGAACTGAAGCAGGAACGTTCGAACGAAGCAGGGGAACGTTCGAACGTTCAGAGATGAAGCCTTGCAGTCCATTGAAGCCTTGCAGTCCATTCTATAAAGGAAAAGAAAATTACAGAGAATGACCCCAATTTTTGTCCAATCCCATGAATTATGCCAACCCTCAAAATCTAACAATCTCCCCCTTTGGCAATTCATGGACAAAAACTTTCTAAAATTACAATCTACCCGATTAACAAAGAACCCAAACAAAAAAGAAGAATAACTTGGAAGCTTGAGAAGAATACCTGCATGCAAGAAAAACAAAAAGCAAACACCAAAACCCAGACATGTCCAATATAGAAGATAGATAAAAGATAAAAGCAAAAACATGGAACATAAAAGATAAAAGCAAAAAGCAAATTCCATGAGTCTCAGACATGTCCAATATAGAAGATAGATAAAAGATAAAAGCAAAAACATGGAACATAAAAGATAAAAGCAAAAAGCAAATTCCATGAGTCTCCCAAGTTCCACGAGACAACCACGAGACACTACAAGTCTCCCAAGTGCCATATCTCCCCCTTTTTTGACATGAAAGCCAAAGAAGTAAGCAAAAACAACCAAAAGAACCAGAGCAGCTGAGGAACTCAATCAGAACGACGAATAATATTCATCAAGTCAGAAAAGCCCTGACGCATTTCAGCAAAGCCATCATTAACACGAACTTCAAGACGATCAAGACGCTCATTTAATGCAGTAAACTCCCCCTCAATGTTAGGATCCACTCCTGAAGGTCCTGACCCTGAAGGACCAGCTCCTGATGGATCTTCCTCTTCGCCATCTTCTCCTTCATCATCTTCATCAACCAAATCAATCAAAGGAAGATGAGATTTGGATTTTTCCAAGGTAAAACGGTCAATTTTAGACTTTGGAATAATCATATCTTCATTGTGCTCTGCCTCAAGACCAGAATGAACATCAATTTCGAGATAATAGCAGGAAAAGGTAGAACAGCATTGTTTGATGCAGCCATCATTCTTGTCATGCCTCTGAAAACTGTTAAAGGTACATCAATACCTTTGTTTGTCCCAATGCAATAGAGAAGATATCCATTGTCCATAGTGACACCTGCCTGTGTCCTTTTGGAGATAAGTTATGCCTCAGAAAGATATGGAGCAGCCTATATGAGTCGGTCAATTTGTTTTGATTTAGAGAACCTTTCTTCCAGTCAATGGGTTTTCTGTCAAAGCTCTGGCTATCTTGTTCATAGAGACTGGAATGGGACCATTGAAAGGATAAGCTGCTCCTGCGGTTCTAGGAATTTCCAACAAGACACTGATCAGATCTGGAGTAATGTTATAATGATTTCCACGCACATATGTCATGAATGAATCATCCTTTACATCATGCATGTTACAGTAGAACTCGCGAACCCAATTCAGCACAATAGCCACACCAACATTGTAAAGGACATTCCATTGACGATCACGCAACCAAACACCAAAATCAAAATCAGTCAACTCTTTGTATATCACAAGACGTTCTTGAACAACAGAACGATGTTGAAACTTGCTTAAGAAAAGATTTTGAGCATCCTCATTCATGAATCTTGATGTGTCAAAGGTAGATCGATGACAGGTGCGCTTACGAGGAGCCATACTGAACAGAGCAAAAATATCGAAGAGATTCATAATCAGCAAAAATAAGAGAACAAGACACAGTCCAACCAAACAGTCATCTCCAAAGTCAAATCAAAATCTCCCAACAAAACCAGGAGGAAATCATCTCCATTTGGCACAAAAAAAAAATGAGAACAAACACCCCATAGGAAAATGTAAAAGGCAATCTGAAATGAATCAACCCAAATCCATCCACAAAACATATTTCTTCCACTCATACTTCATCTTCCAACAAAACATATTCCACTTTTATCCACATCACAATCCAAAATACAAGCACAAGGAAGAATGCAAAGAGAATAAGCAAAGAGATGATTATGAATACCTAAGGATAGCCAAAAGCATCAAGATGTGAAGAACCCACAAGATAAATCCAAAATAAAATGTGAAGAAGAGAAGAAAACACAATGATTTCGAAACCTAGCAAGAGAGAAAACAAAAACCATAGAGAGAATGGGTAAAGAAGGAGATGATGAAATACCTAGAAATCCAGAAAGAAGGAACTCAAAATGAGCAAGTAGGAGAAGAAAACCAGAGGAGGCAGCGGCTGTGTTCGAACAGAGAAGAAGGAATAAGAGAACTAGGGTTAAAAGAATATAAAGGGGCGCGACGTTCGAACGTTCGAAAGAACGTTCGAACGTTCGATGAAAAAAAAAGAAACTAAGGAAAAATAGAGAAAAAAATAAAAAATGGTAAAAGATGATCTGTGACGTATGTGATATGGACACATCAATTTTCAAGATATTCAAACTCCCCCTGAATATTAAAACTCATCTGGATGTCTCCTTCTAATCTGAACAACACAAATTTTTTTTTTTTTTTTTTTATTTATTTACTTGAAGGCTTGGTTTCTTAAGCTTTCTATTTAACCCTTGTAACGAGCAGAAAGCCAATGACTCCCAAGTCAGATGACTTTAGGGCACTAGGTATGTAAATACCCCTGTGGGCTTACCAGCTCAGGTTAAAAAGGCTACAAACCAAAACCAAGGTTTGGTTCCTTAAGCTTTCTATTTAACCCTTGTAACGAGTAGAGAGCCAATGACTCCCAAGTCAGATGACTTTAGGGCACTAGGTATAGAAATACCCCTGCGGGCTTAACAACTCGGGTTAAAAAGGCTACGAATCAAACCCCTTTTTTTTTATTTTTTTTTTTTTTATTTTAAATTTTTTTTTTATTTTAATGCACTCAACTATGATATGAGAACTCATGAGGAGCAAACTCAATGAGTCTACATAACCGAACTAAACTAGTCAAACAAGACCAATTAGGGAGCAAACCCAATAGGTCTTCATCAACAATCTAAAATAGTCAAACAAGAAGAGCTAGGGAGCACACCCAGCAAGACTTCATTAACAACCTAACTTCGCCAGGAGACAACAAGATAAACTGACATTCAGAAGAGTAATGAAAATAAGGAGCAAACTCATTCCATTTGAAAGACTTTCAAACCGAAGTGTCGTGCAAAAAAAATAGATCAAATTTACCAGAAAGAAACACAGAAAATCAGGATAACATGCAAACACCAAGAGATTTCCGAAGAAATTCAAATCTAGTGGGATCAAGAGGTTTAGTGAGAATGTCTGCTAATTGGTGTTCTGTAGAGATGTGGTCTAAGGTTAAAACTTTCTCTTCCACTAGATCACGAATAAAGTGATGTCGAATATCAATGTGTTTTGTTCTTGAGTGTTGCACAGGATTTTTAGAGATATCTATGGCGCTTTTGTTATCACAAAAGACACTCATCGTTCCTTGTGATATCCCATAATCAAGCAACATTTGCTTCATCCAAAGAAGTTGGGTACAGCAGCTTCCTGCAGCAATGTATTCAGCTTCTGCTGTGGACAAGGAAGTGGAAGTTTGTTTCTTGCTATACCAAGCAACTAAGTTATTTCCAATTAGAAAACAGCCCCCTGACGTACTCTTTCTGTCATCTACACTACCAGCCCAATCAGCATCAGAAAATCCTACAACATCAGTATTGGACTCACGAGTCATCCAGATACCATAATCTACAGTCCCACTTATGTATTTGAAAATACGTTTCACATTTCTAATATGGGATTCTTTAGGACTAGATTGATATCTGGCACAAACTCCTACACTGTATGAAATGTCTGGCCTACTGGCAGTGAGATACAAGAGACTGCCAATCATGCTTCTGTACAGGGTGTTGTTCACATCTTTTCCACTGAGGTCAGCACTAACTTTGGTGGTAGTGCTCATGGGTGTCCTGGCATGTTTTGGAGACGTAATCCAAACTTTTTCAACAAACTTTTGGCATATTTAGCTTGAGAAATAAAGATTCCCTCCTCATTTTGCCTAACCTGCAGTCCAAGAAAGAAGGACAATTCTCCAACCAAACTCATTTCAAATTCATTTGACATCGTTGAAGAAAACTTCTTAACCAAAACTTCTGAAGTTGCACCAAAGACAATATCATCAACATATATTTGAGCAATCAGGATGTTTCCTTTCTCATTGTTTATGAACAAGGTTTTGTCAACACTTCCCCTTTTGAAGCCATTTGAGATCAAAAACTGTGTCAGTCTCTCATACCACGCTCTAGGAGCTTGCTTCAATCCATACAATGCTTTCTTCAGCTTGAACACATGATCTGGATGGTGAGGGTCTTCAAACCCCTTTGGTTGCTCCACAAACACTTCTTCATTTAAGTAACCATTCAAAAATGCACTCTTAACATCCATCTGATGAAGTTTGATTTTCAAATGACAAGCTATTGCAAGCAATATGCGAATGGACTCGAGCCTTGCCACTGGTGCAAATGTCTCCTCAAAGTCTATGCCTTCCAGTTGAGTATATCCTTGAGCCACTAACCTGGCTTTGTTCCTGATGACCCCACCCAACTCATCTGTTTTATTTTTGAATATCCATTTTGTTCCAATGACATTGGTGTGGGTGGGCCTAGGAACCAGCTCCCAGACTGAATTTCTATCAAATTGTGCCAATTCATCATGCATAGCATCTATCCAGGAATCATCTTTTAAGGCCTCAACTACATTTTTAGGTTCTATACTAGAAACATAACAATAAAGTTTACCTCATCACGAACCTGTCTTCTAGTCTTCATTGGAGCTGAGATATCTCCAATAACCTTGTCAAGAGGATGATCTTTCATGACTTGTCCTTTTTGAGAGCGAGGATGCACAGCAACTTGATCATTTTGAGCTTCATGTTCAGATTCAGAGCATGTTGAACTGATGGTTGGGGAGTGATCAAACTCCAGATTAGCAACATTTTCATCAGACTGTTGATTTTTCTCATCACTTGCATCATTTGAATCTTTAACCTGCGAAGAAGAAGGAGTAAGAATGAGCCCCTCATCATCATCAGAAATATGTTCAGTTACTCCAATGTCATCCACCACAACATTTACAGATTCCATAACAGTAGAGGACTCAACATTGTACACACGATAAGCTCTACTGTTAAGTGAATATCCTAGGAAGAATCCTTCATTACTTCGAGAATCAAACTTTCCTAAATGCTCACGATCCCTAAGGATGTAGCATTTACTTCCGAAGGTACGAAAATATTTAACACTGGGCTTCCTCCTATTCCAAATCTCAAAGGGAGTTTGCTTAGTTCCAGGCCTGAGATAGACACGATTAATGATATACACAGCTGTATTGACTGCCTCTGCCCAGAAACGCAGAGGGAATGTGTTTTGCTATGTAGCATAACACGGGCCATTTCTTGAACTACCCGATTCTTCCTCTCAACCACTCCATTTTGTTGAGGCGTTTTTGGAGCAGAAAATTCATGCTTAATACCATGCAAAGAACAAAATGAGTTAAAGTCAGAATTGTCAAACTCTGAGCCATGATCAGATCTGATACGAATTACTCCTCCAAACTCTTGAGATTTTTCTGTCATCAACAAAGTCCATAGATCATTAAAAACTTCAAAAGTCTCAGATTTGTCTCTTAAGAATCTAACCCAAGAGAAGCGAGAGTAATCATCAACTATAAGAAATATATATTTCTTCCGGCCAATGCTCTCCAGTTGGGTTGGACCCATAAGATCTATATGCAATAGCTCCAAAGGTCTTTTAGTCATGCAGTGATCAGTCATCTTGTGTGAAACTTTGGTTTGTTTACCTTTTTGACATGGTCCACAAACGCTTTTAGATGAATTTTGTAACTTAGGAAGTCCACGTACCAATTCGTACTTGGACAACCTTTCTAAGTCAATATGATTCATGTGCCCTAAGCGTTGATGCCACAACTCAACATCACTCACTTTTGCTGAATGACAGTTTAACATACTTTCAATGCCCACAATGTAGCAATTATCTGATGTTCTTTTGCCACAGATTACACTTTTTCCATCCCTATCAACAATTGAGCATTCTTTCAGGGAGAAGTGAACATCATACTCAGTGTCACACAGTTGACTGATACTCAGGAGATTAACTTTCAAACCATCCACAAAAAAACATTGAAAAGAGTAGATATTCCAGGGATACACACTGTCCCTCTTCCAATAATTTTGGACTTTCCTCCATCACCAAATTGCACAATGCCTCCATCACACTTCTCAAGAGAAGTGAACAATGATTTGTCTCCAGTCATATGCCTTGAACATCCACTGTCCAAGTACCACACATGTGAGTCTTGTGCTTTCAGAGCAGACAGTACAACATTGCAACACAATTCAGCTTTCCGAATCCACAAGGATTTGGTCTTGACTTGTGACCGGGGATCATGAACCATTCTTTGCTGCTCAAGTAAATGCTTTTTCAATTTTCGACACAAGGGTCGAATGTGTCCTCTTGTCCCACAATAATGGCAAATAGGGACAGAGTTACTCAACCACTTTCGACAAAATGGTCGAATATGACCTTTCACCCCGCAATGGTGACAAACTGGTATAAACTTGGTTTGAGCAAATGTTCTTTTTAATGCATGAGAAACAGGATTCACATGAGTATTAGAAGGAACAATAGGGATGATTTCATTTTGAATAGGACCTCTAATAAAGACAGTGTTACCCTTTGAGCATGATGAAGAAGCAATTTCATCATAGCCTATCCCGCATTTATCCCTTTTTTGTTGGCTTAAGATCTCATCCAGGGTTAATGATCCATTGTTCATTCTTTTGAGTGTACATTTTGTAGCAGACAATTCACTGTACACAATCTTCAATTTTCCTTCAAGATCACACTTTTGAGTTTTGAGACTGACTACTTCACTTTGGAGATCTTTCAAAAGTTTTTCATCATCACACCTATTTTTACCAACATCATTTGACAACTCAGTCAACTTAAAACACTCCAATTCTAATTGACAAACCTTGCTCTTAGCTTCATTCAATTCAAATAGCAAGGTAGAGTTTTCAAGTTTCAAGTGTTTCAATTTGACTGACTTCTTGTCATTTAACTTGGTAAGCTTTAAGGAATCTTTAAAAAGTTTTTCATACTTTGTTTCCAAGTCATGATCATCATCAGATGATTCAAGAAGATCAATTTCATCATCCGACTTTACATCTTTATCTGATGAGTCCTGCACAGAAGAAAGTTTAGAAGAACGAGACATAAATGCAACAAATTTTTTACCACATTCTCCAATATAATCTGAATCACTCTTCTCGTCTTCTGAATAATCATCCCAAGTGACATTCAGAGCTTTATCCAGACGCCGTTCAACACGATTAGCACATTTTGCAGCAATGTGTCCATATCCTTGACACTCAAAGCATTTGATGTCTTTTGAAAAATTCTTAGGCAAATTTTTGCCTGAAGGTTGTCACTCTTAGGGACATAGCTATTCTTAGTTTGTCCCTTGTTTTTCAAAAAATTCCTTTTCATCCCACTCTTGTTGTTTGTCAGAAATTTCTTAAATTTTTTTACAAAGAGAGCCTCCATCTCTTCATTTTCAGAAGTATCCTCTGTTTCATCATCAGGTTCACAGTTTTCATTTTTGGATGAAATAAGAGCCATTCCTTTGGGTTTGAGAGAATGCAAGTAGTTGGCCTCGTAAGTTTGCAGGTTTCCAACTAACTCATCAACTCTCAGATAGTCCAGATTTTTTGTCTCCTCAATTGCCACCACTTTAGCATGAAATTTAGGAGGAAGAGATCTTAGGATCTTTTTGACTACTTTACTATCTGAAATTGGTTCCCCCAAGCTGAAACAATTATTGACTATATCACTCAATTTCAGATAGAATTCATCAAAGGTCTCAGATTCTTTCATCTTTAATGATTCAAATGCAGTGGTGTAATTTTGGAGCTTGGTCTGTTTGACCTTATCTGTACCCTCATGGACTGTTTGGAGAATGTCCCATGCTTCCTTGGCGGTGGAGCAAGAGGAAATTCTTCGGAATTCCGAAGGAGACAAACCATTGTAGATGGCATTAATGGCTTTGCTATTACAATTCGAAGCATATTTCTCCTCCTTGGTCCATTCAGATTTACGTTTGAGAACAAAACTCCCATCAATCTCAATTTTGGGTAGTGAATACCCATCTTCAACGCAATCCCAAACATCATCATCAATGGATTTCAAAAATGCTATCATCCGAACCTTCCAATAAGCATAGTTAGGTCCAATCAACAGAGGTGGCTTATTGGTGGAGGTTCCTTCTTTGTTGAATTCCATTTTGTAGATCTGATAGATCAAATCACACAGTATTTTAGTGTGACCTGCTCTGATACCAATTTAAGGTTTTAAACCCCCAAATTCTAAGGGTTAAGGTCCTCAATCAGATCTATAAGATGCAATTCGAAAACTATCAATCAATCAAAATTGATGAAAAGAACAATTCCCACACTAGACAGCAATTTACGTGGAAAAACCCAAATAGGGAAAAAACCACGGGTCCTGGAACTCAGTCCAGTAATGAGATCAATCACTATTAATATGAAGATTACAAGAGAACTCACAACCCTTCCCCAGTTTACCAAGAAACCTAAGGACTGAAGGTTCTCATGCCGACGCCACGCCGTTTATCTTCTCCCATGATTGACTCTTCATAATCCAATCTCAAAGCATCTTCAAGAACACATTCAGGCAAGAATGATGGGAATGGTCTCTAGAAATGAAATTGACAATTCATGAATGTAAAAGGGTTTCTAGAGAAGTACTCTCCTTCACAGAAGGTAAATATGATCAGTATATCCAAAAAAAAAAGGCACTTAGGGCAAAAGATAACAACATATTTATAGAGAAACATTAGGGTTTTGCCCGAAATAGAAACACAGATACCAACGTTCGAACGTGTAAGTGAAACGTTCGAACGTTGGGGCTCTCGGGAAAAAGGCTTGGACACTCGACACATCCAACGTTCGAACGAAGATAAGGTGCGTTCGAACGTTGGGGCTCTCGGGAAAAAGGCTTGGACACTCGACACATCCAACGTTCGAACGAAGGTAAGGTGCGTTCGAACGTTGGGGCTCTCGGGAAAATGGCTTGACAATATGAATGAAGAAACGTTCGAACGAAGGAAGGAAACGTTCGAACGTTGGGGCTCTCTGGAAAATGGCTTGACAATATGAATGAAGAAACGTTCGAACGAAGGAAGGAAACGTTCGAACGTTGGGGCTCTCTGGAAAATGGCTTAGGAGAACTGAAGCAGGAACGTTCGAACGAAGCAGGGGAACGTTCGAACGTTCAGAGATGAAGCCTTGCAGTCCATTGAAGCCTTGCAGTCCATTCTATAAAGGAAAGAAAATTACAGAGAATGACCCCAATTTTTGTCCAATCCCATGAATTATGCCAACCCTCAAAATCTAACACAGGTTTCCATACAGGCTTTGGGCATTTCTTTTAAACGTAATATCTAGATGCGTAAACAATTCGGTTTCTGTAATTGGAAATCACCTTACTGTTTTTGGGAGCCACATGGACGGGCATTCCAAAGAGACAAGATGAAAAACTAGAAATATCTCATCAAAGATTAGCATGATATGTTATGATTTGTTATCCTAAGAAGGCTTTATTTTGAAATAAAGCATTTTCACGACTTTGAGCCTATATTGATTTTTTAAGTCATATGAAGCCTTTGATATTCACCATGCTTGATCATTAGACAAATGAAGGAAATATCTAATTGTGAATGTGTCTTTTATAGCAGGAATTGGATCTATTGAACTGAGGTTGGGTTTGGAACTTGGAATTGAGGGAATCATTTAGTCATAATGGGCAAGAAGAAGGTGGGTGAGACTGCTGCAACCAACAAAACAAAGGCCAAAGATGGAGGACCCAAGAAAGAGAAGATGTCAGTCTCTGCTATGCTTGCCAGCATGGACCAACCCAAGTCTGAAAAGTCCAGGGGATCATCATCATTATCAAACAAGCCTAAGCCCAAGTCCAAGGTTAAAGCTCCCTCATATACAGATGGAATTGACCTCCCACCCTCTGATGATGGCGAAGGAGAAATATCAGATGATGCATCAAACGGCAGCAGCCACACGACCCACAACCGTGGTTGACATTGCTACCGTAACTGACATGGAGTTGAAGAAGCGAGAGAAGAAAGAGCAGCTTGCTGCTCATGCAACCGAGCTAGCTAGGCAGGAAGCGCTCCGAGATGACAGGGATGTCTTCACTGTGGTCATTGGAAGCAGGTCCTCTGTCCTTGATGGGGGCAGTGAAAATGCTGCTGATGCAAATGTCAAGGACATCACTGTGGAAAATTTTTCTGTCTCAGCCCGTGGAAATGAGCTTCTTAAAAATACCTCTGTTAAGATCTCACATGGCAAGCGCTATGGCCTCGTGGGACCCAATGGGAAGGGCAAGTCAACCCTTTTGAAGTTGTTGGCTTGGAGGAAGATCCCTGTGCCCAAGAACATTGATGTTCTATTGGTTGAGCAGGAGGTTGTTGGCGATGATAAGACTGCCCTTGAGGCCGTCGTGTCTGCCAATGAAGAGTTCGTCAGGCTCCGAGAGGAGGTAGCATCCATCAATAACAAAGGAGATGATGGTGATGACGAGGATGATGATGCAGGAGAGAAGCTTGCAGAGCTGTATGCGCAGTTACAATTGATGGGTTCAGATGCAGCTGAAGCTCAAGCCTCCAAGATCCTGGCCGGCTTGGGATTCACTAAAGATATGCAGCAACGTGCCACCCGGTCCTTCAGCGGTGGGTGGAGGATGAGGATCTCATTAGCAAGGGCTCTCTTTGTCCAGCCAACTCTTCTTTTGCTTGATGAGCCTACAAACCATCTTGACCTCAGGGCAGTTCTTTGGTTAGAGGAGTACTTGTGCCGCTGGAAAAAGACACTGGTTGTCGTCTCTCATGACCGTGACTTCCTCAACACTGTTTGCAATGAGATCATTCATCTACATGATGAGAAGCTCCACTTTTATCGTGGCAACTTTAATGACTTTGAGAGCGGGTATGAGCAGAAGCGCAAGGAGACGAACAAGAAATTCGAGATATATGACAAACAAGTAAAGGCCGCAAAGAGGACAGGGAGCAGGGTTCAGCAACAGAAGGTTAAGGATCAAGCCAAAGCTGCTGCTACAAAGGAAGCTTCCAAGAACAGGGCAAAGGGCAAGGTGGATGATGATGAGCCTCTGCCTGAGGCTCCCAAGAGATGGAGAGGTTACAGTGTGGAGTTTCACTTCCCTGAGCCCACCGAGCTCACCCCACCTTTACTGCAGCTCATAGAAGTCAGCTTCTGTTACCCCAATAGGCCGGACTTTAGGCTTTCAAATGTAGACGTGGGAATTGATATGGGCACAAGGGTTGCAATTGTGGGGCCTAATGGTGCAGGTAAGTCCACTTTGCTCAATCTGCTTGCAGGAGATTTGGTTCCCACTGAAGGTGAAGTACGGCGGAGCCAGAAGCTAAGGATTGGAAGATATTCTCAGCACTTTGTAGATCTCTTGACAATGGAAGAGACCCCCGGTCCAGTATCTTCTCAGGCTTCATCCAGAGCAAGAAGGATTAAGTAAACAAGAGGCTGTCCGGGCGAAGCTTGGGAAGTTTGGCCTTCCTAGCCATAACCACCTCACTCCAATTGCCAAACTTTCAGGGGGTCAGAAAGCGCGTGTTGTCTTCACGTCCATCTCCATGTCTAAGCCCCACATCTTTTGTTGTTAGATGAGCCCACAAATCATTTGGACATGCAGAGCATTGATGCATTGGCCCGAAGCACTGGAAGAATTGACTGGAGGGGTTGTCTTGGTCAGCCATGACTCGAGGCTGATATCGCGTGTATGTGAGGATGAAGAGAGAAGCGAAATCTGGGTCGTTGAAGATGGTACCGTGACAGCATTCCCTGGGTCATTTGAGGAGTACAAGGAGGAGCTGCAGAGAGAGATCAAAGCGGAAGTTGATGAGTGATGCAATCACGCAGCATATACTAATAGGCTGGCTGCAATGTTGTTTCATGGATCTCTTCCTTTTTGTTTCTCTGATATGCCTCTGGTGAAGTGAGTTTTTTACTCGATTCAGCTGATAAATTAAAGACAATACATTTCAAATGTAGTCTGATTTATGTGATTGTAGTAATATAATTATATTAATGAATTCGATTTTTTTTTTTTAATCCAAATTTGGTTACAGCAATACAATAACTTGGATCCTAGTCAGGTTGGAACTAGATGCGTGTCAAAATCTGGATCGCGGCGGGCCTAATATTCTTGCTGTTGTGCTGCCTGTGGGTATGTTTATCAGTTCATGGGAGTGGTTCTAGCTCACTAACAATTTTATTTGGCTGTGGGTATGTTTATCTGGACAAGAAGAAAGGGTAGAGGAGTTCCCTTTAGTAGAAAGAATACTAGGTAAGAAAAATCCTCTTGTTGTGTATCTGCACACTTCTCAGGCAATGATTCTTTACTATGCTTGAACTTGATGGGAGAAAACCATGGTTAAATCTTTTAGAGACCATTGTACAAATGAATAATAATTATTGTAATTATTAAATCTCATTGCTAAAAATCTTTGCTCAAGTGGTGATTCTTAATTTTGTTTGAATTTCATAGGAGAAAACCATTCAATATAAAGAGTTTTAGAAACCTTTGTAGAAATAAATGGTAAATATTAAAAGATAAAATGTAACTTGATAATTAAAAAAATAATAGTTTTTTATAAAAAAGAAAATTTTGTTTTGTGTCATCCTATTTAAGAGATTTTTTATTTTGTATTTGCCAAAAAAATTGTTAAAGTAGGTTATTTTTTTTGTGGGTAAAGATAATGAAATATTATAAGAAACCAAGCCCAAAAGACCAAAAGATGCTAACCTCTCTGAGGGGTCACCCATTCTAAAAGAGTCAACGTTACTAATAAAATGAGAAGCTTGGGATAGCCTAGTGGTGTAAGGGGACATCCTGCTCTCACCAAAGTGCTAGGGATCGAGAGGGGCATTTTTCACCTGTCCAGGGTGGTTTGAGTCCTAGATGCACCACCTCTTTCCACATACATGGGCTTTTTTCCCGTGGGTGCGGTCCTTTTCCCTTAATAGTGGCTTGTCATCGGGCTCTCTCTTGAGTCCCAGCCCGTTGGCTAGGGTACCCCAAAATAAAAAGTGCCAAGGGCTGGGCTCGAAGAGCACTCAAGTGGAGTACTTGCGACACGGAGCATAGTAGGAGTGGCGACTACCGCAAGGATGACTCCTGAGCTGATAGATTGGGGTTAGGAAAGTTTACAATTCCTTTCTTGTAAGAATGAAAAAAAAAAAAAAAAAACATATTAATCATAGAGCCATGCTACATGGCCTGATGCCAGGCCCGAAAAGTGGCCTGACCCGAAAAGTGGCCTGACATCAGGCCACTTTTCGGGCCTGGCATCAGGCCATTTAGATTTCTTTTTCTTAATCATAAAACTAAATTCTGCCAAATAATGGGCTGCCCCATTTAGGTTCCTGGAAACAAAACTGAAATCAATTCCAATAAACTCCTTGGCCATCTCATTATTTTATTTGAAAGCAAAAGACCCGTTCGTTTGTATGGAATTGAACTACAAGAATTGTAAGAAATGTATCCCCAAGATTAGCTAAAATTGAAAGGAAAAAAAATAAAGGTGAAGGTCAGTGAATGGCCATGAAATAATCACTATTGTAATGAAAAAAGAATTAAGGGGAGACGTAAAATGACTACCCAACCAACACCCGTAAATCGACTCCTAAGACAGCTAAGGTCCTATTTGCATCTTGATCTTTTATCCTTCATGAAGGATAATTAAAAATGTGAGGGGTGAAGGTGGAGATGTAGACAGACCTTGGTTTTCTTGGTATTTATATTATTAGGGTGAGGGCTGGATATTTATTTACCATCTCAGTCAAACTCATTTTTCATTGGAAAAATGGCAGGACAACAATGGGATGAAAGCAGTAATGCAAACTATTTGACGATTTGGTTTAAAATAGATTGGAATGGTGAACTAGAATTGATATAGTTGACCCAACATAGTTGCAACAAACGCTTCGTTGATGATGAAATATTCATAAAAACTAGATTTTATTCTGTACAAGAATTAGCAATTAAGTGAATGCAACAATGGTGGTAGAAGCTTCACATCAGTAACTACATTTTGTAAATGTCTGTGTTTTGAGTTGGGCCCTGTGTAGGGTTTTGGTCCAGTTGGTTCTGGCGAAACAGGAAACAGAACTGATGTCAAGTATGTACATTTTATCAGGTCAGAGTTCACCATGAACCTGTATTGAACTAATCTGTTTACATCCCTATTTTGGAATTGGGAAAGGTTTTGTCCTGAGTTAGATCCAAGGTGGATTGGATTTCTAGCCGAAACCAAATTCGAATGAACTGCAGAGCGTAGGAGCGCAAGAAAAAACTAACCAAATAAAAAGTTACAAATTGGATAGAAAGCTGATGTAGCATATTTGTAAAAATGAGACTGGTAAGTTACATGTTGGATTTCAATTAGGGTTGTCAATTCAGCACTCTACCCGGGGGTCTTTGATTGATGATATTGTATTGTGATTTACCCACAACATTGACATCTAGAGTGTCTCCATTCTAACTTTCAAAGTGGGTCTTTGGATTGGTAATGTTGTGCTCCATTCACAACACAGATGACTTGATAGCTATAACCAACTTAAATTAAATTGCAGTTCCTATCGACTCAAAAGTATATCTGTAACAAAAGCATGTCAATAGACAACATTTACAGGAAGAACTCAATAATCCCCCTTTGAGTAATATAATTTTACAAAATTGTGAATCCTTTTTCAACATTTACTTGGTTAGAGAGAGATGTAAGTATTTGAGCTTTTTGTATATACCCCCTAAGTTTTGTAGGATTTATAAATAGGCCCATAAGGTTTTAATATTTGTAAATAGGTCCCTGCCTATTCTTTTTAATACCTTTCATGTCTCCAAAGTCAATATTCCTAACAAGAATGGGAGGCCACCAAAAGATTTGTGTTGGATCTTTATATAAATGACAAGAAGAAAGGGTAGAGGAGTTCCCTTTAGTAGAAAGAAAACTAGGTAAGAAAAATCCTCTTGCTGTGTATCTGCACAATTCTCAAGCATTGATTCTTTACTATGCTTGAACTTGATGGGAGAAAACCATGGTTAAATCTTTTAGGGACCATTGTATAAATGAATAATAATTATTGAAAATATTAAATCTCATTGCTAAAAATCTTTGCTCAAGTGGTGATTCTTAATTTTGTTTGAATTTCATAGGAGAAAACCATGCAATATAAAGAGTTTTAGAAACCTTTGTAGAAATAAATAGTAAATATTAAAAGATAAAATGTAACTTGATAATTAAAAAAAATAGTTTTTTATAAAAAGAAAATTTTGTTTTGTGTCATCTTATTTAAGAGATTTTTTATTTTGTATTTGCCAAAAAAATTGTTAAAGTAGGTCATTTTTTTTGTGGGTAAAGATAATGAAATATTATAAGAAACCAAGCCCAAAAGACCAAAAGATGCTAACCTCTCTGAGGGGTCACCCATTCTAAAAGAGTCGACGTTACTAATAAAATGAGAAGCTTGGGATAGCCTAGTGGTGTAAGGGGGCATCCTGCTCTCACCAAAGTGCTAGGGATCGAAAGGGGCATTTTTCACCCGTCCAGGGTGGTTTGAGTCCTAGATGCACCACCTCTTTCCACATACAGGGGGTCTTTGATTGATGATATTGTATTGTGATTTACCCACAACATTGACATCTAGAGTGTCTCCATTTTAACTTTCAAAGTGGGTCTTTGGATTGGTAATGTTGTGCTCTATTCACAACACTGATGACTTGATAGCTATAACCAACTTTTATTAAATTGCAGTTCCTATTGACTCAAAAGTATATCTCTAACAAAAGCATGTCAATAGACAACATTTACAGGAAGAACTCAATAATCTCCCTTTGAGCAATATAATTTTACAAAATTGTGAATCCTTTTTCAACATTTACGTGGTTAGAGAGAGATGTAAGTACTTGAGCTTTTTGTATATACCCCCAAGTTTTGTAGGATTTGTAAATAGGCCCATAAAGTTTTAATATTTGTAAATAGGCCCCTACCTATTCTTTTTAATACCTTTCATGTCTGCAAAATCAATATTCCTAACAAGAATGGGAGGCCACCAAAAGATTTGTGTTGGATCTTTATATAAATGACAGCTTCGTCTTTTCATCCATTAAACAAACCGAGTATAAAATTATTTACAAAAATACCATTATTTTATCTCAAGTCCCAGTGATTTCTCTCAATAATTCTCTCATGCAAATGACCAGGGTGGACTCGGGTACAAGGGCTTGGCCCCCCCTAAAAATTGATGTATATGTATATAAAGCCCCAACCGTTGATTATGAGGAACAAAATTAGGTGAGCCAAACCCCCCTCAAAAACAAAATCCCAATAGATTGTTTGCTTCAAGGGGCCGCTTGATGATTATGAGCTCTGACATGGCCTTTTTTTCTCTTCTCAGTTGCAACAGTTTGAAACTTCATTGATACGGAGGAGCTGCAAGCAAGAAAGAGGGAAAAAAAATGACTGAACTACTCTCTACCCTAAGTAGGAACACTTCACTACTGACTCCCTCTGCCATTGCTTCTCTACTCACCACATGTTCAAAGCTAAGACTCCTCAAAACGGGCACTCCCGTCCATGCCATTATCCTCAAGCGACAAGATTTGTATTCGGATCTTTACCTGCTCAACCATCTTCTCAATTTCTATGCCAAATGCAACCAATTGGAGTCTGCACACAAGGTGTTTGATGAAATTCCCGTAAGAAATATTGTGTCATGGACCTCTCTCATTTCGGGCTACGATCAATGCGGAAGAGGTGCCTCTGCTCTCCATCTCTTCTCGGCCATGAATGCACATGACCCGGCTTCTCGTCCCAACGAATTCACCTATGCGAGTGTGGTCTGCTCGTGCACCAAGCTGGAGTTGCTGGCTGAAGGGATGCAGGTGAGAGTGAGCTTTCTGAGTTGCTTGTAGTGTTTAGAAATATGTATTAGTGCGTATATAGAACTTGTTTGTGGAACGAGAGGAGAGGCTTCAGTACCGCACACCAAGCTGGAGTTGCTTGTCTGTGGGCACGCGCGCATTCTTACCTCTCACATGGGAAAGCAAAATCTCAAATTTTATCTATGAGTTGCACTAACAACAAAATAGTGGACTGCAGGGAAAATCAAAGACAGCTTTCCTACCTACTTTGAGTCCCCTCGTCGCACAAAGGCACCCCATATCATTCATGTATTCATTAGGAGAGCAAAGCCTGACCTGACCCATGAACCCAATTTGCATCTGACCCGTAGCTTGTATTGAGTAGTGCAGTTCAAAAATCCTGACTCGTTCATATGCAGGATGGGTTGGATTGACCCGTCTAATAAACGGGTTGAATAATAATAATGCCAATAATGGAGAAGGACAAAATTAGGCCCGACCTTGACTTTTTTCAGATGGGTTCAATATGAATTTTATCATCTCAGGATCATATTTATATGGTTTTTAAATTTTGGTAGTTTTTATCAGGAAATTATCTAGAAAGGGTTGCAGAATATGAAAACTGATTTAGAAAATTAGTAGTACAGAACATAGAAATGAACATATAGATGATAGAAACTAGTTTTTGGATAATATTTAATTTCTTTCACCAATTTTTGCCTCTTTTATTTAACACTGATTTCTCTATATTTTTTTTTATACTTTCAATTTTGCTAATATTATGAAAGTATCACAATTACAAAAGTATTGTTTAAAATATTGCAATTGTATTGCGACATTTTCAATATATTGGCGAAATTTGTGACACTAAGTGGGATCTCAATCTAATCTTGGTCAAAAGATTCACCAGGTGGAAATGTTGCTATAAGATTCACTCATGGTGAATGAATGATTTGCGCTTGACTGTTTCAGTTCATATATTTGTTTGTTATGTTTAATATGCATTGTAGTCTATTTGTAATACCCATTAATGAATTCACTGGAGTTATTCTTAAGCCCAATCGATAATAGAGGACAACAGGCTGTGATGAGCATTTGAAAGAGAAGTTTTTAGAAGGTAGGGAGATGATGGTCGATTGTTTTTTAATTATATCTCTTAATCACGGTTTACTTTTGTAGTTAGTTTAGACTTCTACTACCCTGAAGGATCCTATTCTGTGCACTGAATTCATTTTTGTCATGCCTTTGTCCTTGAAGGTTCACTCCCATGCACTTCAAAGAGGCTTCCTTTCCCATGTCCAGGTCTCCAATGTCTTCATCTCTTTCTACATGGCTTCGGGCCGCGTGGCAGAAGCCCAGTTCGTTTTTCAAGAAATTCCTGAGCCAGACCAAGTTTCATGGAATTCACTCATTTTGGGGCTTTCACAGAATGGCTTCATCCAAAGTGCACTTGAAAGGTTTCAGAGAATGAGAGAATTGGATGTGAGAATCACTTCTTTCACTCTCACTGCCGCTATTACAGCCTGTTTAGAAGATGAGATTAATGGGAAAAAAAATCATGGACTCGCAATTAAAACAGGTTTGGATTCAGATTGCTTCACTGGGTCTGCACTGATCCGAATGTACTCCGGATCCAAGAACATGGAAGATGCATTTAAAGCATTCCAAATGTTGGGTTTCACAGATGTTGCTTCTTGGAACTCTTTGATTGAGGGGTTTGGCAGAAGTGATCAAGGAGAGAGAGGTTTGCAAGTTTTTATTGCTTTCATGGAGTCTGGACTGAAGGCTGATGAAATCACAATCACTTCAGTTGCGGGGATCTGCACTGATTTAGTTATGCTCAAGTGCGGGAAGCAGGTACACTCCCTGAGTTTGAAGACAGGCCTCGATGGAAGAATTCGAATTGAGAACTCCATGATTGATATGTACTCAAAATGTGGAAGTTTAGACGATGGGCTTAAGATTTTTCAGCAAATGAAAGAGAAAAGCATTGTTTCATGGACCGCGATGATGGGAGGACTGGCGTATCATGGAAGAGCAGATGAGGTTTTAAAACTGTTTGAAGAGATGAAGATACAAGGGGTGAAGCCTAACAAAGTCACGTACACCTGCATTTTATCTGCATGTGGACACAATGGGCTTGTGGATCTTGGGCAGAAATTATTTAGCTCAATGGAGATCGAACCCGACTTGAACCATTACATGTGCATGGTCCATCTTTTAGCAGGAGGTGGAAGATTTGAGGACGCAGAGATGTTCATTAGAAGCTCTCCAGTAAAGTATGAAGAGTTGTTGTGGCAGAGCTTTCTTGTTGCTTGTAAGAATTCAGGTGAGTGGGAAAAAGGGTTGAAAGTTGCAGAGAGGATCATTGGAGAAAATAAGTCAGTGGAGCCGCGTACGTTGCTTATCTTGTCGAATGTGCTTGCAGCTGCAGGGAGGTGGGAGGAAGTTAGTAAGTTGAGGGAAAATATGAAGGGTAGAGGTATGAAGAAAGAGCCCGCATGCAGCTGGATCGAAGTTGATAATATAATTCAGGTATTTGGGATGGATAAACAGACTAAAAGATGTATTTCCACAGATTTGGATTGTTTGTAGCTGTATACGTTATAAGATAACGAGCCTGTAGCATAATTGAAAATTGGAAGACACTCATAGCCTCAGCAATGAGGTTGCAGTGCAGGTTCAAGTCATGTTCATTGTCCAAAAAAACCACTAGAAAAAATGGATTTAAAATTTAATTAGCAGGCATGCCGCTCTCCAAAGAACATCAATGATAATGCCATGCCGCCCAACAGATTTACATTGAGATCTCCCAAAGAGGCCCAGTCTGGAAGATGACCTAAGAACAAGCAAAAAGCAAGGGCTGGAAAACTATTGTGAAGACCTCTTGGGGAGTCGGTTCCTGAGCAAAACTTACAGTAACTGGGGAAGGTTTTCAACTATGAAATACAAGAGATGATCAGTTGCCCCTTATCAAACCAATTCAGCAGATAAAACTTGTATAGGGTTTTGGTCTTTTCAAGCTCAACTTTGATGGGAGCACCATAAGTAACCCAGTCCAGCAGGGATTGGTGGCATCCTCAGAAATTCGGCTGCAGCTCCTATTTTTTCTTTCAATGGGCTGGCTAGAGTGTGCTCTGTCAATGAGGCAAAGTCTAAAGCTTTGATATCAGGTCTTCAGGAGATTTTAAAGCTTAATATCAGAGGGATTATCATTGAGGGTGACTCCTGATGGTTTTGTAAAGGAGGTCAGCTTCATTCGTACACATCAATAGAAGTGCTAACTCTGATGCAGACATTCTAGCCAAGGAGGGAGTCCATTGCCTTAGTTTGACTTTTTCTTATTTTATTCCTTGACTTTTCTATGTTGTATTTTGTCTTTTTCTATTCAGTATTTTCCTCTTGTATTGTTTAGCATTTAATGAAACTTACCTTAGAAAAAATGCGAGCAATTGCAGTCAACAGGATTTGTATCTTGTAAAGAACTAACAAATTTTCAATTGGAGCATAAACACCGTAAAATCGAGCTCAATTTCTTTGTGATCATCACATCAATATTTTCTGCTAGCACTTTCTCATCTCTGGTTTCAGCACAGTGTTGGCTGACTCAGAGAAGCGTATCTAGAGCATCAAAGCTATGCTGCATGCATTGAGTAACTGAAATGAGGTACAATTAAACAGCAGTCATGATAATGAGACATAGCCATGAATGTCGAGTTTTTTCTAATGTTTTGTTGACTTAATTGAACATGGCCAACTTTGAAAAAGTGGAACCTGACTTTTTGTCGATATTTTTTGTTTTTTATGCTACATGGAAGAATAACTATCATTTTATGGTTGGTAACTTGGTTTCCATGGCCTGCAACACAGTAGCTTTCACTAAAACAGTGAAGTTCTTGCTATTGAAGTCTATTCAAGTCAAACATTTATAGTTAAATGTCTGCAACTAAAACAAGTTTCCACCTCTCTCTCATATTGAAAAGATCGAGTCATGATTTCTTGTCTTTATGCCTTCTCCTCGGAAACTGTGACTGCGGATGATTCCTTCTGTTTGTACTTCCTGAAGAACCGCTCCTAGAGTCCAATGATAAAAAAAAAAAAAGGTTCCATGAGACTTGGATTAAGATAAATGGATTTTTAATCAAACCCTACACAAACGTGCAGCAAATGAAAAATAGAATTTCATAGCAAACAAAATCCATAAATAAAAATGGCATCATCAATTCATCATTATCAAAGCCTCATCACATCAATATGAACTCGGCTTAAAAAGTTTTGATGTTCAACTCTAAATTAAGCTATGTCCATCCATAAATACAAATAGAGAGAGTTTCCAAGTAGGTTTCGTGGTGATGTAGGAAAAGTTCAAAATCAAGAAAGAAGGATGTGTTAATTTTAAAATCAAGCCAAACAGATAAGGATGGGCAATAATTTCAAAGTCTTTCTGAGATTATTGAGAAATGTTAATTAATTTAGATTCTATATAAGACATTCTTACGTTAAAAATAGGAGAATAACACAAAATCAAGTTTCTCTTAAAGTTTTGCCCTAGTTTTCTAATTGTAGATTCAGAGTTTTGATCTTAGGTTGAAGTCGGAGATCTTCTTCATAAAGCTTTTCGCACTTGCTGCTATGCCACGCCGTCTTATTTTTGGTTTTTTTTTTTTTAACCTCTTTAGGAGTTTCAATGTATAATTCCTTTAGCCAAACCCAAATTAGTGGGACAAGGCTTTGATGATGATTATCATGATGATGATAAAATACAAAACTTGTTTATAAAAAAATATTACCTGAGAAATAAACAATTTCAATTTGTAAAAAAGAAACAATCAAACTGTGAACCATTTGCTAATGAAGTAAAAAACATTTATCTCTTTTTTTTGAAATGGTAAAACATTTATCATCCAACATGTCTACCTACAATGATAGGACAACTCTCAAGGGCTTACACAAAGTCAAAGCCATTTTCACCTGTTTAAGTAAACACCATTTAATCCATCCACTTTTTTAGGGACATCCTAGCAGGAACTACCAGTCGACAATTGGTTTCATAAGCAATCAAAGGAAGTTCTGGTTTCAATGCAACTGCTCAAAGCTAGTGGTTGAACACACTGCTGTGGTGGCAAGAAAAAAGTGACCCATCAGTCCTAAAGAGTGATCCCTAAGATATACAAGAAAACACAACATTGTAGGTTCCATAGAATCAACTGCAATCACAACAATAAACACTGGGGTGCAAGCTGCAAAGGCACCATATCAATGAAGCCTGGTACTCAAGATATTGGAGTGCCAAGGCACAAACAACAACAGCAGTTGATGTGAAAAATTGATGATAGGGTAACTATCTGTAACCAAATAGAGATATGCAAATTTGATAGAAAAAAGGTAATATAGGAGTCACAATTCGCTAATTTGATCTAATGCCTTCTAGATTGAATGGTCCATGCAATATTGGCGGTGCACCCCACCAAATACAAGGGTCCAGGAAGGTTATGATTAGCCATATGCCAAAAGATCAAGTTTGTCAATCATTGTTAGTCATCTGAGCAAAGGAAATGAAGTAGATAATTGAAGTAAAATCCAGTAAATACTCACGCACCTCACATAAGTTGGATGGTTAGCTCTGTCTAACAAATCTAATTTTTGATAGAGGGAAAATCCAGAAAACCACCTCGCATCTGGTGGGATAACTAGGCCGAGCAACGAGCAATGTCCAGAGTTTTTCTCTCTGTCCCCGTCAAATGCTCACATCTCATCACAGTAACTTTTTTAAAATTAAAATTAAAAATTAAAAAAAAAAAAAAAAAAAAAAAAAAAAAAAAAAAAAAACCATCAAAGCCAGATTTAACCAAATGTGGCCATGCCAATCCCAAAAAAAAAACAAACTCCTTCACCAAAAACCTAAAAAAAAAATAAAGGCAAGCTATACATCAAAAGCTATGATGCCCAGATGCGGCACGGATTAAGCAAGGACGCGGATTTTACATGTAAAAAGTGAAGTATTGGATAAAACACGGTAGGTTGCCCATTTTGAAGTGGAAGAAAAGCTCCATCCTTGATAGATCAAAAGAAAAGCTCCATCCTTGCCAAGACCATCCGCCGTAACATTAGCCTCTCTTAGAACATGATGTAATTTTTCATTAATGCTTGAATGATATAAAATAAGCAAACAGAAGACACATGCCTCATTTGAAAACAAGGGGTGTTCCAAACTAACACAAAGTTACTGTTGG
Source organism: Litsea cubeba (assembly GCA_012931725.1). Classification (NCBI taxonomy): domain Eukaryota; kingdom Viridiplantae; phylum Streptophyta; class Magnoliopsida; order Laurales; family Lauraceae; genus Litsea; species Litsea cubeba. The sequence goes on from CM022945.1 coordinate 119,218,804, forward strand.
TTGACTGAAAATTTGAAGTGGATGCCAAACTACAACCACTGGTTGCACTTATTTTCAGACCAATGTCTGAGATAGAGTTTCTGTCACCTAGTCCTTTTTAACTGGAAACACTTTAATCAATGAGGGATAAACCAAAAGCCCAAAAAAAAAAAGTTACTACTATAATAACTATTTCATGCATAGCAACAGAGAAAGGTGTTTTTACTTCAAGGAAAGGAACAAAAGGGATTGCTATAATAAACCCTAATCGAATTCCTCCAATGCAAATAAGACCCAACAAGTGAAATATAGAAAGAGAAGCTAACAAGTAATGATGAAAGGGTGAGAAACCCAGAAAGTTGTGAAGAAATCTAAATCATGTTAGATAGATTTAGGGTTTTTGATGTGTTTACATTGCCACCCAAGTAGAAGTTGTAGAAGAGAGTAACGGAGACGATCGATCCTACTATGATGGGTGGGGCTATCAGCAGACTCCATCTTCGGTAAATCATCTTCTCTCTCTGTCGCTCTCGCTGCTGCTTCTCTGCTTCTCTGCTTCGGCTAAAAAAAGGCCATCTCTATTTGCCTACGTGATTATTAAGGAAATAACATATCCAAGCAAACAAACCAAAAGAAAGCTGCTTCCCGAACGAGTTGGTAGATAAAATTTAGAGTTTTTTACAACATGGACCCTATGTTTCTAAGAAACCTCAAAAAAGCCCCTCTATTTTTGCTTTTTGCTATAACATCCCTTGACTCAACATAAACGGAGGTTCTGACTCGAGTGTTGATATCTACACACTGCAAAAAGCTTTACATACACTACATTTTTAAAAAAAATTTAAAAATAAAAAAAATTCATAAACTACCCATATCCCTCTCTTTCCCGCTCTCTCCATCTCCCTGCTCCAGCCACCTCCTCCCTTTCTGGTTCTGCAGCAAGAACCAGCTGACACTGCTACCCATAGTCTTCTTCTTCCTCTCCGACCTCGGTGCAAGGGCGGCGACCACAGCGGTGGACAGCGATGCAACAGAAATCGGATTTATGTCTCTTCTTCGGTAATGCGCACACTACCGGTGAATACAAGAACCTCTGGTCTTCTTCTTAAGTCGAAATAGAACCCAGTTCTGGCCTGCGTCTGGGCTCTTCTTCCTCAGCCATGGGACAACGAGACGACAACTGCAACAGCGGCGATGGCACATCCTCCGACGATCACCGCTATTCTCCTGCGACAAGATGGGGCACCAGCAAACTCAACAGAGCCTAAAACCTCTGTTGCAGAAAACTTCGACGCAGGTCTGGGCTTTCCTGCTAACAGAGACGAGAAGGTTTGATGGTGCTCCCTCTCCAGTTCCGGCCGCACAAACTCCGGCGATGTGGGGTCCAACCGAAAATAAGAACCCAAATCGCCCTTCCTGCTTTCCTTCTCCTTTCTTTTTCTTCTCTGATCCTCCTACGGAGATTTGGATCCTCTTAGTCTCGATTATGCAAACAGCCTCTGAATCCTCTGTGATTTCTCCTGAAGGATGGGTGCGGCCCACTGCTCCTTCTCCAATCAGGCGACTCAGGGATCTTGGCACGGTCTTCTGTGAAGAACCAGAAGACCTTCTGTGTGCCCCATCAGGAGATCAACAACCGAGGTGGGCGGCTAGCAGGGTTACCGGGAGCAGGGAGAGGAAGAGAAAGGGAAGGAGAGGGATAGGAGTAGTTTAGGGATTTTTTTTTAATTTTTTTTTTAAATGTAGTGTGTGGAAAGATTTTTGTATTGTGTAGGTAGCAACACTCTTTTGACTCTTTACCTTTTTTACTATTTTACCCTTCCTATTTAGTGAAAAGCTGAAATGACATGTTTAAAAGAAATTCTTTTAAAATCAGTGGCACAAGCTGTACCTTCATATGTTATGAGTGTTTTTCTTATTCTTTTATGTCTTTGTGATGACCTTGAGAAAATGATGAATTCGTTTTGGTGGGGCTCGAATGGTGATAATGGAACTATTAAGTGGCTAGGGTGGAATCGAATGTGTGGAAGGAAGATCAATGGCGGGATGGGATTTCGAAAATTACATGATTTCAATCTTGCACTATTGGGTAAGCAAGCATGGAGATTTATTACTAAACCCCATTCTTTAGCTAGCAAGTTAGTCAAAGCCAAGTGCTTTCCAAATCGTACTTTTTTTAATGCAAAACTTGGACACAATCCTAGCTTTGTTTGGCGGAGTGTTTTAGCGGCTCAAAATATGCTTCATGATGGCATAAGGTGGAGGGTGGGAAATGGGCAGAAAATAAATGTTTGGCATGATCATTGGCTGCCAGGTAGGAGTGTGACTTATCTTGCTACTCCAATCATTGAAGGGTTAGAGGATTTAAAGGTGGCAGACATTATTGAAGCAGGGAGGCTGAAGTGGGATAAGGTGTTGATTGAATCATTGTTTAATAGTAGAGATACTCAAGTGATTCTCAGTATACCACTTAGTATTCATTATATCGAGGATGCTTGTTTTGGGGGGGCGGATGCAAAGGGTTTGTATACTGTTAAAAGTGCATATAGTGTCTTACTAGAAAAAAGGCAAAACAATGATGGAGAGGCAATAAATCTGGAATCTGAGGGTAGCATATGGAAACAGTTGTAGCACCTGAATATACCTCCTAAAGTTCGTGTTCACTTATGGAGGATGTGTAGAAACTATTTACCTACACAAGATAACCTTCCTGCCCAAAGAATGAAAGCTCAAGCTTTATGTATGAGATGTAATGGTAACATTGAATCTTGTCTTCACCTGTTTGTTAATTGCCCTTTTGCTCGAGATTGCTGGCTACAGTGTGGTATAGGGCTTAATGGCTGGATGGAAACAACCTTTTTGGAGTGGTTGAAAGCACTCTTTTGTAGATGTTCAGAGGAGGACAAATGTAGAGCAGCCATGATTTTATGGAGTCTCTGGCAAGGTCGCAATGACATTTTATGGAAGGGGATCACCAGATCTGTACAGCAGGTTAGTAATTTTGCTCATTCAGTCCTAAATCAGTGGCCGTGACGCTCATAGTAGGGTATGTCAGTGGTGCTAAGGAGTTTCAGGGTTTGAAACCATGTCTGTATGGAAAAACCTCCTGCTGGTGGATCAACTTAATGCAATCGTTTGATGCGGCACTTTTTTTTCAAATACAACCAGTCAGGTTTTGGCTGTGAACTTAGAGATTCCTCATGGCTGTCTTATTGCCAGAAGTAGCAGACGGTTGTAGGGCTATTCTGAAGTAAAGTTAGCTGAAGCTCTAAGTTTCCGGAGGCTTCTTAGGTTGGCTCAAACATAGGGGTTTTGATAAGGTTGGATGATGGAGTCAGATGCCCCTCTTGGTATTCAATTGCTGGAGTTCTAGCTGTTGATGCTTCACATTTTTGTTTCGTCATTGAGGATTTTGCAAAAATTACTCTTGGCGTTTTAGAAAACTTCAAGTAGGTTTATTCAAAAGGTCTTGGAATCATGTTGCTCATTTCTCTTAGCTAGAGCAAGCTGATTCTTTGTCAGGATTCTTTTAGTTGGGAGACTACTCCTCCCTCCTTTATTTGTAACTCTTTATCTTCGGATTTGCAGTAATAATATTCCATTTTTCAAAAAAAAAAAAACTTATAAAAGAAAATAGAGAGGGATGAGTTGGTTCTGTGTGTTTGGATGTTTGGGCTGTGTTTGGTTATTGTTAATGGAGTGGGCTGGAGGGTGTGGAGGCTGGAAGACAGTGGGCGAGGTGTGCAGCTGAAGTGAGTCGGTTCGAGCCAATCAGATGGGTTGAGTGAGACATCTAGGTTGAATAGGTGGGCTGAATGAGATGGGTTCAGGCTCGGGTTGAATGGCTTGGTGTTTGGTAATTTAAGATGGGCTCTGTTTGTGGAAGGTGGTGGTCATGAAAACGTGCGGTTGAGTTGTAAATGTGAGGTGGGTTCTGAGTGTAGGTTTAAGTGGACTATGAGATGGTTGGTAAAATAGAGAGATATGGAAAAGGTACCGTGAGTTGGTCTGGGCTGAGTACGAAGAATTATGAGCTAGATTTGGCAAGTGGGTCAGCAATTGGGTTGGCTGCGAGATTTATTTCAGTTCTGGCTCGGATTGAATGGGTAATGGGGTTGGAATCATGGTTTTGGGATCACAAAATGAGATGTCAGGTTTTGGGTTGTGATAAAGAAGGTGAAAGTGGTGAAGTTGACTGGGTGTGAGGAAGATGAAGTGATGGTGTTTGGTTGGAACGATAAGAACTTGAGGGACAGATTGAGATGGCAGGCTTGGTTGGGTTTTTACGAGTGGAAATGGGTAGGGTGTTTGTTTGGCAGTTCGGATTAGGATGGTTGTGTTTGAGAAGTGTTTGGTTGAGAGGATGGGATTGAGAGAGATGAGTAGAGATTGTTGTGTGTGATGAAAGAGTGTGCCATTGCAGTTGGCTGCATTGGTGGGATGGAGATGGGGTGCAATTGACTGGATTGGTTTAGAGAAGTGGGGTACGATTGTCGTGAGAGAGCATGTGATTGGATCAAGTGGAGAAGTGAATGGCTAAATGGGGAGGGTAAAATGGTCAAAAGACAAAAAAGTGAAAGAGAATGTCTATCTACACACTGCAAAATGCTCTCTACACACTGCATTTTAAATAAAATAAAAAAATTTCTAAACTACCCCTTGACCTAACATGTTCAGCCTTAAGCGGCCAAACAAATCAAGATTGTTCGGCGACACGGGGCCGAACAAATCATATTCACCAATCATTCATCTTCAATGGCAATTTACATCTCTTAATTTGTTTTTTCATTTACTTGTCGCTATTGAAATCTTCGAAAACCACCATTTACTTGTCCATTTGCTTGTCCATTACTTAAAAATCACAAATTACTAGGAATGAGAGATGAATGAGGTTGGCGAGACATGGAGGGGTAGGGGGGAGACTGGGAGAGGGAAAGAGGGAGAGGAAGAGGGAGAGGGAGGGGAAGGGGAGAGGATGGGCGGGCGGCAGGCGTCGACGAGCAAGGAGAGGGGTCGGCGAGGGAAGAAGCAGGAAGAGGGAAGGAGAGGGAGGGGGCGGCGAGGAAAGAAGCACGGAGAGGGAAGGAGAGGGAGGGGTAGTTTAGGAATTTTTATTTTTATTTTTAAAATGCAGTGGGTAGAGAGGGATTTGCAGTGTGCAGATAGTCACTCTCAAAGTGAAAAGGGGGAGCGTCTAGTTTACATTTGCTAACAGTGACAGTTAGTCAAGGGATGTTATACTAAAAACCCATAATGTAGGGGCTTTTTGAGGTTTCTTAAAATTATAGGGCCTTTTTGTAAAAAACTCTAAGGTAGCGTTTGGTTCGCTGAAATGGTTGTAGGCCGGAATGAGTCTGGAATGGAATTAGGCAAGAATATTAGTTATTTTCATTTCAGCGTTTGGTACGCTGAGGAATCAACCCAGTAATAAAATTTTGATTCATGTTCATGCATTTGGTACGCTGGAATGAGTCCCGGAATGGAATAGAACTTACATAAGACTGACCAAAATACCCTTATTAGATTTTTATCTTTGGCTCAGTCAAAGTTGCAGTACTACACCCAAGTTATGTCATTTTGTTCTTAATAATAATAATAATGTATAGATTATATTATTATTATATAGGTGGGGCCCACACAAGTTCTTCTCTTTTTTAAGGATAATAATATAATATATAGATTATATTATTATTATCTTAGTGGGGCCCACATAAGTAATGTCATTTTGTTCTTAATAATAATAATAATAATATATAGATTATATTATTATTATATAGGTGGGGCCCACACAAGTTTTTCTCTTTTATAATATTATTATTGTTATATAAGTGGGGCCTAAATTCTTCTCTTTTTGAAAGGTAATAATAATATATAGATTATATTATTATTATCTAAGTGGGGCCTACACAAGTTATGTCATTTTGTTCTTAATAATAATAATATATAGATTATATTATTATTATATAGGTGGGGCCCACACAAGTTCTTCTCTTTTATAATCTTATTATTATTATATAAGTGGGGCCCAAGTTCTTCTCTTTTTTAAGGGTAATAATAATATATATATTATAATATTATTATCTAAGTGGGGCCTACACAAGTTATGTCATTTTGTTCTTAATAATAATAATAATAATGTATTGATTATATTATTATACAGGCGGGGCCCACACAAGTTATTCTCTTTGATAATCTTAATATTATAATAATAATAATGTATAGATTATATTATTATTATAATAAAGTATAAAAAAATAAGTGGAGCCCACATCTTGCATTTGATTGGCTAGGTGTGTAGTGAAAAAAGTACATCTTACTCTCTTTTAAATAGTGGTAGATGTGAAACAAGGGTATTTTGATCTCAACAAAAAGTTAGGAAGGAATGGAATGGCCATTCCTTCCCCTCTCCAATGGAATGATGATTCCCTCACTTAAAGGAATGATGATTCCGGAGATAATGGTCATTCTGTCACTTTTTGCGAACCAAACACGGTAATGATCATTCCGTTGAAATGATCATTCCATTCCGACCTTCATTACGGCGAACTAAATGCTACCTAAAATTTAACATTGATTACATCCAAAAAGGCCCTAATTTACTAAAGTGGAAATGAGATTTCCATTTATACCCTTTTACGGTTGGACACCCAAGCGATCGTATTAGAGGGATCACATTTTGCAATGAAATCATCAATATAACTTCTTCAAAATAATCTGAGGCCTGCTAATATGGCTAACACATCTACTTCATTTGAGTCATAGACGCGCAAATTCTTAGAAATCACTTCACCTTTATAATTACAAAGCACTCCTCAAATGTCAACTGGCCATGGCTTACCCCTTGAGGCTCTATCAACGTTTAGCTTAAAAACCCAACAGGTTGTGGAGACGGCCAAAGATAAATCTCCTCTCATTAACTGGGTCACATCCCATACAAATTTCCCAATCGAAAATAATATTGATTAAGTTGAAATTTGAGAATTCATTTCTTACCAACACTCATTTTGCAATCCTAAGGGTGATCTTAGAAATCAAATCAATAATCGAGCATAAAGAGCATCTAAAGATCATATCATTCCTTCCGTTCCATGTAAACCATAAAAACACCAAATGAAATCATCCTCTATAAGATGTGTTGTAAGGTTTTAGAGAGTTGGCTAATTCATTGGTTATGGACAAAACAGGGTTTCTTAAAGATGTAATCTTTTTAATGGACTGCCCAAGTTATTCAGCGAAGAAGAGCAGTTGCATTGGGAACTAACAATGGTCGCTCGAGCGAAGACCCATCCGCTCGAGCGAACACATCACAAAAGACTCATCACTCGATCTTTCTATTCCTTCGCTCGATCCATGCTAATACAGAATCACGTTCGCTCGAGCGAACTCCCTGTCCGCTCGAGCGAACCTGGACGAGTTGCAGATTCATCCGAAAACTCTTTCCTATTTTCTCTCAAGAGGCCAAGTTCTATCTGAATCACATCAGAACTCTTGAGGCATGAATCTAGGCTTATATATAGTCTTTCTCTCTCTATTCCATAGTACTTCTCATCAATACAAAACCCTAGAGAAGATTTTGAGAGATCCATATTTTCCAAAGGCTTGTAGTTGCTGTGCTGAAGATAAAGCTTTGGTTCTGGTTTCATTCTACTCTCCTGAAGTAGAGACATCTTGAAGGCGGCTTCGAGGTGTTCATTTCAAACACGGTGAAGGTGTACGACGAACAGCCCCACGTATACATCGCGTGTTCATCTTATTGTGTGTTTGATTGCTTTTTAATTTGATTTAGGATTAATTATTAATCTAATCACGTGTGAATTGATATTTAATAGAGATCTGGTTATTGGGACCTCGGCTTGTGTTAAGGCTGGTTTTTCATGTGTCCACAACCAACAAAGCACCCACCACGCCAAGAAGTCGCCGCGTCCACAATATTCTTTGTGGCAACACCAAACAATACCACATCGTCCAATGAAGTTACTCCAAACTCTGACTACTACCTCACAATGAAGAAAGATTTGGTTAACTTACTCTTCCTCTTTACCACACTCTACACAAATGTCTAAAATGTTTGAAGATGCCATCCCTCTCCTCTTTAGATTATCAACTATGAAAGCTTTTGCAAAAACCGCTAACCAACAAAAAGCCTCAACTCGAGGAGGAACCAGCCACAGCCAAGCAATGTAAGACGAAGCTCTATAAGAGAGTGATTTCCCTCCAAGGCCAAGTAAAAAACTTTAGCATATAACTCCCTAGAAGTGGAATGCTTAGAAATCCGAGAGTCCTTAGAGTCCATGAATAAAATATGTTTAGTAAATAAACTCAACAACCCCACCCTACCCCCTCGAAGACACCTCTTAAACGACACACCTCACACAACACTACCGACCTTTCCTCAAAGCAATCACTTCCGGACGTATCCTTATTGACAGCTAGTCTAAATAGCCTAGGGAATAATGCCCACAAAGGCCCCACTCCCATCCAATCATCTAGCCAAAATCTGACATCCCTTCCACTACCCACCATAAATCTCACCCCCTTGTTCAAAACATCCCCCCTCACATTAGATACGTCCCCGACTTTGGTGATATCCCTCCACACACCTGACCTACAATAATTAGGTTCTTGCTTAGGCCACCACCCCCACTTGTCCTCATCACACTTAGAAGCGATCACTCTATGCTATAAAGCCTCATTTTCCTCTCCAAACCTCCACCACCTTTTAGCTAACAAAGCCCATTTCTTATTTTCCAAGCTGAGACCAATGGACCCCATTAAATTTAGGTTTAAGACCTCACTCCACTTCATCAAGTGCATTTTCTTCTTATCACCCTAACCACCCCCATAAAAAAGTCCCTTTGAATACAATCCAACTCCTCAATCACTACATTTGGCATCTTAAAGAGAGACAACTTTTTAAATACATCATTTTTAGTAAGAGTGATTCTTTCACCCATAAACAAATACATTGTCTTCCAAGAAGACAACTTTTTAAATTTATCAATCATTGGATCGCACATAGATTTAGGTCTTGGAATTGCCATCATTCAATGGCTGATTTTTTATCAATTAAATTTTTTTGGTAATATTCTATTCCAAAATTATAAAGAGAGACTTAGATGATTTTAATCAAGATGATAAGGGAAAAAAGATTAGAAAATACAAGTCAATTTAATTAGGATTAACAACGTCTGTTATAATCTAGGGATTTTTTCGAAAAAATTATCCCTAGATTCTAATTAGACAAACGAGGCAAACATTTTTTTATTTTTTTTTTACAAAATCACTCACATCACTATATGGTTGCATTTACATATCTCTTGCCCACGAGAGCCATTTTTTATTTCCATCTCCGGTTTCTATCCATAACCAATTGAACATTGAAATTCAAATGAAAGAAAAACATATTTACAAATAGAAACGCATTGATTATTAATTAAATCAAGAGATCAATAACTCGCTATTGATTGCGATGCTAGAAGTTGACTAAATATTGTAGATACTTACTATCATCATTGCACTACCATATTGGAGTCATTAGAGAATTTTACCCGGCTTTCTCTCCTGCGCCCGTAGGAATTATTCTGGTCCAAAGGACTATAAACTCTGCGTTATAAAAAATAAAAATAAAAAACCCATCATCATCATTAAAGTCTTGTCCTAACTATTATAATGGGATCAGCTATATATATTTTGCTTCTCCATTTTAATCTATTCGGAGCAAGATCCTCATATAAAGGGCAAGTATTCAAATTTGTTTTTACAACATTTATCCATGTCTTATTCAACCTATCCGTTTCCGTCGGCGGCACATCAACTCGTACGGTCAGAATTATTCATACCTTCGCCGCTGCAGGCCTACGTTAGATATACTAATTCCCCATTAAAATTATTTCTTTCTAATTCAATCCTTTTAAATTTTATCACACATTCTTCTTAACATTTTCAGATCTGTTGTATGATTTTGAGCCAACTATGGATGTGATTGTGGGAAGCAGAGAGAGAGAGAGAGAGAGAGAGAGAGAGAAATTTTTAAAATCATCCAAATCGAACGGTTCGGCCGAGGGCTACTTTCATAAGTAGGTCCGATAGAATGTGGTGAATTCGGGGGGCACTTTCGTAATTCCAATGTTAGGAGCCACAATGATGTTAAAAACACGGAGAAGGAGAAAGAGCGGACATTTCCACTATTTCTTGTTTTGGACAGTGATCTCGAAATCCGAGATCCACAGAGAGATTGAGAGCAAGAACGAACGAACGAGAGAGAGACATGAAGAGGGAAGAAATCCCAATTGTTGGAGGATTCTCGCGACATCTCCTCATCTTCTTCCAATCAATCTTCCTCCTCTTCGTTTCAGGTGCGTTTTCTCAATCTCTAATCTTTCTCTCCGTCTCTCTCTCGATGGTGATGATGATGATCATGATGATTTTGTCGTTCATATCTCCAAACCCTAGAATTTGCTTACTTTGCTGTCGAATTCATCTGAAGTTTATGAATTCAAACGCACGAGTAACGGATTGAATCGAAATGGATCTTTTTTTTTTTTTCCTCCCTCATTTGTTCTCTAAACCCTAGAAAAATGGGTGTAAGATCTTGGAAATATGTGATTTGGGATTCTGTAACTGTTGTTGAATAATTCGCTTTTGATTGATGTTTTTCCATGGACATTTTAGGTTTGGATTTCGGGTTTCGTTTCCTTTTTTTTTTTTTTTTTTTTGGGTTTTGTTGTGCTGTAGTTGCTGCGGATCTACCTGAATGCGTTCACCTGCATTTGCAGTTATTTTCGTCACTCTCCTTTAAAAGTCTTCATCTTTATGCACTAATATGGATGAGTTAACTACTCATGTACAAGTGGAGGTATCTCGGTGTATGCTATCCGCAGGTCATATAGTATTGGTTGATAAATTGAGAGATGACGGGAATGAGAAACGTGAAAAATGGTGAAAATAGAATATATGAATTCCAACTTCAATATGGATGTGCGTAAAGCTAAAATTCCCTGATAATTGAAGCTCAAGAGATACTAAATGGTGATTCTTTCTGATACGTTGGTATGATATTTAAGATACCATATGCCAACCCAAAAGCTTAAGCTTATAGGTGGAATGCCCAAACAAGTATATATGAAGCCTTGCCAAAGGCATTACTTAGGCGATGTGGGACGTGCGGCTTTACTTTACCAACATGATAATTAATAAGGATGGAGAGATTAAGGAAGATGTCAAACATATGATAAAAGCTGGATGTTTGATGCAGAGACTTGCTTCTAGAGTACTTTTTAATATGTGCCTTACCAACAAGATTGAAGAATAATTTTAGAGGATGCATATTATACCAATTATGGCCTATGAAGCAAAATGTCTGTTAGTCGAGAAGCAACACATGCACAATATGAGTGTAGCGGATATGAGAATGTGTGGTAAAAGTAGGGTAGATAGAATTAGAAATGCGTGCATTCAGGAGCATTTAGGGGTATCATCTATAGGTGAAAAACTAAGAGAGATGCATTTGAGATGGTTTGGACGTGTCCTATTTAGGCCAACTACGACACCGGTGAGGAAGTCTTTTTATGCAAGTTGATAGTCCACCAAGGAAAAGGTAGGACGGAGAGGTCATGGATAGAAGTTGTAATGTTAGATCTGAAGAAGTGCAACCCATCCCAGGATTTTGGCCCATAATTAAATGGAATGGAGAAACCTAAATTCATGTAGCCAACCTCAATGGGATAAGGCTTTGATGATGATGATGATGATCGAGCATATTGATTTCTTTCCATCTTGTTCCAACAATGATCTAATCATGCCTCTATTGACTTCACTCCATTCAATTTTGTCTTTAGGAAGCCAATGATGCTGTAGCTTAGGTTTCTCTACTTCCATTGCTCAGTCGGCCATCCAAACAACCATCTCATTCCTTTCTCCTACCAACCATCCTTCACATTGATCTTATAGCCCTTTCTGCTTTGTGTCATGCTGTGAAGTGTCATGGAATCTATTGCAGTTCATGCTCCAAGAGCTTTATGGAGGGGCCACTGCCTCTCTTTAGGGATATGCATCATGCCAGTTTAGCTTTGATCTACCTACAGCCCACGATCGCCTGGAGATGAACCCAGTGGCTCAATCTGCTTCCCATGGAAAGCCAAATATGATGAAAGCAAACCCCCTGTTATCCAGCTTTGATTTTTTTGAGGATGAAGCAGTCAAGGACCCAACCAGGTAGTAGAGGAATAGAGGATCCAACCAGTGTTGCAGAACATGGCCTCCAACTCAGGCTTTGAGATTTCCTCAAGGACCCAACCAGGTAGTAGAGGATCCAACCAGTGTTGCTGAACATGGCCTCCAACTCAGGCTTTGAGATTTCCTCTAGGATGTTAAAGACGAATGGAGGGAATTATCTCTATCAGGTCTCTTGGCTTTCTTGGGTGAGATTGACAAAGGCCAGATGACTCTTGAGAAGCTCCTCCTCTTTCCTTTGCTTCTTTTAGGCTTCAGGGTCCTTGGTTTTATTTGGTAGGAGAATTCAAATCTTCTTACATTGATATTCAAAGATCCCATGTTGGTCCAAAATATCAACCATGTATTCCAGCTAACATTAAAAGGAAACATAACTGTATATCCACACATACTTTGTCGTGGCATTACGTAATGCTGATCATTTGTAATATTTGATGCCATTATTCTAAGTGGATTTTTCTTGTTTCACAATTGACGAGCAAAAGAATTCTTTTAGGTAATTTAATATTAAATATTTTAATTAAGTTACCATTCTATCTATCTATATATATATATATATATTGAGGATTTGCATTTTTAATCATGAAATGTAATTTTATCAGTATGCTGAAAAATTATGTTTCACAATTGCCATGTTTAGAAAATGGAATATAACTAAATTATGTTAAATGATATGGTTTATTTTCTTCATGTTATACAGCCAACAAATTTTGTCAGTCAAGTCATTTATCAATTTCTTTTTTCTCTTCATCTTTAATATTTTCCTGGCAAACTATTCTAATTGTCTCTTATTCAATAGATGCATTTTTTTGTGGCTGGTATGATGCATTATTGCATGCATGCAACTCAGATTGTCTATATTCTTATATATTTTTGTCTCCATTTATTTTGCCAAGCATCTCTTTATATTATTTTTCAGCACGACAGACTTTTGAAAAAAAATTAAATTTTCCTTCTCTTAGGCTTAGCAGATGATCCATCAGGATCCAAGAATGGGATAAAAGCTGAGAGCCATCCTACTTCTGGCAGCAGCACTGGCCTTAGGGTATTGTTCATATTTCTCGGGCTTGTAGCAGTTGTGCTATTCTCCATATTCTTGTTCAAATTATATCAGAAGAAGAAGAGAGAAGAGCAGCATGCCCGTCTTTTGAGACTGTTTGAAGAGGATGATGAGCTCGAACTTGAGCTTGGCCTTAGGGAGTGAAACTTTTCTCCATACATTTGTCAAGTGTATTATAGTTGAGGTATGTATTCTGTTTTTTTCAGAAACTATATAAATCTGTGTACTCGATCACTTAATCATTTGAAATATCAAGTTTGCGTTTTAGTATCTATTAAACCCTAACCAGTTCCTGATGCAACTGGTTCCGGGCTTAAGCATCACAGGCATACATGGAAAATATTCTTTAAGGGTTACTTCGAAACTTCTTTAGTAGGTGTTTGTTTCAAATACCTGTTGAACAATTAAAGAAATGATTCTTCATTGGGTACCCGCACACATGTGGGAATGAGATTAGCGACAGAGTGTTATATCTTCTTTTTCTTGCGGACTCATAGAGAGGCTAATGTTGCGGTGGATTTTTTTCTACCAAGTGGTGTTTGGAGATGGGGCTTGTTCGAAATTTCTTTGGACCTTTTTCTATCATCAGTCTTTTGGATGGGTGGTTGTGAATGCATTGACTCTCTTCATTTTTCATGCAATTCTGAGGCGTGATGTTGTAACACTTTGTTAAAACAAATGAAAGGAGGAAGGAGTTTCCCCTTCAACCAGCTTGCCTAGATCTATTAAAGAAGAATGACATGTTGATAGATTTAGATTTAGTGATGTGGACCTGAGATAGTCGTGTGAAAGGTTTGAGTGCATTGTATTAATGAATGTAAAGCTAGAATTTATGTTGCATGATGAAGCAGTTACACTGTTGTGTGCTGGATGGATTGAGTCTTAGCATCTTATGTCAATAAATGTAAGCTTAGATAGCAAGCTACCAATTTATTTTTTAGTTTTTTTTGGGTAGAAGCAAAGTACCAACTTGGAAGCATAAAATGTATCTTGCAGATCTTATGTCAATTACCTTCCCTTTGTACAGGATTTCCATGTAGGGTTGAGTTTTTTGGTTTCTTTTTGTGCTTTTCATTACTCCCTTACAGTGTAAAGATTTGTTCTACTTATTTTTGCGTGACTGAAATTTTTATTATTAATGAAAAAAAAAAAGAACAAAAAGGAAAGTCAGCAATTTTCACTTGCTATCCTATAATCGGTCAATTCCAAGAGTTATTCTGACTAAATGCTTTAAGGAGAATCTTCTCCTAAGAGCAACAGGATTCTTCAGAACATTTGCTTAATGTCTTCATCTGCAGAGGACTGCAAACATTTCTTTCTTTGCAAATCACCATAATTGTTGAGGTAGTTTTCTGCATTTCTTTGGCCTTTCCAGTTTTCCCCTTTTTTTGGCATGTGTGTTGTTGGGGTTGGGGGAGGAATTATGCATGGGTAGTTTTTGTTGGGCAGCACTTGGAAATAGAGATACAACAGAACTTTGAAGGTAAATAATCCTCATTGTGTGCAGTGGATGCCTGCATTGAAATTTCATGTTGGTTTGATGGGTGATTGAGGTAAGAGAGCTTTAGAGGTATTTCCCGTCTTTCATGTATGAATGGAGATGACATTAAGGTCCGACTGGAAATGGTTGCCGTCGCCACAAGAAGTGAATAAAATTTTGATGGGTGTTCCTTGGGCAACTCTGGCCCACATAGATGCTACCAAAAAAAAAAAAACTGTGCTATGGGCTCTTGTCGAAGGAGAGCTCTTATTAACCTTCTTAGTTTCAATTTATAAGAAATGATGCTGTTGGAGGTGGATATTTAGCTACAGGAAGGAAGTTGTCTAAAGTATAGTCACCTAGTTCGCAATTCGATTAATTCGAATTCACAATTCGTAATTTTAGTCTTTGCTGTATCAATAAATTCGATGGAGTACGTTCATTTGATTCGCATCTCAATTCGTCTAATTCGCAGTTCGAGTTCGACAATTTCTAAAATCCAAATCATCAAAGATAGCTGTTATTTATATTTACTATGGTGAGATTTTACTAAATAGAGTTGGGCCCACATATATTTATTGTGTGTAAAATACATGGTTAAATTAAAAATTAAAGTAAAACTTCATGTTTTACTGGTAAGCAATCTTAAGGTGCCACTTTGATTGGAGTTGGATTTGGATTAGCGGTGTAAAATAGATAGGGACGCCATGCTTTTGAATTGCTTGGGTTTTCAGGTGCCACCAGAATTGGATTTATAGGACTCAATTTAGAGACCTACATGAGACTAGTTCGATGACAGTTCATGAATCAAACTGCAAATTGTTCGAAATGAACTATTCGGAGTTCGAAGGCCTTATGAACAAACGAGGTCACTATGGTCTAAAGCGCATTTTTGGACACTGATTCTTGAATATGTTTTTCTAAAAAAAAGTCAGTAACGAAATAAATAATTCCTGCTTCATCCTCTGGATCTCTCTGTATTACAAGGAATCATGTAGATTTACTTCATTCTCCAGGATAAAAGGATCATGTCTCTTGATGTCTCAATTGATATCCCATGTTTTGTAGGGGGAAAGTTAGTGTCGTGGTGGATGACTTCATCAAGTCAGATGTTTTGATGAGTTGCTTTAGTAAGCGAGTCCGTCCATTACTTGTTTCTTTGAGTTTCCATCGTCCATTACCTTGATGGAGTGTAGCTTTACAGTATTCTGCTTTGATATTTTTTTTATTTTTTATTTTTTGGCTAATTCTTTTTACCCAAAAGAAAAGAAGTTTCAGACTCTTGGTTTGTATTTTATTTGTTTTTTTGATTGGTTGAAGCACAATCCTTACTGTTGATAATGACAGCATATTCCTGTGCTGGTCATCTATGCAGGTGCGTGCAGTGATGATTCATTGTTGGGAATACTAGTTTTTTCAAGGATTGCAGAGAAATGAATCTCTTTGATGCTTTAGGGCCTTTGATGAGGTCAGATGCGTCTTCTTTTCACTCTGCAGGAACTACTATATGAATTGTTTTAGGCGTGAAAGGAAGGCATTTTTTTATCTTTGTTTTTTATTGGAAGGATGTTGTTATGTAGTTTGCTTAATGTATTCAGTGTAATCCCAAAAAATGATGTGATACTGTATGTGTATTATCAAGTGCACGAAACATTTGTTTACTGATCAGATTGCACTTGCCTGTCCCTGCTCCCAGAATGATCTGAGAGCAGAAAACATTACGCAACATCTAACATTTTTATGTCCTCGCGTGGAGGGCATGACAAGGTCAAGGTGAGTTTCCAACTCTTGAGATGTCTCTGCTCATTATAAAAGTAGATATCCTTGTGTTGACCATCTTTTATCACAATTTTTGATAGTATGTGTCATTGTGAACTCATATCAGCTCATGTATCAGAGTTCATGGGGTCATTGTGAACTGCTATCAGCACATGTATCTGCGTCCATGGCTCGTATGGACAGATGCACCAGCCCTGACAGTTTGTATTTAGGTGCATGTTGCAAATGTTCATCCATTGTATTCCAAACTAACTGGAGTCCTTGATCCATGGGAGACTCGTTTTATCAACTTCCAAGTCTTTTTTAAGTACCTTGTGACTGTAGCTCAACTCAAAATTCCAACACAACTGATTCAGATTGGCTGTCATATAAACATGCAGATGTATTGCCAAACATATTATTATCATGCACTAATTTGGAGGCCATGAAATAATGCGCATATCAAATTTCATTATATATGATTAATTGTGCTCTAATTATGAGAATGGCTTCTTTTTTTTTCCTGTTCTCGCAGACCTAATAACTATGCAATTAGAGGGGGGGACTTAAGAGGTATATTTCTTATGTACAAAAAAAAAAAAAAAAAAAAAAAAAAAAAAAAAAACCAGCAGCATGTTAGTTTCAGGCACTTTGTTTTGTAGTCATTTCTTCATTGACCACCATTCTGATCTATTTATCAACACAATCAAACTGTTTTTCTAGAAAAAAAAATGTAGTGACACCTGATCGTCATGTGACTTTCTACAAATTTTCGCCTGGACCATTCTATTAGTTTGGGCATCTGTATCATGCAAGACTATTTCCCCACATCCTTGCATGATCAATTACAAGTTTATAACCCCCTGAAATACAACAGAGCCTGTATCCCATGGGGCATGTTTGTTTTTCATCATGTAAAATTGCATCAACACAAATTTTATATAATTTTCATTCATGTGATGGGAATAGGATTTTGAAAGCCATGCCATGCCGGGGGAGCTCCTTGCCCTACGCTTAACATATGTTGGCCAGGCCCGGGATGGTCTGAAGCCTGCAAGGGGACTGCACTAGCACCGTTTCCCCACCCTCGCGGACTAGGCCAGACCAGGGCTTTAAGGGAGGAAAATCAGTTCTAACCATTGAGCAACGGGGGTGTCGACAAGATGCTAATTCTTCTACTATATCTAGACTTGGGACGGGCAATGCAATGTGGTGCAAACCAATTGGCTTGTAGACGAGCTAAGGTACCCTTTGGAAACTCTAATCTAATTAATAGAGCTAATTAGATTTGTATTAAGATCTAAAATAAAAGGTTCAATTTTTAAAAAAAGGCTCTTATTTCATGTGGTAATTGAGGCCGGCGGCCTTTTAAAATTTACAATATAGACCCATCATTTGCATTATTTAAAAATATATATATATAAGATTATTTTTGCCAAAAACACAATTCCGGTAGAAGAACACCCCTCTATACTAATAAGCACAATGTATAGCTAAAAAAGACAGGACTTGGACTTGATCAGCAATTGGGAACCAACCTGACTATGAATAAGCCCAATAATGGGTCCATATTTAAAATCTTGGTCAGGTCCTTCATGTAATTGGGGTCCTACTGGGATAATGGATTGGACAGGAGACGGCAAAACAACTCTAGTTTAGCTTTGAAAGTGCACCCAATTTCGTGGGGTCCACGCGGATTGATGCCAATCTTTGGGTAAAGTATGAGAAGGGTTAGACATGTATTAAACACTGAACAAATTTCACTGCATCTCTTTTAAGTAATTCAAACCATCAGTAGTCAACAGTAGTATTGTATCAATGTCAAACGTGGGCTAAATGAAAGTCACATTGGGGTGAACGTTTTCCCTAATTCACTGAGATGGCTCAATTGACTATTTTGTTATTACCATATCATTGTGCACTGAGTTTCTGCTTACTAGACTCGGGTCTAGTTACTAAGTATACTCATCATCAACATAGCCTTTTTCTAATAAATTTGGGTACTCCTTTATTTCATCATCATAGCTCTATGGGTCCACTTGGGCCCACATTTGATTAGCCCAGCCCTTCTGCCATGATCTTCCAATCAAGACCAATTTGGACCTTTACTCAACCGTTGATTGAATCTAAAAAAAAAAATCTATGGTTGCTCCATTAAACTTTTAAGGCCGTTAAATCTAAGGGATAGGATAATTTGGTGGGGCTGATTTTTTTGGCTTGGCTTCCACTTGTATATAAAAAGACCTTTCCATCTGCCCTCCCATTGATACACATGTATCTGAGTGCCCCCCCAAGCTATAATAGAACATTGTCCTCGTTTTATAGGTATAACTGAATAACCCATTTCATTACATGCACCTAGTTTTATATCATCCCATCATTGTTTGCATGCCAATCTAATTAAAAACATATATTCTATCATAATGATGGGAACCAATGTATCATCATCATCATAAACATAGAGATGAATTTACAAGACCCATCATTGTTTTGCACCAGAAATTCTCAAGTTTTAACAATAAAACCGCATGGACAGAATAACCAAATAAGAAGAGTGCATCACAAACATTTACATAATATATTCAGTATCTGCTACTCCGAGCATGTTCTGTGCAAAAATTATCTAAAATAGTGTGGTGGCAATAGTATAATTCTAAAATAGGGTTTCCCAAGCAGAATCTGTGGAGTGTGGAGCATACACCAACGAAAGTAGGCTATCATAAGATGGCACATCTACCACTTTCAGCACGCTTGCGAAGGTCTTCGGTCTCCTGCTTGGCCTTCTCCAAACTCTCCCTAAGCTTTTGGATTTCATCACTTGATCTCATTTGGGCCGCATGTGCCAGCTTTTCCGCTTCAAGTCGTGCAGCTTGCTCTTCAGCCAACTGCTTTTCAAGCCTTTGAGTAGTCTCTTTTAGCTTCGACTCTACCTGTATATAGTTGTAAACAAATTGCTGATCAGAAGCTGAACAATAACAAACACAGAGATAGGTATAAATGCACAGATTGATGCCTGTTTTCATGGCCTTAGCAGGTTCATTAGAGAACTTGGACAACTCAATGATAAGACTTCAGACCAAATCATGGATTCATGGACTCAAGTCCACACCGTCAAAACAAAACCGCCTAAATAGACCAGGATTCAGGTCAGTCCCAGGCTTATTGCCAGGCTATGTATGGTCAGATTTTCAACCTACTGCGGTCCAAGATCCCCATGAGATTCCATTGCCTTCTAAATGAAGAATTAGATCATTTATTAAGATGCATGGCATTCCAATCATGACCAATCTGACAGCACAGAAAAGAAAAAATATATTGCCCACAATAATGTAATATGCATGCCCCTAAGCAGTTAGAAGCAAGATTCATAATTAAAAGTGAAATAGCACTTGGTTTTTAAAGAAGACAAATAGAGAACAAAGGTAGGACTTCGGAGTTTACCATTTCGGTTATCCTTTTGAGCTGATCATCATATGACTTGTAGATCTGCTCCTTTAACTCTGATATTTCCTGTTTGGAGTAACCCCTTAAAGACTCAACTTCTGCCTTTTGATTATGCAGCTTCATGGCTCCTACCTGTCATTTGTACCAAACAACCATTAGCTTCTCATTCAACAAATATAACTCTTCATATGATTGAGGTTCATCTTCACCTTGAGCTCCTTGAAAAACTCATCCGAGTATGGCTGCCCACCATTTTCTGCGACAACTAAGTTCACAAGGGAGAGCAATTGCTGAACCTGTTCTGTCTGCTTAGTTGCATCTTTGGTTTTGTTATCAAAGAGAACCACGCGGTTTTTACAGAAGTGGAGAACTTTCTGAATCAACATTCCATTGGACAAACTTAGTAGGCAATAGCATCCACAAGCAAGCACATGTATTTCTGTTGTATCACTACAACTAACAAGAACAGGAATAAAATCAAATAGACAAATAAAATCCTAAGAGCATGCTTAGCACTTTCATAGTGGTTTTGTGTTGTATCACTACAACTAAGAAAGAACAGGAATAAAATAAAATAGACAAATAAAATCCTAAGAGCATGCTTAGCACTTTCATAGTGGTTTCCTAGGAAAGGAGGGTAGGACAATCTTGATGAGAGAAATGGAGCCATGTTCGGTTAGAAGATGCAAGTGAATGGTTAATTTTCATAAACAGTTCCCAACCTTTCCCTCGCGCAAAAGGAAGAAAAATCCAAGCATATGAAATAAAAAATGATGGTTGCTCATACACCTGCACTCTTGACCCTTCACCCTCACCCTTTCCCCCCTTAGATCCAGACCCTTCCAAAGAATACCAGGAGGAAAATACCCTTAACAACAGCAGGCCATTTTAGGGACTAAATTTATCATTTTTCTCAAGGAAAAATAAATAAATACCAATTCTAAAAATGAAAACAACAAATTATAGTTGCATAAATTTTTTGGCCAAAATTTCACATGAGCAAATCTACATGTAGCAAGAACCTGAGCATTATAGCCAACGCGCATTTCTAGCAAATCATTTGAGAAGACAGATAAAAGAGTAGGCATGTGCAACTGGCGGGTTTTCCAAAGCATGTGTGATTGAACATTGACCACTGTCACCATTGCAATCAGATTTCCATCATTCACCACAGAGGGCCTAATTGATGAATCATAGGACATCAAAATGGTGTAAATTATGGTTCATTTGACAGGTTACTGTATAGCTTTCCAATGTGCTCAAGATCACATAATTCTGACAAGGGCAACTTATGGCCAAAAAAACGAGATGTTTTAGTGTTATGACAATAATTCAAGTGACAGATTGTTACCTGTTCAAAGTTCCTATTATTTGTCTTTAAGTGTTATAGCAAGAATTGTTACTTGTTAAAAATTATTATTTTTTTAAGTGTTAAAAAAGTAAAATAAGAAAGTTTAAGAAAATCTTCTTCTTGAGATGGAATTTAGAATGCATGAAAGAGTTATACATAGTTGGTGATTTGGATTTAGGAAAATGAAATGTATGTATATGCATTAAAATCTTAAATATAAAGGCTATATATTAAGAAATAATTAATGTTTAACCAAAATAGGACACGTGACATGTCGCACTTTTGTAACTTAGCCCAAATCCTCCTCTTGTTCAAGTATGATAGATAAAAGTAGTGATTTACAGAAATTTTCTTTTGAAAGGGATACCCAGGATAAAAAAAAGAACGCTCCAAGGTCCCTTGACCACTTCAGGCATCCTTATCAAAGGCAGCAGTATCATCTCTTGGTCCCCTCCCTGGGCGGGAAGAAGCTCCAATGTCAACGACGGCATCATCAACTTCAGCAACTCTCTCTCTGGTGGTAGACTTTCATCACCATCATGATGTATTTCTTATAGTTCTCCACTCAGTCTAAAGGTATTTTTTCTACTATCTCTTACCCTTTCATCTCCTTGGTTTTTTTAATCATATCTTTTTCACACCCCATACCTTACCCTTCCTTATGCGACACGCATGCACACACACAGACTAGAACCCCATCCTGATTGTGTAGTTAGAATTTACCTCAATAAGGACAAAACCTTAAACATTCTATAAACAAATGGCCCTGTCTTATTAAGAGGGGATTTATAAAAAAAATATGAGAGAGAGAGAGAGAGAATCAACTGGAACGGAAAGTTGAAACTCTTCTCAATAATGAACCGGTGAAGAGGCAGAAATGTAAAAGCTTACTTCTTCATATTCAATCAGGTGTAACCAATTTTGAAGGACGTTTCCATTCTCCCAAATTAAAATTTTGTACTTAATAAGAAAGGCATAAAAAATATTTTTCAATATTTCGCTAGATCAGTATTGATCAAGTAAGATTCTTTCTTTTTTCACCAATGAAATTTGTCTTCTAAAAAAAAGAGATGATGAGTTACTGGAGAGTCTTCCCATGTGTGTCCGTGTGTGAATATATATATATATATATATAGAGAGAGAGAGAGATTTAATTTGGTGGGTTTTAATTAAAAAAAGTGTTCCAAGAGATTATATTGAAATCATTACACACATGTATGAGGGTGTGGTAACGAGTGTGAGAACTACTTGTATATGGACATATGAGTTTTCAATGACCATGGGTTTGCATCAGGGGTCAACCTTAAGCCTTTCTCTCTTTACACTAATTATGGAAACAACAATTATAGATGAGTTAATTGCTCATTTTTAAATGAGGTACCTTGGTGTATGTTATTTGCAAATGATATAGTGTTTGGTGGAAAAACCAAGAGAAGATGTGTAAATGCAAAACTTGAGAAATGGCGGCAAGCTTTAAAATCCAAGAGCTTTAAAATTAGTTGTAAAAAGGACAAAATATATGGATTGCAACTTCAGTGGGCATGTGTAAAGAGCAAAAACTATTGTGCCAATTGAAGCTCAAGAAATACTACAAAGAGATTCATTCCGATATGTTGGCTCAATAATTATTATGGATGGAGAGATTGAGGAAGATGTTGAGCATAAGACAAAGGCAAGATGGTCGAAGTGGAGACTTGCTTCTAGGGTGCTTTGTGATTGGCGTATACCAACAAAGATTGGAACAAAGATTTTTACAAGACAACGACTAGACCAACTATGAACTATGGAACGGAACGTTAGCCATTCAAGAAGCAACACATGCACAAAATGAGTGTAGCGGAGATGAGAATGTTGTGTTGGATGTCTCATAAAACTAGGAAGGATAGAATCATAAATGAGAACTTTAAGAGTATTTAGGGATTTAGGTGAAAAAAAACAGAGAAACACGTCTAAGATGGTCTAGACATGTCCTACGTAGATCAGCATCAGTGTGGTGAGGAAAAGTTTTTTCTATACAAATTGATGTCCCACCAAGGGGAAAGGGTAGGCCAAAGAGGATGAAGATGGAAGTAGTTAACAATATATCTTAAGTGCAACCTATACAAGGATTTCACAAAGGATAGATCGGAATGAAAAAACATAATTCATGTAGCCAACGCTAACATAGTTAGAACAAGGCTTCGAGATGATGATGCACAAACGCATGCGCATGCACACACACAGAGATTCTTTTTCAATTCCTCATGCACCAATGAAAGCAGTGCCTGACACAACTCTTGGAGCTGATAAATGAGCCTTCCACGAAGCAAACTGCTGTGGAGTTTCTCCATTATATATGTGACATTATGCATGCAATCTAGACTGGCCAAATTGCAGTGCCTCATAGCAAGAATGCATGAGGTTAAGGAACTTCCTTGAATGGGCCAAACAAAAGTAGCTCGCAGAGTGGTCGATTCTGAAACATGACAAATGCGTCTATCACCAAGCCAAATTGTTTGGTGATTCACCATCACATGTGCCAATATCAACCAAGAATGTCAAATCATGGTCTAATGCGAAGTGTTTCCTAAATATGCTGATTATAGGATCCTAAGTTCTAATTCAAGGTAATTAGATGGAATGCTAAGAAGAAAACTTGGAATAATTTGGTGAGGACCACACAATGAGCTTGATTTTGGTGCTTTTTCCATAAAGGATGGACCAAGATTTTTGCAGCCTGAATTGGCTTGCCCTGTCTTGAAAACAAATAGACAAATGGGCACCTGATAGGTTTTACACCGGCTAGGCGGTGATGATGAAGGATATGAAGTATCTACCATGAAATTTTTATCACTAGACGTATCTATTCTGACTGAAAATTAGTATTGTACCATCCTCACATGACTTCGATGTTGCAAGTTAATAAAGTCTTTACTCGCTTAACAGAACCTCTGTTGTGCTCTTAGCTATAGCATTTTCAAGATAAAACAACGATTAACTCTTAAGAATTATGAAATGTCCTGGTAGAGTGTTTAAACGCCCCACTATCGGTAGGTCCTTTAAAAAGCGGTTTCGAAAGCATTGGAGAACGGTAATAGGTTTAACAATGCTAAGTGATCAGCCAAATACTTGAGAATCACAAAGTAGAATAATGTAAAAACAAACCTGTAAAGGCTCAGGACACTCACGACCCAAATAATCAGACAAGGTTTCATCATTATCTTCAAGTTCGTCCCCACCAGTGAACACCACAATCATGTAGTCAGTAATTTTCTTACCAAAGAAATTTCGCAAGCTCTCAAGTGCAGCTTCTTCTTCTCTTGAAAAGCGTGTCCTAACTGAAAAAACCATGAGAACAGCATGGATCCCATCCTTGGCCAAATCAATACATTTGACTATCTCTTTGCCAATGAAGTCAGATCCCGGAGAAAAATCAAATAGTCCTGCAAAGACATTGACACATTAGCGCCCCTTTTATAATAAATGAAAATATTTTTAGTTCATGACAAGACTAAAAACTATAAAACTAACAAAGTCAGGCAGAAGAGAATATATTTATTTATAGGTAACAAGGCCTGAACCTGCAACCTCATGGTTGCAACAATGACCGCATTTTACCTGTGTTGCTGGCTCTTGTTCTTTTCTTTTCCGTTTCCCCCCCTTTTTTCACTGATTAATACTTACACACCCCAACACACACTACCCATGTCCCTAACCAACGAAGACACGACAAGGGATCAATCCCAGGTTGTTTTTGCGAAGAGGGAATGCAAACATACTATAGCACTCCACATTTAGCAAAGGAATCAGTCACCTCAAAAGACTCGCTTCCTTACATGAGGAAAGAAAGATGTTCATTCAATTCCAAGATTCAAGATCTCACCATAAAATGGATCCATGTCTTTACAATTCCTTGATCTCATATACAACCATTAGTGATTCTCTGCTACAAGTATGTTCATGGCTCAACAAAGGTTGATGAGGGGGGAAAACAGATGATGATTCTTTAATCAGTTTGTCATGTACTTGAAATAATAATACAGTAGGAAGTTATGTGGTATGATAGACAATTATCTATTTTTAATTTCTTTCACTGTAATCAAGCTGAATCTTTGATGGCTGTAATTACGTTGATTGATTACAATTAATGTCCCTATAAAATACTTTGTATCTGTAGTTATGTACCGTATAAGGAAAGAATGATGAGTACATAGAGGTGCCTCCCACATAAATCATCTCATGCTCTCCATTATCCTCCATTCTTTCTCAACAAATACAAAGCTATGGTCACAAACTGTGAGAGAACATCTACATAGATAGGTGCAGCTTGAGAAACCTTGAAGAAAGATTCACCACCGCATGTTTATGTAAATTTTAACAAAGGCATTGTTTGAAAGTCAAAATACAGAGAGCAAGCTATAGCAAGGAAGGTAGTTCTAGTCTTCGGACAAACATGAAGATGCCAACGAAAGCACCATGGGATAAAAATATTAACTGAAATCTTCATCTTTGATGTGCTTTTTAAAAGGGAAAATATTTTTGTTTAATTCTATGAAGAAACTGCAAGCTTGATATTAGCTCTGCCCATTACTTGAATAATTCCATTAAAATAATAACATATACCATGGACAAATAGCATGTCAGTAACAATGCCCATTAGCAGTTATGATATGAGAAAAGAACAAGTGCAAAGAATTACCAAATGGAAATGATCTTACCAGGAGTGTCTATAACATTAATCGTATGGCCGTCTTTCTGAATAGTGCTTTCAATTTCACAAGTGCTTGTGACACCAGAAGAACTAGCTCTCGACTTGAAGGCCTTCCGTCCGAGGATACTATTACCAGTTGCACTTTTCCCATTGCCAGTTCGTCCTACTAAAACCACAGTACTAGCAGCATTGGCTGGAACTGTAAACTCCCAATCACTATCAATCAAGCTTCCACCCATTGTGTAACTAAAGCAAGATCAATTACCTGCGATAAACATTAAATTTTAATGGAAAAAAAAAAGCAAAACATTAAAACAAAAGGTCAACATGATTCTCTTTCCTGTGGTTGAACACGAAAAGATTAGTATATTTGCAGATATGCATGATCGAATACAAATGGCACTAGTGTAATCTGGTAAAAGCTTTCAGATAAAATAACAGCTAAGTTGCCCTCCCACCCTGACATTTCCATAGTTATTAACTGCCAAATGCATGCAATATTGGCATGCATTTGCATTTGCTCCAAACTAAGCAAACCAGATATATAAATTCATTACTCTTGAATCATCAATGTAGTTTGGTTCGCTAACTCCTAATTTTAACCTTAACAAATTGCACTTGCCATGCAGGAATCAGGACCACATGACTAGAATTTCTGAGATGATATGAAAAGGGTCGAATAGGAATATAATATAAATATATATAATATCAAATAAGATTAGGGGCTGTTTGAATGTCCCAAATATATTGTGTGAGTGAGGAGTGAGATTCTTTTGTGACAAAAATTTATTTTATGCAAAATCAATTGAGGCAAAAACTGAATGAAGAGTGGATGGAAGTTCATATAAAAGTTTTCCTATTTCCACACTATCCATACTGAGAAGGCAATGGATACATATCCATTCCACCATAAACCATCAAATTACTTGCAATTTGGTGAATACTACTTTAAGTAAGCCATGTAAAATTCTTTGTACATTAACAAATCAGAGCCAAGAATTGAATCAATTGACCACACACCACAAATTGAATCAATTGACCACGCAAACTAAGTGAATCAATGCCATAATTGATGGAACAGTAAGTGAATTGATGCCATAATTGAACGAACTAGTGTTGAACCATTCCAACATATCGAAATTGTTCCAAAACCAAATCTAACAATAACAACCTCAACATCTCCCCATAATCACCCATTGCACTTTTTTGTAATTTCACTTCTTTTATTCCTTTTACTTTGGGGATCAATATACATTACAATGTGTTTCCTTCATTGTCCTTTTGCTAGGCAACTGTGAGGCTATTTCCCCAAGGTTTGTCAAATTATGTGGGCGTTACCCGGTAATCTCATGGATCTCTCAGATCAATCCGTGGCACTTCGGATTCTCAACCAGACGAGTGAATAACAGTCCAATTTTCCAAATTGAAAAAAAAAAAGAAAAAAAAAAGGAAGGGGGGTGTTAGAAGCCTAAAAGGTGATCAATTTGGGGAGCATCTGTTTATCAGATGAGTAACACCATCAATAGACCACTGTCCAGAAAGTTGGACAGATCAAACAATCACACCAATCCAATAGGAATGGGTCAATATTTTCCATTACATCCCAACTGGCAAATATTTTTCTCATACACCCCACTTTCTAAATCCTTTCCAATCACAGATAGTTTACAACCATGGCCAATCCAAGATATGGGTTACCCCAAAAACGATCAGGAATGTAATTCTGTCATAAACTGATAAAAACACAATAACATCAGATGAAAATTGAAGAACAAGAGGGCATATAATCAAAGACGATAGATTAGCTTACAAAGTACAAACTAACAAAATTAGAGAAGACAAGGAATCATTATAAGATGAATTCAATCAATCAAACATGATAATTCATATGAAATTGCAAACTTTTCTCACTTTTGGGTCCAATTTTTCTTCAGAAATAAAGAGACAGAGAGTAAAGATTACGGCAGTACGAAGGAACGAAGACCCTCGGCTGAAGAGTTGGTATATGATGCCTCCAGCCGAACATCTAGCCAAATAACTCGGGCCCTGTGTGTGGGTACCATGATTGGTGCTTATCACATTAACCTTTGTGGGGCCCACTGCAGACCTTCCCTGGCCAAAACTTTTGGAGTCAGGATCAGGATCAGGATCGGCTGTTATCATCTACACCGCTCTTTCATTATATTATTTATTATCTTACTTTACTACGAGAGATAAGGTGGAATCTCACAT
The DNA here is from genome assembly GCA_012931725.1 of Litsea cubeba. Lineage (NCBI taxonomy): Eukaryota > Viridiplantae > Streptophyta > Magnoliopsida > Laurales > Lauraceae > Litsea > Litsea cubeba. The sequence continues at coordinate 119,247,029 of CM022945.1, forward strand.
TTAAGTTGTGGGTAATGGATATAGATGTGACTTAAATGTGAGGACTCCACCTTATCTCTTATAGTAAGGTGAGGGCATCTCTCAGAGAAGCATCTGCATCTCCCTTCAAAAATATAATCTATTCACTTTATAGACGAGGTGTTTTGATAATTTAGAAAGTGTATCTCATCTTTTTATAAAAACCTTAAAAATAAGGTGTTTGGATAACTTATAAACTATTTTATAATATCACATTTTTCTCTAAAAATCTTAATATGAGATTATTTTAAGGATATGTAGTATAAAATAATCTTTTATTAAAAAATCTTTGATAAATACGAATGGAGAGTTTTAATACCATTGGAGAGTACACGATCAGTTTTAATATTAATGATTCTTATATGAGTGCAACTATGACTCTCAACAGTGATTACAAATTTAACGTGGGGTCTTATAGCCATATCGCGATTACATAGTCATGGTTAACTATCATATTAAGTGGGTCCTACATATGTCAAACTAGGGGGCTTTCGCCGTGATTACTAACATTAGGTAGGTCTCATACTCAAAAATTAGCCGGGTCCATATTGACTGCTAAGATTGAATGGTGTGATTGTAATTATTAGCATGCAGTTATTAAATGGGTCTCACTATTTGATAACTCTTCTAATATTAATATAACTATCAACATCAAATGGATCCTACAATGATTTCTGATAGATGCATTCATCAATAATGACGGACATTAGATAAGATTTAAAAAAAAAAAGCCCACTTTTGCTGATAATAACCATTGGATTAGAACTTACAGGTGTGGATAACATGGGGCCCATTCTAATTTATGATAGTGGTGGTGTCATCTCGATCTCTTATCAGGAGCGTATAAGATAAATGGTTAGAAGAGATATAACCATACAATTATTTTATGCCCAGATCCAATGAAGATGAAGAGCCCATAAATTGCCCAGATCCAATGAAGATGAAGAGCCCATAAATTCATGGTGGGCGTTCATTTGGTGTGTTTTCATTTCATAGTGTGGGCCCACCATTGTCCACTGGGAATCAGATTTTGCATACGTATAATGTGATCTTCGACTGGACGACCATATATGTGGGGTCTACATTTAGGTCATGCATGGCAATTAAATCCTTGCAGGAAAATATTTTTTATTTTCTCACGTAGAAAATTCATATTTGACAATTGTAATAAGGGGTGGTAAAATAATGACCCGACCTACTAACATGGCTCGTGTTTGACTCCGCTAAACCCAACCCACAACAACATAGGTTGTTCATGCATCAAGTTTTCTTGACCTGCATGGTTGGGTTAGGGTTAACTCATATGACCCTTAAACATTTTTTTTTTTTTTTTTGTTTCGTCCCACTCTCCGAGAGCACATTTGGTATACAGTGAGGAATCTATAAATTTGAGAAGTTTTCACATACCTTGGAATGAGGATTCTTCACTAAAGATTTGTATAGTTGAAGATTTCACATTAATATTGATGTGTACTGGAAAAACCCCGTGCTATGCACGGACCACGGACCACCAAATGCACAGACTGATATGAATTATTTTTAATAAATTTATTAATTAGTAAACTTGTGAGTCTTTCTTTTTGTTGCTAATTTGATCTTTATTTTTTTTTTCAAATGTTTTATTATTTAGGTGAGGCATGCCTTGATTAAGAAAGATTAAATGATCATCGACCTAACAAATTGACCTAATATATTTAAGTGGGACCCAGATGAATGTGGTCCACCATCTTTATTCTAACCGTCCATAAAACCATATGATGCGGGCCGGGACCCATTAATTGATTGATAAAGATCAAATGATCATAGACCTCACAAATTGACCAAATGTAACCTATTTAAGTGGGACCCCCAAGATGAATGGGGTCCACCATCTATATTCTAACCTTCCATAAAACCATATGATACGGGTTGAGACCCGTGAATTGCTTGATAACCTATTTAAATGGAACCCCCCAGATGAAGAGGGTCCATCATCTATATTCTAACCGTCCATAAAATCATATTATGCGGGATGGGACCCATGAACTAATTAAGAAAGATCAAATGATCGTAGACCTAACAAATTGACCAAATATATTTAAGTGGGACCCAGATGAATGGGGTCCACCATCTCTATTTTAACCGTCCATAAAATCATATGATGCGGGCTGGGACCCATTAATTGATTGATAAAGATCAAATGATCATAGACCTCACAAATTGACCAAACCTAACCTATTTAAGTGAGACCATGATGAATGAGGTCCATCATCTCTATTATAACCGTCCATAAAACCATGCGTGCGGGATGGATCCCATGAATTGATTAATGTAGAATTCCAAAATATAAATTATTGGTTTGTTGGTTTGAGATATAGATCCTCCAATTGGTGATGCTAACATATTAATCAACATTAAGATTCATTTTGTTCATATTGTGCAAAAAAAAATTAAAAAGAGAATAACTTTTAAAGACTTCAAATCAACGTTAACTATAATTTGGTCACATTGAAATTGGCCCACCCTTAATCCAAATCTCGATCAAGATCAACCCACTCATTTGTCTTTAATACACCAGGTGGGCCATCTCCATTGGGCTAAAAGGGAAAGACCAATTTTTTGGAGGAAGTTATTGGCCAGTTAGTTTAGAGAGAGGATAGTGGAGAGAGTGGAGAGAGTGGAGAGAGAGAAGACCTGTCTTCATATATGCTAGATAGTGAGGGATGGAAATTTGGAGGCTTGTGGTTAAAAGTAGGGGGAATACATTCCCATAGTTATATAGATTATTATTTTTTCTCAAAAAAGATGAGATCTTTCCAATAGAATAAAAAAACCATAAGATAAAACCAATACAAAAGATCAGATCCGTTGTGGGCCTTAATTTACTCATAGACGTTTGTGAGAAAAATTGATTTTTGAAGGTGGGCAATGAGTATCTTTTGTGAATACATTTAATTAGAAATGAGCCCATCTGGTGTGGGCCTTAACTTTCCCATTATTCATTGATGAGCCCCACTTGAATGAAATACATTTAATTATAAATGAGTCCCATTATTCATTGATCAGCCCCACTTAAATGAAATACATTTAAGTAGAAATGGGCCCCATAAATGGGCTCCATCACTTAGAAATATAGAACATCTGGTGTGTTGGCTTATTTAGGAATCTCATGGAGAGATTTTAGGCTTTTGAGTGGAAGATGATTCTTCATGGAGGGATTTTAGGTCTTTTGAGTGTGTAATAGATATAGAGATTTTAGGAATAAGGGCAACTCCGGAAATGGCATTGCAAAAAGTTTGAGGTTGCGCCAGGTGTCTTTATGTGAGGAAGAATACCTCCCTATAGTAATATAGATAGATTGAATATCGAAACATAAAACTGAGAAAATATATTAAGGTGCGTAAATCCATAAAAATGAGGATTTCCAAATCTTATGGGAAAGTTTGGATTGGAAAATCCTCAAAAATGAGAATTTTCATTGGTCCAAACCCTCGAGGATTTACAATTGCATAACGTAGGTTTTCTACAAATTTTTGGAAATAAAAAAATATTTTATCCGAAAATTTGGTTGCCAAACATGACCCAAAACTTTTCCATGATTTTAGGATTTTTAGATTTTGGTTTCACGGGCTCTACTCTCCACCAAATGCTTCTTGCATACCACCACTTTCTTAAAACTGTAATTTTGCAAACTATATTTCATTCACTGTGTTTTTTATAGCAAGCCATTTCACATACCAAAAGAAAAGACAGCCAATTAGAACAGTTTTTCCTTTGCAAGCTGTCTCCACTTGTTCTTGCAAGTCCTTTTTCTTTCATTCCATGTATGGCTTTTGATTGATTTTTTTTTTGTTTGATGGAAAAATGATTACATATAATAAAAAGAACAAAGCATCAAAATATACATCAAGAAAAAGCAAAACACAGGACAAAAGTACACTCAGTACACCTAGTTAGATGAAGAGAATCATCTGAAGTTCCTTGGTACTTGCCATTTGAGAAGAGTTATATGATGCAACCCTGTTCTTGAAATAGCTACCATTAAGATCTAGACTCTTCCTAGCCATAGATGTATAGATAGGGAATGTGATTGTAGAGGTATCGAGGCAGGCCCGGCCCTGAGCAAGGGTGGGAGGTGCGGCCGCCCAGGCCTATTTTTCAGGGGAGGCCCAAAAATCGAAAAACGTTTCCACTCCCGACGAACCTTGAGCTTTTCCAGCAACGCCTCGTTTCTTCCTGCCTAGAATACGAGCCTCAGATGCAGCCATTAATCTTCTGATCATTCTATAAATCCATGCCCAAGATGCCATTATTATTTATTAAGCAAATGGTCTTCAAGTACCTACTACCTCATCTCCCTTCTCCTATTTTGGAATTCATCACTTGGCGAGCCAGGCATATTGCTCGCCCTCGTTGAAGCTCGTCTTTGCTGTAGAAGACACAGTCGCTGGCCGGATCTCCATTCTCTAGGTGGCAGGTACGCTGTATCCTCTTCGTCTTCGTCAAGCACTCAAGCTATTTCCCCTTTCTCTCCATTTTTCTCTTCATTTTGTTTGAGATTGTCTCTTATATGCGAAGAGGGCTTAATGATGTACACTGTGTGGCCAGTGGCCCTCTTACTTTAGGCGTTGATGAATGATGAGAAATAACGAATGTGAGGGTGATGCAAATAATGATTGTGAGGCCCACTTCTTTAAAATGAGATAATTTCTAGAATTTTTTATTTCATTGTTTCCTTTAGACCTTTAGAGTTTAGACATTATGTTTTAAATTTTATATATGGTACATTTGAAAACCAAAACGAAAGAACTGAGAGAAGATAAACGAAGAAGAAGCACAGCACAGTAAAGGAAACAGAGTAACTTTTTCATTATTTTAAAATAAGTCCGTTTTTAAAGGTATCAAATCTCACTGGGAATCATCTGAAATGAATTCAAATGAACCCGAGCTAGAAGAGAAAATTGATCACAATTTGATCCGTTTTCTATTGAAACTGAAATCAACGAAAAATTCCATCATTGGAAAAATCTCATAAAATCAGAATTACAAATAAGTCCCTTTTTATAGAAAATACCCTGTTTTTCATAAAATGGCATTTCAAATCAATATGGCTCCAAAACAAGAAATGTCCAACACAATTCCAGAAATTCATTGATACCAATAATTCCATATTATCTTAACTTATAGTTAATTTAACACATTAATCAATACTAATTAATAACTAATCATGAAAAGGAAAATACGATTTTTGTTTGCTTGTTTGTTTGTAGATATGTGAATTCACATGAGTTGAACTTTCTCTTTGCAGGAATTCTTTTAAGCTCTATTTGACTGCAAATTTGGAAATATCAAGTTTGTTGTTATTGAGGGGGATTTCTCAAATTTCAGGTTATGTTGTTCTTTGTTTATTTTTTTAAGTATTAAAATTGCATTAGTTTTACTTGTACTGTTTCTGTTTTCAAGTAGCAATGTTCCCTAAGAAACAACCATCTGGAAGTCAAAAATGAATGAGGCCATCACTAAGTGTGTATGTATATATATATATAGAGGTATAATTTTTACTCTTGCCCTGGGCCCTGAAAAATTCAGAACCGGCCTGATCAGAGGGTTCTATTGGAGGCATCTACTCCACTCCTCTGCTGCTACTGATATTTTTTCTTTGACGAAAGGAGGGAGGTAGCATCTCAATACTGACTTCTCAAAAAAAAAAAAATTCTCAACACTGTAAATAAAACATATGACAACTTTGAGAGAAAGTCAGCCAACTCATTTTGCAAGTTGTACGGGTCAGGGCGGGTTGACCCTCACCCAGTGCCGGTTGGAGATATCTAACCTGTTTTAAAAATGAGTGGGATATAGGTTTGGATTCAAAATGTTAGTCTAAACTTTGACCCTACCCATTTGGCACCCTAAATTTATAAATCCCTGAAGATTTGGACTAGTGATCTGACCACTTACCCGGTGAGCCAAAACATGAATCCTGCAAAAGGCTCTCTAGTATCTAAGACTTCTAGTTCTCTACTTGGTTTTGTGCGGTACACTCGTTTTACCATATATAAGAGAACTTTAGTCATGTTTAATAGTTTAAGTCTTTTGAAAAAAATATTTTTGGAAAATCCACGGTTTGCAATTATAAATCTCTAGGACTTGGGCCATCAAATATCTTCATTTTTTAGGATTCTCCTATCCAACCCTTCATGGTTGTGGAAATTCTCAGCTGAAAGTCGGACGCAATAAAATCCTCAAATTTGTATATTCTTCATCTATTATTGACGCGATGTACAGAATTCTCATTCGTCGGCTATATAAATCCTTTATAAGAGAAACCCTATTCTAGGGACGATGAGAACTACTCAAACATATAAATTTCTCACTTGTTACCAAACATGGCCAAGGAATTACTAATGTCCGCATTGAAGTTTTCATGAGGATGATACTCAATTTTATTTCCTAGAATTGACGAATTTAATAGAGTAAGATAGGAAGGCAACTTGAATAGCTTGGATCAATCCATAAAATAAAGGGTAAATTAGGGAGAGATTCCTCAGTACCGTGTTATAAAGTCTCTAGTACAGAGACTTAATGTTTAAGGCCTAGAGTCCCTTGCGCATGGTATTAATTCAAGCGGTGGTCCCTAAGCACGTGACATTAGATTTTTTATGACTCATTTACTCTTCTAACCATTTAAATGGGTGTGTGGTCCCTAAGCATGTGACATCAGATTTTTTTTATTACTCATTTGCTATTCTAACTATTTAAATGGGTGTCATGCAATTTAAATATGGGTTTTAACTCCAACTCACTGTCTTTCCCCGATTATTTTTCAATTTAAATGTAGTAAGATGCGTTTTCGATCAAATTTTAAGTTGTAAATTGGAGGGAACAACAATTGATGAAATTTTGCCTAGCGTGGCTTGCTTGGTGCTGCTTTTTTGTGTCCTCTTCCCTCCTTTGGGTGCTTTTGGCTGTCCACATACATATACAACTCAGATAAATTGATATCAAACTCATCCCAGTACAAAAGCAAAGTCAAATAAAATCATAACAAATTTATTTAAATTCACTTCAAACACAGATAATTTCATATTAGATTCGGATAAATTTTTATCAAAGCTAGATAAATTCAAACTAAATCTAGTCAAACCAAACTAAATCTATAATCTTATATCAAAGTGACATAACTGGTTTTCAAATTAGTTATGATTTCAAACACAGATAAATTCATATAAACTCACGCCAAAGTCAGATAAGTTGACATCAAAGTTACATAAATTCACAGCAAACTCAGATAAATTCACTTAATTCGTATCAAACTCAGATTAATTCAAAGCAAAAATAAGTAAATTCATATCAAACTTAGATAAATTAATACCAAACACAAATAACATCATACCAAAGTCAAATAATATTATGCCAAAGTCAGATAACACATACAAAACTCAGATAACACATAAATCAAAGTTAGATAAATTCATACCAAACACAAATAGCATCATGCCAAAGTCAGATAACACATACAAATCTTAGATAAATTCACAGCAAACTAAAAAAAAAAAATCATTTAAAACCAAGTTGAATATATTTTAAAGTCAAATAAAATCATGTGAAATCCAGGTAATTTCATACCAAACTCATATTATTTCATAAGAAACTTAGATAAAATTATTTCAAAGTCGCATAAATTCATTTGAAACCTTGTTTAATTGATAACAAACGTAGTTAAATTGAAATCAAACTTAGAAAAATCATGTAATATACAGATAAATTTATTTAAAGTCATATTTAATTGATCACGGAGTAAGATAACTTCACATAAAGCTTAGATAAATACATGTTAAAGTCAAATAATTTTATATCAAGCTCGGATAAATTCAAACCAAAACTTAGATAAACTTATGTTAAACTCAATTAAGTTCAAGTCAAGATGATTCGGTTGCTCAGGTAAGATCGCCATGTGTATGGTAGAGAAATTAAGTGGACGAACACAATTTGCATAAATTTAGGTGCTTAGATTTCGGAGTGTATGACGGAAGCGGTACGTGTTTGGTGACTATAGAGTATGTAAAGAGATGACGTTTTTGTCTTTTTGACTCATTAAATGTTAAAAGGGGACCGCTGCCTCTATGAGAAAATAACCTGGACCACAGGCTATAAAACGTACTGTTGGGGGACCTGCCGCCAAATGCTCCTAAAATAAAAGCCCCATGTAGAAAGTCATCTGAAATCTTCATGCGATATCAGCGTGCGATTAGTTTTTTTTCAAAGAGAAGGCTATGATTTGGCCTTATCCAATATGAAGATATGAAATGGATAGTCAAAATGAAATATATTGATCATCCATTTCTTGGCCTTACTAGCATCATAAAATTGATCTAAAGTTTTGCATATGACTCTCTCGAAAGCCAAATTAAGGTATCTTAAAACTCTATTTTCATCACATCCATATTATAGTTTTCTTATCCTATTATAATTCAATTTGACAATTGAAACTCTCAAGACTCCAATTTGGCTATTTTCAAATAAGAAGAGTTCTGAACTATCTAAATTCTTTAAGCTATTTATAAATTTCTCAGTTTTTCTGCATTTTATTCCAATATTATTGTGATTTTAATAATATGGCGGCATTCAGTTTGTATTTAGCGCCGAAATACATATTAATTATGTGGTTTGTTTTTTCAATGTATGAAGGATTAATTTGCAATGATCATTAACTTAATTTTTTGTTTTGTCTATTTATACAATATATAAGTGTTTAGTTTATCAATATATTGGCGTTTAATTTGATTGGAATGGAGAACAAGATTGGTGTAGTTGATTCAACATAATTGGAATAAGGCTTTGATAATGATGATGATGATTGACATTTAATTTATAATGTATAAAAATGAAATTTACCTTACTTTAATATAATGGTGTCAAGGGCTAAGATATCCTCATGGACCTTATATTTTAAAAGACCCCTAATTCCTAACATGTTCTTATGGACCTTATATTTTAAGAGACCCCTAATTCATAACATCCTAACATGTTAGGAATTAGGGGTCTCTTAAATATAAGGTCCATAAGGATATCTTAGCCCTTGACACCATATGCATGAAAATCAGAGTGGGTATAGGCTGATAGCATCGTTAGAGAGGGGGATTTGGGACATTTAAAATGTCAGGTCCACATGCTGCAAAGGCCCACATGGATGTATGTAAATCAAGGTGAGTATGCTAATGGAAATATTAAGATAGGGATAAGGGCCGGGCCGGGGCTCTTAAAAACCAGGTGCACGACATGATCTGAGCCCTTGGTTCCATGGGTATGAAAATCAAGGTGGGCATGCTCTTGGAAATGTCAAGGTGGGAATTAGGGGCACTTCAATTATGAGGTCCATGAGAAGATCCTAGCCCTTGGTGTCCTCCATGTATGAAAATCAAGGTGGGTAGGCTGATCAAAACATTAACATGGGGATTAGGGGCTGATCAAAATATCAGGCTCATGAGAAGATCCATACCCTTTGGGTTAGGTTCCCAAAACTCAATGATCATAAACCTAACAGTGCTTAATACCTCTTTATATTGCCATGTACTTGTTGGGCCCTTCATATTATAATCATTTGTATATTCTCATTAAACAACATATATTTTTTGCATATTTTTTAATCAATTACATGAACCTTTATTTTTTAATTATATATATTTGAAATCTATCATTATTAGGAGCTGCAAAAAAAAAAAAAAAATCCTTCTATTCTTAAATGAGAATTGAATTTTTTTTTCTAGCAACATACACCCTGAATTTGTATAAGATTTTTACTTTGTTTTTTTACTTTCTATATTCTAATTATAGTTTATAATTTTAACCCTAACAATATTGCTTCCTAATTTTATTTATATATATACATGATTGTGCTTTAAGCACAGGTGGTTAAGCTAGTTTTACATGTTAAACATTTGCAAAATTTATAGTTTTATGAATATTTCTAATATTATTTCTTTAATAAATACCCAAACAATTCAATATATCAACACGAATAGATAATACAAGCTATACATTGAGGTCTTGGCCTTGACCAATACATAGTCTCAAATCTTGTTTTAAGACAGCTTATAATTGAGTTCGGATCCCCTATTGCATCTTTATAGGCTTGCCTTGCTTGAAATTCTACTGTGGAGCTCACATGATGATAATATGGACCGTTAATTTTGAATTGCATCCCCTCCAGTGACATATCCTCAAATTTCACTTCAATTAAAGTTTGTCCTACCATTAGATTGTGCACATGAATGATATGATAGCGTAATTAGCATAGTCCTAATCCAACGGTAGGACAAGATCCTATTGAAGTGACGTTGGAGGTTTTATTACTGGAGGGGATGAGATTCATGATAAATGGTTTGAATTGTCATCATGTGAGCCCCCCATAGTGGAGTTTGCAAGCATTTGTTACGGCCTTACCGGGAAAGCTTCCAGTAGACACAGTAGAGGATCCATACTCCTTATAATTAGTCCGATGTTGCCCACTCAACGAACAACGGCTTTGGGATTTTATTTTGATAATAAAGTTTTTTTTTTTCCTTTTGCTTGATTGGCCGAGTAGCCAATTTTCCTAAATCTATCTGCTCATTGATCAATCCCTAGGCCATATGGTGAGAGCGGAAGTCTTACTAACGACGACCTTCTTATACAAGTCTTTTTTTTTTCTATTCTCTGAATTGGGCTACTAGTTAAAAGTGATACTTTCAGTTTGAAGAACAAAAATTAATCCATAGTCAAGCTCAACCACGAACGTGATGGCCATGCAAGTTTCCTATACACAAAAAAAAAAAAAAGTCCAAACTCAAAAGTGGAGAGCTAAGGTGATCATATTAACTTTTGAAACAAAGTCCCAGCTTTGAACTCCCACACTTGCAGGTGTGACTTCATGTCACAAAGAGCAATGAAGCGCCCTTCATTATTGCACTTAATTCACTGGGCCTAAATCAGTTTGACTCAGTTTTTAATTGGACTGATCAGTAGGATTGCTATTAGGCTGGGCCAGACAAACCATTATGGGCTAAGAGATAGTTATGGTCCATTACCAGCGGTTGTGCCAATGGGTCAAACTCTAGCCAGTGAGCCCATTGGCTTGTGGATATTGCAAACTTTTTTTTTTTTGTATCCAAACGGGCCAAATCTAGGGGGTTGGGACCCAATAGAGAGCCCTCGCGTACACACGGGAAGGTAGCTCGCTCAAGTGGGAAAGAGGCCAGTACAAGCCGGAAAAAAACTCATCCAAATGAAAAAAGAGTCCACACAAACGAATTCCGGACAGCCATTGTTGTGGATATTGCAAACTTGAGTCAAGCATAAGTAGACACCTGATTAATATGGGGAATCTGTTGTCTTGGGAAAATGGAGAAAAAGGTTGCCACAGTAAGAAGGAATGCCTTGGAAATGTATGCCAGGGACCCATCAACCCATAGAAACAACCCTATATCTTGTTTTGGTCCGTTATGTTTCTTCTTTCCAACTGTGGCTATAATTGGAGAAGGAGCCACCTTTCATCCAAGGAAGGTTGTTAGCCACCTTTCATCCAAGAATGGTTGTTGGCTAAAGCTTAAAAAGAAAAGGAAAGTTGTTGGCTGAAAAGCTAAGGCTGTGGTCCTGTGGAGGGATTAGACCATTTATTTGTATGCAGCACTTGCTGCCCACAGATTCCAGGTTGGTCCTCAGTTCCTCCACTATTAGTTTCAGTGGGGTCCACTCATAGCACTTAAATTGGAAATTGGGAACTACTCATTCTTAAAACCCATTTCCCATTAATAAACTATATCATCATATATAGATTAAATTCCTCAGGCCGAATCATCACAAGATGGATATGAAGGGTGAAGGATATGAAGTGGAGATGTAAATGCAACTTTATCTTTTTCAAGATTTGATCTATTCGTATGATGGTTGGGTCTTCGTTTCTCCTTTATAAACTTTCCATTGAAGGAGGGATTGTTTCATTCTCAATATTAGTTGCAAACCCAATATTAGTTGCAAACCCAATATTAGTTGCAGACCCGGGATTTTCGTTTAAGTGGAGCGGACTCAAATAGGTAGTTGGGTTATGGGAGTGGACCTAGCATTTCCATGTGAGATTTGGGGGTGAACCCAAGAATTTGATGTGGATTTTAAAAGTGGAGCGAAAATATTCATATAGGTTTTGAAAGTGGACCCAAGCCAACAGGGGCGACCGCCCCCAAATGATTGTATGTAGGTCCACGATGATTGTCATCTATGGATCTTTAGTTCTGTTTCTTTAATTTAAACAATTGCTAGGAATATATTTTAGAAACTCACCATATGGCAAATGGTATAGAGTGGTTGTGTCCAAATTAGTTTGAGCATTCAGTTTAACCACGAGGTAAAAAATAAAAAACATATATTAAAATTCATGTTCAATGATCAATGGTGAGTCTAACTAGATCAACTAAATGAAAATTTATGTTAATTGGTCAATGGAGAGTCCAGCTAGATCAACTAAATAAGAATTTATGTTCATTGGTCAATGGAGGGTCCAACTAGATCAACTAATTATTTTTAATGGTTTTGACTGATTTTTCTAAGGTGGTTTGACCTGTTTAGATAGGTAATGAAATTTTTTATAGCAAATTTGGATAATTTTAAAGCACTCTAAATAACACCATCTTTAATAGGATGACTTTCAAGTTCTGCATGTAGGCTGAGACATTCTCACTATATACCAATGTGATAAACAACTAAAAATGTTTAATAACCTAAAAGTGACAGCAACTGGCCCCCCATAAATACAATAGCACACTCAAGAGAGATAAAATTAAACGAGAAAGCCATCTGATGAACTTTCCTCAGTCCTCACACTAATTTATTAATTTAGATTCCTTGATGAACCAATCTGAAATTTATCTAAAAAAAACAAAAAGGAATCTCTGAGAAAAGTTAGGCAAGATTCTATTGGGAAAACAAAGTTAGAATAATAAAATGCGTATGACATTGTAATCAACTTGACAAGCCTTCCAAATACCTTTCCTCTAATGTGAATTAAGCATATAATTAATAATTTTTTAACTTATTAAATATACAGTATATATAACTCCGAGGGGTAGCATAGTTGGTTAGGACAATAGGACCACGTCTCAAAAACCGGGGGTTAAAGTTTTAAACTCGCGTTCTCTCACTGGGGCACTTGCCAAGACAAAAGTCTGACTTTAAGGATAAATAAGAACTTTATGTGCCCAGATAATAGGTAGTTGTCGAAGAGATTGGACACCCTCATCATCAAATATATATATATAGAGAGAGAGAGAGAGCAGGGCTCTCCTAATATGTAACTTACCTTATTCCGAGCTGGAATAGTGCTGGTCTCACAAATTAAAGTTGATTATATCTGTTTTTTACATGATTGAACTGAAAAATCCAATTCTGATTAAATTTATTTTGATTTTGAAGACGATCATCATACAAAAAATAACAATAATCGACTTTAATTTGTGGGACCAATACTGTTTTCAGCTTAGGAGAGCTGGCCTATATATATATTTTGTATATCTTAGTTAGCATTGATTCCGGGATGATTTTGTTTATCAGGATTGCATCTTATACGAAATGAAGAAAAAGACATTGAACTCTAGAAACTGTTATAGTTTTTTTTTGTTTGGATTATTTTTTTCAAAAAGAAAAAAGAATAGTAGATTTTCTTATTCATTTTATCCCCTAAATTGGACATAGGTGTCGTTGCTTTATTTATTTATTTTTTACATGTGCCTTGTGATTGTTTTGTGTGGATGTACAATGAATGTAAATAAAAACACAAGGGTGGTATTTTAAAAATTCAGTTAAACTTACTAATGACAACATAACCTTGTTTATGTTAGAAAATTAAAAAGGTATTTGTATCATGGACAACTGGATAAAATACGTTTCATTCAAAACTATTTTTATTTTTAGCTTACATTTAATAGTTGTCCTCTCGCATTTTAAAGTTTGATCGAAAAAAAAATGTGGAAATAATCAATTAAATAAAAAGGACAAAGAGATAAGGGGATGGAGAAAATGAAATATATCTGATAAAATCATGAACAACTTTACTGTTTGTGCTTTTTTAAAATTAAACCGCATTTATTTAAAAAAGAAGATAGCCAACCTAAAAAAAATTCAATAAGTATGACCATAGCATTGTAGAACTCTTAGGGCACGTTTGGCAACCGGAAGGGAATCTGCAGGATTTAGGATTCCTTTCTTTCAAGGGAGAAGTAAAATTCTTGCCAAGGATTTGCATGGCGAATGATTCCTTGCATTCCACGTTTGGTTGTAAGTGTGGAGACACCGAGGATTTCATCGATCTATGTTTGGTGTTGAACACTAAGGCCCGTTTCTTTACTAGAATTCATAGAATTCATGTCTGGTGGTTGTCTGAGAATTTCAAATCTTGGTATTTGAAATGCTACCAAATTCTGGAATTCTAAATTCGTTGTTTCATTCATGGCCTGAATTCCTATCTTGAGATTTTCATTCATGGCCTGAATTCATTATGTGACAAGTGAGATTTTCAAATCCTACTTGTTAAAGTGGTTTTTCAAATGCTGGGTTTTTTGGAATTTGAAATGCCTGGAATTTCAAATGTCCAGAAATTCTGTGTGAATTCTGGTAATGAAACACAGAATTCCTGACAGGAATTCTGAATTCCCAGACAACATGAATTCCTGTCAGGAATTCTAGTAAGTGAACAGGCCCTAAAATCCGTAGATAATAAACAACCCACCTATTCATTTCAACCTTTTAGAGCAAAGCTCATCTATAGACTAGGTACATTCTTATACGAGGGTGGGCCATGTATATCCATGATTTGATTGTGCCACACTAAATTTATAATTGTTCCTTCCATTCCCACTCAACTAAATTATTGATATGAATGCAAGTTGCCCCGGCCCACAACCATGTTTGCAACTTTAAGCTACAACCTATTGTTCTTTCCTTTTATTACATCGACCACTGATTAATAGGGCAAGGCTAAATATTAATTGTACTCTACTAAAATTTTAAAACCTCTTATATTTGGTAAGGCCATTAGACTGATAGTCATTGCCCCTGTCCTATTTTAGAACAAATGTAAACAAGTTTAATGTTCTGGGAGTTGCAAGGGATGGCCCCTTGACATGGACAAAATCAATGGATTGAGTAAAAGTGCACCTTGAGTCAAGTCAAGCCCGAGCCTGCATGGATGGTCTAACTTACATTAAAACCCATTTCAAAATAGGCATGCATTGCTTGGGCTTTCGGGCTAGGGTTGAATTGTAAATGTAGTTTCTAACACTGGAACTCATGTTCCAAAACCTTATTCCCATTTTACATGTCATTTTCAACAAATACCAGAAAAGATACTTTATGAAAGCCTCAATAAAGTCATGTTTGATAAACCTCTCTCTTAAAAATTAAACACACATCCTCTTTAATCCATCTTCTCAATCAAGTCATCTACTCACAAAGTTTTTTCCTTCTCCATTTTAACACTCAATGAAATATCCCTTCTTGAGGTACAAGGCTTGATAGAACACTATTTAAATGAAGCTTCTTACCAAGCTAGATCAATAGGAGGAGCAAGATTTTCCAGGACAATTGGTCTCCTTCCTTTGTGTTTAGCCTCCTCACTCCTCAGGTATATTGTTGTGTGTGTCTCTCTCTCTCTCATCCTCCGTGAGGAATGCCATGGTTTATGATAAAAACCAGGAAAGTAGCATTGTATGTGAGAATTTTATATGTTGTGTTTTTTTAGAGCTTTTGTATATACCCCCTTTGTAGGATTCGTATATATATAGACATATGAGGTTTTAGTATTTATAAATAGGCTCCTGCTTTTTCTATTTAATACATTTTCATGTCCCCAAAATCAATGTTCCTGATAAAAGTGGGCAGCCACCATCATATTTATGTTGGATTTTTATATAAATGACAGTTTTGACCTTACATTCATTAAACAAAAATGAGTGTATTATTATTTAAAAAATATCATTATTTTATGTTAAGTCCCAATAGTTTTTCTCAATAACTTTATCACGCACATGACCAAGGGTGGACCCAGGTACAAGGGCCAGGGGACTGGAGCCCCCACCCATATCTGAGAAAAGTTTAAACTTTAAGCCCCCCCTCCCTCCGGATATTCTAAAAATTAATATGTTTTTTATATTTGCCCATTCCCTCAATATTTCTTTTACATAGAGCCAAGCAACCCCACCCCCACCCCCCACCCTCACAAATTCTAAAAATTAATATTTTTTTTTGCATTTGCATGTTCCTCCAATATTTCTTTTAAACCCCCTACACATGAAGCATGATCATGTATTTTGTAACTTTCATCAATCCAATGGTGGGTCATGTATGAATTGGTTAAATCATAACCGATTATAAGTACTGGTGTTGATTGTCGTCATGATCAATTTGGATTTAATGAAATGAGCCATATATTGATAAGAAATAATGAATTTGTGTATGGTTATTCTCTCCCACTAGGTGTAATTGTTAATGTTACATGTTTTATAAAAGAATTTGAGTCCAAGCTTTTTGAAACTATGCATATAAGGATAAAAGAGATTGACAAAAGTGTCATTTCACTCGAAAATCCTATGGTGGTAGGAAGACTATTGGTTTTAGGGACACTGAAGATATTAAACTAAAAATGCATAGGCCTATTTTTAAATACTAAAATCTCAGGGGCCTATTTACAAATCCTATAAACCTTAGGTGATATATACAAGAAGCTCTTTTTTATAACCATTTTTCCTTATTTGATGCTGAAGTGGTAATAATGTATGGTCTTAGATTAATGGTCCAAGTATTTAACTACACATTTAATATGTCATGACCTAAAGAGTTGATGACGTATGATTAGGGGTGTAAAAAAGAAAAGGTCTAACCGACCGAACCGAATCGAACCGATGATTAATAATCGTGTTTCATGGTTTCGATTATACTTACGGTTATTAAAATCGAAAAATTGTGATTCTCGGTTCAGTTCCAGTTTTCAGTCTTGACTCACTATTATTAATCGAACCGAATTGTAAAATGCGATTTAGTTAACCATTTCCCAAAACACATGGTTATTACACCGCAATTTAAAAGAAAAAGAAGAAGAAGAAAGGGGGTATTGTGTGATTTTAAAAATTAAATAACTCCTTTGAACTTTTGAACCTTAATCATTGGAACAAAAAAAAAGTGAAGGATTAATGATGTATTTGTTGGAAAAATGCACTTTATTATTTCATTTGTCTATGTAAACATTTTAGCAACTTTAGTATTTTGAAATTATGTAATTTGTTATATAGGGTATTTGGTTTTGACTTCTAAACAAGTATTTTTCATTCTAAGAAATTATAAATATGTATTTTAAGTAACAATTAACCGTAACTGAACCGTCTAATAAGATTAATCGCGGTTCGATTTTTTAGGGTATGGTTATAATTTTTAAAAACTGAAAACTGTAAAATACGATTCGGTTCACGATTTTTCAAAATCACACGATTAACCGAACCGTTATACCCTTATGTATGATGATCTCCTCCCTCCCTCTCACTCCCATCATATATATATAAAGCGAAATGAACCCAATTGAGAAATTAGCCTGATTGTATCCAATTGATTTTGACCACTATAAATTTACTTTGACTGCCACTTTACTTTTGCTAGACTTATTGCAACCCCACTCTTTTTCTTTTTCATGCGTTTTAACTCTAATGTAACTGCTGCTTCTAAAAAAAAACTATGATGTAACTGTTCTATTTATCATAACCTCACATAGTTAATAAAATAACCGCCAAAAACAACCTTGAAGCCCCTAAACCTTTCGTCTCCTCTTCCGTTCTCTTTGTGCGTCATGCAGTCTCATCAACTCTCCTTCTTAAAAAAAAATGTTACATCTGATGTTTTATTTTCCATCTTCTTTTTGTTGCCCCATCTTATTTTCTTTTTCTTGATATAGAAATGTTGTTTAGTAATCTTTTTTTACCAGTTTTGTAACTCTACTAATAGAGTCAAGTGAAGTAAAGTTGATTTTGAAGAAATAATAAAATACAAGTGGGAAAGTGAAGTTTTTTTGTATTTTAGTGGATAAAGGTGATTACTTTTTTACTTTTTTCAAAAAAATATGGAGGGAGATTTAAATTAAAGTATTTTTTGATGTGACATCTTGTCTGAAAGATAGAGGCTTTACTTGACTTTTACTATGTTAGTAAAGTGTCAAACTAGCACAGAGTTTCTTTTGGATTAGCCCTTCACCAAGTATGCCAATATTTTCGATTTGGTTATATTATCCTCTTTTTTTAATAAATATCTAATTTTGGGCATTTGTATCTTTCTTCTTTTGTTTTACTACATCTGGTTTGATGAAAATCAATGAATTTTAGATCCAAGAACCTGGTTTGATGAAAATGCTACATCTGATGTTTTATCTCCCATATTCTTTTTGCTGCCCCATCATATTTTCTTTTTTTCTTGTGTAGAGATGTTGTTTGGTAATCTTCTTTAGGGTCTCTTTTAGATCTGCCCTTCACCAGTTATGCCAATATTTTCAATTTTGTTGTATTATCCTCTCTTTTTTTTAATAAAAAGACCTGGTTTTTAACATTTGTATCTTTCTTCTTTTATTTTACTACATCTAGTTTTCAATAAATTTTAAATCCAAGAAATGGTGTGCTGGAGAATTTTACTTCTGCTGTGAAGGATTGGGACTTGAGAGGATTTTGATTTTGTTGGGATTGGGTGGAATAAATCAGATTTATCTGCAAAAAGTGCTTATTTAATGTTTAATATCTGCATATTTTGCCATATACAAATGTAAATTCAACTTCTGTTGGTTGTGTTTTTATCTATTGGATTCTTATTTTAAGTTTTTGTTTTTTATATGTATATCTCGTTTCTTTTGATGCAGTTATGGATTTCTGGATATAGATTCGTGAATCAATGCTTACATTTTTTTTCTATTTTTTAATGAAATTATGTTGTTTTTTTTTGTAAAGACTCATGAATAAATGCTTGGTGTATCTTTGAACGGAATCATTGTGTCGTGTTTGTATCTCTCTCTCTCCTGGTCTTCCAAGTGACTCGATTTAATTAGCCATCCTTCGATTAATTTGTCCCCTTTTCAAGACTTTTTTTATATAATTTGATGGATTGGATTTCTTTGGGTTGATTTTGGGGGGTTTTATTTCGGAACGTCATATTGTAAATATAGTATTAGAAACCGGATCCCTATTTGGACCAATCAGGGAGCGCCACGCATTGGGGCTGTTTCTCTTTCTTTCGCCCCCGCCTCCACCCCCTGATGCGGCGCCCCCTGATTGACAATGTTTGAACCAAACAGCAGATCCGTTTCCATAATATTAATATGTTAGCTGCAACCCTAATGCCTCTCTAAATTTAGTGTCTCCTTTTGAGACTCCCACATAAAGTAGAAATGCTAAGCAGAAGAAGTTGATTTCAATGTTTCAAATTTCTTGTGCAACACTAACACAAGGTAAAGGTAACACCACATTATAAAAGATCTTCCTTTGAAAAGGCATTGGCAATTGGGGGAACGTTTGAAAACTTGGAACAACACTTAAAGGAAGAAGAGAGTCAATCATATTACCTAATTAGAGAGTCGATTTACCTTGTATTGTTCGGATAATTTCTCTTTCTTTCCTAATCCGCCAGCTTTGCATAAAAGACTCTCCATCTTTTAAATTTTAAATTAATAAGAAGCTATCTTGAATTTCCATGTCAATTTGGTTACATAAATCAAAACACTTATGCCATACTCTCTTCAAGGAAAACATAGTAAGTGTAGTATATTTTACAAGGTGACTCACTCTACAACTAGCAAATTCCCTATAGTATACTCAAAATAGACATTACATCACATTAATGGAAGTGAAGATTGGGACAAAATTCTTATAACAAGCCTATATTTCATGTCTTGGTTTGTGTTTGTTTTAAGGCATTTCACTATTTTTTTCAGTCAAGAAAGTCAATATGGGTCCTATAATTATAATTTTCTGTATCTTGAATTGTGTTTATTTTTTAAAGACTTAATGCAATTTGGTCTTGAAAATTCTAGGTCCTTCCTATCTTTGAAGTGTTTACATCAAGTCATTTCATTGGTGGGTTAGAGTCTTAAATTTTTTAATGGTCCTTGAATCCAAGATGGGACTGATAGGTTGGGTTAGTGGGATGAAAAAGGAGATGGGCATGGTATTTAGAGGGTGGGTACTTTTGTAATTTTTATTTGTTTGGGATTTTGAATGGTTCTTTTTTAAGGTGCTGTTAATCAATATTCCCATTTGTCATGGGTTATGTAATCAGTCTTTTGAAAGAGGGCTATCACTGTCTAATTATTGTTCCTTTATTTTTTTCATTAGAAATAAAGGAGAGCTCTTTCACTCTCCAACCTAATGATGTGGACAACGTTTCCTTCTCTTTCTCATAGATGCACTCACTCAATTTGGCTCTCGATTTCCTTCTCAAAAATTAGTTTGAATTAGATACTAGCAAAATATGCCCGCGCCTAGCACGGATAATATAATTTATAATATTAAAAACAGAAGAGTTTTAAACAATTCTTAATCTAAATTATATTAAGATAGTAAAAATTACAATCAAAATTAAAACCTATAATAGTAACAAGTAAATAGCTAGTTAATTTCAAAATGCGAGCACTTTGATTTGTTTGAAACCAATTGAGTATTTTACTTCATACATTATTTTTGAAATAAAAATATAAATCCATACTAAAAAAATTAAATTGATAAAACACCACCAAAATAAAATATGAAAAATAAAAGTTCATAAGCAATTCAGTAAAAAAAACAACTTAGAAGAAATAAATAAACCCATGGATGCTCATTGCCTACAAACTAAAGCTAAGAAATAAAAGAGAAAATATAAATCCATGAAAACCTATTGCCAGAAACTAAAAAAACTCATCAAAATCGAAAATAACTAAACATTAAAACACCAAAGAAACACATTAAAAGGGGGGAAAATTAAAAAGGGAAGATATATGACACGATTGTGTTACGAGAATCATTGAAAATGCATTTGTGAAAATCCTCGTATTTCACTCACTCGTAAAAAGTCGATGATGTATGATTATCTCTCTCCCTCTTTCACTCCATGACTCGCCTTTCTTTCGATGTTGTTGTGCCTCCCTCTCTCCTCTTTTTTTTTTTAGCTACACATGGGGGCTCGAATGCACACATTCGTGTCCCTAACTAACTAAATTACAACTAAGGGGCATGTCCTTTATTTCTCTGTCGTCCATTTTCTCTTGATGTTATATATGAGGAATGATAGAGTTTCTAATGAAAATCAAAGAGAGGAGCATTTGTTTTCGCCACTAAAGGACCACCGGCCCTCTCCTCAAAATGAAGAAAATGGGTAAAAGAATTGAGTTGGACATGGTTTGAAATGTATATCGTTTAGGGTTTCTTGTTTTTGAAATATATAAAATTTTAGGGCGGTTAAATCAAATGCTAAGATAATTTGATGGGGCTATGCCTTTGCATGACCATTGTCAGAAAAAAAAGACTTTCCATCCCTCCAAATCCCAATGATAGAAATGATCTAGGTGGACCTCATGAGTTGTAGAACTTATTCACACTACGTAGTCTGTTCATATGTGTATATTACTTTATCTTCCACTTTGTAATCCTCTTATTCCCTTGACCTTGACTTATAGCTTATTATTGAAATCAATCTCAACTTATGCACATATAGCCAAGGTTGGAAAACTCTTGACTCGTATTCAGAATCGACTTGTCTAGCTCTACAATATCAACTCAGAGAGCCAACTCAACGACTAAGAAGTATCATTTAAAAAAAATAAAAATATTTAAAAATAAATCAAATACTTAGAAAATCCCAGAAACACATGCATCGAATATACAAGATCAAATATAAGCCTCAAATTACATTTCAATCAATCATTTTCAAAACTGCTAACTCCAAACCTCGAGCATAAAATTACTCAAGCTTAATACTCCAAAAAGTTTCCACTGTATATTATTCGGCCTTTCGTCGGAACAAAATGACTCGGCAGAATCGAGAGTCAACCCGCCGAGTTTTCCTTCCTTCCAAGCCCACCCAAGAGTTTGTTTCACTTTAACCCCAGGAATCAACCAAAGGTGCCAAGTGGTGGGGTCCTCAAAAAGAGAGAGAGAGTCCCATAGAAGATATAAAAAAACCCACCATTGCTGCCATCAGCAACAGCATCAGATCATCGTTTTCCCTCTTAACGCTACAAAGACTAGACGCAATCTTTTTTTTTTTTTTCCTCTCTCTATCTCTCGCCTTTTCCCCTTCTCTTTCTCTCACTTCCCCTCACTCTCCTTCTCTCTCTAGTCTCTGTACATACATGTCTCCTAATCGAAACCCTAATTAGGGCCAAACCATGCCGTATTCGACCCCAAAATCCATGATAGAGATGTGATTCCAAGGAGCGATTACGTCCAATCTGAAATCGAACAACAGAAGATCTCAAAATCACTTTTTTTCCCCTTCGATTTGGCGTTCTCAAATCGAGGATTTTTGCATATGAAAGACCGTTTGGATCGCACGAAAGTTGTGCTGCGGCACTTGCCGCCTGCGATTTCGCAGTCTGTGCTCATGGAGCAGATCGATGTTCGCTTTGGCGGACGCTACAATTGGTTCTGCTTTCGCCCCGGAAAGACCAGGTTAGGGTTTTCGTTTAATCCCTCTTTTTTTTTTCTCTCTCCATATCCAATCGTTTGTGATTCTCTGCTGTTTGTTGGATGATTGCTTTGTTTTTTCAGAATCTTGGTGTGGTAGGCGTCGTCGGTTTTGTATTTTTTTTTTTTTTTTGTTTGATATGATATGATCTTTGTGTTTGAGGAATTTAGTTCGTGAGAATTAGGTTAGGTTTTGATGTAAAAATTTGCGTTAGTAGAAGATTTTTACTATTTACATGTAGTCTAGGGTTTTAGGGATCAATGGCCCCTTCATGATCATTGATATAGTTATCAATTGATGTAGGAAGAGGGGGCATTTTTATCCTCTCAACATGATCATGCATGGACCTTTTTGTGAAGTATGTGTTCCCAAAGTAAGAAAAAAAGTAGTTGTGTGTTTGACAGTCATACTGTTCAATTTGAAGCAGGAAGGGGATGCTTTTCTTATTTTTATCAACTTGATCTTGTGGAACTGGAAACCAACAAACATGAACCTTTTAGTGAAGGCATGTGTCTGGTGAAAGTCTTGATAGCTAGCTCTTGTTGGAAACAATGTGGATGGGGACATGTAGGTGTTCTATTATGAAGTGGGAATTGAAATTTATAGTGAGCTTACCGTTTTTCACCCCATGATGAAGTTTGTCTAATGTTTCTTTTGTTATTTTTTCTGGTGATTCAAGAGAGAAATCAAAGCTAGGAGTCATGTGGATGCATTCTGCTTATTTGTCTGAGCTTGTATGCTTGGGAACGTTAAACCAATGTGGGATGCTGGTTAAGTTAAATCTAATATGCTCCAGAACTTGCATGATGGTGTGTGGTGTGGAGTCTAGGCAATTCTTCAGGGTTATAATGTGGATAATTTGAGTTGTTCTACTTGGTTAGTGTTATACAAATGGAAGTAGAAATAATTAGGTTTCTTATAGTCTCATAGATATCAGGGTCACTTACCCTGTCTTTGTTGGGTATTATGTCTTTATCGAATTTTGGTGTTTTGCCCCCTTCGAAGAAGAATACCACATGGATGAGGACCGTCTTCCATCCTCTGGGTTTGTGATACTCCATTCGCGGGATAATGTGTGCTTATTTTGAGTTCATTTAATATACATTGTTCCATATCTTGATTCCTAGGTGGATTCATGGAGTAATTTGGTTTGTGATGATCCTATTTATCTTCTTTGATGTGGATTGGGCTAAATAGGAACATCCAGACTGCATCAATTGGCATTAGAATTGAAGATTCAATTACGAGAGACAACCTGCCGAGGTTTCACAACTGCAATACTTATTGATGGCCTTCGCTAGATGATCAAAGCGATGATGACCATGGTCCACAAGACTTGGAAATGGAAGAGTTAGAGAAACAAAAACAAGAAATGTTTGCACAGGCATAAACTATTACTTATCAGTTTTCCGATTTGAGTGCATTTGTTATTATTCATCACATGATAGCATATCATGAAATTGCTAATATTATGGTAAACCTTTTTCAATTGATGTGACACTGTGGGCATGTTCAAAAGGGGTGAAGGAATAATGGAAGTTCAGATTGTATTACAAATTTAATATTTAAATCTGGTGCCAACAACATATGGGTCGATGTGACATCAACATAAGAAAATAAAATTAGAATTCTTGAATATCATGGTAGCATGAAGGGTATCTTGATACCATCAAGAGTATCTTGATTATAAGGATTTCCCAAAGAAGGTGAAGTTAATTGCAATTAAGTCGAAAGGAAGGGCAATGGATGTTGGAAACAATTAGAAGCACTTGGAAAATTGAGGTAGGCACAAAATTAAAATCTGGATTATGATGGTAGGCCACGTGAAGAATGCCTTCCCGGAAATTACTAGGTTGTATTTTAGCTATTTTTCCATAATAGGCATGGTGAAAGAAGTGATAAGATTACGAATTTCATCTCCTGGTGGCTCATCTCACGCAGAGTAAAATTACTGGTGAGCTCTTTGGAGAGTTTAGCATCACCGTTTGCCAATTCACTTGTTGTCCATGAGCTTTGGGATGTGTATGAAGCATATGAACAGGCCTTAGTCGTGGAGAAACAACAAAGGAAAAATGCAAATTGGCATACGGTACTTTGGGCAAGCTTTGTAGATGTTTGTGCGAAGTGAGGAGAAAGATGAGACAGTAGACCATGCTAATAATTATTGTGTTTGAAAGAAAGGAAAGCAGTGTTGCAACTTGGATCAGGCTTAACCAATTCTTGGCCAGTTTGGGCTTGGCTCAGAAAAAAAGTTCAACCTAGTAACCAGTTGGAATACACATGGGCCTCGACACAACTCGAATCAACTTGAGCCCAACCCTCATTATCTAAAAGAATATCTGGTTCTCTTTCTTATTTATTATACATGCAAAACCAAGAAGCTGTCTCTTGCTTCCTTTATTATGTGGAAATCAAAGGCCCTTGTAGTTTTTTCAAGGAGTTTCTGTCTCAAATTGCAAAAATCTAAGACTATAGCATCTTTTATTATTGATGATGGGGAAGGTGAGATTCAGTTTTCATGGATTGAGAACTTTGCCGCTTGAATGTCATTGTGGCTTCCATATACTCTCTATGCTCTAATTCTCTCTATCATCTCTGAACTTTTCTTCCCTTGCTTGCAATGGGGTCTTGTGGTAATTTTCAATTTTGGGGATTTTTTTTCTGGAAACCTTAAGAGATTTTTGCCAATGTTGGGGACCAAAGTTTTTGGGCAAATTTTGTGCTTTTGTTTGTAATAGAAAAAATTCCCTTTCTAGAAGTTGCATTTATTTTGAGCTTTTCATTTCATGTGTAATTGACTTTATTTCTCCAAATATTATATAAATAGAAGTCTCCATTTGCTATTCGATTTTTTCTTTTCATGCATCCATTTTGTGTTTCCTTCAATACATGTCGGTTAGCAGAACCTCCATTTTCAATTTTTAATGTGCAGTCGTTTTTTTTTTTTTTTTTTATCATTTGTCATTATTTGGTGTGAAAATTTGGAGGCTTTCATGATATAGTTTGGGAATCTTGGGTTTTGCATTTAAGATTTTGTTTGGTGTAGGTATTTTGGTAATTATTTATTTATTTGGGGTTTTTGCAGATTTGGAGCAATTGGTTTGTCTAATGAACTCAGGGGGCGATATTTTTAAATTTCTTTTGATTTTTGTGTTCAGTACAATTATGAGATGGCTAGCACTTCATCGTTACCTTCTATGGCAACTAGGGATTGAATTTTTAGGTTGCTCAGGTCAAGCTCAAGTTGTAAAATATATAGTTTTGTCGGCTTTGGTTGAAATTCGGATTTGGATCGCGTTGAGGGTAGTGTATACTCAGGTTGGGGCTTGTTCCGTGTTTTAGGTGTAATGAGTTAGGCCATGTTTCATCCGAATGTTAGAAGCATCTGGTGAATATTTTGGGAATAGCGGATGTGGTGACTTGAGGGGCCAGAGCATAGTAAAGACAAAAAGGCAGTTTATGACACTAATCTGAATGAATATGATGCTACAGGTATTGTTGGGTTATTTGAAACCCTTGGTGGATGGATATTAGATTCTTCTTGGCCTCTGGGGTTTTAGGAGCACCATCAAAGAAAATTTCCTTATATTGCCGATTGGTGCGTGGGAGACTTGTAATATGGTATCATTTTCATTGGACATAAAGGTAGACTCGTCTTGTGCTGTGGGGTGGCCAAAGAACACGTGGCCCACTCCTTGGATGAATTGTAGAATATATTTGTTGAGGGTGGGGGTGCCATTCTCCCCTATCCCGAGAGCAGCCAATGCTGTGGTTGATTCTCTAGCCTAGGATAGTATCTTGCGGCAGGGCTTGTTCCTAGACGTGTGATTACTGTTTTTCATTTTTCTTATGTGCCCTTTGTAATTTTGTCTCCATCTTTTGTTTGCTCATGGGTTGTTGCCCACCTCGGGGAATGGCACCCTTCATTTTCAACTGTACTTCCCATTCCTTTCAATAAAATCACTCTTTACTTTAAAAAATGGGAAAAAATATGAATCGAGAATGATTGAGCGGTCACATGTGGCATGAATTCCTTGTCATTTTCAAGATTCTACTGTCAGAAAAAGTTTAGAATGAAGATTGGTTTCAATTGAACATTTTCTCCATGAGGTGCACTGTTTACGGTAAGGTATGTTTGTTCAGTGAGATAGTTTACAACAATAGTTGTGAGATCATCATACCTCCTAAGGACACTGTGATGTCCTATGGATGCATGCCACATTTTAGTTTGTAAACCTTGGGATTTGATTGTCAATGAAGCAAAATGGGTGGACGAGAACCATAGTTATCAGAATCCTACGATTCGTATCCCGAATCTAAAGGAAAACGGTTCGTATCTATGCAACGAATCCCATTTACAGATGAATCTTACGATTCAAGTGTGAATCCTATGATTCGATACTTGTTTCATCAAATCTTACCATGGTTCAAAATCGCGGTATCGGTCGTGGTATCGGCCGGGAGAAAAAACCGATATCATATCGGTATCAGTCACGGTAATCGGTCCGTCGCAGTGTAAATGTTTTTTTATCCAAAAAAATTCGCAAAAATACCCAAAATATTCAGAATATTAGAAAATGCTTGAAAACAATGTTTTTTTTTTTTCCATTAGTAACAACAATAAATCAAAATATTGGTCACCTTAAGTCATGAGTCTTGTTTGTATCGCTGACTCGTTATCTTATTATGGTGAAATAAAAAATGATATATTATTATTCAAATATTAAAAAATCTGAAAATAAAAGAATTAAAAAACGCCCAAAATCATGTGTATGAGTAGATCTATCATCTACACATTATTAATTAGCCATTAGCATTTAGTATCACAAATACTCCAACAATTATTTTTTAAAAAAATAGAAGATTTAAAAAAAATATTTTTTTACACCCAAAATTATATATATGAGTAGATCTAGTATGAAAGTGTGTAGATCTAAGAGAAGAACACAGCCCAGACCCAAAAATGACATATCAATGATCTTTTCATAATTTCATTCATTTCTATGCTTTATCTAAACAAGACAAAGAACACATAATGGTAAAAATAAGGGAGTTAAGTTGATTTTCTCTTACCAAATAAAATGATTTCTTGAAGAAAGAGTGGTGGAAATCTCTTGAAGAAAGAGTGGTGGAAATCTAGAAGAGAAGTAGCCAAGGAGGAGGGGTTGCTCCAAGGAGATGAGGGGAAATGAAGAAGATGAGGGAAAAGAAAAAAAAAAGGGTTTATTCCACCCGGCCGAAATTTTAGATATATCCGCTAAAGCGATATTTTCAAAATATCGGCCGAGATGGTCTGATATTTTGGTGTCCGATACCGGAAAACCAAAATATCTAACCGGTTCGGACCGATACTGGTTCATATCGGCCGATATAAACTGGTCTCGGCCGATATTTTATACCTTGAATCTTACTATTCAAGCGATTCGGCTAAGCGAGAATAACTACAACCAATTAGTTAATATTAATATTTATTTTCTTTCTTTATTCTTTCTTTCTTTTAGTGCTTTTATTTTTAAAAGGTATTTAGTAGTTACCGAAATCTCGAAGAATTTTTTGCGGCTTTGATAAGGTTTTTAAAGATAAATAAAGAACATGCATTCAATTAAAGCATTTGACTGTTTTTATTTTTTTATATATTTTTTTTTCATGAACACTTTCTTAAATTCAAGAGATATCCTACCGTGTAAGATTGATGGTTTAGATTATATTTTTATTTTTATATTTTGATTTAAAGATAATAAAAAAAATTATCTTGATACTTTAAACTTATTTAACTATTTACACATTGTTTATTTTATATATATATATTAATATGTCACAATGTTCTTGATATGATTGTATGATAGACTTGTTATTGTATTTATACGGCTAGAAATGGAAAAATTGATGGTTATAAGTTAGTATTTTTTCATTTCCTTTTAATTTTTAATTATTTTTTATTTTTACTAGAAATTAAAAATCCTACGATTAACGATTCAGTTCATGGCTATGAATGATTTGCAGTACTATTCCGATTTTGAAAACTATGATGAGAGACTTTTTTTTTTTTTTTTGGTTGAGAAAACAACTATATAATTACCTTAGTACCATGAGAGAATACAAATCCAGAACAAAGGGTCTTAGGTAAAGGTTGATGGACTTCGCTTTTCAATAGAGACTCATTGGACAAAGTGGATAATAAACTTTGTTTTGGAGAGTCATGGGCCCAGGATATACTTATTAATTCTTTTTATCAAGGGAATTGAATTACTAATGAGAAGAAGTTTATCATTTGTTCTGTCTAATTTCTTGTGTTACTTTTTTTATTTTACTGATTGGCAAAGATGAATTCATTAATATGGAGAAATAGTTTCATATGGAAAGGACTAACTATTTTGTACAGGAGTTGTATACTGTATATATGTGCAAATGTAGAATACTTTTTATAGTTACCCCTTGAAGCATATTGAATCCATGTTAACTACCCCTTTGGCAAGAAGGCCTGCCTGCTTCTTTGCCTCTCTATAGACTTGTGAGAACATCATCATCATTGAAGGAGCTAGACCCAGCCACTCTCAGATCAAAAGCTAACCTTCATGGATGTTCCTCTGTCTTTGAAGTTCATCCAAGTGCGTTCTTTGAATCACTTCCAACAATTAGTCATAGATTAAAGAACATATCTCTTGTAATTATGAGAGCTTGTTGAAGTACATTTTTCCCTAGGTCAAATCTTTGGTTCACAATGGCACCAAGAAGGATAACATGACATTTCCCTTACAGGTTCTCACCAGCCATCCAATGCATACTTGCCCTGGCTGGCTTCAAATCTGTGGCATTGTTGATGTTGAATTTTTATTTGCCCTCCTTTGGTGGAGTCTTCCTTTTTTTTTTGTTGGCGCCATATCTCTAACTCATGAGTTGATGATTTCAACTGAAGGTTTCAACCATCAAGCTAGGCTATAGATCTGCTTGGTGTGAGTCTATTTTGCTATCTTTTCATTTCTCTGACTTTCCCCTCTTCCCAAGTTGCAACTTACTTTAAACCTCTATTAATTTTTTTAATATAAAATTTTGCTATTTCTTTACCATCGACAAAAGTAATGCTTGTAATGACATTGTCAATCAGATCCTTCTCTTCTTTGAAAGAGTCCAGGAATAACATGATACTTACCATATCGACGACACCAGTCAACTTTGCTTCAATATTTTGCCGTTCACAAGTTTTTCACATTGGTTGATATCTATTGACATAGTTGTGTATAGGCCGATGCGCCCTAATGCACCCAATATAAAGGCTCAATACGGTTGATACGCTCTCATATGACAACCTAAAAACCATATTTTCACGGGGTTTGGAACAAAAAAGGTTCAAGAAAGGATTTTTTGAATTTTTAGCACATGAAATTCAAAGAAGAAAGAACACCAAATTGAATATCTTAATGTTGGTTCGAAGTCAATGCACAACCAACTGGGGATTATCTTTGAGGTAAGAAAAATACTGATAATGGGTGAAATATATCGTTGTTTTTGTTTTTTTTTTGGATAGGAGTGATATTTGAGTCCCAATAGGTGCAAGTTTGGATCTTAATTTTGATCTTACGTGCATTATTTTGATCATTTTAGGAGTTTTTAGGGGACTTTTGTGAAATATCTAAATAGTAGGTACTACAATGTGCTTACTAACGACTATATATTTAATACTAAATAATGTTGAGGCATAGGAAAAAAACCGTCCTATAGGACTCATCTGAGTGCTACGGGACTCGACTCAGACTCAGCCGAGTTTTGAAATACTTGCTCTATCCTGCTTGGGGAATGATTTGATGCAGTCCTTGTACATGGCTGAAATGGGGAGCACCAAATTGGTTTATTATTGGAGTTTTTGCTTTCTCAAAATTACTGAAGCTCAAATCAAGAGATTTTCTCCACTATGATTCCTCTATTATTCATTCGGCGTAATTGGGAGTCTTTATTTTGAAGTTGTGATAATGCTTAGTCAAAACTTGTGGAGATTTGATTATAAATGTGTTTCACAAGAACAATAAGAAAAGTAACTTTTCACTGGTTTCTCTTCTGTTAAAATTATTATGTGAGACACTGAGGGAGTAGTACCCTTCACTTGAGGCTATTGTTTCTAAAACTTTCTTTCTTCTTTTTACTCCTTTGGGCTATGTTAGTGATGCATCCAAGTTCTCTGTGGATCGCGCCATGAAGACGGCTGAAGCATATTTGAGCTAGATAAAGATATCCCATACCTTCAGAAAACTTCCATATGCCATTGGTTCAGTTTATTTGCTTTGCTGAGTATTATTTAGAATAGGAACTGTTTGATTTTTTGACTCAACTTTAGGTTTTAGTGGCCAAGAATAAAATGCTTATTATTATTTATTTATTTTTGGGTAAGGGACTAAAACATAGTCAAATCTCAAAGAAAAATTTTTAATGTATCATATTGTTCCAATCTTGGTGACATTTCATCTCACCATACTATATGATTATAACCTTTCTTGATTGACTATGATATGATTATAAATTATACATTGCTTGAAAAGGCCATGTCAGCTTGTTTCTATTTTATATATGTTTGAAAAGATCAAAGCAAGTTTAGAAATCAGAAAAGAAAAGAGAGAGTGGAAGTTTCAATAATTCATCATATAACAGATTTGATTTTGTGTTTTTCTTCCTCCATACCATTTTAAATTAAAAAAAAGCAGATTTACTTTTGTGAATAAAACGCATGATACGAACGTAGATAAACTTTCTACCGAAAAAATAGAACGTAGATAAACTGTAAAGAAGGGATAAATTCATGAATCCAAGAGGAGATATCACTCAACAAGACCATATTATACAATGAAAATAGTAACATTCTAGACACTACATTGGCAAAATGCGTAGATGGAAACTGAATTTGTGTCATTTTAAAGTTGTTTTATTGCTAAACTTATGAAAGTGTGTGTTACCATTTCAGCCAGAAGAATCAGCGGCATGCTCAAGCCTATATTGATTTCAAGAGTCCAGAAGATGTCGTTGAGTTTGCTGAGTTCTTTGACGGGCGTGTGTTTGTCAATGAGAAGGGTAATGATCCCTGGTGAATGTGTTTGCCACCATGCAGTTCTCTTTTATTTGTCAGATGCTTATGTTGTTTATATCAGATGAGCTTGTATATTCCTATACTCAGTATTGGTTTTGTCCAAATCACATGGGCAGAATGGATTTTCAAGAAATGTGAGTAATCTATGGTCTCCACATCTCTCATATGTTGTGTGCATTACTAGTGATTGTGGGTGTGGAAGTGGCAGTTTGGAATCTATAATACTGCAATTTTTCTTTCAGTGGTGAAAACTCATTCATGAAAGGAAGCACTCTTTAGCAACAAAATTCTTGATTTAATGAAATGCAACCAAAGGTTGCTAAGGGGAGAATACCCTTGTCACATATTCCTCCAGAGTAACTTATGATCTGACCTGCAATCAACATTGAATATCTTTTAGTTTGTCCTTTATATTTATATTTTGGAGGTTTGGAAAAAGCCTCCTTTTTAAATAGTAAGTATGCACATTTTTTAAAGTGTCGAACTACATTCTTCCAGGTGCCCAGTTTAAGACTATTGTCGAATATGCACCGTCTCAACGGATTCCGAAGCTTTGGTCCAAAAAAGATGGCCGTGAAGGGACAATATTTAAAGGTATGTCTGTTTAATGTTAATTTGTCAATAATAAAATATTATATGCATTGTGTATATGCTGTCTTTAATGTATTCATTTTTTTTTTTTCATGATGGGTGGACCTTTTGTTTTGGTCACAAGATTTTTTTTGTTGAATGACTAGATCCTGAGTATTTGGAGTTTCTTGATCATCTTGCAAAGCCTGTTGAGAATCTTCCTAGTGCTGAGATACAACTGGAAAGAAAAGAAGCAGAAGAACGAGCTGGTTAGTTGTAATGCTCACTTACTATATGCACCGACATATTTTACCACTTAGAAAAGGGCATCCAGATGAATTATGTTAAAGGTGACTTATATTGATTATCCAGGTGGACTGAAAGAGAGACTTATTGTTACACCTTTGATGGATTTTGTTCGACAAAAAAGAGCTTCTAAGATTGGGTCTCAGGTACATGGAAATTCATTTAGTTATGTACCTTTTGCTTTTGCCATCAAACAAATAAAATAACTTACATTCTAGTTGGGAGGACATTAGTTTTGATTCCCTGTGGGGAATTTAATCACTGATGGGTTTTTCTGTCTCTTTGAGCTTTATATATTTTTATATATTTCATTAAGATAACCACAAAAATGCCATACTGACGCATGCTTAGGGCTTTATAGATAGTCTATGATGCAGTTGGTTTATATAGACAAGATGACATAGTTTAATGATGTCTACATGCATCATCATCATCAAGACCTTGTCCCCACAATATGCCCGTACATTTTCAATGTGTACATCTATTTGGTTATGTCTGCACCTTTTTGGTCCTAGAGTGTTTAGGATGCAACAAGCAAGACATCTCATTATTTTAAGCACGGCTCAGGTGAATTTTCTTCTTATAAGTTTATTTATTGTATGTGTATGTACTATGTGCATGCTCATGTAGACATCTGTTTTATCTTTGTGGTCATGTCCTAATTCCCTTATCTTCTGGCACAAGTCGTTTGTCTTATTTGAGCACAGAGTGATTTCTGACAGTTATCCATTCTTACTTGGTAACTTAGTAATACATTTATGCTCCAATGCATATTGTTTTAATTGTTGATAAGCATGCCCTGAGCTTTCGCTAGTAATTGACAACAGAGACCTTCAGCTAATGGGAAGCTTAGTAGACGAGGTGGGGTTTCACATGGCAATTCTGGTTCATCCTCTTCCAAACGAGCTTCTGAGAAGCGAAGGGCTCCCACTTCAATGGTATGTATGATCTTCACAGCATGGTTTCTTCATGCAAGGGGAACGAGATCATTACTATTGATATGATCACACTGCTTATTCTTACCTCCTTTGTTTGACTCTTTCCTTTTCGTAAAACTTTCTGTGACGAATTGGGAAAAAATATGTGCCACATTTTTTTTTTACTTATTGGTCATTCTATCAGGACTCCAAATGGAGAATCTCAAGTTAGTACTATACTACTATCTTTCAATTTTTGGTAGAATCTATGGCCTTGGTTCGAAGGGCAAGTCCCATTTCATTTTTCTTTCGGGACATGGTTGTTTTAATTTTTTAATGCCCTTATTTTACGCTTTGGAGTTTCTGAGTTTTTTTCTTCTTCTTTTGTTTTAAAGAATCGGTGAAAACATATTGATACTCTTAGTGTTGTTTCTTAGATAGCAACGAAAGAAGGATCGAAGAAAACTGATGCTTTTAACTTTGATGCATCCTGTATGTGATTGAACAGTGGTGTTGTACTCTTGATGCATGCATCTGCACTACCTATCTCTAGTGGTCAACTTCTAGACATGTTTCTGTGGCTTTTCCATTAAGTAAATGGTGGAATTGTGTGATATAATGATTGTGAGAATTGATCTTATCCATCTTATTAATAACTATCATTTTGCCAATAAAATAATTATCCTATTGAAGTGACTTGTTATGAAATGCTTTATTATTATTATTATGGGTACTAATACTATTCCTGTGTATTCAGTGTGCATGGTCTTACCGTGGACACTGGCTACCGGGGACTACCTGGGGCTCCACAGATCATGGGACATGGGGGGCATGGAAAAATCCACTCATGAGGGACCCAGACATAAAAAATGGGATCGATCTCATTCCTCTATCCCTTTGATTTGTGGCCCATAAGTTTAATGGCTTTATATTAAAGAAAAAAAATGACCCTCAATCCAACACTCCAGTCCACTTGGTGGGTCCAAGCCCCAGGGTCAAGTCACTATCAGAGGTGTCTTGTATGTGTGAATGGTTTGGAGGAATCACAAGGTGGGCTCATTGGATGTTCTGCCCGTAAGGATGTACAAGAACATTTCATTGTTGTTGTTGTTGTTATTATTATTTTTATTGATATTATTATAAAGTTAACAGCAAATTTATTAAGCGAACAAAGAAGATACAAGGGGCACTTCTTGAGATGGAACAAGGAGGAGGAAATCAGAACAAACCAAACCAAACCAAGCCTTTTCCCACTGGGGGGGGGTTGGCTATATGGATTTGACGACGCCAATCAAATCTGTTTAGAGCCATGTCCTCCGTTAGATTCATGTAGGCAAGGTCATGTTTAATAGTTTCTTTCCAACTTCTCTTGGGTCTCCATCTTCCTCTCCTACTCCTGGCAATCTCCATGCTTTCACACATTTTAACAGGTGCCTCCGTTGGACGCCTTCTAACATGGCCGAATCATCTCAGTCGATTTTCTCTCATTTTATCTCCAATAGGTGCTATTCCTACTTTGCCCCTAATCTCCTCATTCCTAATCCTATCTCTCCTTGTGATCCCACACATCCATCTTAGCATTCTCATCTCCGCAACTTCCATCTTCTTGACATGATTATGCTTTACTACCCAACACTCTGATTCATATAACAACGCTGGTCGTACCGCCACTTTATAATACTTTCCTTTAACCTTGAGGGGGACTTTCCGATCACACAAGACCCCCGAAGCACTCCTCCATTTGGTCCACCCGGCCTGAATCCTGTGACTTACATCAGTATCAATCCCTCCATCATGTTGCACCATAGATCCAAGGAGGAAATCAGAACAACGAGAATAAATTTAAGTCCAAACATAATTGTATTGTTCCAATACCCCCCTTATCGTTTGCATCTGCCTTGAAATTAGCGGCATTTAACACATAGGTGAAAGAGATTCATTCCCAACTGAAGGATCCCTTATCTTGTCCAATCAGAACTCAATTCTCCAAGGGCCTGAGCACGGTTTGTACAAGCAGAATCATATTCTATTACTTGAGGAAAGAAGCCCAGTATGCAGGCTTTATGCAACCCCACTAACATTGCTATGACTTCATTGATGTTTCTGTAGCCACCAGAACCTGAGAACCATCTCTTCGCATTCTCTGTGTTGTCGCAAGTCACCCCTACTAATGTCAGCCATTCCGAGGTTATCCGTGGCACAGGTGTTGAATTTATTTTCATGGATTTCAGGGGGACAACAATTGAGTAGGGGTGCTAACATCCTCTTATCACCTCAATCCAGATCTATAAAGCATGTCACAGAAACACTGTTGCCACAAGATGAGTATGACTAGATTCTTAACGTCCTCAGTTACTCCAAGTATCTTTGGTTCCTCTCCTTCAATAGGGACCTGATTGCTGCAATGAAGGACAAAATCTAAGGAGCCTTACCTTGCTTTAAAATGAATATCCAAACCGTGATGCCTCAAAATGAACATCAGTGGTTTCGGAAAATTCCCAGGGTACCTTAAACCAAGAGAGTATGAGTTCCAAACCACACCTTGGGAATGGAGCAATTTAAAAGCAAGTGGTTCACTGTTTTCATCTTTAAGACAAATGGGGCACCCATAGATAATCTTTTGACTACTGTATAGATGCTCCAATCTCAAAATACCTGCAGATGGCAATAACCTTGGAAGGAGCATGGATGTACCAGATACAGGACAGTACATTCAGCTCCCTTATCTGATTTTGCAATGATCCATAGAAGGATTTAAGACTGAAGATTACCCCCTGATTCAGTACGGTCCAAGAAGAATAGGGCCCACTGATGTGCGCCCCCAAGGAATCTTCTGTTAATTTGATTTCCTTAATTAGATTCGTAATTTTAGTTGATTTGATTTAATTAGAGAGATTTT
Organism: Litsea cubeba; assembly: GCA_012931725.1. Classification (NCBI taxonomy): domain Eukaryota; kingdom Viridiplantae; phylum Streptophyta; class Magnoliopsida; order Laurales; family Lauraceae; genus Litsea; species Litsea cubeba. The sequence continues at coordinate 119,283,501 of CM022945.1, forward strand.
AGTAATCATGTGGAGAGATTTTAGTAATTCTGATTCCTTATTTACAATAGCATGCATTACATCGAGAGTTCCCCCTCTATAAATCATAGAAGAATAGCCTAAATAAGGAAACCAAAATTACTACATAATCAATTCTTTTGATTTTCAATAGCATGCATTACATCGAGAGTTCCCCCTCTATAAATAATAGAGGAATAGCCTAAATAAGGAATCAGAATTACTAAAATCTCTCCACATGATTACTAAAATCTCTCTAATTAGATCAAATCAACTAAAATTATGAATCTAATTAAGGAAATCAAATTAACAGAAGACTCCTTGGTAGGGCCCATCATCTTGGACCGTGCTGCATCACCTCCAAATCAGGGCACATGGACCTCCCAAAGAAGGGAGCGTGGTCAATCTCTTTATCTGTAAGATCAATGACAACATAAAGGAGCCCTTGTTGTACCAAACCTGAAACCCTTGACATAGTCCACGACCCTGCAGCTTGATCGGAAGCAATTCCAAAGTGGCATGGATCTACTAGCAAGGCTTTGATCTCAAAACCAGACATCAGTCACAAAAGAATCTGGTCACTGTTGGCATTTTTCTAGTGGATGGACCTGCAAAAAGATCCTACCTTCATGATTCCTTGCTACATTCCTAAATCTTAGGGGGATCCTTCCTGAACACACCACCTGTTCTTGTCAATTTTATATTTGGAGAAGACAACCCTTGTCCCAAGACCATTTGCATTCATTGACCAATCACCACAACTAGTTTCCAACAAGGGCTTCATTCATTTCCTTTGAGCTTTAATACCCAGCCCACCCTGGTCATGTGATATTCTGTTTCTTCTCCGTCTCCTTCCATTAAAAAAAATTCTCTCTGTGGCCTTTTGATCTACGATGGAAGCAAGACAGTTGAAGAGTGATATGAAGTAGACTAGCAAATTGTATAGAGCTGCCTTAATGATTGTGATTCTACCTCCAAAGGGTAAGTGTTTCGCCTTCGAAATCAACAGTCTTCATTTGAACCTATCCACCACTGGGTCCCATAGAGATATGGAAGCACTGCCTAATATTGGTATGGATATGTGATGAATTGATTGAGAATCATGTGATGAAAATTGAATATTCCATATGTAATATGGATATTTGACTCTATGTTATGGATTATGTGATCACTATGAATTATGTTATGGTTGGAGAGTCAACTTGATGTCCATATTGCTTTGTGATTCGTAGCCTTGACTTTTGTGTAAAGGCACTATCGAACCTTGTACCCAGCCTCTCCTCTTACAGCACAATACTTTCCTCAAGTACAGAGATGGTATAGTTGTTTTATCCGTTTCATTAAGGACTAATCCTAATGTCTTTGCTCAAGATCACACAAAACAATATTACAATTATAATACATGTGATGGTCCCTACATGGACCCCCCTAGTCACATATGTACGTATATGTTTGATAGCTGGCAAATTCCGAGTCTCGCAGAGTGCTGGTGAGGACAGCCAGCAGAGAATCATTGACTGTGACTCTGACTTCAATCAGTTCATTCTTTAGCAAAATTCATTCTGAGGCCTGAGACTGCATTGAAACACCTTATTAATGTTTTGACCTTGGACCATTTTAACATTGTACACCATTTGTGTATCATCTTGCTAACTGAAGGTGCCTAGTGGGAACCTGCAATCTCTACAGTGGAAATGTTGAAATAGGTCAGCAGTATGCAGTCCTGGCATTCTCAATCATTTTGGTTTGAGCTTCTCCAAAAATGGTGAGTAGGAATCAAGACAGCAGATCGCCTTGTCTTGATCCCCTTGATGCTTCAAAGAATCATTTTGAAGATCTTTTCATGAACACAGAGAATCTAGTTTTCACAAGATTACAGAGAATCTAGCGATCCCACATACTCCCTAATCCAACATCTCCTGAATCCCAATTCACCCTACCATAGGCCTTCTCAAGATCAAATTTGCAAGTAACTCTTGGTCTCTTAGCTTCGTATCAGGAATGTACACGTCCATTAACCACTAGCATCCTATCAGGAATCTGTCTCTCGTGGACAAAGCTCATTGGGGAAAGGAGATATCTAATGGTAGAACCTGTTTCTATCTGGAGCCAAGACCTTAGCTAATGTATATGGTCACAATTAAATTGATGGGTCTGAAGTTCTTCAACCGCTTTGTTTCATCAATCTTGGCATAAGAGCAATGAATGAGGTATCCAACTTAGGCAACATCAATCTTAATATTCATTCATGAAGTCTTGCATGATAATTTCCCTACATGTTTGGAAAATGACCATCCGGACTTGGTGCATGATCGCCATCCATCTCAGAAAAACCACCTTCTCAATTTCTCTTTGAAATTCCTTTTCAGTCAATCTGCCTACTCTTCCTTGATATCAATCTCCAGATTACCCATGATAAGATCTACCATGTCATGGACCCATACAGCTGCTGAAGTATCTCATAATTGTTTTTGAGATCCTTTCTTTACCATCATTGAGCTTTATTTAGATGAGGAAACAATTATGTTGGATTTCTGTCAAGCTGAAGCAATGCCATGGAAGAATCTTGTATTGTGGTCCCCCTCTTTTAGCCATTCATTTCTAGGCCACTGGTGACATTTGATCTCTTCCTACAGTTTGTGCATGTGCTTTTGTCCATTCTATGGAAACACTGTTCCTCAGGGAGGGACTTTTTTTTTTTAATTCTTCATCAATCTTATAAAACTATGCCGCCTCTGATTGCTTAACAGTGTCCACTAAGCCATTATAGTGTACTGATCATTCCTTAGTCTGCACTAACTTGTTTCAACTTCTCCATAAGGTGAAACCCACCCAGCCTTCCATCCTAATTCACTCCATCACTGACTAATCAAGTCTTGAAGCCTGAGTGAACTGAGGGAGGGAGCATCCACCAAGCTTCGACATGGATGGCAGATCTTGATATTTGGACTGAGTGAACTGAGCCCCAATCAGCAGAAAATGAATTTGACTATGATGGTTAATTCAATCAGAAAATTCCCTCTTAGCTCCAGGTATATAGGACAAACCGCCCATCATTTCACTTGGAAATTGGATGAATGTTGAATGAACTCCTCAGACACGACAACCCCCATCCTTTCACTTGGAAATTGGATAAATTTTGAACTCACTCCTTGGATACCACGGCCATTGCCATCTGCCTCTTGCAGAATCCAGCTCCTCCTGTAGCTTCTTATAGTTAAATGCTTTATTTTTTCCTCGTGCGTTTTCTCAGACCATATTTTGGACGTTTACCTTGTCTTCTTCATGATTTAGTCTTTCATGTCATTTCCACAGTTTAACCAGTAACTCTTTTTTTTATGCTTTTGCTAATCTGTCTCGAACTTTTTTACTTTCTTGATAACTGATATTTGTCTTCCTAATTGTTATAATGGTTTTTTTTTTATATAATAATATTCTTGGTAGCATGGCTCGAATCCATGACCTTTTGGGTTGTGAGAGTGAGCACCTTCCAACTGTGCTACAGGCTTGTCAACTAATTGATATTTGTCTTGATATATTGGTTTGGATATGGAATTTATAAATTTGTAATAAAGCAGAAATTGATTGCTCTAGTGGAACAAATTTGCCTATCAGGTGGCATGTCTCATTATACCTCTTCTTTTGCCCATGTGTCTCCTAACAAGTTTGCCGATGAGTAAACAAAATATTCTGTCTTAAAGATTGATCTTTTATTTTGCTAATAGCATAGCCTAATTACCACTGTTTGGAATTCGGACCTGTCATGGCTGCCCAAGAAATGTATCCTACATAGTCCATCCTACAAAAAATCATAAACCTTTGACTTCATCTTTTGGGCCTGAATGTAGGACAAGAAGGAATTGATCCTTACTCCTTATGGAGTCAAAAGTTCAGAATGGGAAAAAAGGTTTTGTTGGAATTAACAGGATGCTTTCCAATTGTTTTTCTTGTGTGCATGTTGTGTAGGGTGAATTATTAGGTTAAGATGATAGCATTGTTCTTACAACCTTTTTTCCCCCTTTTTTAAAAAAAAAAAAAAAAACTTTGCAGTATGTTTTAAGGGACAGTACAAAAAATACAAGTAGCAAGGAGAAGTCAACTTACCTTTTGGTGTCGAGGCGTGATGATCAGCAGCTTTCTGACAAGTCCGTTGCTGTAGGTGCTGCGACTGGAATTGAAGTAGTAGAAGATGAAACTGGTATGGGTTGTGACTAGATCCTTTATTTTTTATTCAACTCCAGTACCTTGTGTCAATTGGACATCACTGCTGATTTCTTGTTTAATTTAAGACAAGTTGACCACTTGCTGGCCATGTCTCATTTATTTTTAAAGATTCACCATTAATTAGAAATATATGTTTGATAATAATGGAAAATGTATCAGATAATAAAGGTCGAAATTCATTTTCAAGTAGGTCCATTTTGAATTTACGACTTTTCTCCAACGTTATGTGTTTCCCTTGCTTATTATGCTTGACAAATCAGCAAGTAAAACTATCTCAAGTAAAACTGTCTTTCTGTGACAACCATGATTTTTCATGTAATGGCTTGTGATGACAGTTTTAGCTTTTTATTCATTTGATGTCGAGTTTCTGATTGTCGTAAAATGTTTCTTATTGTTAAGTTGCGACTATAATTTAAAATATGAATGTGAAATATCATTGTCAAACATGCATTTGTTTCTATACATGCGAAGGCTCATCTTCTTTTGGGGAAATTTTCTTTTCTGTATCATATGTTTCTTTACCAATTTACAGTTGCTGGAGCTGATCATGGAACTACAGGAGTATCTGGAGCCATTGAAATTGGAAAGAAAAGACTTCTTCTAAAAGGCAAAGAGAAGGAAGTATCTCTGGTATACGTTCATTAAAGATTACTTTTTGTCATCCTCAGGCCAAATGACATATTGTGAACCTTGTTTATTTGTTTGTGTATTCTCTTTTTAAGATTTGGTTTGTCGTTTCACCTTACTCTGGGTTTATTAGTCACTTAAGTTTCAATGCTTTCCACAGGCATCTGGTGGTGTATCACAGCAGCAGAGTGTAACACCTGTGAGAAAATCTCAAGGTTCAGCAACATTTAAACAAAACCAGCGACGTGATGGAAGGATTATTCGGAGCATACTTTCAAATAAGGAAGCTCGTCAGAATCAATCATCAGCTGCAATGGTCCATTCTGAGCAGCAAATTCAGACAGTGAATTTAGAGAAGGACAAGCGTCCACCTCGGTCAACCATTATGCGCTCTATTTTGAAGGATCAGATTTCTAGCATTTCTCCACTTGCAGATAACCCTGACAGTGAAATAAAAAGAGCTTCAGATGATAAAGTTTTTGCGAATGATCTGCATAACATACCATCTGTTAGTGACAAGCAGGACAGGAGAACTAGAAATAAAGATAGACCTGATCGTGGTGTTTGGACTCCACTTCGTCGCTCAGATGGTTCTCATGCCAGTGATGATCTCTTGTCCTCTTCTCTGCAAGCGCAGTATCTGTCTGATTCTTTTGAAGGCATGTCCATTTCTCAACAATCTGCTCCTGGAATGAGTAAAATTGGAGATGATATAGCAGAGGGCAACAATACTTTCACCAGTGGAAAGCCTCGAAGCATGGATGGGGTTTACAATTCTCGCTTAGGACGAGGTGGTGGTTTGATATCTGCCAATGAATTTGTGTTGGGCGAAATGAAAGTGGACATGCTTAATGCCGGCAGAGGTGGAGAAATTAAAGTCATTGGAAGTGGACGCAATAGTCTTTCTTCCATGGAGAATGGTTAGATTTTGCTGCTAAGATTTAAATTGGTCATTTGCTGGTTGTCTGTGGTTGTAATTTTTGTTTGTTCTTTACTTCAATTCACCAGTATTTGGATTTTTGTAGGTTCCCATAGACATGCTGGCCGCCGTGGACCATCACATGGATTGAAGGATGTTGATGCTTCCTCAACTTTTTCTGAGGGAAAGCCTTCCAAGAGAGGAGGTGCTACTGGTCATGGATCCCATGAGGTGAACTTCTAGGATTACTTCCATTCAAACATGTCTGCTTGTCATGCTGAATGGGCGCTAAATATTGTGTGCATTTTATTTTATTTTTTACCCTTTTTAATCTTTTTTCTACTTTTTGTGCAGAAACAAGTATGGGTTCAGAAGTCAGGTTCAGCCTCTTAATGTCTTTTAAATGGTGATCCCCTCTTGCGAAATCCTTTTCACAATCTTCACCTCTTTTAATTTAATTTGATTGTTTGCCACTCTTGTACTCATATTGCTTTGATAAAAGAACATACAGTAACATATAATATCTATCTTGCTTTAAGAGCTATGATGCACAGATACCGCATTGATACGGCAAGGACAAGCCATAGACACGGCAGGGACATGGATTTTACACATAAAAAGTGAAGTATCGGATATGATACAACACGATACGTTGCCCATTTTGAAGTATCCGTGCATCATAGTTTAAGAGGACTTGACAAGCATAATGATTTTTGTTTTACTGATGACACCATTCTACGTTTGACATTAGTGTATATAACTTACTTAGGCAACTGCAAGTATGCATCTAACTGCTGCATTGTGATGTGTGGCCTTCAGTTGCACTTAAGTTTTCTACAAAAAGAAAAAAAAAAATTCCCACAATTTCCTTTATCTACAAACCAGGCTCTATGACAGTAAAATCACAGAAAACCCTCTGATATATTCTTCAACACTAATGATATATACATGGAGAAGGGGCAAACAATAGTTTTCACTTGTGGAAAAGATAACTGCTCCAAATGGAACATGAGAAAGGAAACCCATCTGCTCTGCCACATTAAAATTTTAGATTGCTTGCAATATGAGGTACATCCAAGTGCACTGATTACGTATACTTATATAATGTTTATGTGGGTATTGAAGTGTGTAAATTCTACTGCTGTGTGTACAAAGGTGTTTCATTTATGAATCTGTCAGGCAAATGTGGTCTCCATGTTGGTTTTAGTAGTTCCCTTTTATATTTTGTGGTGGAAGTCACTAAATATTTGATTCCCGTGTTTTTCCTCTGGCCTATGCATGTTGCTGAGTATTTACTGTCAAAACACGAGGCCCCGATTCCATTGTCCCCACTTATTGACGATATGTTTTGGCTGCAGTTTTCGTCAAATGATGGCGGCTTCATTTGGGTGGTTGGCATCATCTATTTTCTCTCTTATTGGAAATTGGATTCCTTGGGAGTCATGAAACAGTAAATCCTGTTGAGGTTTTACCTTGTTAGAAGTATATGATTGCCCTATTTCAGTGCTCGGGACTTGGGGCTGGTGAGTTCATGTGCTTACTAGCAGATGATTGGATTTTTGGCGCATATGCGTGCTCTAAGTTCACGAAGAAGGATAGGTTGATCTGAAGATGGGTATTGAGGTGTCGCTTACTTGGATTAAGAAGATCCAATACTTCTCTAAACTGGCTATGATGATTAAGGAGAACACTAGATAGAACTCAATTCACTTGGCATGGAGATATTAACTGAGGCGCCCCCTCTGATATTTTTTCAACAGAAGCGTTTTGGATTTCTTGTTGGGAGATAAGAGGACAAAAGTGGATCGACTGTCTTGCTGACGACTCAACTGGGATTCCGAGGCATTCTGGTTTAGATCAATTTATTCTTGGTTAAACTGTATATATATTGAACAAAAAAAAATGAAAAAAAGAGTGCATGCTTTTCACCCATTGGCTATATATAGATATGCCTCAGGCTGAGGAGAGCCATATATGATGTAACTGGAAGTTGTTAATCCAGATAAATAAGAGCTGTTCTGAACTGGGTTGTTGAGAATACGGAAGGCCCATTGCCAAGTTAGCATGCCGACTGCCGAGCTGGCGGCCCGGCCCAGCCAGCTGACTTGAATATGGGAGAAGTGAATTGGGATGAGGGTGAAAGCGTTCTTGTCTGGGTTGTATTGGTGTGAATGAAATGAGGGATTGTTCTGGTAATATATATAACCAGGTTCTTATATATTGCTGTATACTTTCCTCTCTCAAAATGATAGTGGTTGTTACTTGTTAGTGTACCCTTTTTTCTTTTTTTTTCTCTTCTTGTTGCTTATTTGCTTTTTCACCCTTCCAACAAGAGAGAGGCGCTGTTTGAATCAATGGAAGTTGTAGAAAATATTGGAAATGAAAAGGTGGGATTTACTGGTATTTCTATTGAAATCCCTTGGAATTTACTGCTTGAAATGGGCAAAACGTTATCATATCCTTATTCCAACTGTGGAGCCATCACATTAATATGTTGGATGATGATAAAACATCAAGCCAAATGTTGGAAGATGATTAAATATCAAGCCCACCCAGAAAATCCTCAAGTACCATAAGTTCAGTATTATGATCTTTGGAAGGACTAATTGCTACTCTTTTCCTCCAAACAGTACCTCAAGTCACCACCCTAATTGCAGTGTTATTACTTTAAATACAGTATCCTATTTGTAGAAAGAAGGAAGAAAGTTTTTGCAATTGTCATGCGCCCTCATTGTAAGATGCTGTTGTGCCTTGCTTTCTATGAATGCCATGAGAGTTACTTTTTGTGCATGCAATGAAGCTGCGACTCCTAATGAATGGAAAACTGCACAAGAACTAGTGTGTGACACTGACAGGGCACTGCTGGGTGGCATATCATCTAATGCGGGGTCACGCCAGTTCTGCTGATTGTACATGGCTAAGGTTGTGGGCCCTATTGGGAAATAATTATACAAGGATAGAGGAGGCCCCTACCAAACCTACTCATGGTTCTGTCGTTTAGAGTTAGATTCCTGGGTCTAACTTTTCTTGTGCAAGAGTTGAAGTAGGGCTTGCAGGGTCAACTTGCATCTTATCTTCAGGATCTAGAACCTCTTTGTTGTGTATTTGAACTATGTAAGGAAAAAGGCTAGGATGAAGATGTCATGATAAAAAATTAGTAAGGATAGATATAAAGAAGTATAATTTATTTTGGAATTAAATTAGGATCGATTGAAATGGTTATGAGTATGTTCTTATCTTCTAAAATTACAGATTGCGATCAATCAGACTCCAATCGCACTCATTAAGGAGTAAGTCATGCATGTAGCTGGTTTATTATATTTTTACTTTGTGAATAATAATTAAGTCGGACTTTTCCAAACTAGGGATGCAAATGGGCATCCGATTATCTAGAGGTTTCGACCCGAAAGTAATTGGGCTTGAAACTTGTTTTAGGTATCAATTCATGAACGGATTTGGGTACAGAATCCAATTTAGGCTCCGATTAATAAACAAGTCCGGTTATGGGTCCTTACAGGTTCCGACCCAGGGATCCGGGACCCGACATAAGAGTCTTTAATTTTGCAAATTGTAGCTTAAAATAAACTTTTGTTGAATATTTTTAAGTTTAATACTAAAGGTAGTAAGCTTGATGCGCTGCTATAAGTTGAATGATATCTTTATTTTAAGAAATAAATAATAAATAGAAATATAAAATGAAGTTTGAATCGGTATTAGAATTAGATTCCGATCCTCTAGTTTGATCCAGTTCTGGAAACGGATTCGGGTTTGAAACTAACAAAATAAATTTCGAGTCGGAACCAGATCCATAATCAGAACCATTATTTGGAAATAGATTCAGGTCCAGATCTAGTATGGTTTCTACCAATAGTCCGCAACCGGGTGTTACTCATGTGAAGAAAAGCACCAAATGCATCATTCTGGATTTTCTTCTATGAGAAGACGTAAAGTCGAGCACTATTTAGGCCCAATTGGGCCCACCTTGGATCAGTATATACTCATCAAATTTTTACTCAGCATTTCATTAGAAAAAAAAATCCAAGTATTAAATTTTAAGATTGTTAAATGAAGGGCTAGGATACTTTAACGGGGCTATTATTTTTCTGCAAGACCCTTATACATAAAGAAATCTTTTCCTCTATATATATCCTGCTCCCAATATCAAAAATGCATCCAAATAGACCCCACGAGCTGGAGGTGGAGATTTTCCATCATTTAAAGAATCTTTCAGCATTGAGATTTAATGGATAGGGTAGGGCATAGTATGTCTATTTGATGCGCAGCATGACCTATACAATTTGAGACACTCTCTCTCTCTCTCTCTCTCTCTCTCTAAAAAGAATTGGTCGAGGATAGGTGCCACCTCCTACTATCCAAACCACTTAGACAAATCGATCAAATGGTGGTCCCCACATGCATAAAATAGTCAAAGGCTGGAAATATGGGTTCAACAAACTGCACAGAACGCATCTATGATGGATCTGAAATCTTGATTGCCATTGCTAGTTGTCTTTTTCAGTTTTTGACTAACTTTTCCTTTTTGTGATCTTATCAATAATGAAGAGATCACACTCTTTCAGATTCTCAATAGTGCTCAGCAAAAGTTGAAAGTATGTACTGTTCATGGTATCATGTCTAGGATCAGAGAGATCCTCACTTGCCAAGAATTGTATTTGAAAAAAAAAAGTGGAACCATTCAGTGGGCCCACATATTGGATGAGCAGAAACCCAAAAAATCACTTGGATTAAAAGTTCACATCAATCTTAGATGATCAAAAAGAAAAAAAATAATATTAAATGCATATTTTAGAAAATTATAAATAACAAGGGGGCAAACAAGTCATCCAATAATTTTTAACCAAGGATTTTTAGCTTTTATATACAAAGCACTTCTTAGCAATAAAATTAAGGATGCATCAAGGTGAACATTCTGAACAGTTCAGGTACATTTCTAAAGTCTGCCCCTCTTGTGGGGCTAAAGCTGAGATGCATCTAATTCAGGAGAATGGGTAGATTTGGTGAATGATGAGGATAGAGGGTGGGCCAGAAATCACTCCCATCAGATGAACCTAACACTTGGTTGCTAATATCAAATCTTCATAGTGCTTTAAGCAAATTTTATTGTAATTAAATCGGGTGTTTAATGGATAAGTGTAAGATTGGGGTTAGTGTCAATTCATTGGAGTAGGTGAGAGCGGATGCTGATTTGTTAGAGGTCGTACCCACTATCAGAATCTAGTGTAAATTGGGTCAAAATAAAAGGGGGTTGATTTGAGAATTCTTGCCATTGGTCAAATGGAGATGTTGGTGCAAGGATGGTTTTCAGATCCAATACTTGCAACTGCCTCAACCATCTAAATTGCTGGTTAGGCTTAGGCCACTTTAGAATATATGATGATTAAGGGCACTTTTCTTGAACTCAAAACATATATTCAATGGTCCTCTCCCTAGTGAGGTGGGGGTGGATCAATCGAATGATTGGTTTAGATTCATGAAAGCTAGTCTACATCATAGCACAATGAAAAAAGTAATTCATGATAAATGAGGTTCCAACCAAGGAAAACTAAAGAGAGGAGTATAAAGAATATAAGTTGGAAATGTAGATAAGATCGACACTATTGGATTTGATTCATTAGCTAGGGTCATACTTGAGTGTTCATTTCCACTGAATGAGAGAATATTTGATGGCCAATTGTGGATATTCACTTTTGTTTCTTCAGTTTTACCTGCTTCCTTTAAGGATATATTTCGTATTACTAGAAATTCAAATCCATGCAAACAAACGGGCCTAATAAAAACAACTTGTATTTTCCAAAGTAAACACGTTCTCTGTTTAAAAAAAAAAAAAAAGATAAAAAAATATAACCATTCAATTTTGGCTACTTTACTTGGAAACTGAAATAGGCTACATTGTATTGTCAAGTATAAATGGAATTAGATGATAAAATACTAGCCATCAACACTTTGCTCCTATATTTAGTATGGTTGAATATTCATGTATTGTCTTAAATGAAAATATAATCATGGGTGTACGCACATATATGGTCATGGGAGCGGTTACCCCGTCGGACTTGAGTCAACCTTCAAAATTCACTTGAAATTCTTAGGTCGACATCCATAATTTACATGAAAATCTCAAGCATGTCCCTAAAACTCATGTGAAAATTTAGGATTTGCCTACAAAATCTAACTATCTGTTTGGGTCTATCTATCCCTTCAAATGAAAACTTTAGTCCGCCACTGAATATATAATTACCTATCTTTTCTATTATTTACAAAAAAAAAAATTAATCTGTTTATAATATCATGATCTTTCAATTATGAAGCTTCTAAAGGGCCCACAAGTTCCTCTCATGAAAAAACGAGAAGCTCATTGAAGGACCCTCATGATTTTATGTTATTTTGGGGAAAGGGATTTATATAACTCAACCCAAGAAAACACAATAAGAAACCGAAGGAAGTTAAGAGGACTTATTAGACAAACAAGTAATATATAACAATGGATTGCTAATGATTTAATGTTATAACTTGCAAAGGAATGGAACTTGATTACCAATGATGCAGATAATTAGTCTGAGACTCATTTCTATCTTGGCCCTTTGGATGTGGAATAAATAGGAAGATATAATACATGGAGCAAACTATCCATAAATCTTCATTTTCTCCATACTTTCTAAAAAAAGTGGGAAAAATGATTCATGATTCAGAAAAAAGAATAGGTGAAAGAAATTATTCTCATTATAAATTTGAATTGTGAAGAGTGTTCTAGCCACCTTCTCTCCTCATCCTAGACTCTTAAATTCATGGTTTAAATACACAAACTGAGGCTTATGATAGACTTCAACAATCTAGCTCTGCACATTGATATAATTGGGCATAAAGAAAATTCTTTAACCAATCTAAAAGCTTCATTGATGTTTTTAAGCATTAAGACCCTCAAAGGATGAAGAAAGTTATCAAATATAAACTTTGGATGGTCTCCTCCACCTTCATGTCCTCTGTTTTTTTCTCATGCAAACATAATTTTGGAATGTCTTGAGATCTTAATACAAATTCCTAGCGATTGCCTCCAAAACCAATTGATCAACACGACAGAGAAAGAAGTTGAAGATTGAAGAGAATCTGTTCTCTTGATCACAAAAACAATGAGAAAAAGAATGCTAATTGATAATGCAACTAATGGACTTAAAATTTCACTCAATCAACTTGATTTGAGAAGAAGTACATAACTTAATTTGTTGGAGTCAATGCACATCCAGGACTAACATAATTAATTCCCAAGCAAGTACACAATATCCAAAAAATCCAAATCTTAAAAAGTTGTTATATGTCTGAACTACACAACATAGGAAACTTAAAAGCCATTGCTGGTAACAACCCAAAACACAAGTGCTTGTGGATACTTCAAAAATTCTAAAATTGGAGTCTAGCTTATTTTAAACACTAGTATGTATAGGTAGACCATTACACAACAATCATTATCCTAAGTCATAGGTAAACTGTTAGTTTTATGGACTCAATCCAGTAGATGATATAATAAATTGATTAATTTCTTTATTTATCAACATATATTCATGCATTCCTTTCATGAGTTGAATTGTGATTTATTATATACTTGCACATAATCAATACGAATGACATGATGGTTCATGAGATGAACCGGAGTCCACAAATATATTAGATGTAACACATGTGTATGGATGAGATCCACATACAGGAGACATGTGTAGCAAATCTTATACTTAAATATCTTCACAACCAGTGATGAGACTGGACATCGATCTCATACTGACAAGATTGCAGCGCTTTGATCACTATAAGTTAGTGTGATTTGTCTCGATCATCAGAATGGAAGATTCTGGATCATAGTGCTGGTATATTGGATGTATTGAAGGACCATGAGAAGCACCTTATGAACACTGTCTTTACTTTAAAGTTTGCTCTCATAATTCCCTAGCAATAGACTCTCAATCCTAAGACATTAATGAACTCATGTTTCTATTTATTCATTTATTTTGAGTCACCAATGAGTGAGGTTAATTGTAAGTCAACACCTCGGTGGTTTGGGCAAGTGGTAATAAAGCTGTGAGAACATTCAATGGTTAAGATGAAATATATCATGATTATCCCCTTGTGCCAATTAATGGATTTATTATTGGTAAGTGTACACTCATTCCGATTAAGAGTTAATTGGATAGGTACCAATGATCACTATAATTAATTGGGGCTCAATGATAATAAGATATGCATATAGTTTGGAAGACAGGTCCAATTGATCTATGGATATAGATGGAGGGGCCTACTTGTTGTCATAGGAAAGTTTAGGGTCTTCTATGTAATATTCCTAAGACTGGAGTTTAATTGCATTTATATAGTGGAGTTATTTACAATTAACTGTGGGCCTGGATTGCACATGAGATGTGGGGTCGTGAGTCCCAGTTGTAGCCAGCTTTCTAAGGAATCCCTAGTGGTCCCCACGCTAACCCAATTATTAGAAAGATACTAATTCTAGTTGAACTCTAAAATGAAAGTTACTATTTCTATTTAAAGTAAGACTTCTAATGGTGGTTCTAGTAAGTTATTAACTTTAGTATAAGTGAGACTTTTATTTTAATAAGAAAGGAATTAGAAAGTTACTAATCATATTTGAAGTAAGATTTCTAATTGTGATTTAGTAAGTTGCCAATTCTTAATTGAAGTATTGAAGTGAGACTTCTATTTTAATTGGTAAAGAAGAGAAACTTACTAATTCTTATGGATGTAAGACTTTTAATAGAAATTAGTAAGTGTGGCTTGCAAAAGCTATAAAAGGAGAAGAGGATGAGTTGCACGCCTAATGCAATATTCATCCTTGGGATTCACGCCCAAGAGTGTTCTAGTCCAAGGGGTTGGACGTCCACTCCTCCTTTATGCAAGAGTTGCACATGCACCTCTCCTCTTCCCTCTTCTAGTTCTATTTCTAGTTCCTCATTTGAGTTTCTAGTAGTTTTCTCTTGGAGATCCCACCATCTTCTTGAGAAAAAAAGAATCTGATACGGGTCATAGCGTGGAAGATCAAGAGGTCTTGGAGATTCATATTTGATTAATGAAAGCGTTTCATCATCAAAGAAAGACGCAAATTCTCCATTAGAGCACAACCGAGCTCCAAAGGTATAATCCACTTTCTTGCATGTTGTAGATTATTATGGATGCTCATTAGCTGCTGGTTTCTATTTTCTAGATAGAGTTATTTACCGATCATGATGGTTGATATTGAGGGTACACATCTTGGATTGGTTTTGGCAGCCTTCTGGACAGTTGATCCCTGCATCAAGTGGGTCAAAAGTTTTTGAAACCTATCCTAGAGGCCCACCTATTTCCAACATAAACTTGTTCGCAAAGCCTAAGGGTATTCATGGCTAAAGTCTGGCTGGATGAAGCTTATAAGCCAAACCTTTATTAGCAGAGCCTAAATATTTATGCTCGGGTCCTCCCAACAGGTGTAAAAGTCAGTCATTGTGCAATTTATTTCCAAAATATACATACTTATGTTGCAGTAGTATGTAAGGCTAGGCCAAGGGCAGCTCAGTTGAGCTAGGACCACGGTTTGCACCCAGAGGTTGTAAGTTCGAAACTGCACCACCACATTGGGGCTACAAGGGAGTTTATCCGGCTTCCCACTGGATCCGGAGGGATTAGTTCAGCTCAAAGGGTTGGGAACCCTCCGATAGCAAAAAAAAAAAAAAATTAAAAAGAAGTAAGGCTAGGCCAGGGGCAATAAGCATAGAAGGTCTAAGTCCATATTGTCAAAATATTAGGCAAGAAAATAGGCTTGAGAATAAGCGACAGGCCTATATGCATAACCCAAATTAGCACGATTTGGGTCACTCTCAACTTGGATCATAGGTAATTGTTGATGTTAACTTCTTAAATACCATTTATACAATTCAACTCAAGCTCAATGATTGGGGTTAAGATTGACATTTTCACCCAATAAGAAATGAGTTAAGTTGAGTTAAGTCGGGTCATTCTTGCTATCAAACCCTCATTATTAGAACGAGGGGTTTCTTGGTTGGCAACCACGCATCCCACCTTATTATCCAAAGATTTTTCACATGTGTGTGGACTTCACTTTCCACTTGTGTGAGCTCTCATTCTCACTTGTGTGACTTCCTTTTCCTCAGTGTATGATTTCTCTTGGGTACCCGTGTAATGCTCCAATTTCGAATACCGAGAAATCCGTCAAGGTACCGAATTTGGCGCGCTACTTCCCGAAAAATGCGAGAACTTCCAAGATCGTAGATCCGCATTGAGGTCCAATTTAAAACTTTTTTATTAATATAGTATCAACAGTTAAATTGTGAAAGTATAAAGAGTAAAGCGGAAGCAATAAGGTATCATGATATATCAAGTATGATGAGCTGAAGTCCAGCCTAAAGATGACAAGTGATAAAAATTAAGGTTTAATTACATTTCCCATAAACAATCATCTCACCACAAATATCACTCAAACCCAAAAATAAAAAAGAACTCTCATGCCCCAGGTGTTGGCTCTCCATCCTCCGACTCGACCTCATGATTGGCCGGTTCCCATCCGTAGTCACCTACTACGGGCGTTGCAACAAGCGCGAGCTCCTTGCTCTCGAACTCGAGGTCAAGACCTAAGCACCAAGAGTATATCAGATCTAAAGATCTAGCAAGTCACAATATGCAAGTAATATAGGATGTATGCATCAAAATGAGTAGAGATAGTAGAGATGTTAAAAAGAGTAACAATAATATAGATTCTAGGCAGCTGAGCAAGATAAACGAATAGAATCATGATAAACATAATATTAAAACTATACAATATGGCACATTCACACGAGCTGGAATACCGCCGGATATTGTGCCGCGACCCTCCCATACTGAACACAGTCGCGGCGGAAAAACCTAACAGTGCTGGGGATTATCTAGCCCCGCAAATAACATCCACAACACACTCCGAGACCGGACCCGATATCACACCGTCTGTCTACAATAATGCTCATCATGATAGCCACACAACACTCTCATAGCTCCTACCAGTGATGATCAATCCAACTGGCTGAGTTTAGATCAATTGAGTGAAAGTCTATGCTGACTCAGGAAACAATGAAGGTCTGTGTCTGTGTAGGCTTTGCCTTGCGTGAACAAAGTCCTAACAAAATCCCTAAGAGATCCAAGTATCTAATACAATCTATGGGTCATGGTCCAAGTCCAAGTCCAATTATTAGATCCATACCAAGGCTTACCAAATACATGGCCTGGTTTACAGCAGTCCAAATGAGATATCAATTCCATTTCCAATAATATATGATCCATTTTACATCCATAATGAGTCACAAGTCCAAACAATCCAACATCTCCAATCTAAGGTAATCCACATCCACACTTAGGCCATAAAAGGGCCTGCCTAGCCACATACACGGGTTAAGGTTCACCCATTCATACCACCGGGTCACCTCTAAGTAGTCCTAGGTTCAGGTCATTCATTTTCCATTTAATTAACAGGTATAAACAATAATAATGACAATAGAGTGATAGTAATAATATGAAGGAGATAAATCTCCAAGTATAAGAATCAATGGGAAATATCAACAGTCCAACTTAAGTAATTGGTCCACTTTCAGGTTCAGGTCTATCTCAGGTAATTTGATTTTTAAATGGAACCTCAGATGCTAATAGATACTATGTTTGGTGCTCCAGAAGTTACGAGCATCATTGGTAACGTATAAAGGTCGAATCATCTTAGATTATATAATCTGGACTCTAGTTAGTGGACCCCACGAGTCAAGGTTGAGCCACACCATTGACTCGGGCTTGGCACAGTGATGGGAGTCCATTTGGATGGTCAATGGGCCCCACATATGATCAAAACATAAGAAACTAAAGTCTGGAAAAGTCACTGCTCACAGTGTGCTCGGTCGACCTCCTGGCCTGGGTGGTCGACCCGGCACGATGGGAATAGATGGACAACCACCCTACAGGCAGTGCCTAATTTTTCAAAATTTCAGTGTGCTCGGTCGACCTCCTGGCCTGGTCGATTGACCGAGAACACTGAGAATCCTGGTTGAAGGGTGTCCTAGGTTCCAGTTCCTTCTTCCGAATCACTTGAGCTCGGTCACCTGATCTCTGTCTATTGGCTCCGGCCTCGGTCATTCACTGAGCTCGGTCGAGCACTGAGGTCAGTCAAGCATTGAGCTCGGTTAGGCACTGAGTTCGATCAAGCACTGAGCTCGGTTAAGTACTGAGCTCGGCTAAAACACCGATCTCGGCTAAACACTGAGCTCGGCCAAAACACTGAGCTTGGCTAAAACATTGAGCTCGGTCAATAACTGAGTTCGGCTAAGACACTGAGCTCGGTCACCGCGCACACAACCTGTGGAGAAAAACCATTGAGAGCTAGTTTTCCCCAATTCTCAGTGTGTTCGGTCGACCGAGATGCAGGTCAGTCGACCTAACACATTGGTTTCTGAATCAAAGTGAAAAGGCCAACTTTCAGCCAATTTCTAAAATTTATAGTGTGTTCGGTCGACCTAGACAGGGTTCGGTCGACCGAACACACGGGGCTGGAAGCATGTACAGGAAAATAACTGAGAGCTACATTTTCCAGATTGCAGTGTATTCGGTCGACTGTACCACAGGTAGGTCGACTGAGTACACTGACCTGTGAAAATTCTAGAATTCTGGATTTTCCCCCTTTTCATTGCAGTTTCCAACAAAACTCATCCAAACTCGTCCAAACTCCATAGAAACAATAACAAACAAAAAATACACTTCAATACACATCCAACCATCCAATCCATAGGCCATTGATCTTCCAAATGAGATCAACCAATCCATCAATGGTCAATCATCCATGAAAACATACTCAAAGGTAGATCTAACACTCCTATCATTAATTAAATAGAAAATTGTAGAATCAAAGACAGTAAGCATGAATTCTATATTAAGTAAGCATGTTGCACTTGCCTCACTTGAATTGCAAGAAGGTAGAGAGAGAAAATAGAGATCCAATGCCCCAATTAGAAAATCCTAGCTCTAAGGTATTCCAAGCACACCACCAGCCCAAAAATCTCAGATCTAATGAGATCTCTACTCCTAAACCCATATCTACAAGAGAATTGCTATAAGGAAGGAGATCTAGAGAGAAAGAGAAATTTCTATGGAAATTCAACTAGAAGAGGGCACTTACCATAATTAGAAGAGGGAAAGGAGGTTAGCAAGATATAAAGAGAGATCCAAGTAATAGGTTGCAGCTGTAGTAGATCTTCTTCTTCTTCTTAGAGATCTAGAGAAAGAAAGGGAGGGAGATGGGGGAATTGGAGGGAATTTGGGAGAGAGTTGGAGGGAAATGAGGGAAGAAGAGAGAAAGAGAGGGAAGTTTGAGAGGGAAGGGAACTAACATACATATGGAATAGGGTGGTTTAGTTATATAGGTTGTGTTGGGTAGCTAGGTACTAGAATAGGATTAGGGTTAGAGTCATGGGTAGTTTGGTCTTTAGGTGGGGCTCCTAGAAGATTTTCAAGTGAACACCCCCTATCGTAAACACTAATTTCTAGTTAGGGCCTCTAACAAACAAACTAACAGTAAAAATAACAAAAGACACCCTATTGACTCTACTAATTACACAATTAGACTACTCTAGCTAAAACCTAGGAAAATATATAACTACCCTTACTAAACCCCATAATTAGCATAAATAATATACTTAGGCTATAATCTAGTATTCAAATTCAAATTGAGAGCTCATCAGGGGTGGGGCCTCACAACCCGCCCCCTATGCTAGGGCAAAAAAAAAGAAAATTCCGCGATCCCAATACAAAACCTTACCCAAATTGACTAATTGCACAGACCAACCAATCAACCCTACCACTAACAAATTTGTCAAAGGTTTAGGCTGCCCCATTAACTTTTGGGTTTGTTTCTGTTTTGACATTTTCAACAATATCAAATAAAAGTGTAATGGGTTAGACCCATAGAACTACACTAGCACCCCCAATCCTATCCCTAACAGCCATGATCATACAAATAAGCTGGCATTTGGTGAGGTCGACCTACTCTGTCCCCTTTCACATGAAAGTGAGCTCTCATGGTCCCCTCCTATATCACTTGCATGATTCCTCATATTTTAATCAAAGTGTCTCCATCTGGTCCTCAATTATCTTTTTAAGCACACCACAGTACCACATCTTCAACTGGGCCTTATCATTTCAACCCCCCTCCATTATTGAAAAACATGGCCAAAGGTGGGCCCCACATGGTAATTTAAATTTACCACTGAAATCTATTGTTGGGTCCCTCCTTTTCACACCATTTGATTGATGATGATAATGTGGTCAGAATTTTTTTTTTTTTTCTTTCCGTAAGAATCACAACTGAATTTGGCCTTTTTATGCAGCTCAAGGTGGGCCCCACAATAGAAGTGGTCAGGATTAGATCATGGGGATGGGCCCCCACCATGGATCGCAACAGGACATGGTGTTGGTGTCTTTGTGTCTTATCCGTTAGATTGAAGGCGTCGTTTTGCTGGAAGTGTCTTAAAAAAAACGGAGGTCAAGAGAGGCTAGCCATTGCGGCAATGCCACGTGTCGGTCACTCGTTCAAACACTGATAGAGATGGGACAAAAGAGAATAAAACTGTCATGATACGTCGGTCGTCAGCTTTATCAACTTCCGATGTAAAGTTACGAAAATGACCCTCAATTGATTATCCGGGAGAATTTATAGAAATACCCTCCTATTTGTGGAAAATATTAGAAGGGTCCCATCTACTACTTACGGGAATAGTCCTGTCGGGTTATATACTTATATACTATTGAGAAATCCTTGTCATAAAAAAATTTGATATTTTAAGAAAGGCGCACGAGCCCACGCTAGAAAAAATTAATACACTAAGTAAGGCATGGGCCCACTTGATTAGCAAATTTGGCCAACCTTATGTCATTTCTAATGCCCATATGAAGGCCCTTGCACTTGACATCTCATGAATTACCATTCAACCAAAGTTATCACTCGCTTGGTTTTGTAGCCCTTTGGCTTGATCAAAATTGCAAAATGATTCTCAGTTTCTGCATAAAAATAGGGCATGCGGACCCGCCCCCCTAATTCTGTGACTTCATGCTTTCAAATTGGCATCACAAGCAACATTATCTCATGCTTAGGGAGATTGGTTTTATCTCTATATGTGATCTACGTCTTACTTGTGCATACCAATTAGATCCACAATTAGATCAATGATACCATTAGTGAAACAAGAATATGTCTACATGGGAGTTTTACATGGAAGCCAGTCGCATTGAAATATGTGCCACTAAATATTCATTTGGTCTAATCCATTAAAATACTTAGCCCCTAATAAATATGCAGTAGGGCATCTTTTCACCATATTTTAATTGTCTTTCACAATTGCATTAAGAAAGACTCGTTTGAACTTTACCAACATAGGTTAATAATGACAACCTTGAGGAAAATGTTTTTATGGTTTAATGACACATTGAGAAAAATGAGATATGCCAAAGAGAATATGGATAAAAAGTAGTAAAGATAAATTAAAAAAAAAAAAACATATCCAAGGATTTATGTTAGGATAGGTTGACATGGAAAGAAATTATATAGTGGAACTAAATGTAGTTAGAACAAGGCTTTGATGATGGCGATGAGTTATATTGATCCATACATATCAAGATGAATAAATTAATATTTAATTCAAATTTTTATGCTTGAGCGAATGTTAATAATAATAATAGTAATATTATTACTATTATTTTATTTCCCTATCCTTTGAAGGTTGTTGATCTAAATAACTTGGATTAATCCAAGCCATTGACAACATGTTCCTCCCAATAAGTAGGTAGGAGGTCAGGTTTCACTGCATTTGAATCGTCATATATACAATATACAAGCAAATTGATCAATACATGTAAATAATAATTAATTAGTAAATTCTATCTAACTTAATATTATTTTAAATTCCTAATACTCCAATGAACTTAACTAAATGCATTTTCATTTTGTTACATCAGGACTGGATAGAGGTGATATTTAAACTCGAGGATCCAAGGATAAATCCTAGGGAATATTTGTGAAATCAAAGGGCTTGCTCATTTACCATAATTGATGATAATAATTTGGTATGTAGGGAATTCACGGGCATCACGTGCTGATTTTTTCTCGGCATTTATAAATAATATATATTTTAAATTAAAATTTAAGATTTCAGCCACCTAAAAATTTTCAAATGACCTTTTAACTCACTTCGGTCGGAAAAACAACAAGGCCCATGATCGAGCATTTTATAATTATATGAAGGGTAGTTTGGGAATTAAGAAATGAGTATAATTGACACAAGGCGCTAAGCTGTGACCCACCCAAGCGTCGCCGAGCGTCAAAGGCTCTGCCTGTAATTGTATCGCGACTCGCGAGAGCGTCCAAAATCGGACAAATGGCAAACGAAATGAGAAACCCGATATCAAACTTAACTATAAAACGCTCTCTCTCTCTCTCTGCCACTCACTTCTGAGTGAGAAAAACGAAACCCGACGACACGAAAACAGAAGGCGAAAGAGAGAGAAAGATCCGAGTGAGTGATAAATAGCAATCAAACCCTCTATTTCACGCCCCCTCTCTCTCTCCTAGGGTTTCTGCGCCGGAGGTGAAAGCTACAATGCTCGATCTCCACCTCCTTCACTGCTCCGAATCTCTCCAGGTCAGTACAAAACCGCACTCAGATCTGCAAATCTCGCTCTTTTTTTTTTTTTTCACTGGATTTCGACTTTCTTTTGGTTTCGATGTCGGAATTCTCGAGTTACATGTCGGGAAAAATCGAATCTGATCATGCATCGTTGCATCTGCGACGAATCTCTAGTTTTTGATGTAGATCGATGAAAGTTTGGGTTTTGAGTCGGGTTTCTTGGATTCGAGTGAGAATTGGAGCTTTTTTCGACGTAGATCTGATCGGGAAATCTAGTTTTGAGAGAAAAAAAATTGTGCTTTTTTTTTTGGTTGTTGTTGTTTATATGCGATTTTTGAGTAGATTCCATTTGGCGGAGCTAGAAAGTTGGATTTTTGGTTTGTGAGATGACAGCTGAACAGGCTGTGTTGTTTTGCTGGTTTGGTGTTTTTCTTGTGTTTGTTGCAGCGTTGGAGTTTATTTGGTTGTTAGGGGAATGAAATAGGCTATTTTCATTTGGGGTGAATGAGATGAATCCTGGAAATTCAGGTGTAATCCTGCAAGATTCGCTTTAACGAGAAAAGGGAAACTTTTTGGTGCGGTTGATAAAGCTGAATCTGAATTTTCACAAATTTGAATTCTGCTGGTTCTTCTGCAAGGGTATATGGCCTGTGGTGTTGTTTGTGGATCAAATCAAGCTTACTGCAAACATGCCCTTGTAAGCCCTTTTATTTAACAGTCCTACTTTAACCGGTGGGAAGTTGTAAATTTTTGTTTAGATTGGGACGTATCCTAGTTCTACTTTAACCGGTGGGAAGTTGTAAATTTTTGTTTAGATTGGGACGTATCCATAGATCTTGCGAATTAACTATGGCCCAACACCACAGAAGTTGTGCAAGTGGCACTATTTGGGTAATTCCTTTTTCAAAATTTATTTTTGAAGGCAATATTTCATGTGTGAATCGATCTGAGTGGGCAAAATTGGGTGCGTTGATGGCTTATCCAATTTTTTCCTGTGAGCAAAGTGTGTGCACTTTTGACATAGATTGAAAAGATCATAACCCGTTCTGGCTGAATTAGAAAAATATGAGCTTCTTATGGGGTAAACCAGAGCTACTTTTCTAGTGTATTTTTGTTACTGCTTCTACTCAGTTATACCTGGTGAGGTTAGAGCAACTCATGTTGGAATTTCGGAAAATGGATGGTTTAAAGGTGGAAGTAACTACTGGTAGGTTTCATATCAGTATGATTGCAATGGACTGCTTATAGATATTATTGGAAGCATTGGATATGTATAACTATTGATGTGAATCCCTATGTGCCTATAGAGTTTTACTTTCTCATTTATTGCTTCTTGTTTTTATTGTGGAGAATGGAGATACCATTTGGAGGAATTTTGAAACTTATCTATTTGGAGTTTAGACTTCTATTTGTGCTCAGTTGGTATTGGATTGTTTTGGGTTGTGTCAATTGGTACAATAACAAGTTCGATTGCCTATGATTTTTTGACACTTCACATGGAACGTAGTTTATCACTGGGATGCTAGACTGCCTCAATAGAAATTTGGAAAAATAAAATAAAATGATGAAGCACTGCATGGACAATACACAATATGGAAGCATTCATGAACAGATTGATCCCCTTCTACAAAGGGTGCGGAACCTTAATCGTAGCAGGAATCTAGAGCCCGACACTGGCAGAACTCTGCAAGTGAAAATGTTCAAATGCAAGAACGGGTGGCTCTAGTGGAGGAGATGAATAAAAGAATGACCTACTCTGCAGCAGATGATTGAAAACCTTTAAAAATTGCCTTCGCAAAAGTTAAGAGAAGAGCAACAATGAGAATGTTGAACAATATTGGGCTGCCATTTCCTCAGCATACAAACTGATCTTGTGCAGGCAGATCCAATGGAAGATCCACTGGAGGAGAATCCTACTGAATATCTCTGGTAAAACATTCAGCTGTATATGATCTATCAAACAGTGATGTTGAGCTGGGGTTTATCAGCCAATTCTGGAGGTATGGTATGAGTGTTGCGGGATTCAGTTGCAGATATGACTGGAGTGAGTTTGGAGGGCCTTTTTGTTTCTGGTGGTTGTGAATGTTGAAGTGCAGGTGGATTATTTGAGAAAGGATTTTCAAGACCTAGAGTACAATGACAATTCGGAATTGGGATGCTTGCCTAAGGTGGCCGGGTAAGATGGAAAGGAGACCAGTGAATTCCCCTTCCCGATATAGTTTTTAGATTTAATATAGATGGGGGCAGCTAAAAGGAAGCTGGGCCCGACAGGCATTGAGGATGTTCTTTGCAATGATAAAGGGGATTCTCTTCTTGTGTTTTCTTGTTCAACTGGCACTAGAGATTCCAATGAAGCTGAGGTTGGGACCATGATGAAAGCTCTCAAGGTTTTCAAGCGTCATTGGATGGCTGTCAAATAGGGAGATTTCGCATTGGAATGTTATTAAATAGGTGGTATCTGGCAAAGCTCATCATTGAGAGTGATTCTTCTAAAGCTAATAAATGGGCCTCAGATAGGGAGGCTTCGCCTTGGAAGTTCTACTTTGTTTAGAAAGTGATGATTTGCCTCTGGGCCAGTGAGGCCTGCAGCCCACATGACCCAGGAAGGGGGTCTAATGACTGGATGTCCAAAGAATTAGGGATATAGGATTACTGCTGCACCCAGGGTTTTTTTTTTTTTTTTTTTTTTTTTTTATGTGCTTCTTAAATAGTTATAGGATAAGCTTTGTAAATTTCGTAAGGAGTCGTAAACTGTCGGGTTTTGTTTTTCAATATATGTGAGCATTGTAAGATATTTGTATTAGTTTTGGTCCTTTGGATAATAATAGATTTTCTGCCGTGGATTGATTTTCTTTTTGTGAGTCTGTGTTTAAAAAATTGTTTTTCTGTGCTTTGGCATCTTCATTCAGTTGATCAAACCCTTCCATAGGATTTGCATCAGAATGAGATCAAAAGCACTCAGGATTCATTGGATGTGGTCTTTTGTCATACTTACAGGGAAGCAACTCTACAGTGGACTTCTCCTTTGTTTTTTTTGTGTGCATTCATTTTTGCTTAAACCATTCTTTAGTCCTCTTTTATTCTTGGTTTTGTTCTTAATAATCCTGGTCACTGATCGAAAACATGGTGATCTAAAGCTAGATTTGTTGGAAATACAATGATATTTTCCTCGTAGTTGGTGGAAGTAATTTACTATCCAAACTTCGAAAGTAATTTGGGTATGATTGATTTCATCATTAGGAATTAGTAAAGAGTCTTAAAAGGCAATCCAAATCCATATTACAATTGCTGACAGATCCAACAACTGGTCTGTAGCATAAGAATGGTTCAAAATCTTGGTCGACCCAAAAAACCGTCATGACCCGGCATAGGGTCATGGTTTGCAGTCATCACAGTGCATTTTTTTCTTTTTACAGAAAAAATCTCCAAAAAACCCAAAATAGTATAAAATGGTAGAAAACAATGTTTTTCCCCATTAGTAAACATTATGAAGCAAAATATCGGCCCTCCTAAGTCATAACATCATGTATCACTGTCTTATCCGAGGTTGTGTAAACTTTGTTTTGAATTACATAAATTTACATGTATATACTAAAATCTAGCTTCATTTGAAGCATTGGTTATATGTATTACCTAAATTTTTGAAATTTTTTTTTAGGAATTAAATAATGGAAAATTAAAAAAAAAAAGTGCTCAAATCTACAAACTTTTACTTCAAAACTCTAGATCTAACATGCCCAACATATTTCTAAGCTATTTTGAGGATGAATCTTGAAAAAAACTAAACAAGAAAACCAAACTCAAAATGCTTACTGGTGAGGCCTTCCTTGAGTTGCTTGGTTTTGCCGTGGAGAAATCCACCAAAATCTTGCAAATTGGTTGAGTTTTAGTGCAAAGAGGGGTTTTAGGGGCGCTAGCAGACTCTCAGTTAGCTCTACAGGTGTTTTGGGAAGGAAGAAATGAAGGAAGGAAAAAGAAAACATTTTTAAAGAAACAGATACCCTGTTGGCCGATATTTCGATATATTGGCACGGACCATATTTATTGATATTTTGAGAATATTGGTTGATATTGACCAATATTTTACCGATATTTTGGTCCAGGCCATAATGGGACTGATATTTTCAAAATATCGTACTGGTATGAATTGATACCGGTTCATATCAGCCGGTATTTTGAACCCTGAGCATTGGGCACCATCGTAAAGTCTACTAGATTTGGCCTAGCAGTTGAACCTATGCCTAGTTCTTATAGCTTGATGCAAAAGGCTGTCATTGATGATGTTGGGAAGAAGCACCGGGACATGGGTGTATTCTCGAAATCTAGGGAAAATCTATGCATGTATCTGTTATGGTTTTAATGATCTTTGACCTAGGAGGATGTTGACATAAACAAATGCGAGGGCAAGTTTTATTCAACCTAGGGAAAATCTATGCAAGCATAGAACGAGGCATGTATCTGTCTAGATGCATTGTGCAAAGTGGCACTACTGGAGTTTTTTTTTTTTCGTGAGAAAGTTCATATTTCATGAATTGAACGATCCGTCAGACATACTATTGCGTGCTTTGGTGGGCTGTTTAGTTACCCCTTTTCATTAAGTCCAAGTTTGTGTAATTTTTACATGTGTTGAGAATGGTATGAACAATTTCCTATTGAGTGAACTGGATTTATGGTTTTGTGTTATTACTTATTGCCTTTAATTAGTTACAAAACCTGAGAGTGTCCCATTTCATTCTCGGATCTCGGTGGATGGAGGTTTAGATTTGGTTAGGGTATATAAAAGGGGTTTCATATAGTGACATTATTTGGTTTTTCAACACAAGTGTCTACAGCTGAGTTGGAAGGTGTTATTGTTACAACCACAAGATTGCAGCTTCAACGCAACTTTCCTATGTGTGCGCGGAAGTATGTGCGCATATCTGTGCACATCTGTGTGTTTGCGTGCACCTGTATGTGTGTGTGCTTGTGCGCCTCTGTGTGTAGAGAGAGAAACTGTTGGTGTGTAGAGAGAAAGAGTACTTGTTGATGTGAATGCTTAGGTGAATTTCTTGGGTTTCATGCTCCTTAGTCCTACCAATAAAAAAAAAGTGACTTTACTCCTAGATGACAGTGGACTCTCTATGTCATCGGACTATCTAAGTTGTGTATATTCCTACAGAATGGGATGAGTCAATTAGCTTGGTGTTACCATTTTCCTTTACCCATCTACTTAGGGATACTAATAGTTACCTATTGGGACATTATTACCTCAAGATTTGATGTCTTTGCTATCCATTGCCTCATTATATAGTGTTTACTTATTATTATTATTACTATTTTTTGTGTGTTCTTTTTCCTGCATGTTTTTTGCAGTTTCTTAAAAAATGATAATAATTTACCACTGCCTCTTTTGAGTCTGTCCTTCTTTGTCAGTTCTTGGGTGGGCTGGTCATTGGATAGTTTTCGTTTTGGGCTTCCTGGCCCTATACATTTGTTGAGTGGGTATGGATGGTCAGGGTGTTTGGTTCCCAGCTCTTCCTCTCCTCTCCTTTTGTCCATACCTCATTGCCAATATTCTCATTTTGAACAGCTGTACTCCTTTTTCTCTATGAAATTGTTACCATTCAAAAGAAAGGAGGTGGCAAGGAACGTGAGAACTATGAGTGTCCTCTCCTGAAGGAATCCCTATGTTGAAGTATGTACTTAAGTTCTTATCCAAGGCATCCGATATTATGGGTCATTCATCCATCTTTTTGCGACTATACAATCTGTGTAATTTTTTAAATGGATACAGTTATTAATCTTCAGTAGTTTTTCTCAATGTAATATATATAAAAAGATGATGCTATGACAGAGATCCAATTTCCAAACATCTTTAGGGATTTAATATAGAATGTACTAATGTACATTTTACCAATAAAAAAGTACATTTATTTTCCAGTCATATTCTTTACTTACTGGTGTGTCTACATTTATTTACAAGTCATATTATTTGCTTACTGGCGCGATAGCATGATTTTGGAATTGAGAATTTGTATATCTCAACTCAGTCATGATGCAACCAAGTCAATTACATCTATCTTGAGTAACAATGAACTGTTTTTCTGTTGTTTTTATGATTCATTGATATAAGTCTGACTTCTGTGCTTATTTTTGGATTTCTTATCAGGAGGATGGATGCCTGGATGAGATGAAGGGGGGAATTAGTGAAACCTATATGGTGGAAAACAAAAATTAGTTTTGTTATAATTATTGGTTTCATCTATGGCATCTGCCAGTCTCGGACCTGGAGGTGTAGGCAGTTCGAGGGCAATGAACAGTTTCAAGGCCTCCACAAGTTCAGTTGATTGGCTTGGGAGAGAAATGCTTGAGATGAGATTAAGGGACAACAGGCTGGACCAGGATGATGATAAGGTAAGCTGCTTCAATGTGCGTAATCTATAAAGTGGTGGCAGGGATCTCTCTCCCCACAACCCCAAAACTGGATTTGCAGGAATTCTGTTTCAAGCGGCCATAATATTCTAAGCAACTGCTCTGAGAAGTTGGTTCAGGGACTTAGCACTAAGTGATGAAAAAAAATGTCAATGGCAATTTCCTGAAGGTTCAAATATGGAGCTTACACTTGCGATTCTTTTCTCAGGATAGTGAACCAGATATTGTTGATGGCATGGGTGCTGAGGCAGGACATATCATAGCCACAACTATTGGCGGGCGAAATGGTCAACCCAAGCAGGTTAAAAGCAAATCACTTCTTGAATTTTTTAAAAAAAAATTTACACTGTTGAATTTGATGATGGGCTTTCTAGGTCAGAATCTGATGTGTTCATTTCTTTTGATGGATAAACAGAAGGTCAGTTACATTGCAGAGCATGTAGTGGGGACTGGTTCTTTTGGTGTTGTTTTTCAGGTACCTGAAACTGTAATCTATTACACTTATACACTGATTTGGTTCTCTGTTTTTTTCTTCTTTTCTTTTTTCCGTTGAGAATTTTGAGGTATTGTGTTACTGCTTTTCTTAGGCCAAATGTAGAGAAACTGGAGAGATTGTTGCTATCAAGAAGGTTCTCCAGGACAAACGCTATAAGAATAGGGAGTTGCAAATTATGCAGATGTTGGATCATCCTAATATCGTTGCTCTTAAGCACTGCTTTTTCTCAACAACAGACAAGGAAGAGCTGTACCTAAATCTTGTTCTTGAGTTTGTTCCTGAAACTGTAAACCGTATTGCAAGACAATACAACAGGATGAGCCAAAGAATGCCCCTAATATATGTGAAACTTTACACTTATCAGGTATTTTTTTTTTAAAATTTTTTTATGTCATGTCTACTTTGTCCTACTTTTATTGGCAAATTTGATGCACTAACATTCATCTTAGTATGCATTATATAGAATTACTGTCGAAAATCAAATTCTAGAAGCTGGGGAATCAAAAGCTATTTGTTAAGTTGTTGCTTTGTTACCTATCCTAAAAAACAAAAAAAAAAACAAAAAAAAAAAAATTTAAAGGAGCAGATTTTGTTCTTTTGTAGATAAGACTTTACTTTTGTAAGAACTGCTACTTCTGAATGCTATCTGGATACCATGCATCAGGTGCTTTTGTTGGGTATTCCTTCGTGCTTTTGTTAGGTATTCCCTCAACCTTGAGGATGTATATGATTTGATCTATGATCCAACTATTAAGTAACCTTAAGGGCCTGTTTCTTTATTGGAATTCAGAGAATTCCTATATGGAGAATTTTGAAATTCTCAGACATAATGGAATTCCTGAATGCTCCTTTGTACTTGAGCATCTAGAAATTCCACCAAAAAGCAAAGGAGCTGGAATTCCAAAGGTCATTTGAGACCTTTAAGGTGGATGGGATTTTGGATTTATGGTGAAGAAACATGGCATTTGCAAATGCCAGCGGACAAGCCATCTCATGATGTCATGAATTCCCCAACACTTCAAATTCTTGCAAGAAATTCTAGTAAAAAAACCACTAAGATTCCCTTGCAGACCGGTGTGGCGACCAGAATTAGAACAAAATACCTTCCTTCGATTTGTCACGAGCTATAACTGTTTGAGCATATGCCATCACAGACCAGTGTGGCACGGCGTCATATCCCCGATGGAATAGACCAACACCTTAGATGGGGTTGATCGAATTCAGTGAAGGATTCAAATGCTAGGGCACACACAGAAAGAAAATACTATTCTTGAAGGGAAACTAATGTATGCTCTAGGGTTAGGGCTTGCGTGGATAAGTGCTGAAGTACTATAAGAGGTCTCTGAGGAGACGATACTTGAGGACACACTTCACCGGGATAAAATCCACCACAGATTCTATTAATCTTCTACTCTGAGATCTAAGTCTCTACAATGCTATATAAATTTGAAAAGGAAAATTTAGGGGCTAAGTAACCTTGTTAAACTAGGAAACTGATGCAAATTAGAAATTATCCCAATTACAAGCCATTAAACAAAATGAGAAATCTAATGACAAATAATTACGGAAAGAAAATAAGTCCTAAACTATCTTGGCCCCATGTGTGGGCGTGTAGGTCCATCCTGCATCAGAAACTCATGAGAGAATTTTTATTAATAATCAGCATAGCATTACAGTGGGGAACGTCCATGTATATATAGAGTGGTAGGATCAGTCTTTCCTCCCTTATTTAGAAAACTCAGACTTTCCTAAAATCCAGAAAATTCTCAAGCATAAATATTCTATAAATCCAAAAAACCACTGATAATCAAATCACGATACAATATAGAAATAGCAATCCCGCAATAGCTGTCAGTCTTCTTGGGCCTATTGCCTGAACCCAATGAACCTGGTCTATCCATGGGTCAATGGGCTGGCCCAGTAGATTTGGGCCTGGCTTGTACTGCATCAAGTCCCTTGTGAGTCGCGAAATGTTGCAGGAGAGGGCGTTCTTATACATAAACATACATTTATATCACACTGATTCTAGATTTAAAGAGAACAATCACTAGGTATGTCATACATGAAATGAAGGGATGAAAGTGACTCAACTGTGTTTTGAGCTTGGCTATTTTCATCATTACTTGATATTGACTGTCTTCCACTCAGTGTATTGATGCCTGTACCTACCTGGAAATCTGAAGTGCCTCATGAGCTTTTGATCATATGGTCTTCCATTCGTTCAGTAGATTCTTGCTTCATAAACCCATGCAAATGTTAATACTATCTAGAGATTTCTATCAATTCTAGTTCCATATTATATAATTAAAAGAATTGTATTCACCAATCAGAAGAAAAGGAAAAGAATGTATTCAGTTATCTGTAAATGGAATTGATCTTAAAATGGTCTGCTGATTTGTTTTCATTTTGACTAATCTTATCAGAAACTTGGTGAAAATAATTATGCTCAGGGTCCTTGCTGATTATTTGAGCATGCCACTGGAAATATTTGAGAATTGTTTTTGCATATATTTTGCTTGAGGATTATCGGCTACTCAGTACTCTTTCCTTTTTATACATATAGATTCTCTGACTTTTACTGAAAATTTAATTTCTTCTCAGATATTAACGACCCTACCAATTAGAACAAAAAAGAATTTCTGCATTCTGTTCTGCATCTAAAACATGTCTTAAATTGTACCTTTAGTTTTGCCTTCAGTTCTGATAGAAGCTATGATAAATGAGTTGAAATTGGTTATGTGTCGGTGTCAATTCACAAAGAGTTGAAATTGTTGGTCCACATTTCTAAAAACAAAATTTAAATCCTTTTCAATGTAGAGATCCTTATAGTATAAATGAGTTGAAGGTTATATTGAACCTTTTTTTTTCTGGCACAGATATGCCGAGCGCTTGCTTACATACACAACTGTATTGGCATCTGTCATCGCGATATTAAACCACAGAACTTGCTGGTAAGATTTTTGCTTCAGTGCAAATGATGCGAACAACTTCTGTTAGTTTCCCAAGCATTTCTTGTTTGCCTGTATGTTGCATTCAATTGTGGTAGCATTTTAGTTACATGGAAAAGCTGATGCCTTTGTCTTGGGTTTTCAATTTTGATATTACTTAATATTAGCATTATATTGTGTCTATACTCCACACTTAAAAAGAGAAGTCTAGTTTCGACCTACAAATGCCATGTTTACTAACTGGAACTATTAATATGTATGCATACATTTTTGTCATTTGTGTCAACTTTACATGCATGCTTAGTATTGTTGTTGGATCTGAATACGCATTCTCTGGAGACCTTTCGACTGGACCTGTAGCTTTCTTTATGCACTTCCATTTTCTTTATAATCATAAATCATCTTCCCAAGGACCCAACTTTTTAGAAATATCTTGGGGATTGTTTGGAGAAACTAAGGAGAAAGTTAAGATAGAATAAAATGCTAGTTCTTTAGGACAGCCACAACAGGCCATGAAGGAAAAAACATGTCTGCATGGATGGGTGGAATTGTTCTAGAGGTGATCTGAAATCTCTTTGGATCTGTGATTTACTTGAGTTAAAGCATTCAACAAACTTGTTGGGTCAAAAGAAGGAGCTTGCTTCTTTTTTGCAGACATGTTTGTTCATTTCTGCAGTTAATGGTATCTTGTCTTTTTTTTCCTGTTCTCTCTTTACTCTTCTGATCTTTGATTTGCTGAATTGTCAATTTTAGGTGAATCCACATACACATCAGCTGAAACTATGTGATTTTGGCAGTGCAAAAGTGCTGGTAATCCATAGTCTGCTACACTTTTTTTTATTGTAGTAATTTTTCTGTTAGTCAGAGTTTGATTTTTCATTTGTTGCCAGGTGAAAGGAGAACCAAATATTTCTTACATCTGTTCTAGATATTATCGTGCCCCTGAGCTCATTTTTGGTGCAACTGAATATACAACTGCTATCGATATGTGGTCTACAGGCTGTGTCATGGCAGAGTTACTCCTTGGAAAGGTTGGTTTTAATTCTGTTTTGAGGCTTATCATGTTTTCCCTCTGGTTATGATAACATTCTACTTTTTCTTTATTAGTTTATATGATGTGCTGAATTTTCTGTTTGATATATTGTTTGTGTAGCCATTGTTTCCTGGAGACAGTGGAGTTGACCAACTAGTTGAGATTATCAAGGTGAGTATGAGATGTAACATACCTACATTTTCTTTAGAACTGTTTCATTATAATGTTTTTCTTTCCAAAAATAGAATAAATATGTTTTCACCTTTTCTTTCCTTTGAATTGCCCATTTAATGTTCTGTTTCTGTTGGGGCTGGTCTCATGGCAGTTGATGTTTTGGCATTGCCAATTTGCAATTAAGCAGTTTCTTCATATCGCAAAAACAATTTCTTCATAAAATTCATTGTTCATCCGGAACCAGGGGTGGCCCTGGGGACAGCCCACACAGGCGGTGGGCTGGGGCCCCAAATTTTGGCCCAAAATGGGGGCCCCCAAATCTAACAGTTAGGAAAGAAATCTCAGTAGTTAAGATTTTTTTGATAAATGGTCGTGTCTGTGGATTTATATGTAGACTAGGTTGCACATGTAATTACTTTTACTGGCCGACACCCATGGTATGCTTGAACAGTTGAACATTATATAAATATATAATGTGGCTTCCGCTTTGCAGCCAGCCTTACAATCCTACCCTCTATATTTTCATGTAGTTGATTTTGAACATAGAGATCTAGAAAAAATCAAATGTTTTATGAAGTCCAAATATTTTAGTCTTAAAACAAGATCTGTAATGAGACAACTATCAACACCAACTATAGATCATTTGAAGTCACAGGATAATTGTTTTCCAAATGCATGGGTTGTATACAGAATTCTGCTGACTATACCAGTTACCGTTGCATTTGCATAAAGAAGCTTTGCAAAGCTAAAGTTGATCGAATCTTACCTTCGATCAACCATGTCCCAAGAAAGACTAAATGGATTAGCTATGTTATCTATTGAAAAGTCTTTGGTAGAAAAGCTTGATTATGAAGACTTAATTAGTGATTTCGCAGTTAGAAATGCAAGAAAACTAGTAGTTTTTCAGTAGTGCTTAGTTTTTGTAATTGAATTTTGGTGTTAATTGGTTAATGTGAAACACAATTCTGATCCTGTAAGAGTAGGTAAGGAGTTTAGACTTAATTTTCGATCAAATAAAAAAAATTGTCTTTTATTTTTTTATCATTTATTGGTGGGTATACGGGTAGGGCCACACTTTAAGAACTCGCCTAGGGCCCCCGAAAACTCAGGGCCGCCCCTGTCCGGAACTACTATGAGTTGTTGAATAAATTATGGATGGCTTCAAATTTCAAGGTTAAACTGATTTATATAGGTACTGGGAACACCCACAAGGGAGGAGATAAAGTGCATGAATCCAAATTATACCGAGTTTAAGTTTCCACAGATAAAGGCTCATCCATGGCATAAGGTACGTCTCATTTAGCACTGCTGTTTAACTGCTGGAAACATTGCTTATCCTTGTTGCATTTTCAGTGCTTATTTTACTTATTTATTTCTTTGTTCGCTTTTCATATGTTAAAACTGTTTACTGATTTAAACCCGAAAGGTGTAAAACAGAATATTGGGCAATCTACCCCAACCTTTAAATGTTATGGTCAATGCAACTTAGTGGCTCTTCTTTGGGATACATTAACATCACATTTCAGGTAACGGGCCTACTATGTTGGCGCAGTGCGTTCAACTGGTCATTTTGAACTGTATTTGACTAGAACACTGACGAATTTAGAAAAGACTGATAGTAAAAATCTAGCTCCTCGTTTGCTTAGTTAGATTCTCTCTGATGGATTCAAGGGAGATGAAATCCTGCTGCAGTCAAAATACTCAAAACTTGATGATAAATCTGAAGGGGATTAGATAGTGTTCGCTACTAGTTTATACTTTAAATTGAAGGGAGATCATTGTAGTGTGTCTTTTGTTTCTGATTGATGCTACTGGTAGATTTATACATGCATGAGATGACTATATATTCCATTTTTAAAGCATACATTTGACTGTTGTGATTTACAATTTTATCGTTCTATTTGATCTGTCCCTTTGTTCTTGTAAGATCTGATTCAAGGTCATGGACAACACATGGTCACTGTTATGCATGTCACAGAGCCTTTGTTCCATTCTTCAAATGTTAGTTTACTCTCATGTTAGACAAAGATCTGGCCTTTCATGACTAGTCAAAAGGATGTGATAATGGTCCTAGAAGCTGCTTTTTTGCATTGGTGTAATGTAAAGCACAGCTTTTTCCCCCCTGTATAGCAGATGATCAGGCAAAATTCTTAGTGTGATACCACAACTATCATTTTGGACTGGAGAATTACTGGGGCGAAGGTGGATATATTCATGGGTTGGTCTTTAGTTCCTGCCTTGTTTAAATTGATTTCAACTCTTTTTTGCTCCAATATGAAAACAAAAGCGCCATCTGATAAAGGACACTCCTGTGTAGTCATTAATTGGGTGATAATTTACTCTTGATTATTCCTACCTTATGTCTAAGTGATTTTCAGCTCCTCATTGCCCCAATATAAAATTTTGGAAGCACTATCTGACAGATTACATCAGTCTAATCACTAATAATGAATATGGAGTGATATTTGCTGTCATGTCAGAGGTCTTGTATTTTTAGCTACTTATATTAAAATGCTATCTTCTTTAATATCAACAATGGACTAGCGAACAGCTGGACTTGAGTACGCATTTCCATGGATGCATACCTATGTATTTCTTATTTGAGAAAATATTAAAACAAAATCTTTCATGATGTTATAAGAGGCAGGAATTTGGGCTTAATAGTAAACCAAAGAGTATATTATCAATGATTCTTTTTTCTTCAACGTAGTGATCTCTAGGCTTACTTTTGACCATGGTTTGATGTACAGCCAGTACTGGCATACCACTCTGCATCTATTAAGACCAGAAATCAGTATAAACCAGAATGTCAAAAATATAGGTCATATGAACCGACATATTCCCCATTATTTGGATCGTGTACTGTGGAAATTATCCATCCATGCTGCGGATATATTGTAAACTGGTGTATTATGCACAAATGCCGACTTGTAAGAGGGTCTAAATATTATGGACAAATGCTGACTTGTAAGAGGGTTTAAACAAGTGTTACAGTATATTCTGGTATATTCCAGCTTAAATAAAGACATTCTTTTGGCGATGCTTTATATTCTTGTATGTTCCAGTTAAAGATCATTTTTCATAGCTACATGAGTAAACACTCTTGAGCTTTCTTATAGTTCATGATATACCTGGGTACTTAAACATAGGCTTTCTTTTTTTGTTAATGTGTAAAGTCCATTTCCCTGATGTATCCATGGTGTGTATATCCCTTATGCATCCTTTACTGAGCACCACTTCTTATAGTGCACTAACTAGGTGGTACAGCTTGTTTGAAATCTTCTGTTTACTTTGTTGCTTCTGATAATTTAGTAGCTTTGTTTCTTTTTCCATAGCATTGCACTTGCTTCTTGCTAATTAGCTTTCAATTAAACGTTGTATCTTTAATTTAGCTGAAGGGCAAGTTGATGTGGGTTAAAAGCCCTAGAGCGTTGCTCTTGTTTTTAATGAAAGATTGTTTTCATCCAGTTCCACTCTCAAGCAGCTAGCATTCCCCTTACCTACAAGATAATAACCAATCTCCAAGTCTGTGTTTACCCGGGAAATTTTTTTTTATTTTTGTTTGAATGGTTTTACCCAAGAAAAGATCAGAGTGTTATACAAAGACATGAATGACAAAAGCATATTAACATGTTTTTTTTAAGATTCATTATGAAGAATCTTATCCTCTTAAAAATATTACAGAGACAGCTTGATCCTGTAAGCACCCTTTCTTTGAAAGCACCAGTGAGCACAATCTAGGCCCCCCCTCTGATCAATCCAACTGCCTCACTCTATTCATTGTTGGATTGGACTTAAAATGCTGCAAATTAACGCAGTTAAACTTTTGAGACTCTAATTCAAGGTTTAGGATGATCTGATGGGGCTGAATTTCACTCAGATGTAATTCACTAACCTTACCCTCAATGATTTGCATGCATCTGGAGGGTGTGTAGACAACTCATATAAGCACAGTGTGCACTGTACACTGACCATTAACCCATACATTCACTGTTAATATTTTTGGAGTGCCATTCTAAAAGAGTTCTACTTTATTTAGCCAGAAAAAAAAAAGAAAAGAAAAGATAAAGGAGTTCTACTCTATCTTTATTCTTAGTTACATTTTTGTCATATGATTTTTTGAACGAGAGAATATATTGATGTGTTCTCTTTCATATGTGTTGGCTTGTTGGCCCTCTGGTTTTGTCTGATCATGCTATTGTTTATTTATTCCCATGTCTGAGATGCATTGATAGGTATGTACTAGGAAAAAGAAATAAAAATCACCAAATCATTACTTAATGCCAGTTCCAACTCTTGGGCCTCTTGTTTCTCCACCAGGTTTTCCAAAAACGCTTGCCCCCTGAAGCAGTTGACCTGGTCTGCAGGTTTTTACAATACTCCCCCAATCTGCGATGCACTGCAGTAAGTGTTTTTGATTTTTGGGTACATATGTTTTTTCAGATGAATTTGTAAATTGTACAAGTTGAATGATTATCTACACTGGTGCTGCAGTTGGAAGCTTGCGTTCACCCTTTCTTTGACGAGTTGAGAGACCCAAATACTCGCCTTCCGAATGGTCGGCCACTTCCTCCCTTATTTAATTTCAAACCTCAAGGTAATAACTTTCTGCCAAACTTACTTGTTTTTCTCTTCATTGATCAAATGGAAAAAAATCATCCAACCAAGTGTCTTAATAGATAGCATGGGCAATCTAATGTGTACTAACATAATTGGTGGTCCATTTATATTGGGACACTTACTGTTGTCAAACTTATTGAGAATGGTGTATCATGTTGATGTCATGAAAATTATCAACCTTGAAAGGTGGACGATACTTGATGGATGGTCTTGATTGATGCTTCTACAACCGATGGAAGTTATTCTTGAACAGTGTCCAATATCTAGTACTGGGCTTGCATGTGTAATGGTCAAAATTGATGATTAGACTTTGTAGTAAATGATCATGACCATCCATTTTGAACTAAATGGTTGAATGATAAACATTATCAGATCGTGATGATAAGAGAACATGTAAAGATCACTCAGTGGATGGCCTAGATCAATGTTTAAACCATTTCTATTCTAATCAATATGTATGGGTCATTTTTTCTTGATAAAACAGTTTAAGTCATCCAATCAAGATCATGAATCATCAGGTGATTGATTATCCATATATAATTTGGCGTTTGTGGACATAATCGACCAGGTCCATCCATTTTACTTTCTCTATATATCTAATATGATTCTTCAAAATGTTCAAGAGTGATGGCTTAAGGGGTGGCTATTTTGCTATTATTATTGTTGCTGCTGCGTCTGCATGGGTGGTTTTCTAGTTAATATGAGATGGAAAGTGAAGACAAGTCTTTATCTTGCACACACGTTAGAGGAAATATGTTCTTCCTCCTACACTAAAAATGATTCATGTAATCATGTGTGTGGTGAGACCTGCATATTGACGCCTGATTTTTCTAATTTGGTAAACTCCTTGAGTTTCACATTCAGTTTTTTTTTCTTTCCTGTACAGAGCTTGCAGGCATCCCCAAAGATTTTCTGGAGCGGCTTATCCCTGAGCATGCTAGGAAGCAGCACTTGTTCATGGCCTTGAACACCTAGAGCATCATCATATATTTTATTTTAGAGAGATCACTACCAAATATCCACAGATGGTCCTGGAACGTATTTGTAAATTTACCTGCCATGTCTTATATACATGTTTATCCCACTTCAGCGCGGTCCCTTGGAGAGAGAAGTTATTGTAGTCCGTTGGAATTGCTCCAGCAATCTCACTTTCGTGAGGCTTATGTTCTAATGTTAGGAGTGCCTGAGTTCCTTTTTCCTTGTGCATTCATTGCTTGTATCCTATTTTTGTTCATATGATTGTTTAGAGAGACTTATTGTGGGCAATGTTGTAAATCAACCTGAGGAGTCACCTCTAAAACCCAATCTGCTCAAAATAGTGTTCCATTGGTTTACTATGCCAAAGGTCACTCTAGTAGGAACATGGCCCATCGCTAGGTCCTGTGTAATACATGTTTCTACATACAAGAAAAGTTTGAAGAAATGAATCACATGTTTTACATAATCAATCTTATGATGGGCCATTTTCGCATGGAAGTGAAATTTCGACTAGTAAGAGTGGGGTAAACTTTATTTTGAGCAGTTTGGACACTGCACAGAATTTTGAGCCCTGCCCATAGGGAATCCGGATTTGAGTATGTAACCAGTGATAGGATGGCAGCCTGTAGGTGATTGCATGATGATCTTGTCACGGTGGGTGGGGTCAACTGGCCATGGGCTACGAAAGGGTTTCTTCGGATAGACATTTGATGATATTAACCAATGTCAGATTCAGATCCAACACAATGGATCTGAATCCAACGGTGGATTCATCCTGTAAACGTGGATCGGATCTGTAATTAAAGTTTTTACCCGTGTTTTAAAAAATGATACAAGTTTTAAAAATTTTCAAATTAGTCCTTAAGTTTTTTAGTAAATTTTTTATTAAGGACATTTAGCCATTTAAAGGTGTTTTTTTGGGGACCCCCCGCCCCCCATTCTGTTTGTTTTTTTAAAATTTCATGTATATTCTTTATTTTAAGCCTTGACATGGTTCTGCAACCACTACATGCAGCTAGTCACTGTGTCACTATGAAGACATTGATTGTCTACAATCACCATGAAGATGTTAGTGAAAAAAGAGGAGGGCGTATTAAAATAGCTTTAAATGGATGAATGTTTTTAATTAAGGACATTATGGAAAAAACTTAGAGACTAATTGGAAAAGTTTTAAAATTTATGTCCTTTTTTTAAAATAAGGTAGAAAAAATTAGGGCTTTATTTGAGAATTTTCTTCACTGAGTAGGAACCCACCCATTTACAGTTTAGCACAAAGGATACTTCCATGTATGCAAAATCAAGATGTAAAGTAGCACCCTTTTATGTTCTAGCCCCACAATCTAGTGAACAAGAAGTAGGTTCCATGAGCTTAATTGCATATGAATAATGTGCGCGCTCCTTATAGGAGAAATTTTTTGGTGGTTTTTTTTTTTTTTGCTGACGCAGGGTGTCCCCAGCCCTTCGGGCCGGACTAATCCCTGCGGGCCCAGGAGGCAAAGCCGGGTAAAAACCCCCTGTAGCCCCAGTGTGGCAGCGCAGTTTCAAACCCTCAACCTCCGGGAGCAAACCGTGGTCCTAGGCCAACTGAGCAAACCGTGGTCCTAGGGTGAACAATGTAAGGTAGCAATGTATATGAGATATTTTTTTTTTAGGATTTGAATAACTAGCGTGATGTCCACATATCTATTTCTCATCTTCTCTCAACTCACGATCCATTGCGGAGGAGCTTCTTTGATGGATATTTACCTTCCATTCGTCATTTTTAACCACTTTATAAAAATACGATCATTTGTATTAAATTACATGAAACAAATAGGTCCTAAATGATAATTTCTTGATAATGACATTAGGGAAACAGCCCATTTCAACTGCAGATAAAATGGTTCATTGGTTCTGCATTACAAGAAAAACCTGAATTCCTATATGGATTTCATATTGGAGTAGCTGAATACCCAATGCGACAACCTTTCATGTTATATATTACATATATAAAGTATAGTATTATATAAGTTACTAAGCCTTGATTTTGGGCTTCGATTCAAATTCCTTATTTCCTTATTTGAGTCTGGGTTAGGGTTTGAGTCCTCAATTTGAATTCGGTATCTCATGGTTCAGATAGCCTGAACTGAACTCGACTCAAGTTTGAGTCGGCTAGCATAATAGTAATCAAAATTGTTTCAAACCCCACTTCAGTCAGGTCTCTAAAGTCTAAATTGAGTTGTTTCAGCCAATTCAGAATTTTGGTGAAACGTTTTAGAGTTACATTTCGAAAAAAATATGTACAAAAATAAATAAATGTAGAATATATAATATATTTATTGAGTTTAGCTGGGGACAACATACCCATTATTAGGAAAGTTATAAAATTTAGACTTAGGAACCAAATATGATTAGGGCCTTGCATTCATTTCATGGGCTAGGATTTTCAATGGGGTGGCAATAGCATAGGTTCCATTTATTTTGTTTGTAGGGTAGAGTAAAATGAAATGAAATAGGGTGTCAAATAAAAAAAATAGTGGAGGGAGTTGATTGTAAAAGCAATAAAAAGACAAAATTACTACTTTTAATTGCACAAAATGACAAAAAAATGCTTTAGAAAGAAAAAAAAAATGTACTCTTAAAAAGCACAAAATGACAAAAGTTGATTTTACTCTCAACTCCCTCTACTTTTCTTCTTCTTGATTTGACACTCAATTTTATTTTATTTTACTCCACCCTATAAACAAATATTATTCATCGACAACATTAAGTTCAAAATAAAGAAGTGGAATTTTAAAACCGTGGTTGAATAAATGAGCGGAAT
This sequence comes from Litsea cubeba, assembly GCA_012931725.1. Lineage (NCBI taxonomy): Eukaryota > Viridiplantae > Streptophyta > Magnoliopsida > Laurales > Lauraceae > Litsea > Litsea cubeba. Next base: position 119,325,425 of record CM022945.1, read on the forward strand.
TTCCACTCATCGATGCGGCGGCCCATTGAGGAGTTAAATATAAAACCAGTGGGGCCACCCAATTGGCGAGTTAAATAAATGAGTGAAGATTTCAAAAATGTTAATAACTTTAATTTTCATTTATGGTTTTTCTTTTTAAAGGAAAAATCTAGGGAGAAAGAAAAGAATAGGAGAGAGAAAGTAAGTATCCTTCATTCTCTCCATTTTCGTTTTATTTTGGCAAAAATTGACAATTTTGAAATGAAATCATGAATTTAGGTTGAAATAGTTCAAAATCCCAACAGAATATATATATATATATATATATATATTTCATATCATTGTTCGTGGGGGCCGAGGGGTGTTCATGGCCCATGCCAAGCCATGTCCATGCTCGACTCGACTTTAGAAAATCAAGCTTGTATCTAGCCTAAGCCCAACAAGGGTTGTAAATGTTAGGTCCAAGCCCGCCCATTTAATCAATTGAGCCGATCCAAACCAAACTTTATATTATTTGTATAAGCTTTCTAACAAATGTTTAGGCAAAATTATAAGTAAATCACAAGCACACCTTATTTAGGCCGAGCTTAAGGCTTTCCATCACCTAATTCAACCCCAACTCAAATATTAAATGGACCTAGATTACAATAGATCCACGAAAACCCCTAATTGCTTCGTTCAACCCATTGCCAATCTCATTTTGTACAACCATGTCAATTGGAAAGAGATTGACTATTATTACTACTATCCTTAAGTTTATTTTATCCCTAAAAGTATTAAATGAGAAATTAAAAACTAGATATTAACATACAATTGCCTTAGACTTGACATTCGTCTTTACATCAATAATTCTGCGAGAAAAACTAAAACTTTACGCAGAAAAATATTAAATTAAGGTACTTGTACTATAAAAAAAATTCAAAATCCAATAAATAAATAAAAAGTAAAATCTTTCAAGAACGTCCACGTGTCACCATATAAACCCTCGTTGGTTGCAAGAGACTGACTGCACTCTTATCTGTTTTTTTGTACTCACCTTCCACTTCCCACCTTGTTCTCAATTTCTTTCTTTGGAGCTAGGGTTTAAGGTTTTTTTATTTGTTTCCCATTACTTGGTTTCTTCGATTCTCTCTTTCAATTCGAATCCCCAAATGGCGTCCTCATCCTCCGCCGCCGCACAGATCCACGTGCTCGGCGGCGCCGGCTTCCCTTCTTCCTCCAAGAGACCCGGAATCCCTTCATCTCCGGCGAGGACCCTCTTCTTAGGCCACCGCCTCGGCAGCACCGGCTCCGGATTCCTCCCTCGGTCGGCGTTCTTGAGGACGTCGAGGAGGACCGGTGGAAGGAGATTCGCCGGTCCCGTCCGCGTGGTGAACGAGAAGGTCGTCGGAATCGACCTCGGGACGACGAACTCCGCAGTGGCGGCGATGGAGGGAGGGAAGCCGACCATCGTGACCAACGCCGAGGGCCAGCGGACGACGCCGTCGGTCGTCGCCTACACGAAGAACGGCGACCGGCTCGTCGGGCAGATTGCGAAGCGGCAGGCGGTGGTGAACCCCGAGAACACGTTCTTCTCCGTGAAGAGGTTTATTGGGCGGAAAATGTCGGAGGTGGATGAGGAGTCGAAGCAGGTGTCGTATCGGGTGGTGAGGGATGAGAATGGGAATGTGAAGCTTGAGTGCCCCGCGATAGGGAAGCAGTTTGCAGCTGAGGAAATATCTGCTCAGGTTTGAACTTTTTGGGGTTTTACTGCTGTGCATTTGTAGATTAGTGTTTCTTTGAATTCTTTCCTGTCTTGTCTGATTTTAGTAAGCTGTAAAATTTCATGTATCATTTTGTCAATGAGTGCTTGTACATTTGCTGACATACTTTTCCAAAAAAAAAAAAAACTGAAAATGGAAGAAGTAATCATCATCATAATCAACAATATCGACGTCTCGAACAAATAAGAATCCAATACTTCTAAGAAACTAAATGCTTTGGACAACTCCCCTACCTTTCCTCCTTTTAAAAGCTGAGTGATTGGTTAACATTCCTATCTTTGCTTCTTATTTCATATTACCTTACATTTTTCCATCTCAATGTATGTGGATGGTAGTAATATACTATGGGTGACCCTTTAATATAATCATGCTAAGACTCCATGGGTGGTGCCTTGTTGTAAAATATAGCGGTGAGCCTCATTCTTATTAAAGTAAAATATAGTGATGTTAATGCTAATTCACATAAAATTTGTAATTTCAAATAGTTTAGATTTATAGGCGGGTTCAAAAATATAGATTCATAGCATTGCTTCTAGTTGAAAATTCATAAGTGGAACCCTCACATGAAATTAAAACCGCTCAAATGTAATAAGGAGTGAAACTTGGCTAGTAAGATTGTGAATTTAAATGATTCAACTTTATAAGGCCCACAAGTGTACCCACAAATGAATTTTTAGCGTTTCTTCTATGGCAATGCTAAAACTCTATTTTGGGGTACTCTTATAAGTTAGAAAGAAAGAAAGTAGAATACATGAGAAAGGAAAAGGATGGAATAATACTCGTTAGGAATGCAACTATCCACATGCATATCTGGCTTAGACCTGACTCATTCTTTTTCTGTCTTTGTCCCCATTCAAAATAAATACGGTTATTTTTCATTAGATGTTATCCAAATGTCCGTTTTTGAAAGGGGCAGTTTGTAGAATTCCTCTCTTTAAATATATAAATAGAGGAATTCTACAAATTGCCCCTTTCAAAAAGGGCATTTTTGCCCTTTCATAACATCCAATAAGAAACCATCATATTTATTATCGTTCCGATGTGTATTAACTTGGATTGAATGTCATGAGAGAAGACAGAGAGAAAAAGGAAGAGTCATGTTTAAGGCATTCGTGAGCCGTCAGCTATACGAGTGGATAAGTATTATACGATTTCTTTCTTTCTTTCTTTCTTTAATTTCTATGTATTGTGATTTATTGCTAACTTATGAAAGGGCCCCACAATGGAGTTTTACATCTTCATGGAAGAAATGCTAAAAGTTCATTAGTGGGTCCACTTATAAAAATAAGTTGTCCTAACCAGTAAGCAGGGAGCTGTCCATGGGCCCCACTTTCAAAGCATCCAAACCAGTCAAATTAAATGGTTGTATCTTTTATGATCCTTTGCGAAAATTCACTTCAATAAGAGTTGGACCCACTGTCTTATTTTGAGAAGCTCAACTTTTCTAGGGTGCTCAATCAGACGGTGGGCCCAACTCCTATTGAGGTGAAATTCATTAGTGGGTCCACTTATAAAAATAGGGAGCTAACCTAACCAATAAGCAAGGAGTTATCCATGGGGCCCACGTTCAAAGCATCCAAACTAATCAAATTAAATGGCATTATCTTTTATAGTCTATAGCGAAATTCCACTTCAGTTAGAGCTGGCCCCATCATCTGATAATGGAAACTTCAAGTTTTCCAGGTCGCTCAATCTGATGGTGGGTCCCAACTCCTATTGAACTGAATTTGTAAAGGGCTGAAAATAGATGAGGCTATCTATTTTGATTGGATTGTAGTTTGCCATAAGTGGATCGCACTAATAAGTTTTCCAAATTGCCCCGTTGTAGTATCTAACCTCATGATTAGATTTCATGTGGGCCCATTCATGGTTTCAATTGAAAAGCCGTAAGATATCATGATGCTTTGTTTGGTAGTACACGTTCTCAAAAGGAGAAAAGAGGGAAACACCTCATTAACTCCTCTCCTTAACTCATGTTCTATTGTTGGTCGTTTGAAGAGGGCATTTTTGTGCTCTAAAACAGGCATTTTCTTGCGCTCCTCCATACACACATAAGGAATTCTGCAAAATGCCCCTTAAAAAAAGGGGCATTTTTGCCCAATGCAAACATCCAATAAAAATCAACCACATTCCTCATTTGGATATTTAATGAGGGATACCTACACTTAAAAGAACCCACATAAATAGATGGAGATTCCCATATGTAGCCAATTAGAGTTTTAATCCAGTTATTTTGGATTAAAAATGATTCAAATAAAATTAGAGGGCCCACTGTGGAATTATAAAATTATCAAGTTTTTTTTTATTTATTAATCAATCTAAAAGTGGGTTATTTTAATATGTTTGATCTTCATAAGTGGGCCGATTGAAGAGCATCATGAATTTTTGGCCACCATGGAAATATTAAATTTAAGTATTTTTTATGAACATTTAATAGTGGGAAACTCCTATTGCATGAGCACACACAGAAACACACACACACACATATGCTGGAATTCTCGGATATAGTTTCTTCCTTGTGGTATGTTTGTGCACGACAGCTTTTTGAATCATTTTAGTTCAACCACGATTTCCATTTTTAATGGAAAATGGAAACTGAAGATTTAAGTTTGTATTGTTGCAGTTTTGTATTATCTGGAAAATTGTTTGCACAGAACCGTGGAAAAATCATTCTTCCTGAAAACCATTTTTATTTTTTGTTGCAAATTATCCACTCAAACATGCCCATGATAAAATAGACAAATATAGAATACCATAGTATTTTTTAGTGTTAACAATGGTTCTCAAATCTTCTTGAATTGTGAAGATTAGTGATATTTATTGGAAAAAAAAAAGTTGCTTTTGTACCTCATGTTGTTGATGGGTTATTGTTTGCTGGTGCATAGATGATAGAACTGCCTTAGACTCTCCGAAGGAGAGAAAAATGAATACATTTTGTGGTTTTACAATGGATTTACTTATTTAATTTCTTGATTACCGATACTGAGAAATCTGCTAATTGACTATTGTAGTTCCATCCTTGTGAATTTTACTCTGTTATAGTAGCGATGCTGTCATTCTTTTATACAAGAAGAAAAATAGGGTCATTGTTCTTCACGTGCTATGTTGTTAGCATTAACTGATAATCTACAGGTTTTCTGCTGTTTCATGTTTGCAAACTGATAAATTTTTAATGATAATGTTGTTTTGGTCCTTGGAAGTCTTTTCCTTTCTCTTACTTGATGGTGAAGCCCTTATCTAATCTTTTTTTTCTTCTTCTTTTGGTCAGGTTCTCAGAAAGCTTGTCGATGATGCATCCAAGTTCTTAAACGACAAGGTCACTAAGGCAGTTGTTACAGTGCCTGCATACTTTAATGATTCCCAGAGGACAGCAACAAAGGATGCTGGGCGTATTGCTGGTCTAGAAGTTCTCCGTATCATCAATGAACCTACTGCTGCTTCACTGGCATATGGATTTGAGAAGAAGAACAATGAAACTATCCTCGTGTTTGATCTTGGAGGTGGCACATTTGATGTTTCAGGTATCAAGTTTTGAGCCTTATCATTGTTGTTAAAAGCTTAGGATGCAAATTCTATGAATCGCATCAAATCTTAGAAAATTATTGGAAAAAAAAAATGTATCAAATCCTAGAGAAAAAATATTCAGTTCTTTGCATTGAATGCCATTTACAAGTAAGTCTTAGGATTTAGCAGTTAAGCTTAGGACTTGATATGTGTATTGAACCACACTATTCTAGCAAAGCTTTGTGGCCTTGCCATGGAGCTTTTTTTAAGAGCAGACGTGTCTTGGATGTGTTCTTAATGAAGCTACTTACCTCAAAGGAGGGAAAAAACATTGAGGAAGGCGTTTTTGTTCAAGATCAATTTAGAAAAGGTATATGATTGTGTGGATTGGGTTTTCTTTTGTATATGTTACATCGGATGAGAATTTGGCCTTAATGGACAGGAAGGATTTCCCATGGAGAGTACTGTTCATCATGATGGAGATATGTGCACTAGGGGAGGAAATCTCTTGTGGATTTTGGCTCATAGGAAAGAACCAAGGTTGTGGATGCTCTAGTAAAGGGGGGTTGACAAAAATGACTTCAATGTAGTGATTAATTAAGGGCTTCCTGTTTATAAATTTTGGGAGGAATCATGTACATGGCATTATAGCTCATATCGCATCATTGAACAGTTTTTCCCCCTCCTTTTTTTTTCGTTTTTAATAGAAAAGGATAAAAGATAAAAAAAATTGTTAATGCCTCAAACCATACAGGTCCTGGATATACACTTGTGCTTGTGTCTCAAATTATGCATTTATCATCTTGTTGATTTAAGTTCTTGGTTGCCTGGAATGTAGTTCTCGAGGTCGGGGATGGAGTGTTTGAGGTTCTTTCTACCTCTGGAGATACACATTTAGGTGGCGATGATTTTGACAAGGTTCGACATATTTACTTAAATTAGGAGAAGCAATTTTCAGGGCTGTTATCGGTTTCATTACAAATGTTATTGTGCACATCTCATATTCAATAATTTGTAAATCAATGCCAACAGAGAGTTGTTGATTGGCTCGCTTCAAGTTTCAAGAGAGATGAAGGCATTGATCTCCTGAAGGATAAACAAGCTCTGCAGCGTCTCACTGAAACTGCCGAAAAAGCCAAGATGGAATTGTCATCCTTGTCTCGGACAAATATTAGGTAAGTTTGTTGGAGTTTCTCATCTCTAGGATCTATGTTTGTTTTTCGTGGTTATCTTTGACTTAAAAGAAATTATACTAAATTTTTTTTTTGTAGTTTACCTTTCATTACTGCAACTGCTGATGGTCCCAAACATATTGAAACAAACATCACAAGGGCCAAGTTTGAAGAACTGTGCTCTGACCTGCTTGACAGGTATTGGATTTTTTTGGTTATGAATGTGGTTTATTAGCCTGGTCATTGGAGACTCCAATTTTTAGCATCCAATGGTCCAAGATAATATGAAATCAATATTGAAATGAATGAGAGTTAAAAACTTACATTACATGGGATATTTGCATTTGTTAGGCTTAGAACCCCTGTGGATAATGCTTTGAGGGATGCAAAGCTTTCGTTCAAGGATTTAGATGAGGTGATCCTTGTTGGTGGATCAACCAGAATTCCGGCAGTCCAAGAACTTGTGAAAAAGATGACTGGAAAAGATCCCAATGTCACTGTTAATCCAGATGAAGTTGTTGCTCTTGGGGCTGCAGTTCAGGTCAGTTCCTGCAAAAAAATTTCTTGTTGTCATCACTGTTTATGATCTACATATATAATCTATGCCCCTTGTGGGATCCACTTGGATGCATGCCCATCATGGGAGGATAGTGTGATGGAAAGGTCGTATTGTTGATATGATTTTGGGCCAAAATTATCTCAATTAGATCATGACAACCATTGATCTAGAGGCCTTAAAGTTCCAACGTGTTCTCAAGTTACATTTTTTTTTTAAATGGAACTCATACCAAGATAGGAGGATAGTGTGATGGAAGGGTCATGATGTGGATATGATTCTGGGCAAAAATCATCTCAATAGATCATCACAACCATTGATTTAGAGGCCTTTAAAGTTTAATGGTTTCTTAAGTTTTTTTTTTAATGAAATTCATTCCAACATTGACTCGGTGAATATAATTCAGATTAGTGTTAAATATAGGGCGAATGCCAATTCATGGAGAGTCGGTGAGTGTGTGTGTGAGTGAGAGTGAGTGTGTTGGATTGAGCATGGGTTCCATGTAGTGGTAAAAGTAAGAGATACCTCCTGACAGAACGAAACCCAACATTGGTTATGTTCTGCTGGGAAGGCACCTTTTATGGCTTGCGTGAGGTTTAAAAATCTAATCTGTGTGCAAATGCCTGCATGCACACGCACTCACTGTTTTGCATAATGCTTTCCAGATGCTGGTCATTGTGGAATTTTCATCTTCTATTGTATGTTATATTTACTGCATTCTTCTTTGTTACTTTTTTAAACTCAAACTTCAGGCGGGGGTGTTGTCTGGTGATGTAAGTGACATTGTGCTCTTGGATGTGACACCACTATCTCTTGGTTTAGAGACATTGGGTGGTGTGATGACAAAGATCATTACTAGGAACACGACATTGCCTACCTCTAAGTCTGAGGTCTTCTCCACCGCAGCAGATGGGCAAACGAGTGTTGAGATCAGTGTCCTCCAGGGGGAGAGAGAATTTGTAAGGGACAACAAGTCACTTGGCAGCTTCCGACTTGATGGGATACCTCCAGCCCCTCGTGGTGTTCCTCAGATCGAAGTAAAGTTTGACATTGATGCCAATGGTATCCTCTCTGTAACTGCCGTTGACAAGGGAACAGGGAAGAAGCAAGACATAACGATAACTGGTGCCAGCACTCTGCCAAGTGACGAGGTACATTTCCTGGTTGCAAGTTTTAATATACTTATTTCATAACTTAACATTACTTATTGATTGTTGGTACTTGAAAACGAGCACAAGCACCTCAAAAGTATCCTTGAGTACTTGAAAATTGCTATCAACTGCCTGCACTTCAGATTTTCTCTTGGCAAAATGTGTCTTGGACCGCTGGCAATTCCTGACTCGACAGCCAACCGAAACTGAAGCCAACCCAGTAGTACGGGGCTTGGGTTGACCCTTGCTACCAGTTTGGTCTGGGTTAACGTACCCAACCTGATCAGTGAGCTGGGTTCTGGTGGAGTCCATACTTGTTATTCAACTGCCCCTTTTTTTCACCCTAACCCAACCTGAACCCACCAACCAAACCATTAATTCCTGCTCCAAAGGGTTCCGGAGGACCTACCAACCCAATCTGAACCCTATCTGGTTATTCAGGGTTCTTTGTTGAACCTTTGAACTTTTAGGCTGGATTTCGGTTGACTAGTAGAACCCATTTAATAAAATGGATCGTGTTTAGGTTGGTGACACATGTAACCTATGGTAGTGGGCCCTACCTGAACCAACCTATTGCAAAGCATAATCTTGATCTGTATGAATGCCAACTCCAACTAATTTGCAGGTGGAGAAGATGGTAAAGGAGGCGGAGAGATTTGCCAAGGAGGATAAGGAGAAGAGAGATGCCGTAGACACCAAAAATCAGGCTGAGTCACTAGTGTACCAGACGGAAAAGCAATTGAAAGAGCTGGGAGACAAGGTTCCCGGTCCCATCAAGGAGAAGGTGGAGTCAAAACTCAGAGACCTTAAGGATGCCATCTCTGGTGGGTCTTCTCAAGGGATGAAGGATGCGATGAATGCCCTGAACCAAGAGGTGATGCAGATTGGTCAATCCCTCTACAATCAACCTGGTGCACCTGGTGCTGGACCTGGACCTGCACCTGACAGTGAAGCTGGGCCCTCTGGAAAAGCAGCACCAGATGGTGGTGATGTTATTGATGCGGACTTCACTGATAGCAAGTGAGAATAAACCATAAATGAAGATTGCATTTACCCTTTTGACTAGTCTGTATACCTTCAACTATATATCTGAGTTGCTCCCTGTTTTTTTGGGTGGGGTTGAGAGTGAAAAGTTGCAGTTAGGATATTTGATTATGGCAAGAGTTAAACCAAACTAGCAAAGAATGTTTTATTGAAGAAAGTGGGATTCGCGTTGTTTTTTTGTCTTTGTAATTGGAAAGTGTCAGACATGTACTTCAAACATATTATTCTTATGTGAGACCAATCCCATTGCTCCAGTGCTTGTGTTTCTCCTCTAAATATCTTAGTAGGTGAGGTTTAAATGTGGGCTTTGGTTTGCCTTGACTAGTAACTTAACAGGTATAGCTGTTCTCTCTAAAGTGACAAAATGTTCATCTCTGTGACCGAGTATGTAACTGCATTAGTAAAACTCTTTTGAGAGCTGAATGCTGCTTGAGAGGGTGTGGTAAACTTCCATGTACGGTTTTGAATTTTCAAGCTTAGTAAAGGAAAAATCCATACAATTTTCAAGCTTTAGTACAGTAACTAACTTTGATTTTTCAGGCTCTACATGTCGAAGAGGGTTTGAAAAAAAGGAAAAAAAAAAATTCTTCAAAAATGCAGTTCTTCTAGAAACAAGAGGAAAGGGAGAAACAGAAGTAATATTAGTGGAAGGAGCAGCAGCAGCAGCGTTACCTGGAGTTCCATTGACTGCCACCGGATTTGAAGCTTTGACAAGGGCGATGTCTTAGGTGAGTACTATCTCTGGGATTTAAGCTTTTAGCCAGACTTATGCTTTGACAAGTTAAATCAGAAGAGGGTTTCGGACCTCTCACCCATTTAGATCTCTAGAAAACCAAAAAATACGAAAACAACTACCTAAGATTTTATATTTTCTTTCTAGCCACAAAATTCAATTTGCTCGAATCGTAAAAGCAGTTCAATCTAAAATAGAAATTTTCAGTTCGAAATCAGGTGTTCCAGATGAATTGAACTGAAACTTCCACCCTACTGCTTTAGGTGGAGTGTTTGGTTCAGTTTTCTATCCTTCAGTTTGGTTTTCTATCCAAATTGAAAACATTAAGAAGTTTCGTCCAATACGGAACGAATTTGATGACTATGCTTCAAACACATGAAAACTAACTTAATTATGGAAATTACACAACCATGGATTGTTTGCATTAACCTTTGGCAATACAAATGCTTCTCCTAAACAGTCCACACATGCCTAGTGCATGTGCGGTGTGTATGGCAAAAGCACGCTGCGAATATGCAGACTTGAAATCAAGTACTCAATTCTGATACCTGTCCACTGGCACCTTGGACCATTGTAGTCGTCTTTGCATCCCCTTAGCCATTGTGGCCATGGTGGTCGTGGTCGTTATAATCTTCTTTGAGGGCTTTTGATTATCATAATCAGAAGCAATAGAGAAGATGGCTGCACTGATAGCGATGATGCTCCATTTGAATATTGTCTCCCTTTGCTCATAGCAGCTTGGCATATCATCCCAATGCGGGTGGATCTAAAAATGGGTTGTGGGCCTTGCTGGAGAAGTTCTCAACCTCAAACAGATCTGAACTCACATTGCTCCAGACATCTCCATCGTCCATACCACTAGAACTTGCTGGAACACCCTTGATCTGACATCGGCCAGCATCTGAAGTCAACAGGGTCAACTTCTTATGGAGGTTGGAACCACTGTCCTCCTTCACCATGTAAAAGGAGTTGGGGGGTTGGGCCCAAGCACCTCCAATGAGAATCGCGCCTTTTCTGCTTCTTCAAACTATTTTCTAACAAACTGATGATTTCCTGCAACAGGATTTGAATTTGGGAGGGTAAAGAAACAGATGATAGTGGGGGTTGGGTTGATCATAGTGGGGGATCCCTCATTACAGAATAGACGGGGAAGAACAAAAAGAAAAATATAAAGCCATGTTATTTTTAATTATTAGCTATCTGAAGTAATTAGAAGGGAATGTTGGATTGAATCTCCAACACAGGAGATCCCATTAGATTTGTCATTGTGATTTCTTAACTCTACGGCCATCTCTCCATCAGAGGCCTTGTGAGCTTGTGGTTCGCCTTCAACATGCGGTTAGTCTTTCCATTGATGTTGGAAAAGTCCCTCATTGCCAAAGTAATGAGTTCGACAACATCACCAAAGTAATGAGTTCGACAGGACTTCATATACCTGTTTGGGCCTTCCACCTATTAACTTAAGCTTTTGAGTTGGCACATGATATATGAGGCGAGGCAGGGGGGCTGCTAACCTGTGGATGAGGTCCTGACAGCCTCATATCTGAGTAGTAGTGCCACATTTCTTTTGTAGAGAAAAAAAAAAAACGGGACAAGAGTCTGGCTTAAAAAATATGTTGTGGGTAGTAGGGATTGGTGAACTTATAGAAACCCAAAGTTTTCAATTCATGAATGGAATATCAGAAACCTTATAAATCCCATTACTAGTAAAGTAGAACTTTGATAGCTCAGTTCAGATCCATAAACAGGCAACAGGAATTGGAGACTTTCCTTTCCCTCCTCCCAAGCATATCTGCTGATGAATGATTGTGCTGTTTCCCCTTCCCCCTTGCAGATGGATCCCCATGAAGCTAGCAGCAGACTGGTGCATCAAGAGCCTACCTCTAGGGGAGTAGTTATTCAGGATAGGGAGGGTCTTGTTTTGTAAGTTTGAGGGCCCTCGTTACCTTTCCTATTACTGGTTGCTTCTGCTACTAGTATCATTTAATAAAACCTCCCAAAGAAAATAATAATACGAAAAGAAACAGTTTAGGAGGTAGAGAATACAAGGGGGGTAAAAAAGGATTTGCCAAAATTGACATGCAGAAAAAATATTTGGCTGCTCAACACCAAATGGTCATAAGATTTCTAATTCATTAACAAGGTAGGTGACCTCGACACCTGTTACATATATCGTCGTAGTTCAATATTAAAAATTGCTAATACAGCTGACCCAAGTTTTGCAAGAACATTATAAACGGAGAACTAAAGAAAAATGGAAATAGAAACACAAAATTGCACTACCATGTCCTGACATTTACTGAGCACTCTTGAGGTCTCCAAATCACCAGCAAAATTGCCAAGGCATTTACTAAAACCATCCCTTGCTTGGATCAGATTCAGATGTTGCCATTGCCTCCAAAAATCCTGCTGAGTCATTTAGTTTCGTCTTGAATAGAGTAGTTCTCTCAGTTCATTCACTGGATGTACTGTTGTCATTTGTGGTCCAGTACTGTTTGACAGCAACCAGTATCTTCTCAGGCACAAGAGGGCCATCCTCGTGGTCTACCATTTTAGTATTCCATCTCATCCCGCTGGCGATTCTTTTCACCTTGATTAGGACGTCAACTTCATCTCGGAGCATGACTGCTCCTTCTGGTCGCAAGATTCGGTCCATCTCCAGAAGGATGTCTTCTAGCTTACACCTGGTTTAAGCACCAATACATATAAGATGCACTCGAGAGAATTTAAGGCATCAGTTAAAAAAATTAAAACAATAAGCTAATAAGACCAAGGAGCTGGGATGTTTTAATTTTCAAAGTACGGACCAATCAGCTCATGTTTCTAAACTGGCCAAACACATTCCATGCAAGTTCACAAGTGAGATGATACAAAGAGAGTATACACTCCTGACTAAAGGCCTGCCTGCTGCAAAGCAAACCATGTAATTAACCTTGGTACCACATTATGTACATACATATTGGGGCTGTTTGATTGTGTATAGGCTTTATGAATGGTGATTGGTGGATCCCTGCTTCAGAGTGTCAGCGAACAGACGCCCATCCTCATCCTATTTCACAAGGGCCTGTTATGGACTTGCGGGCTCAATATTTGGGTCATTGAACCATATCATTAGAGGACACCACCCTGCAGTCTATATATAGCTTGTCAATGACGTTTGAAAGGCCACAATTTAAGCTTCACCAGATTTGATGCTTTGACAAGGTAAATCAAAAGAGGGTTTCGGACCTCTTGCTCATTTATTTCAACCGAAACGAAGCAGATTTGATAACTATGGCTTGCATTCCCCTAACTGTACACCTTTCTTTTAGTGCGGATAGTACTATTTTATCTCTCACTGATAAGACGTATAAAAATAAAAATAATTCTTGCTGATGGGTATGGATAATGGATTTGTAACTGCTATCACAATCAAGTAAAACCTATGGTAGAACCCTGGATGATTCGCATCACATTGGATGTTCGAAAAATCCAGTTGCATGAATGAACACCTGCCTTGTGATGCACTGGAGTCCCACATCAACTATAGAGAGGAAAGTGAATGGGATTATAGGTAGAGCTTACACCCTTACCTTGCATGAGGCCTTTCGATGGGTTGAGGCCCATAAAAAACAAAACCGTGAGGCCCGTGGGGCCAAAGCGGACAATATCATGCATGCGTGTAGGGTGGGGCGTTACAAATGGTATCAGAGCCGACTCTCAACTAGTTCGAGTGTGGGTACCTGCCGTGGTCTGGTGCAAGTGGACGGGCTAAGAGGGCTAACAGGCTACTGCATAGGAACGTGCAACCCTAAGAGGGGGTGGATTGTGACGCCCCGGAGTCCCACATTGACTATAAAGAGGAAAGTGAATGAGATTATAGGAGGCCTTTTGATGGGTTGAGGCCCATCAGAAATAAAACCGTGAGACCCGTGGGCCAAAGCGGACAATATCATACATGCGTGTAGGGTGGGGCGTTACATGCCTTGCAAAGGAAGAGAATTCTTAGATTTTCCCATATTTTTTTTTTTATGACAACTGAATCTAGTAGAAATAGGATGGAGTGTCTAAAAAAATTGCTGATATCTCAAGAAGGCAAAAGCACATCTATCACCGAGAGAGAGTTCCATTTTCTTTCCCTTTTCAAGGTCATGCTGCTCAAACCTGCAACCTCATGTTAGTGACAATAGGCTCTTCCAACTGTCCTACGAGCTTGTTGCATGAGTTCAATTTCAAGGAATATGACAACCAGCTCATATTGTACAAGGAGAACTCATTATTCTCCAAGTCAAGGAATTTTTTCCATTTAGGTTTTCTGCTGTTTGCTACATTGTACGCCATGTTTCAATAAGCCTGTAGCTGTTGATTGGTTATTCTTTTGGTTGCCAAGTGGATAACACATCCATTTTTAGTATATCAATCCTATTAATGAATCCATTATGTTGCCTATAAGAAAAAGAAAAGAAAATGAATAACAATAATAAAACATTACTTAAAACTTTATGCAGTCTTACTTGTTCTGATACAAGCTGAAAAGGCCATTGGCATGAATGAGGTCATATGTCCGTGGGTAAGTGGAAAATGCTTCACACCTGAACCATAAAAAGAAGGGAAAAAAGGATTTTAAAAAAATGATCAGAAAATGAGCAAAAGATAAAGCCAACCCAAAAGACGAATTTTAATAAGAGAAGGAAATGTTCAGATATTCACGAGTACAACCATCCAGGTAATTGGAGTTGGCCTTTTCTACTCCTTTAAAACTCACTATTTTTATTTACCTTTTCAAATTCTAAGTCATCCTTCCAAGTTCCAACATAATGATACTTGCCTAATATTTTGTGCACATGTGCAGTAATTCAATGAACACAGATGATAAGATTATTCTGTTCCAAGAGCCTAAACATTTTTTATGTATGTCTCGAGAGAATGAGTCTGCTATGATACCCGGCTACTTGTACAAGCCCAACATATTTGTATCAGATTGATACGACACTTGAATTAGTACCTGATACGCTACACCGATACTTCTAGGGAACAAGTCCAACATATCCTACTTATAAAGTCCTTTATTTCATATAGTTCTTTTAATATTTTTACTTCTCATCAAAAATGCTAGAAAGGGATGAAAATAATAATAATTTCATTGATTCAATACTGATCTAGAGAAAAAAAAAATCAGAACACCCTTTATCCATGTCTTAGATTTTCAAAAGTAAGGAGCCGCATCCATAATCCTGTATCAGTGTCCGTATCCATATCCGTATCTAGGCATCATAGTGAGTTTGAGAGATTAATTATAGGAATGTGATCTAGACCTCTGGTCCCTTGGTCAAAGTTGGGGGAATCATATAGTTCTTGCCATGCATCTCATAATAATGGAACACAGATGTATAGCTGCAAATAGAAGACAATTATTCTGTGTAAGGGGAACTCATTCATATTGGCAGGTCCCCCCCCCCCCCCCCCCCCCCCCTCCTCTTTTCTAATCGGAAAAATAGTTTTATGCACGGTATAGAGCTTTAATACTGTATAATTTCGCACATATATTGTAAAATATAAAAAAATGAAAAATAAAAACACAGTATATTTTTGCTCTTCCTCAATTCGGTATCATTACTGATAGTAAAAGGGAAAGATTTTTTTTTTTTTTTTAATGAAAGGGTGCAGAGGTGCTGCTGCCCAACAATATTTAGCACTCCGAGAGACATCATGTATGAAAGCCAGGTCATGTGTTGTCCAATGGTGGAAATCTCTACAATTTCATTCGTTAACTATGTTAAACTTTCATTGCACCATAACAATTGAGTAGACTTTAACCCACCCACCCACTCACGCAAAGTGGCCGCACAAACACATTTGAAGTGGAAGGGTAGCATAGGTGTGATAACAAATCCAATGGACCTTTTCAATTTAGTGGATCAAAAAATTGCTAGTCACTTTTTTAGCAGTACTGCTCATCATTTGCAACTAAAACCAATGCACATTAGTTTTCTATCAAGGAAATCCGAATGAAAACCTGATGCCTGATGAACCTCATACAATGAAAAATTAGTTTGATGTACCGCTGGTAATAGATCACCCACCTCCAACCTGATAGGCTAATGAGCCTAATCAAAGCTGGGCGTAATTCATTATCAGTAATCAGGCCTGAATATCTTAGATCATGCCTGACCCATGAGGACAAAATCTAGACCTGAACTGACCTAAAAGAGGGGATGTGATGGGCTGTAACAAAAAGGAGGGAAGGGAGGGGAGGAGAGGAGAGGGAAGTGGGGGGAGCGGGAAGAACAATGGATAGAAACATGTGGCCTTTGACCTAGGTTGTTCATGGTATCCTCAACTCATGCATTTGTGAAAATCCACTGGTAGCTCACTCGTGAGGCACCTCCGGCCATCCAGGGTGCATGGGTGGGTGCAGTATTTACTAGAGGAGAAAAAAAAGGTCTTGCATTTGTGAACAAATACATGGTCGATGGAAACCATTGCAGTACCATTATCTCTCAAGCTACAAAGGGATCATAGCTAAAATATCTAAACCTGTGTAAAGCCCTTGCTCTTTGATGGATACAGTTCAACTATTGGCCAGAAGGAGACACATCAACAGCTCCCTAGATCTTCCAGCTTGGACTATTCTTCGAACATTATTCATCTGGGAATGGCGCCCGAAATCAATTGTTTGGATCACCAAACTGTAGGTCCCATATGTAAAATTAAGACTTCAGTTCTCACGGTGAAACCTTACATTAATGTCATAACATTCCTAGAGAAACTATGCAACTTCAAAGAGTAGAATGAGAAGATGGTATCTCAATCATTCTTTCAAATTTTACATTAAACGTATGATGACTGACTTATGCAATGTTCAATATTGTGCATACAGATAGATAAACTATTGTGATGCACCTGCATTCAAATATAAGATAATTCAACACAATGATTAGAATCATTAAATCAAACAGTCCATAGGACATACCAGTCATGATATATTCCAATCAGCCCTCGCTCGTATACGACACCCAAAGTGTTTTTCTTAGCAATGGTAGGAACAACATTCATAACCCACGATTTGGGGGATTCAAGTGCTGCTGCGAAGCCTCCCAAACCTGCATTCATATCCATTACATTGCGGTACCTCCCTGTACCAATTAACTTATTTATCTTCTTATAAGCATTTACATGCTTCCTCCACAGTCTATTATCCTCGCGATACGATTCAACGGAGACCCCAGGGACAGATCCACTAGCAATTCTAGGAGGGACTGCATTAAGGCGACCTGGAAATGTCTTCAACTCCCCTCCAGCAACTTCTTCTGGGTTGTTAACCTCAGGAAAAGGAGTTACGCATGCCTCCATTTTCTTATACCTAAAAAAGACATTAAGAAAAAAAACATTAAAGAAACAACTAAAAGTTAAAACACAGGCGAGGTGTTTTGCACGAAGGGACAGCAAGTACTGCCTCAATGGATTTGTTTTCGAGGGCTGAACGAAAAATAAACATATACTATGCATAGAAAAAATGACTTGGGATTGTCAGATAAAATTCTCCATGTGCAATGCATAAGAGCAACACTAAAAGTAGCGCAAACTAATCCTAACATTCTTTTGAACGTTATCACAACAAATCAATTTTACTTATTCAACCTGCAAATTGTTTAACAAGAAAGCAATGATAAACCGTCTAAGGAGGAAGCAGGAATAGATATGTACCAGACATCATCTGCATTTGTTGATGCACACATAGTAAGAGAATCATCTTGTCTCCCAGGACAGGAATCAGCATTTATTCTCTTTCTCCAGATGGCAATCTCACCCTTCTCAGAAGTCTTTTCCCAGCAAAGAAGCTTTGCAACTTCTTCAATCTTTCTTTGTTCCTCCTGAAGTTCTTCCTTAGGGCGTTGCCATGCTTTGTAGTTATTCTTCCAATTGATAGGAGGGCCTGAAAGTACCCAGTAACCACCAGGTCTTAGAACCCGATCCACTTCCATCATGTACATTCCATCTGCAAAGAGGAAAAAAAAAAGCTGCGCTGTAAGAAATAGTTGAGATCATCAAATACAAATTATATTCAAGTACTACAAAAGCATCAATTAAACTTGATAGTAAACCACACTGCAGCAAGTTCTTAGAGACAAAACAACGGTAACCTTAATCAACAAATAATGCTCACCATTTGCTGACCATGGAATTAAGCAACGTGAGCAGTGAGCCATGTCAAAGGCTCTAGATGGATATGGGAGCCGTATGGTTCCAAGCACACCAATAACTGCAGGCACGCCTCTTTCCAAAGCAAACTGCACTTGTGCCTCATGCGAATCCCTTGGGGCAAAGGACATAGCCAGTACATTTCTTTTCAACAGGTATGCTCCCCAGCTAGCAACCTATTCATGCTTCTATAGTCAGTGGATCAACTAATAACAAGCAGTATTACCCAAAAAAAAAAAAAAAAACTATGACAAGCAGTACTTTAGAAACCCTCAAGTGCAGAAAAACCTATTGAGATGACTTTTGCTCCAGAATTAAGCAATCTATGTTTTAATTGATCCGAAAAGGATGCATATGCTCAAAAGGTTTCTCAAGCACGTACAAAATTAATTTTTAAATATTCATCAAATTTGAAGCCAACCGAACTTGAGCTATAATCAACTCCAAGTTCAGCATTAGTACTACTAACCAATCTATGTTTTCATTGATCCGAAAAGGATGCATACGCTCAAAAGGTTTCACAAGCATGTACAAAATTAATTTAAATATTCCCCAAATTTGAAACCAACCCAACTTGAGCTATAATCAACTCCAAGTTCAGTATTAGTACTACTAACCAATACTACTGAAAGACAGGTTAAACATCGATCGAAAGAAATACTACTTGAAAGCAGTCAGCTGAAAACAAAATCGCAAATCAAAATGTAGGTGGCAGCAAAAATGGATGGATTAGATGAAGAAGATGTAAGGAGGGACTAAGCATACCCCACAACCAGTATCCAGTGCGGTCCTCACTGTCCCATTGGCAATTGGAATCACAGAAGCAAGTTGGTCAATATATGCATCTGCACCTTGTGGGAACTGTGTCCCTCCGCCGGGAAATCGGAACACATTGCCCTCATATTGAACCCAGTTCTGGACAGCTTTCTCAACGGTCAAACTCTTATATGGAACATTAGCATAAAACACATAGTCACGGCTCTTTGGCCATGGGAATGGGGTCACGTAACCTTTGGGAGCTGGGATAAGGCAATGTAAATTTTCTTCCTCAGGAGGGCAATGCCTCTCCCTATAAATCATGTTGTCTCTAGGGAAAGTCATCGCCCGCCTTTGGTCTTGGCAGGGAGTATAATCAGTGTAGCCAGCAGCACATGGCTCAAACACTTGAGCTTTTGAATTAGTATCATCAACAATATCGCCTGCACCATTGTGATGGGTCTCAAAATTCAAATTAGGCAAGATACTGCAGTCTGTTTGCTTGGTAATCTCCACTGCTATGCTGTCTCCCTTCCCAAAGCCACTCTTCTGCCATGCACCCAAGATGTAGAAGAAGCAGCACAAACCAACTACAATAAATATAGAAACAGAACTCCTAGTCCTGCTGTCTGCAGAGCTTGTCTTCAAAGCCATGATATACCTGAAGTTGTTTTCAGGGCAATTCAGAATCAGTAGCATGATGAATATATAACCAAAATGGAACAAGCTCTAAGTTGCAGTAATGAATTTGTGAATCACATAAAATATTTGACTTCGACCAAAAAGAATCATAAATATTGTTGATCCATTTACTACCATATCTCTTCAGCATTCTTACGAGTGTGCTAAATTTTTTTTTTTTTTTTTTTTTGTAATTTTAACATTCAAAGAAAAGACTTTACAGTAAAAGAGAGCTACACTAAAAAGCCACAAACAAAAGAAGAAGCAAACACCAACAAAAGCATAACCCACAACCACAAACACCCTATAAAAGAAAACACACAAGAGAGGGGGACTAAAACAACCCCCCAAGCAATGATTAGTACTTGAGAGGAAGGGCCACCTCCCTCCAATTCCTCAAAAACAATTTAATAGGACAATATATATATCATTTTTATTAGTTAGTAATAGGTCAACATTTACCTGCAAATTACTATCATTCCTGGAAGAACAATTTAAGACGTAATCTCAGATCAATTAGCTACCTGCTATGTCCATATCATTCAATAAGAAGTAAGCGCAAGTGTATGACCGGCAGCAAATAAGATAATATATTACATAAAATAAATTAGTTTCCAGGATCAACTACCCAACTTGCCATAGATCATTCAAAGCTACAATATAAGGGGTTGGAACAAGTCCAAGTTAACGTGGTTCCGCCTGCTATTGGTACTTCAAGTAGACAAAACCATCTAGTTGTTTATGGAATCAGAAAGATTTTCATTGATCCAGACTAACAAACTCAGAAATGCCAACAATCAATTCCGAAATACAGAAAACTACAATTGTGCAGCAACACCAACAGATTACTTCTTCAAGATCTTGTTTTCGCATCGAGTTATAACAAAGCATTCCACTTCTCATTTGTAAAACAAAACCCAAAAACAGAGATCTGGGGTCCAATCAATGCAAAGCCTAGAAATGACCCAATTAAAATCACAGATCTAGACTGAGTACAAGAAACCCATACAACTCAAAAGTCTCCAACCAAAGCAGATGACCACAAGTTGTAAACCCACAAAAATTCAACCAAAACCATGAAGAAAAAAGGGTGAAATCCACAGATCTATAACAAACCATGAAGGAAAGTTGAAAATAAGAGGAGTTTCTGAAAACCCAAACCACAGAAGCCGTCTATCCTGCCCAGATCGAATGAAAAGGGGGGAAACACAACACGACATGATTATCATCTAGTAAAAATCTCAACCCAGGCTATAGAAATATATATTTACAGATGAACTTACTGGAAGAACCAAGCATGTGGTTTTGAAGAGGAATGGAGATGAAACAAGCAAATAGCTGAAAATTCTGTGAGTGTAGGAATGTTGATGAGGAGGAGGAAAAAGATGAAGAAGAAGCTAAAGTGTTGTGCAATGAATAAGAATACGAAGAGATCAGAGTTAATAAAGAGGCTTTGTTGGACTCCAGCAAGTTATTCAATGGCAGGGGACTTTTTCTTTATTGAAAATGTCTAAAACACCCCTGACAATGGGCCCCGATGGGAGCGGTCCGATCAAGCCCTAGCTCAGCTCTCAAGATAACGATCTTTTTATATTGTCGCTACGTTATTATTGTGCTTGAGGGCCAATTTAGTTAGAAGGATTTTAAGTATTCATCGCTTGTTTGGTTAGAAGCGTTTTTTGAAGAATTGAAAATTCCCGACAAAAAGGAAGTAACGGTTTTATTTTTTTAAATTTGAATAAATTGGTTGGAATTTACTAAGCTGACTAAGCTCATGTTT
This sequence comes from Litsea cubeba, assembly GCA_012931725.1. Classification (NCBI taxonomy): domain Eukaryota; kingdom Viridiplantae; phylum Streptophyta; class Magnoliopsida; order Laurales; family Lauraceae; genus Litsea; species Litsea cubeba. Next base: position 119,346,725 of record CM022945.1, read on the forward strand.
AGCATTTCTATTTCCAACCTCCATCATAGGTATTAAAAGTAAGAGGTTTGTCACAAGATTCTACTCCCGTTTTAGAGAGCTACGCAAATCCCCTTTAAATGAAAGGCCCTTTTTATAGCTCTATTTTGAGTGGTTGTGCTAAAATAAGAATAGAGATATCAAACAAGGCTTAAAAGTGAAAAGTTACTTTTTGGCTAAGCTGAATTCTTTAATTTTAAACTCAGGATGCTTTTTTGCCATTAGTAGTTTTTTTAATATTGCTTCTTAGGGGACAATACTTGAATTCTCTAAAATGCTCCCTACGATGCTAAATGCTCTCAACCAAATAGGCACTAAGTAGAATTCTAAACCCTCCACTCTAGTCTGGCATTAAGAAAGCTAGAATCTTGAGAATATAAAAGTGTGATTATTTATGAGGTTAATTTTTTAGAATTCTTATAATGAAACGCTACATTTCAAATACTTGAGATAAGCTCTCACATTGATGTCAGAAATTAGGGGTGCACATGGGCGGTTTGGATCGGTTTAGAGAGGAAACCATCAACCAAATCGAACCTATCGGTTTTCTATTTTTCCAAACCATACCAAACCAAACCGCCCATATACTCAAACCGAACTGAACTGGACTGCAAGGAACCGATTCGGTTCGGTTACGGTTTTTTTGTTTTTTGTTTTTTTTTTTAATTTTTTATTCACAAAAAAAGGCAGTTCAATTGGCGAGAGACGTTGAATTTCAAGTAACAGAGTGAGGGTTCGAGTCTTCTTCAAGTAATTTTTCATATTCCTTTATATATTTTATAAAAGATATATATTTATACAATTGGTTCGGTTTGCTTTGAGCTGTTTAACCGCACCTTCAAACTGAAAACCTTACCGAACCGAACGGTTTGAAGGAAATATGAACCGTGATAAAACCGACCTACTATAAAATCGACCCGAACCGCCCGGTCCAGATCGATTTAGCGGTTGTTTTGACCCCTATCGGACATTCCCAATGATGCTGGTGGAAAAGGTGGTTGCAGGGGCCATTCTCACCTCCCAAAAAAGAATTCAGAAAACTTCCCTTAAGTTTTAGAAAACTTTATAATTTTTTACATATGCCCTCACAAGATTTTCAAAAAAAAAAAAAAAAACTATATATTTTAAATTTTACATGCATATTTTTTATATGCCCCCCAAGAAAGAACTCTTGGGTCCACCCCGGCCAACGCCCCCAAATTCGTGTAGAAAATGACCCCAAACAAATACACCTATAAAACAAGAATAAAAGCTCTCACTCTTATAGGCTATGGTGGGTCGGGCAGGACTGGGCCGAGCCTTCTTGTCGGTCATACTAGAAGGGAAGCTTCCATTTCTTTAAAAGGAAAAAGTATTTATTTAATGCTCCACTCGAGACGTAATGGGCCTATAGTCTCAACACACAACTTGCTCAGGGCACAAGAGTCAAGACCATGAAAATCCAAAGTTCAACCCCAAAGTGAGATAAAGCTGCTCATGACAACAAAAAAAAAAAAAAGTATATCAATATATAATATTCAAAGAAAGGAAAATGAAAGTTCCTCCTTGTAACATCTTTTTTAGGGCCTTTTTGGTTCACGCATTTCTAAAAAAGAATTGAGCTTATTGGAGATTTATGATATGATGTGACATTTTGTCTCCAGTACGTTTCAAATACTCTGCTTGTTGCAAGAATTCAGAATTCCAAACCACTTAAAAATTTACTTTTAGGGTATGTTTCTGTCTAAGAATTCAAGAATTCATGTTAGAAATTCAATGTTCTTTTAATGGAATTTCCAGTATTCATGGCAGCTAGAATTCTCAAATGTCAAAAAGGTGGAATTCCAAAATGCTAGCCCCTCCGAAAGCATTTTAGAATTCTGGAACTTCCGATAAGTTTGGTTGGAACTCCGGCACCCAACTGTGCACCCTCCTACCAACAATAAAGTGGGCCCCATATTCACAATTATAAAAATTAGGCCCATGCAATTCCTAACAAGATGGGTCAATGTTCAAATTTCTAAAATTAGGTCCCAGACTTTCGTTTATAAAAGATGGGCCTATGTACCATATACATGAGGCGGGTCCACATTATAATTCTTACAGTTTGATCCCATGTTCACAACAACAAGGTGAGTCCCATGTACTACAATGCATAAAATGTGTAATTCCATTTTAGAATTTATGTAGCAATGAAACATGAGTTTTATGAAATTCAGAAATTTAGAAATTCTCAAACAAGAATTCATATGGAAATGAAACGTAGCATTCAGAAATGATAGAATTCAGTGGCATTTTAGAATTCCAGCATTTGAAATTCACAGACAACCTCCAGACATGAATTCTAGGAATTCTAGTAAAGAAAGAGGCCATTTAGCTTTATGAATTCTCAAAGTTCCAGAATGCTAGAGGGGGTCTGAGCATTTGGAATTCTACTTTGGAGGCCTGCATTTGAAATTCTCATAATTCCCCACACAAGAACTCTCACGAGTCTTCTAACCAAGCAGGCCCAAGAACTAACTATCTTCCAACTATGGGTGTCAAAGGGCCAAACCCTAGACAACCTGCACCACCTAGCCCTTACCCTACCCTACCCTACCCTACCCTTGCGGGTATCTCTACCAAATAAAATTTAGGGCTAATTACTTAAGGGAATATTCAGTATATACAATCCAGCAAAGGAATGAGATGTAATAGTGGCGGTGCGGCCTAGAGGACCTACAGTAAAATTCAAGAAATGAAGGAGCTAGAATGCCAGATTTTCAAGAAATGAAGGAGTTAGAAGAGCCTTCACCAAGGCATATTTCATGGATTGTTATCGAGCAATAAACTTGTTAAAATAGAATTAAGTTTCTAACTACAAAAATCACACATTTTCATTTTCTTTTCTAACTATTGGGTGCTTCAAACATAATTGCAATAGGATAGAATGTACAGGTGATAAACTAGATGGCCAACAAAAACAATAGAGTCTTTTATATATACCCTCCTAAGGTTCCCATGATTTACAAATAGGCCCCTGTAGTTTTAGTATTTGTAGTTATGTTTGCTTGCTTATTTCTAGACATGAATAAAGTACTTGCACATTCGAACAACCCGGAAATGCTTTTGCCTGATTTTCAAATAATCACATTTTCTCATGCCTGATGATAATACTATGGGTATGGATATAGCATTGTGTAGTGTTAAGACTTCTCAATAATCACATTTAAACTGAACAATTGTATCCAGATCCACAATCATATATTTGATAGCATTGTGCAGTTTAACTCATCTCAAGAACAATGATGCTTTGCTCCACTTCTCACCTTCCTGAACAGAATATAGATTGTTTTTCCTTTTTTTTTTTTTCATTGCAGTGTTATATAAAGTAAGATGACTAAGTTGGGGATGTAAGAATAATCTATTTGGAAAACTTCATTTTACAATGTCAAAGCTCATATTGCTCTTGTTTTCTCATACTCTTTGGTGGTTTCTCTTCACAGCTAATTTTCACATAAATCTCCAACGCCTGTTTTTCTCATAGCTCTCTCTCTCTCTCCCTCATTATTCTCTCTCTAATGGCTCTTTTTCTCCCCCCAAAACTTTATATAAAGCCTTATATCAAGGATTTGAAAAAAAAAAAAACAAACATGATGTTCCTATGTACACCCTTTTTTTTTTTTGGTTCCTCTCTTGATGAGTGCAATTAAGCCTGTGGATGTGTTGTAGTGGGATCCACAGCTTCTATGAACAATTTTAATAATCTTTATAAGCATGAGATTATTTTTCCATTGTCGTAATATGATTGCAATTATCATGCAATCCATTATTGCACCAAATAGCCAATATGAGGAATCCATGCCTATTTTCCTTCTCGAACCAAACACGTCAAAAGTATCACCTAGATTCTATTCCCATGGCTTTCAAAAGCGATGAAAAATGGGGCTCCAAGGATTTCATTGAGTTCCAATCCTTCTCTATGCACAAAACGAATCCTAAAACTTAATTTGATGAGTCAGGCCCAAAGACCCAACCCATGAGGATGAAGCTCAGGTCCAAGCCCACGAAGAGACCAAGTCAAGGCAGCCACGTTGCTTCGGAAGCAATCCCGCTCCTACCAGGTCCTGCGGAGAAATACCTCACCTGCCTCGTCCAGCGCGAGGGCAGTTCCGCACCTGCCTCCTCCAGCGCGAGGGTAGTTCGAGGGCTCCAAGGACGAACATTGCTGAAGAGTCGTCCCCATCTGTTAGGGGAGGACTATAAATCAAGGAGCCCCACCAGCACTTGAAGGAGGATGGATCTCTCTCTATTCACTTCGACGCTTGTATTCCTCTAGTTTGTAATAATCATTGAGGAAGTAAAACACCACAGGCAATCTCTGCCTTTATGAAGTGGACGTAGGTCATCTTGACCGAACCACTATAATCCCTTCTCTCTCTTCTCTAATTATTGCATTTACTACATTTATTACTTGACCGGTGGTGCCCGAAGCCCTATTTTGGCATCATCATAATTTATTAAAAAGGGGAACTCTCTCTTCTCCTTAAGCCACATCAACTATAAGAATTATTATTCACAATCTCAACTTAAATGTTTGGACAAGCTAAATAAATATCATGCACGTCTTACCTTTACCTTACCTAAAACCTCCATTAGGTGCACAAGGGGTGGTTGGTGAACTCATGATCTCTTATTTCCTAGAAATTTACATCTTTTATTACAATTTCATGGATATTGTCCAACCTATGTTTAATCACAATTTAATAGGTTCACTTGCACTAATGTATCAGTAGAGAACGTTAATCAATAGCCCAAAGATGCGATCAGCCTTTAATAATCATATAAGAAAAATTGAGTCCTGGATATGATAAGCTTTCGCCCAGGCGGACCGGCATATATGGTCATGGGGGTCGCCCCCACCCGATGTGGGTCCACTTCCAAAACCCATATGAATTGTGGGTCCACTCCCAAAATCCATTTGAAGATCGTAGGTCCACCCCTCCAAAATCCCACATGAAAATCTGGGGTTTGGCCCCAAAACCTAACAACCTATTTGGGTCTGCCACCCTCGAATGAAAATCCTAGGTCCCCTGCCCACTGATGTTATATGATCTATCTATATATTATTCTACATTTCTCAAATACACCTACTTCCATTCCTTCCATTTTGGGAAAAAGAGATGTAATACTGTAATTAGGTTTTTGATGTGTCGCTTTACATTGGGATTTTGGGAGATGAGAGAGAACTTAAGAGGAAAAAGGAGACTACAGCTGGGAGAAGAGGAAGGTAAAAGATATGATACTTCAAGAAAAAGTAAAAGACAAGAATTATTGACAAATGGGTTGAGAGTATGTTTGGTTATGGCAAGAGTTAAACCACACTAGCAAGGAAGCTTTTTATGGAAAAAGACGGATTCCGTATTGTTCTTAGTCTGTCATTGGAAAGTGTCAAACATGTACTTCAACAAAGGGAACCGGAGAACAGGGGGTGCCACCGCCCCCTTACATGGAGGAATCAGGAGGTGCCACCGCCCCCTTACATGGCACCCCTGATTCGTCCAAACAGGGCTCTCATGTTTGGATGAAACAGGGATCTAGTTTCTTCAACATAATACTCTTACGTAAGACCATAATATTCTTACGTGGGACCAATTCCATTGCTCCAGTGCCGGTGTTTCTCCTCTAAATATCTAACTAGGTGAGGTTCAAACGTGGACTTTGGTTTGCCTGGACTAGTAACTTACAGCTAAAGTTGGTTCTCATTGAACTTGTGCCAAAATGTCAATTTATGTGACAGAGAAAGTAACTGCATAAGTTAAATTCAAGCTGACATTGGCTTTAACAGAACACTCACCAGGATACACGGTGATGAAGAAGGAATCTCTTTGGGGACTTCAAATTGAGATTAAAATTGAGATTTGAATGCTGCTTGAGAAGGTGCAGCAAACCCCATAAAATGGTTTTGGGAAGCTTTAGTACAAGTAACTCCATAAAATGTTCAGGCTTTAGTACAGTAACTCCCTTTGAATTTGCAGGGTTTACATCTTTAGCGAAAAAAGAAAGGAAAAAACTGCATATTTTTCAGTATACTTACCTTGATTTTCTCATAAAAACTGACATGTATAAGATCTGAAACCGCTCTGAAGAAATCTCTGTTTTCCTACTCCATATATCATGCATGCACATTTTAAACCAAAAGTTCGCCAGGGAGAGTATCGCCTCTATCTATAATCTAGCCCGTGCCCATGGTTGCTCCATTTAGAACTCCCGGCACCCATCGGTTTCGTGGAAAGCTGAGGAATGCTATCTGCATCCATAAACGCTCCACCCCTATAAGAAGTGTTCCAGCCATCCACATGCCCAGAATATCCTCCTCCACATGCCCCACTGACCATCTGCTGGCCAACTTGATAGAAATACCTGCCCTGCTGACTGCTTTCACTCGGAGTGATCCTTGGAGACACAGGCATCCGTGGTGGAATTCTCATCTGGTGACTGTACTGCTGCTGCTGTTGCTGCTGATGGTGATAGAGATGCGGCTGGTTCTGCTGTTGCCCAAGGCTAGATAGACTTGGAGAGCTGTGCACCCTTTGCATGCTCTGCAAACGAGAATTGCGGCTGCCACCAAAGGGCCTGGAAGGATTGCAGATACCATCATACAAGGCGTTCTCCTGGTTCATAGTTTCATGAGGTGCAGGAGGGGGGAAGGTATCAGGGGCAATGGAGTTGGGCGATGAGCCTCCAGAGGAGATAGTGAAGGTTGGGTGTCCCATGCTGGCGTTGCTGGTAGTACGCAGAACACCATTGATGGCATCGATGTAGCGTTGTTCCATTGCATTGTGGTCACCAGGGTTACTGTAAGTAGAGCTAGGGCTAGTAGCAGATTGATGGTTGTCATTGATGAGGAATGGAGTAGGAGAGAACAGGAAGGCTCGGAACTTTGGAGATCCACAGCTACCGTGGCGGTCATACTCGTCAATCATGTGTTTTAAGTCTTCATCGGTCTTTACAGAGACCAAGGTATCAAGGTCCTCTGGCATCATCTGGTATTTGAGGACCATGTCACCTTCCATCAAGCTATTTAGCTTCTTCTTCAGCTCTGCTACAGAGAACAATAATTAGTTGCATTAACACAGGATTTCTCTTCTTTTTTTTTTTTTCAGTTTGCAGAGGAAAAAATGTGTAATTCGGAATCTAATTTCATATGTCCACTGTATTATGTATTCATATCACCTGCTAACTAAAGTTACTGAGAGCATGGCTTTTGTTGAGCTTGGATTAGACTAGATTAAAGTGAAAAGGCAATACTGCAAAGCAAGCAAGGAAGATGTGGATGATGTCAGTCAGAGTTTGCTTGACTTTTGTCCTAGTGCAATTTGCGCGCGCACAAGAGAGAGAGAGAGAGAGAGAGAGAGAGAGAGAGAGAGAGAGAGAGAGAGAGAGAACGTGTGATACATCATCTCTTGGCATGTGATTGTCCCAAGCATTGAGGAAGTAGGGTTAGTATCAAGTAGGTAATCTGCCCTGCAAATTGGTAGAATTCCACATTAATCTGTTGGTGGCACCCACCTTCCACAGCCAAACAGCTGAAGATCACTATCCTGCTTTACCTAAGGAAATTTTGCTCCATAAAAAATTATTCAAAAACATGTTTTGACACTGCCTAGCAAACCTCAACTTGAAAAATGGATCTGGACCTTGTACCGCTTCCATGGAGGACACAACAGATATATAGACTAGGATCATTTGCCTTGCTAGATATAGGGATGGTTTGGGATCTTGGCATCTAAAAAATGACAGATTTATTCAAATGTTGCTAGTAGATAGATAAAGGAGATGTTTGTCCTTTAAGAGTAGCATCCACTGATTTGAGTTCTATACATGCATCTATGTGGTTGAATCTCAAAGCCCTCTTGTATCCTTAGGGTCAAGAAGTCCCACAAACATTTGCACACGTCCTATTTAGAAGGGGACGAGGTTATTGTCCTTTTAATGTTTCAGACGTTGGCTCAAGGCCACACTTGGGTGAAGTAAGAAAGAGTAATGATGGATGGCAATTTCAAATCTGCTTAAGGCAGGTAAATAAGGCTTCAATATATCTCCAATGATGGATATTTAATAAAATCCAAACAGCAATTACAGCACAAATGACGTGAAATCACATGTTTTATAGATGATTAGGTTGACAGTAAGCCCAACAATTAGACTGAAACTTGGCTTTATTATGGAATTCTCTCCTTGGAGGATTTAGAGACACACAAATACAAGCCATTTAAACTAATTTCTGTGTGAGGCATTCGACAAAGTTTCACTAATTAGAGGTGAATCATCCCATCAGACTGATGGTGACTAAGTTTTTAACACAAGATCTCTGAGTCAAAACTGGACCACTGCCCCATATAAATGTAGGGATATGATGTGGACAAGAGATGGTCACATGCTGACATTTGCATGGGAATTTCCATCGAACAAGTTTGTTTGACACAAGCCCCACATTTATTGGATCCAAGTCATTCAAATCAAAGACTCATCCAAATTTCAGTTCCTTGAGGAGTTATATACACATTTATGCATCAAAACAGCAATTTATTTATATATAATCTCATCTTTTATATATTTGATCAATTTAACTGCGAATGTTAAACTGGTTAGACTGCAATTTAAGATGATACCCATTTAGTGAGGCGTGTGGATGGGTTAAATTAATAAAGTGGCAAAGAGAGTTTCCCTGCAGACCAGCACAGGTTCGGTGCTCTGTGATCGAAATCACTAAATCAGAGTCACATACATTTGGGAAGAGGGTTATTAAGAAGGATCATGAAGGAAGAAAAACATTAGGCCCATCTGTTTTATGTAATTGAATTCCCAAGTATTCAAAGACTTATATTTCTAAAAGTCATTAAAATGAAAGAAATAATGGTGAATATTAAAAAAATTAGAACTATCAAATAACCTTCCCTTTAATGGAAATAGATCACAGGGAGATGGGAAATGAATACCTAGTCATCACCCCCATTAAGTCAAGGTCCATCTAGAACTCCACCTAATAAGTTATATCCTTCACTTTCCCAATTTAATAATACTTGGACCCATTTGACAATGAATTTGTATGTATTCAATTCCATGCAGACAAAACTGGCCCTTATAATAATAATTAAAAAAAAAAAAAAACTCACCTGAGAAGGTGATGGTCCGGGGGACGGCCACAACTCGAGTCTCTCCGCCCACATACTTGAGCTGCCCATCGGATGGCCTCGGCAAGATCTTCCCGCCGTGGCTGCACAAGAACTTCACCTTGTTCTTTGGTGATGGCAATGCCTCTTCCCCCATTCTTTTTTCTCTCTTTTATTACCAGTAGTCTAGGAATCTATCTACCCCACTGAGATCAGGCACTTCCAGAAAAATGCTCCAATCCGATGCTTCCAATAAATCTGCCAAAATACAAAATCAGAAAAGAAAATTATATTTGGTAGACTCTGGAACCTCCCTCAGATTCCATCACTGCTTTTAATTTCCTGCCCAACTACAACCAAAGAAACAATGATAACATAACCAACAAATATTTCGACAGAAAAAAATATTAATAACAACAACTACAACAACAAACGGAAAGACATATGAAAAACCTGGCCCTCTCTATAGGAAACAACATTCTTAATATCGATTGCCTAGATTTGTTTTTTTTTTTTTTTTGGTACCTAGCTTAGAGGACTAGACGAGCCCTCTGGTGAGGTAAGGGAGCCCTTTCGCTAGGGAAGTAGACCTCGAGAAAGATAGATAGCCCTCCCATGAGGAAATGTGACTACCCAGGTTAAAACCTTTACCAGCCAGCTAAGAAACCGCCCCTCTTACCACAAAGGCTAAAGCCGACACATCTACACATCAGCCGATACTTCGGTATTGTATTCATGTCTCGGTTCGTTCGACCTTCTCTTATGCCCCTTTTGTCAAAAGTTTTTTTTCTTTTTCTTTTCACTTGCTTTTAACTTTTCAGTGTCTTTGATGTAGAAGGAATATGAAAAGGAACCTAATTACCGTGGTCAAGATAGAGTTCCAACCCAGACATCTGGAACTTTTATAAAATCGGTAACGGTCATGGCCAAAACTTTTATGTATCGGGTGATACGACTTGTAAAGGCCGAAACCGAAAGATTGGGAGGCTGTGAAGGAGACTCCATATGTTTTCCCCGCTGAAAGTGACCTTTGGAGGAGCTATTTTTTGAAGTTTTAGTCCGTATAAAAAAACGGCCACATTCCTCTCGAATCTGCCACGAAATGGACAAAACAGAAGAACAACAAAAGCATTCCGCAAAATAAAAAAAAAGAGGGGGGAAAGATAGATGAAGAACCCCCAAATCCAGAGAAATATTATGAAATCCAAGCTTCTTCGACACGATATGCTACGAACTCTTAAAGATATGATTTCTTTTTAGATCGGAAAACGAAAGGTATCTGAAACCAAAGCGCCATAAAAGACAAACTAAAAATACTGGGCTCGAATCTGAGAACAACTCGTGAAATCCCCAACATAAACTTTCTTCCAGGAAAACGAGAAAGAAATTAATACGAAGCAGAAAGATCTCTAGATTTGAACAGAGACCGAATCTGCTTTGGTAATGGAATCTTTTTATATCAAGTATCACAAAGAAAGAGGAGAAACAAACACGGAAATCTAAGAAACGAGCACAAACAACACTAAGAAAATCTCTACGATTTCGTAAAACCCTGTCTCATGCAGCTTTTTACATACGAAAAATGACGAAGTAGAACAGGAATCGATGCTTATCTTTCTCTTCGGCCGTTCCAATCAAAGCTCGAAGAAACTCGAACAGAAGAAAGCAATCTCTATGCAGCGCTTTCGTAAGAAGAATCTCTACACGAGAAAAAGGTAAGAATCGGAAATCTCAAAATCGAGCAGAAATAGAAGCACGAACCAAAACTATAAAGAATCTGCAATAGAACTTCTCTTCTGATCTGCTAAAAATGCTTGAATCCTCTACGATTTCGTAGAAATAGAAGCTTCTGTGTAGATACTCTTTTCATCCGTTCCGCAAAAGATTCAAAACTCTCTCACACAACATTTTCTTTGTCAAATCGATCTCTATCGATCGTTTTCGGACGAAAATCTTCCAATCCTTTCGCGATTGGACAAAATGCTTGAATCCTCTACGATTTCGTAGAAATCGCTCGATGGAGCGGAAAATCAGAAATCGTTAAAGCTTCTGTACAGATACTCTTTTCATCCGTTACCGAACATTTTCTTCGTCAAGTCGATCTCTATCGATCGTTTTCGGACGAAACTCCTTCAGTCCTTTCCGATTGGATAAAATGCTTGAATCCTCTACGATTTCCTGGAAATCGATCAATGGAGCGGGAAAACGGTACATGTAAAAAGGAAAACCCGAAACCGTTAAACAAAGCGAAAACCGAAGCTACTGTACAGATAGATACTCTCTAAAACGAAATCTTCGTCGTCAAATCGGTCTCTATCGATCGTTTTCGGACGAGAAAACAGCTACAAAGAGCAATCAGAACCCGGGAAAGAAAACAGAATGAAATCAAAGATTTTGTACCGATACTCGCGTCAGACGTTACGACCAATCGATTGGAGCAGTGCTGATATGAGTCTCTGCGAGGATCAAATGAGAGAAAGAGAAATCCGCGGAAATGGAGGCTTCGTCTTTCTCCCAACCACAGCTTTCTCCTCCTTTTCCCTTTTCCCTTTTCCTGTCTCGTTTGTGTTTCCGTTTGAAAATGCTCAACGCGTTTTTATATGGTTCTTCCGAGGGCAGTTTCGGAATGTTTTTATTAAGGCCATGCCAACAAATGAGCGACGACGTGGCGATATACAACCGGTTCCGAATCGTGATATCTCGTGAAAGTATTTTCTCGGGAGTTTTACATATTTCAAGATAAAGTATCGCGATTCTTTAATTTGCAATTCTTAAATGCTTGAAATATTATAGAGCTGATATAAATACACATTTCAATTAGATATTTTTTTTGGGCTTAGACCTTTTATGAAAAGATTGTTTGATAAATCTAAATTAATTAGAAAAATAAAATCTTCATATTATAAAAGCTATATAAGCTATTTTTTTACTATGTTGGGATAGTGGTTCGGTGTTGATAGGTCTAACTTGAGGATCCATGGATTGATTGCTGGGCATGTGTGTGGTGAAACTAGGATGCCAATGCCACTCAATTTTGAGTGTGTTGGCATAAGCAAAGTTGTCGTATAGTAAAGACGATACATGTAAATTTGTCATGAAGTTAAAAAAAAGGTTAGAAAATATTTGACTCGGACTTGTCTCATCCAATGCAAAATATCTAACTTGGATAGAGTAATGCGGTGGCTCTAGAGATTTATGGTTTTTTTTTTCTTTGTTGGTATCCCAGCTTAGGGGGCTGGGACCCCTAGCCCTCTGGTGAGGGGAAATACACATCTGGTGAGAGATTCAGGCTTTTCTTAATATTTAAAAATAAAAAGTTTGTTTGGCCTGATTTAGAGCCTGATCCCAGCTAGAGTCCGGATGGACATGTATCACTACACGCCATCTCCTTTCTCTTACATTTTTTTCCTCTCTCCTTCCTCTCTCCTTCCTCTCCTTTCTTCTTCCCTAAAACCCTTCCTCCTCCTCTTTCTTTCGACGATCGAGATCTGATTGTGACTGGAACGGAGCGGCTCGGGCCGGAGCCAGAGTTGGTGAAGAAGGAGGTGAGGATGACTGACCTGAAAATGGCGCTGGCGATTTAGTCGGATGTGTACGCCGGATCTGCGTTCTCGCAGTCGCCGTCTCCGAGCTTGTTGCTGTTGCTGGCTGTGGATGACTCGGCAACGAAGGATCTAAGGCGTCTGCTTCGGATTGGTTGAATATCTCTTCATCTATACGTGTTCGGATGTGATTAGATCTGATCAGATCTTCCTGTGATTTTTTTAAACGAGAAGAAAGGTCTAGAATTTGGGAGAAATGATTCAGAAAGGCAAGTTTTTAGGGTTTGTTTGGGGAAGGAAGGAAGGAAGGAAGGAAGCGAGGAGGGGATTTGATTATCTCTGTATGATGATGATAAAATGGAAATGGTGTTTGGATGTCCTTTACATGTACTCTTGCTACAAAGTTCCTTATATATTGTGGAAATTTCGGATTTTTTGAGTTTCAGTATGAATTTTTTCCTCTCTTTTCCTCTTTTGTGCGAATTAGATTTTGATAATTGTCTTGGAGGATTTCTCAATCGTTCTGTGATGTTGGAAATCTGCAGAGTTTGGAATCGTCAGTGGTGAATGGTGTTGGGAGTGCGCAGTAAGGGGAGTAACAGCAGGGCTATGTGCGAGGAAGAAGGAGAGAAGATAGAAGGGAAAGAAAGAAGAAAAAAAGAGAAGGGGAGGGGTATGTTGGTGAGTGTGGTCGCAGGGGAGGAGAAGGAGTGTAGTGTAGGGTGGTGGCAATGGTGGAAGCGCAGTGGAAGTGGTGATGCAGAGGTGAGGTTGGAGTGCAGGGAAGTGGGAAGAAGAAAAAGAGGAGGAAGGAGAGAAAGAAAGAAAAAGAAAGGAGAGAAGGGGAGAAGATGGGGTGTGCACTTTCGTGAATGGATGCACGGGTGTGGGGAGAGGATGGTGGTGACAATATGCAGGCAGGGAGGTGAAGTAGTGACAGGGAAGAAGAAAAAGGAGAGAGGAGAGAGAAGAAAAGAAAGAAAAAAGAAAGAAAAAGAATGAGGGAGAAAGAAGGACATGGCGTGTGGATGGTGACATATGTCCAATTAGGGTCCAGCTAGACTCCAGTTGGAATCAGGCTCTAAATCAGGCCAAAGAAGTCAGGCCAAATAGACTTTCTGATTTAAAAATGAGTCAAATACTTATAAAAATAAAAATATACATTTATTTACATACATTCATACTAATCAAGTCAAGTTAATGAATTTATATGTCAAAGAAAATTACTATCACAAGGAAAATAAAAGAAAAAACATTGCGGACTGCATAATTTTCTAGGCCAGATATCATATGTAAAGGCTCATTTATAAGTTTTAAATTACATTTTGGTCACCATTTTTAAATTGTTGGCTCCAAATATCATAATAACTTTAAATAAATGTTAGTTATTTAAAATAACTCAGAATGAAAATAACTTACTAAATGAGGTGACTCGGTCGAGTTCCCCTATTTGATTATGCTCTTCATTAAAACAAGATAACTCAGGAGAGTTAAGAGTCGACTTAGGGAGAAAAAGTGGTAACATAAAACTTGATATATTATAAAAGTTATATGAGTAAAATTGTAAGAAAAATTACAAAAAATGTCTGATGCTATAGACATTAATGTCTATTTTTAAAAAGTTATGTTTATTACTTTTTGGAAAAAAAGGCAAAATGTTGTAAGGCTGATTAAATTAGATATTCATAATAAAGTTACCATATAATCTAAAGCACTAAAATATTTATTTGAACCAATTTTAAGTCAATTAGATAAAAAAATTAAGCTTGTCAAATATCGCTTTTTTGTCATTTAATGCCTTTTAAGAATAGCTTTTCTTTGCTATTTAGTGCATTTACTCTCAAACCCCTCCTTTTTCTTTTTATTTTGATTTGACAATTAATTTTCTTTCACAAGACCCCTCATGCAAGCAAACATGCCCGAGTAGTTCTCTGTAATATATTTTTTATTAATAAAATAAGGGACGTGTCATGTTTGAGGGGCCATGCTCCCTTGTGACGAAGAGTCCAAAGCCTTTGACTCAAGAGAAATCCCTAGTTAAAGGAGTGGGACACCTGAAACTCTACAATGGGCCCCACTATTGTAAAATCTGAGCTAGTCAAAATAAATGCATTACTAGTGTATAGCATATCCTCAAATCTTACGCAATTAAGACTTAGTCACACCGTAAGATTGATCATTTGATAGAAAATATTATTAGTAAATGTGTATAAGTTTGTGTTAATCACATTTTTAATCAAATGATCAATCTTATTGTGAGACCAACTCCTATTAATAAAAAAAATAGGTGATACACCATATATGAGAGGGTGTATATTTTGACCAGCTTAAATTTTCAATACGTGGGCTCTAGTTTAGAGCTCCTCTCTTAACTAGAATTTGTCTAAGTCAAAAGTCATAAGAGAATCCGGAGAAGTGGCGCAACTAGGGAGTACGAGTCGTCATGCCCCCTTACCCCCATGGAATTTTGAAACCAAGTTTTATGGCCAAAACCAAATTTCCGCCGCTAAAACCTATAGTCTATAGCGACGGTACCCTTTAGCGGTAAATCTAGCAGCGGTGTTTTTTTCCGCCTCAATAGGATTTAGGGGTGGTTTTAAGGTCTTTAATCCGCCGCTAAATGAATTTTTGATTAAGTCAAAATCAAGTTTCATTGGCTTGCCGGCCCATTGCGCAGGTGGTAAGACATTGCTCCACATGTGAATGGTTTGTAAGATTCAAGCTTTTGACTTGGTTCTTCAGTGTCTTTGGCTCAGGTCATGGAGCCAACAATTGAAAAAGAAAGTTTCTATAGACTCAATTTATTATAGCTAGGGGGCAAATGTGAGGGTACCAAATGAAAGGTTAAAATTGAAACCCCTACCTTCATCTAATGCTGGACAAAAATACTCAACTATCTAAATTTTTGTAGGTATAGCTAGCCCAAGAGCTTTCCTTGTTTATGGTGAGGTCATTTGCCTTCCGAAAACATAAAATGTTTGGGTTTTTAGTAAAATTATAGAGAACCTCTGAAGTCAAGGATGAGAAAATATTTGAAGTGCATGAGTGGTGGGCCCAGGATTCTGATTTGAAGTGGGCGGACCACGGACGATGGTCATAATGCTACTTTCTTCATTATTTTATCGTTTGAGGGAGGCAAGAGCTTATTTCTGACGGGACATAAGCTTATTTTCAAGTCATTTGAAAAAGGGCCTATTTTTCAAATTAAACGAGCTTATTTCTAAGCCCAACAAGGAAAACTGTCCCAAAAAACGCAATACCTAAGTCCGCCCCTAACTTGAATAGATCATAAGTAGTTCTAGCTATCATTGACAACTTGTGTCTGCTCTCGCCCTTCCAATTGCACTAAATTAGATATATAACAGACCTTGCGAGCCATCAAATTTATACCAATATAAATTTGGTTTCTATAGCAACCTTATATTTTAGTGGTTAAATTTGGCGATTTGCGATGTTTGATGGATCTAATTTCTTAATAGATGATTATTTAGCATGATATGCATCCTCTTGAAAAGAAACTGGAAGAAAAAAAAAAAAAACTTCCTGAGCATTCCTTCACCTCTTAGGCAATCTATCAATAGATCATTCCAACTTAATGTTGAATGTCTCTAATATATTTGAAACCAACATTTTATAATGCCAATTTTACAAGAAGAACAAAGGAGGCTCTCCATTTGCTCCTTGTTAAAACAGAAATATCTAGGTCAATTTATTTCTACAGCCTCCTTAATATTGGAATTTCACCTTCAAACACAAAGCCACAACAGGATATAGGCATTCTGAGATTTTCTATTGGGGGATATCTAAGTTCTCATGCATAATGTTGTTCTCCATCAGGATTTAATGCTCAAGTACAATCCCGCATTATAAAATATGAAGTATGGAGAATTCAAATAGTCGAAAGTGATAATTTAAAGAGTTGGATTTATGGAATCTCATTAATAAAGCAAAGGATTCCTAATGTTGTGGGACTGACAGGCCCAAGAGCTTTTAAAATTCCTTTCAAATATTCCAAAAAACAACCGTAAGGCTCCTCTTGATTCATGATCCAAATGAGTTTCAACATATATTATAAGGAATAACTTCTACATCTATCAAAAAATCATGTTCTACAAGAAAAGATTTAGGCATATATTTCAATATTTATTGACTACATTGAAGGAGACAACAATGATATAAATACTTCGGCATTTTGAAAAAAAGACTATCACCAATTCAATAAGGTGTGCTTTTTTCGAAGATCCTACAAGATTTTGTTTCAATATCAAAGCAAATTTCAAGAAAATCCATCTAAGCTGTAGACAATACTGATTTCTAGCCACATCTCAGAATATTTTATTGGTTCTTGGATCCAGAAATAAAAAAAGAAAGCAAAAAAATCTTAGTTGATCATTGGATTTCATTTTAAGAAAACAACTGCAAGACATAGTACTTTAATGTTTAAGTATAGATTATGAACAATCACATAAAATTTTTCATTACCCGACCTCAAGGTTGAAATAGTGACCACCCTCTAGCACCTCAGGATATATTATCAACTTTTCTTTGAGGATATTCAAAGAAGATTAACTTTAAGGGCACGCTTGTGTACAACTTCAGAAACCTAATATGGTTCTGTGAAGAAGGTTTATTGCGTTAGGTGGAAACCCGACCCCACCCCACCCCACTCTAAAGAATCTGTTTTCCATGGAATTGCAATAAACTCAATTACTTTAATTTTTTTCCTTTTCCTAGCGAAAATGTGACCACACCAAACGTGTGTTCTACCATAGCACGGAAAATGTTTTCTGACTTCCATGCTTTTTCAAAGAAAAGCATATAGAGAAACGGGTCTATTTGTTTCATGTAAGGATTCCTAGAAATTCTAAGATTTTTTTTTTTATTTCTATAAGCGTTTAAAAATGAATAATCAAAGGTGAAGAAATGTCAATCAAATAACTTTTTCATAATCAAGTCCTAAAAAAGTCAAGGCATCAGTGACATCACAACCTTACCACCTTTGCCCCTTACCTCATGTCCTTCGACCTGCACCTCTTTAACAATTCTTATATAGCTCATCTCACAATGAATTTATATGTATTCTATACAAATCATTGATGTTCAGTGTATGTTGCACTGCATTATTAATTTGCGGCCCTTAATTAAACCTATAGCAATCATCAGTTAATACAAAGATGGCCTTTTACCCAAACCTTATCCATAATAGAACATTTTCATCTTGCCTAGCATTATGGCACAAGTGGGAAACACTACAATGCTTGGTCCAGAGAGATTATCATTTTGTCACCATCGAAAGGTGTGAAAGATAGTTGCATCTAATTTAACATGTGGATTGTGGACCTACCTCTGTTAGATCCATCTGTATTAAATCATAGACATCTCTATATTTAAATATTCCCTGATACTTTAATTTAATTGAAATGAAATCCAGCATGGAGTTATTCTTGTGTGATATGAGTTGTTTCCTATACATGCATGAAAAATATGAAGTATGTAGCACTTCGATTGGAATGAAATGGACATCTTCTCTTTCCATGTGTTATGAGCTGTTGTACTTGTATCACACAATTAGGCTGAAAAAAGTTCAATTCCACGCTGTAGCACTCATAGAAGGGACTTGTGAAGGGTGTGAAAGTGTGGGTGAGTGGGATATCTATAAAAGATAACTATTATATTGTGTTTCAAATGAAACATGCATCCGTAACTTTAAGCCCATGTTTGTTTACCAAATACATAGTTTCTTAATATATACAAAATTCACGATGAAATAAGTTTCACTTATGCATTATCAAAGAAGCGAGGGGTGAAAGATAAAGAATGGAGATGTAGACCTTAACTTTCTTAGGTATTGAATTAATATTCATTTATCATCTTCACTTGATTCAATTTCCATCAAAATGAAAGTCATTAATTTGATAGTCGTTTTTTGCTATTAACCAGGGGCGGACCCAGAATTTTTATTTAGGTGGGGCAACTATTTACCATTTAGACATATGTGCTTCGGACATGGGGCGATTGTGTAGTGTTTAGACAAATATTAATGGGAGGCCCATTTAAATCAATAAAGAATTTAAAATCAACCTGGGGCGGTCGCCCCAGGTCATCAAAGCCTGGGTCCGCCCCTGCTATTAACCTTTGGTTCTTCATTTTTAACTACTTAAAGAAATAGAATTCTAGTATTGAATTGCATGAAACAAACATCCCCTAAAACAAAAATCGAAAAAAGTTTGAAAAATAATCCTAAACATGAACCCATAATAGTAATCCAGTTTTTGTTTTCAATGGACAGCCTCTTAGTGGTCAATTCAATTCTTCACATGCATTAGTCACCATTAAATATTATCATAGTATATTTACATAATATATAGTAAATAAAGTTTAAAACTAATTTTTTATACACCTATTTTCTTATACTGACTAACACTTTAGGCATGTACACCCCAAAATAAAATAAAATAAAAAAATCTTTTGCCGGAGATTTGTGAGAAATCTAACTCATTTTAATAATTAATTCCTGAAAAAAAATATCAAATTTTTTTTACGGAAAAGTGGCTGTACAAACATTCATTTATTCTTAAAAGACTCACTATCAGTCCAATTCCATGATTCTCAAGCCCCCAGCCTCATTTTATCATCATCATTAAATTTGGATGATGAATAACTAAGAATAAAATTTGGGTCTTAAAGATAGAATGTTTCATTAATAATAAAAGAATCATCAACTTTTAAATTGAGGAGATATCCCTGTAAAGATATGAGAAATTTCTTTACCACTCTCTTTCATACGAACCTTAAACCGCCCAAACAAGCTGACATGCGTCAGTTTCTCTATCGTTCCTCCTTTCAAACGGTACTGGGTCCCAGGAACAACAGCTGGCTGCTTTTGCTTACTTAGTTACCTGATAGTCCGAATCTCCAATTTCGTCTGTTTGGACGAATCCGGAGGACGCGCGGACCAAAATACTGAGGTGGAAATAAAGAAAAGGAGAGAGAGGTTGCAGGTGGATATTTTTGGTCAGGTGTCGTTTCCTGATTCGTCCATACAGGACTCCCCTGTTTGGACGAAACAGGAGATTCGAATTCTCATTCCTTATGGGCGCAGGTCCCACTCCTACATGTGGCCCTCTCACCGCTTGATTAGCACCATCCGAACAGATACGTGGCGCGTAGTGGGAGGCTGAGGCTTGTGGGGACCACCACCTCGGACATGAAGAGGACCTGCAGAATGTTCTACAGTGCGGATCCGACCTGCTTTTACAATAAGAGGCTTGAAATTTCAAAATTACAACAAGACCATGGCTTTCTCATGTCATTTTATAAATAATGCATGGGTTTTCGAGGAAGACGTCTTTGTTAGCTCTAACCAATCTCATTAACTGAATATGAACGGCATTGAATAAGAGATTGTGTTTGTGTGCCTTTTGTTCTTTTGTCCTCTTTTATTGTTTTTTTTTTTTTTTTAATTGGACAAGGGTGGGGAGGGGACCACCTACAATCATGGCAGGAATTGGACAGAACCTAAGATTTAAAAAATAAGGAAAACAAATAGTTAAAGGTTGATTAGTGCAGAGAAAGGATTCCCTCATCTTGCAATCCTACCCGCTTATAAAAAATATCAAATTCTCTTGGCAACACACGTCTAGGGCTATCAAAATGCCATACGATGCGTTAACAAGATATGAACCTATACGATATTAATGGGTTTGGGTAGGCTCTTAATAGGTTCGGGTCGTTAACGGATTAAACATGTTAACACGTTAAGTTAACGGATCGTGTACGAATTAAACCAGTAATCAGTTAACAACCCGCTTAATCCGTTAAAATTTTTTTAGTCTTTAAGTGTAGCTATAATTAATTTATATTTATAAAGAAGAAATTAAAATTTATTATTTTATAGTGAGGTTTTAGGTGGGATCCACTCGAAATCCTCACTTACAGTTTCATGTGACTTATATATTCTTCTCCTTATATATTTTTGAATGGATTTTCTTTTAATTTTCGAAATGACTTAATTATTTAACGGGTTAACATATTGGGTCATGTAGCCCATTAAATTAACAGGTCGTATACAGGTTGAGGTAATTTTAACACGAATTCGTTAACCCGTAACCCAAATTTGTTAACACAACACGATTGATAGCCCTACACACACCTATGGTTGAGTGGTTTTTTTTTTTTTTTAACCCAACCCTCAAGAGAGATGAGCCATGAAAGAGACCTCGAGTAAGGAAAGAAGACATCGGGTGAGGTAAGGATAGGCCCTCGAGGGAGGGAAGGTCACATGCTAAGAGTTCGAACTTGGACAATCAGATAAGAACCGAATAATGTAAGAGGCTCTTTTTATGGGTGAGTGGTGTTGCAGTAGCATCACGGCCCATAGGCCAACCTAAGAAGAAAAAATCTCGTTATCCACTAATATAGTTTCGTTTTTATATTTTCAATGAAGAAAAAAGTGTCTCAACATATTGAGAAGAGGGGGCTCTAAGCAAAGCTTCAACAATGTTCTTTTCTATCACACATTCCTCTTATTGGCACAAATATACCTTATATTTTAGGTCATGTGGTGTGGCAATGGTATAATTTTTTTTTGCTATCGGAGGGTTCCCAACACTTTGGGTTGGATTAATCCCTCCGGCCCCAAAGGGAAGCCAAGTAAACTCCCCTGTAGCCCCAACCTTCAAGTGCAAACAGTGGTCCTCGGCAATGGCATAACTAACAAGAAAAAAAGGAAGAAAATTCTTTAAATCATATAAAGTGGACCCCCTATCTATAATGAAGAAGAATGAGACTTTCTGGGAATTGAAGTAGCATGCTTACATGATGACAAATATTCCTTTTTCACTTCAAGTATGTCAGAGACTTACAAATAGGAACCCTAACTCGAATATAGACCAGAATCAATCCAACTATACCAAAATCTAAATCAAAGATCCTAACCTAAAACTAAATAAAGAGCTAGGACCTATATCCAAATCAAGACCATTAGGTATTTAACTATAATATGTACTATCCGATTGTGGGATTGGGTATTTGGGCTCTTAGGTACCCAAATCTCATCAGGGCCATGCTGGACCATACCCGAACACAAATTAAAAAGCAGTAAAAAGTATGAATCCATGCCTCAAACTTTGAGCATGTGTGTTGGCATTTGTGATGGGCCCACTTGTGTTTACATGTGGGTGGGCCTAACTCAAAAAGAGACACCCCTCACAAGAAGTCTCATAGCAATATGGATAGGAATAGTCTATCCTTATAATATCTCCATTTAAATTCAAATTGAGAAAGTTTGATCTAATCCTTTATCCTTATCATCTCTCCATTTGAATTTAAATAGAGTTCTTATCACATATTAGCCAGAGGGCTATATATAGACATGAGAGATAACAATTGAATTGAATGTACTCTTAATATATCATCCCCTAACACGAGATCACCCCATACCTCCCACTAGATCTAAACTTGTCCATCATTATTCCACATTCAGGGTGTCCATCCTTATCCATTCCCTTGGATCTTAAAGAGTGAATCTTATATGACTAATTTCTTATAGACAGTCATAGATCTCCACGACTAGTGCCGATTTAAGCCGACGCAGCCCATATTGCATTTGTAGCAGCTAGCTTATTTAGATCCGTGCTTCCGCAACATCTACAGCTGTCAATGTGTGAACCCATTTCATCCTTAAAACATGTCCAATGTGATAAGTGTTAAATATTGTATATTTTACCCCTTATTAGTTCGGGTTTTATCAGCATCTCATATGCATATCATTTGCTTTACACAGAGATTTTATCATTCTATCACATTAAGCAGATTATCAGATTATCATGCATGAATTCGATTATTTATAGCGTATTTTTATGTAATTTCTCTTGTATATGTGGACCCCACGACTACCCCAACCTTCCGGCTAGTGTCCTTAGGCATCAAGAAGATATTTCAATAAAGAAGTTACATGAAGAAATCTTGTTGAAATGTTAAAGAATTCCAAAATAATAAGATAAGACTTTAAGTATAAAAGAAGTCATTTTTTAACACAAATGAGTGTTCAGTGTATTGGTTAGAGCTTGGGTTCCTATGAAATAGGCTATGAGTTCAAACCCCAGTAGAACTATATCCTTTTGGAGGGAAAGTTTGTCAAATTCAAGTAGAGAAAGAGGAGATCTTTTGGCAAGTTTGTCTTTTAGCAATTTTATTTTACCTTCTCTATACTTTTTTATTGTAATTAGGAGCTTCTTTATAACTAATCTAAAGAGAGTATGTATAATTGAAGATCATTAATGAAGATTTGGAGCTCTTTCTTGATATTTAGTGGCTAAAGCTCTTGCATTAGGCTTTTCTTTTAAAGCTAAGTAATGTGATTAGTTCAATTACATGCATATTTTAGCTTAAATTCCCTACTTGTGCCTTGATTGATTAGTAGATTTTAGATCTAATTGTATTAATCTCTCTCATTTCTCATGCTCTATCTTGACACTTGATGCTTGGATAATTTCAATTGACGCTTTGTAGTTGGATTAAGTTCTCTCACATAGCATGCTCTAGAGCCCTTATCTTTGATTTTTTGTAGCTTGATTTTGATGATTTATTGTTAGAGGTAGCTAGATGATGATCTAGGACCTTGGCCTTTGATTTTCTTTTACTTTGATCTTCATTGTTATATTATCCAATCTAATTAGGCAAGAGATTGCTAATTGGATTGTAGATTTGGGAGTTGAATTAGAACATGCATTGTTTGAATTAATTACATACTTAGTGAATTTTGGATTGCCTAATCTCTTATCTTGATTGTTGTTAATTTTAATCTTTGTTTGATTTGTTATTTTCACTTCTAGATTGTTAGATCTACATCTCACACAACTTGTTTTAAAATCCTACACATTTCACACCACATCCTCACCTTAATTCTTCCATTTCCACCACCATATTCACACACTAGTTTAGTGTAGCTTGATAGAATAGCTTAGATCTAATTAACTTCGTATTTAGTTTAATAGTTTTAATTGTTTACTTCAATTGTCTATATTAGCTATATCTTAGTTCAATTCTCTTTTAATTAGATTCATTGCTTGTTCCATCCTCTCTCTGTGAGATCGATAATTCGGACTCTTTAGTCCTTTACTACTTGACGACACCGTAGTCTTGCGGTTAAGCGTTGCACATTTAAGTGTCGATCACAATGTTATAGAGACCACCTTATTAAAATGAAGCATCCTAGTTAAATGTCTCACAAATTAATAGCCAAAAAAAGGGCATGCAAGCATAGTAAATATGAAAAGTGATAGAATTTGTAAAATAGCAGGGACTTGTACTTCTATAAAATGCATATCTATAATCTACTCATTGGATCACTTCTCTATAGTAAATTGTGTCACACATCAGATCAAAAAGGGCAGTAGACAACTAAGAATACAATCCCACTTAAAGTAAAGACTTGATATATTCATCTATCCCCCCAAATAAAAATAATACTCCCAATAGGGTTAGTGATGTGAGTTTCTTGGCAAAGAAGTACGCATGTTAGATCTGCGGAGCTTTCCAATCAAACACAAGTCATCATTCTCCAAATGTCCTTCCCACACAATATTAATTAATGTAGAAAATTTGGAGATATTGCCGTGATACCACTGAAGGCTCCTATGTTTCTTGTAATTAATTAAATATCCATGGCACATCAGCAAAATCCATGGTAAATAAAAATAAGAGAATTCATTTTCCGGGGGAGTCAAAGTTAAGAAATATGTGTTTGGTGCATGATTTTTCCCTTACTCAAATGGTCTTTTACATGTTTGGAGTGATTGCGTTTTCTTCATGAGTATTTTGCATATAACCCCCTAAGATTTTTAAATTTTATTAATAAGCCCCTGTGACTTTAGTATTTGTAAATAGGCCCCTGAATTTTCATTTTAATACCTTACATGTTCCCAAACTCAATTATTTTAATGAGAACGGCCAACCACCATGATATTTGTATTGAATTTTTATAAAAATGACAGCTTTGCCCTTACATCCGTTAAATAAAAATGAGTATGTTATTTTATCTTTATTCTCAACGATCTCTCTCTCTCTCAA
Organism: Litsea cubeba; assembly: GCA_012931725.1. Lineage (NCBI taxonomy): Eukaryota > Viridiplantae > Streptophyta > Magnoliopsida > Laurales > Lauraceae > Litsea > Litsea cubeba. Next base: position 119,371,491 of record CM022945.1, read on the forward strand.
TAACTTCCTCATGCACAGGAAGCTTGATCATTATTTTAAACTTTCATCAATCCAATGGTTGGTCGTGGATGGATTAGATCAATTATAATCAATTATAAGTATATCATTTTACAAAAATAATATTATTTTATCCCGATTCTCAACAGTCACTCTCTCATACACATAAAGCCTAATCATTATTTTAAGACTTTCGTCAATCTAACGGTGGGTCGTGGATGGATTAGATCAATTTGAACTAAATAGAAGTACATGTGTTGATTGTCATTATGATCGATTTGGATTTAATGAAATGAGCATTGTATTAATAAAAATGGAATATATGCGGGGTTATTCTCTCCCACTAAATATACTATAGTAACTATTCATATTACAAACTTTAGAGAAAAAAGGTCCAAGCTTTTGAAATTATACATAGGTGTCATTTCACTCTAAGAGCTTATGATAGTTCGAAGGCTACTGATTTTAGGAATAGAAAAGATATTAATAAGAGAAAGTAGGAGTCTATTTATAACTAATAAAACCACATAGGCCTATTTAAAAATTCTAGAAACCTTTAGGGGTATATATAAAAAAAAAACACTCTTTCTTCACCCATAATCAGCAACATGCAACAAAAACACAAATGCCTAAATCTAAGGAACAGCACCCTCGTTGCAACTTGGATCGATTGGCAATGACAGCTAATGCACAATTCTTCGTCATCTTTTTTCTTTTTCAGTGCCTTCAATTTTCACCATTTGTAGGACCTTCATGCCAAATGACCTTCATATTAGATGCCCCCAAATCCCAATCCATGTGCATGATGTGATTGGGAAGGAGAGATGGAGATAGGATTTTGACAAAGAGATGGAAGAGACAGAGATGTAAAAGAGATGGAGATAGAGAAAACGAGAGATGGAGATGGAGCAAAAGGTAGATAAAAAGAGAGAGGGAGATGGAAGAACTGTAATGGAGATAGAAGATCCATGTTGATTGGACTTCACCTCCACACTGAGAGAGATCTTCAATTTTTAACTTGTGCAGTTTTTTTAGTTTTTACTGCATCAAACACAAGAAAAACTAACTCTACGCAACGACATGCTGATTTTTCTGCAAAAAATGGTTGCACAATTGTAGCCTTCTAAGATTTTATTTTATTTTTTTGAACATTGGTTTAAATTTAAGAACAAAAAGTGAAAATTGAAAAATGACTACAAAAGCAAGTACCTAGGTCACCACATATCTGTTCCTAGGAAAGTGGGGGATTTTTTCCCATGACACTTGGGGCCAGTTTTTTTAAAAGAATTTGTTAGGAATTTTATATGTTTGCTAATTCATGGGTTGGACAAAACTTTGGGTCTATTAAATTGTAATTTTTTATTTATTTTATAATGCACTATAGTTGTGTCACCGAAAAATCTAAAGCGAAGACAGAGAATAAAAACAGAAGAAATTCAAAAGACACATACCCGATCGATCGGATAAAGATCAGATCGATCGGATGAAGAGAGTCTCTCAGTATACAAGCTGACGAAAATATTTTTCGGGAGACAGAGGCATGTCCGATCTACTCGATCGATCGGATGACAAAAAATTTCCAGTTCGATTCTGCGAGTTTATTTCTCGTTCTAACTGAAATTTCCAATTTTAGTCATATTAGTGCTCTAACCCTAAGAAACGAATCATGGGCTATTTAAAGGGTGTTTCTCTCGACCCTAATGTATTCAAGAAGTAATTCTCTCATTGTTTTGAGGTTAGAACACCCATAAAGAGATTCTTTCTTATCTAGAGCCATCATAGAGAAATTGTGTTGAAAAGTTGTTCTAGAGAGCTTGTGGCTTCTACTTCCTTGTCGAATATTTAATCATCTTGGTTCTTAAGGTGTTGCTGGATCAAGTGTAGGGAGCGGTGCGCGGCGAGGAGTCGTAGCAACAGGGAGTTGTGCAAGAACAACTACAATCATTGGGTCGACGGATTGACTGGGAAAGGGAGCTGTGAGTATATCTTATAACTGTTCAATGGTGCTTGACTTTTGGATCATGGTTTTTTCCCTATTAGTGTTCCACGTAAAAGGATTGTACGTGTCTTCTTCTAGTAGTGTGATCGGTAGATTTCTTTACTAGTTCGCCTTGATTTGGTTTATTACTTCCGCTATGCACTGGTTATTGAACTGGTAGACATTCTAGAAGTTGGGGCCATAACCTTCATAATTCAATAAATTCTTGTTAGGGGAGTTTGTAAGGTTCCCAAAAGTTGTCCCCTTGGTGAGAATTCTAAATCCTCCTTATAAATAGAGGATTTGTAAATGCCAACATAATTGAAATTCAAAGTCTCTCAAAAGTTAAATGAGGCTTTTTAAATAACTAAAATTTAAAATTATAAATATTTCAATATTCCAAGAGGACAACCATCACATAATATCTCTCCAAGTCCTCAGCATCACATTATTCACATCTAGTTGGGCATCCATTCAAAGAAACAGACCAAGCACCTTTACTAACTAGTTGTCTCCTTATTCTTTTAAAGCTAGATGATTATTAAGTTGAGACGATTATCAATTCAAATGGGGGTAGTGACACCAGGGAAGGGAGGATAATTTTTTTTTTTTTTTTTTTTTTGTACTTTTTCACCCTCCCCAAGAATTTTATTTTACATAGTGGCCTCCCCTGGATAGTAAGTTTAAGTTAATAGGATTGATCATATGCAGGCCTACCATTGAAACCACTAATTGCATATCATTCCACCCACACATAAAGTTTTAAGATATAAAGATATATTAGTATAATGTCATTTCTATGAAAACAACGCATGCTGTTCCTTAATACACTACAGTTTCTTTGAGAAAAAAGTTTCAAGAAGAAAATTAACCTATTTTCATAACCCAAAAAATTAAAGCATCTCCAAACACACCTTCAAATTCCACACAGAACACCCAAACGACAGTATTTAGCATGCGACCACTCCAACAACCATGCCAGATGTAACTTGACATTTTGCATGAAGAATGTGGCACATGCCAAATAATATTTTGGCATATTTTATTCCAAAAGGGGGCCCACAAGAATATAAGAAAGAAAAAATGTTCTTTTATGATGTGGATCTCATAATAAGATAAAGGTATAATAAAATAATAATTTAAGCATATGGGGTGGAGTCCGATACTTTAATAGATGTCAAATTTCAAACTTTCAAAAAGCCTTCAATTGGAATTTGGCATATATCAAAAAGAGCCTTTCTACGAAAATGAAAAGGGTGGACCCATAATATTCAAATTATATTCATCATCAAATTAAATTTCATTAAAACATACCTAACAAAACCATAAATCTTGAACCACTTAAATCACTAGTTATGATGAATTTATTGCAATCAAAATCCTTGTGAGTCCCCCAAATGAGCTTCAAATTTTGATCCTCCACCAACCAACCCAAAGAGCTAATCATGTTGTTGGAGCCCTATCTCATATATCCTTGTGTATGGAACTGCCTTAACACTTATAATTTAATATAACTTCATTCATGGTAACAAATCCTCTCTTTCCTCTTTAAAAACTCCACCTTTTTCGCTCTGCATACATCAACATAACAGCCCTGTTTGCTCCCTTCCCTTCCCTTGTGTTCTTGACTTCTTTCTCCGAGGGGAATTTCCGTAATTTACGCTTTCCTTCTTTTTGTAACTTGTTTCCCTCCTCGATTCCAATGCTTTCCAAGAAAATGTAGCGTACCCATGTCGATTTTGATGAATTTTCTTTTTGCAGATCTGTAACGCTCTTGTTAGAAGGTTTTGATGATGATTTTCTCTTACTATTTGTTGGATTATTACTTCTAAATGTGGAGTTCGAGAGGAGATTTCGGATTTTTGAGAGCGAGTTGCAGAGATTTGAAGGTTTAGTGGGTTCGATGCTTTTTTTTTTATTTTTAAAAGAGGTTTGAGGTTTGAATTTTAAGATTTGGGAGAGGATTTGAGGAATTTAGAGGTAAAAATCTGATCTTTAGGGTGATGATTTGGAGATCTGAGTGATTTGATGCTGGGTTTGATTTTTGCTGTTTTTAGAAAGTGGCGGTTGAAGGATTTGTGGTCTGAGGTGGTTGCTTCTAATTGTGATTTTTTTATTGTTTCTTTGTTGATTTGAGCTTTTCTATTCTGTCTCTTTTGGGGTGTTTATTGAAGATTTGGTGAGAGGATTTCAGATCATTTGAAGGAGATTTGTGGTTTTGAAGTATCAGACACAAAGGGTTTTCTCAGTTTTGTGAGCTTTTGAGTAGCATGAGGATAATCCTTTCTGGGTTGTGGGGTTTTTTATTCAAAGGAATGTGGTTGCATTGTTGTTGAAATTTGAAGACTTTTGGTGTTTCCGTAGATTTTAAGTTACCACACCATTCAAAAAAAGTTGCAGACTTTTAGTGCTTCCGTACATTTTAGGTTACAACACCATCCAAAAAACAAAGATCATAGGATACAATTGCACAAGGACAATTTGACAATCTTGGGTCTTCTGTGGTTATCTTTGGAATTTGAGATCACTGTGTTTTTAACCCTGTAAAATCACTGAATTATCAGAACCATGAAGCAGGGTTCACCCAAAACTCTCCCTAGCATTATCCCCTTCTCAAAATCTAACCCATCCATTTTACGTTCAGTGGTAGTGATAGCTGTATGTGTTTTCTTTGCTTCTTGGTTTTTCATTTCCAATCTCTCTGGTTCATTAGTTAAGAGCTATCCTTTTGGCACCGAGGTTGCCAGAAAATCTGGGTTGGCGTTTCTTAATACTAATCAGACAGTAAGTTTGCTTCAACCCAATAGTTCATTGAAAAACGGTGAGGAAGATTCAAGCACTAAATGGAACTCATCTGGGTCTCCGGGAACAATAGCTTTGCCATTGGTTCCTCAATCCTCTTTTGATACAATACAAGAAGTCTTCAATGACTCCAGTAATGTTGACTCAGGAGCGCGTGATGATAATATGGTGCCTTCAAATTCCACAATCACACGTTCAATTCTTTCTTCTTCCAATTCTTCTGCGAAGATCGACCCGTGTAAGTCTTAAATAGTTTTTTCATAATATTACTTTTTTGTTAATTTGTAAGTATTGAATATTCCGCGACATGATAAGTGGGACATGGCATATCTATTTATGGTTTTCATTACTTCTTTGATTCTTCTTTTTAGAGGTCATTCTCTATTTCTTCAGATATCGCCTTTTTCCCTGTTTTTATATATGTTATGTTGGGTGAGTTTCTTAACTACTTCAAGATTACTGGACAAGTTACTAATTCAAGAGTTGGGGAATGATATTATTTTTAATGCTCATCATTTTAATTGGTTAGTATTTTTGTGATTAGTGGCCTATATTTGACACATGTAATTCCTGCTTATATTTTGATATGATGGATTTTGCATGTTATTTTTATTGTTAAAACTTATATAGCTAGAGTTTTATTTGTAAGTGAATGTCCCTACAAAATTATGTGGATAGTGCTGTTCTGAGGTTTTAGGAAATTGCCATGCATGTTGAGGTTTTTGGAACTTGTCCTTAAAAGAAAATTTGTTACCCAACTGGAAGACTGTGGATTAGCTATGTAAAAATTAAAAGTGTCATTCAGAACATTGAACATAGTGAATTCGTCAACAGTTTGGATGTTTAGGGAAGTTTTGCTCTTCCTAAACTGTTGCTCCAAGCTTGCCCACTGAAATATTCATCTTCAAAGCTACAGAATGTTGCATGGACTTTTTAAGTGATTCTAATATAGGTCTTGAGCATTACTTTTTCACTTAAAGAACCAAGAACCAAACCGGATATGCTGCAGTATAGCTGAAAATAATAGGATCGAACCTATTCTTGAAGGGGATAGGCTGGGAAAGAGAGCTCAAATGTTGTGTCTTTTAATGGAAAGAACGCAGTTCTTTCATTGAGTAGATCCTTTGGCGAGTTTCAATTTCTTCCTACTTACCATTGCTTAAGTGGGGTTAAGTACAAGGATGAAAATGGAAAAAAGGTATGTGGGAAAGTGCATTTATCATAGTAACTATTGTATCATGTTCTTTGCAGGAGTAGATTTTAAGCTTTAAAGCTTTCTGTGTAGCACTGTAATTCTGTGGTATACTGGGAATCAGTTGCCACACTACACAGAAAAGCAGTTATAATGCCCCTTCCCCTCAAAGAGAGGGCTTTCTATGGAGGAAAACTTGTTCAAAACTTTCCTCTTTCTGTGAGGAAAAGCACTGCACCAAACTGCTGTGAACGCACAGAAAATTAGATTGTTTTCTGCTGTGTTGAGGAATCCTTGGAGTTGCAGAAACATAGCCTTGAAGTACCTGTGTGTCATAGTCTTTTCATTTTTAAAGAGACTCTCAACACCTTTGGGTCACTTCGATTACTATTGGCATTTGTCCATTTCTCATTAAGATTTCATGATTTATTTGCAGTTACAGCTTACTGTTCTAGCCAGAGATGCTTCTTTTCTTCCATCTCTGTGACACAAAATATGTCTAACTAATTATTGTGAAATGAGAACTTTTAACTTTGCCCCTTCGTTGCTTTCTTTTCGTATTTGCCTGTCTTCGCTGTCCACATGGTGATACAGACCATTCATCTAGTTGGTGCACATGTCATGTCTCAGGCTAAGGAATCCCTCCTCATTCCATACAATTCATGTAGAAGTGTCGATATTGTTTTAGTTATCATTTTGTATGGACAGTAGTATGGGGCATTTGGTATATGGGGGCATTTGGTAGAGAGGGTTAGGACCGTATATAGGGCTGATTTTTTTTCCTAAGCCTAATTTATGATAAGACCTTTCCATCTGTCCTACATCAGCTGCTTGGCATACATTGAGGTTGACCCCACAAGGTGGTTCATACATTTAAAATTTGTGGACCTTTCGTGCTTGAAAATTCCTCTCTACACCTCCTTAGCAAGCAAATTAGTCTCTGAGGCAATGACCGCCCCATGGTCCAACTCTGTTTTCCTCTATCCATTTACCAAATCTCCATTGACAAAAGCCAGATCTGGCCCACTTGATTGCATTTTCACAATTTTCTTTCACTTGAGCACCCACACCATCAATCAACAAAATGATCTTTAGACCCATCAGTGAAGCCTGGATTTCTGCTTCAACACAATTCAAAAAAAAATTAAAAATTAAAAATAAAATAAAAGGGTCGTGTATTTTCTCCTGAATGACCCAATAATAAACAAGTTTATTTTTGTCTTCACGTAATTCCTGTGCATTTTTTCATTTTTGAGTTTTTTTAGTCACATTTGCAGGTTTAAAAGCCACACTAGGGCTCGGAAGTCTCCATTTCTTTACCATTACATATTTATCCATTTCTTACATGCCTTACTTTAGTTTTGTGACATGGAATTTGTGTCCAAGAGTTCTATAATTAGGTTAACTTTTTAAACTGCAAATTTCATATTTCATATTTAAGTTGGCATTATTTGAGGAAAGTTTCATCTATTTGTGCATTTGCATAACTTAAATATGAGTTCTGAAATAGACTTGGTAATGCACAACATTTTTCATCCCCTCTTCTTATTCTTACCATAGTGTATAAGTATGTTTTTCACTTCCCATTTTTGTTATCTTATGCGTTACTGTATCTTTTGCTTGTGTATGTGTGTTTGTGTGTGTGTTTTTTAATGGTATCTTTTGCTTGTGTTTTTTACTAGCTTATATTATGTTTTGGTTCTCGATTGTGTAATTGAAACACGAGAAAGGTCACACCTGAATGTATTTTGGTAGGTGCATAAAGAATCCATCTAACGGCAATATTCTTTCCTGTGGACTTCAGGGAGCTGCGATTTATACCGTGGCAAATGGTTTTACGATCCCTCTGGCCCTCTTTACACAAACAACACGTGTCCTATCATAACACAGATGCAGAATTGCCAAGGCAATGGGAGACCAGATAAGGATTACGAGAACTGGAGGTGGAAACCTGCTCAGTGTGATCTTCCTCGATTCGATGCGAAGAAATTCTTGGAGTTAATGAGAGGGAAGACACTGGCTTTCATTGGTGATTCAGTTGCTCGAAATCAGATGGAGTCTATGTTGTGCATTCTCTGGCAGGCAAGCTGTCTGCTCTCTCTCTCTCTCTCTCTCTCTCTCTCTCTTCTCTCTCTCTCTCTCTCTCTCTCTCTCTCTCTCTCTCTCTCTCTCTCTCTCATCAGTAACTCATACTTCTCTTTCTAGTTTAAATTTATAATTTAGATATCTTTGGTGTAACGCGTAAGTAGTTATGATGACCCCATGGTTTGATCATTCTCATAAAAAAAACCTTACCTCATTTATGTGAGACTGGCTTTGAGAGTTCCACTTTTACTTCCCTATTTATGGCTAGGTTCTCTTTTAGATCACAATCTAACATGCCCTTTATTATTAATTCATTTCGAGTCTTTAGTAGTCTCCACCAGCTCCAAGCTTCTCCTGACACTTCCAGTTCTTTGTGCAACGGTTTTCCGCTCATATAGATGACTAAACTATCCTAAACCTTTAAGTTTCTATTGATACCACCTGTAGAATTCCTGTATGAGTGTTTGTGCCATGAGTGATTATGTGCTCTGTGGATTTCCATTTCCATGTGAGAGGAATCCTGCATTCCTACTCTCCCATAGGAAATTGAAATCATATATATTGAGGAAAATCAGTCCAGTGTTTCCCTTTTTTTCCACACAGAAAAAACATCACAGCAAACAACAGAAGGGTCTGCTGCATGGAGAATCAGAACAATTTTCCACTTCATCGTGGAATCCTAGTATCGCACAAAGACATGCGTACTGTATTCTTCTATTTTTCCTTTTCTTTTTTCCCCTTTTTTGGGAAATTGAATAAACTTGTTTTTTTTTTAAATGACTGGTATGTATCAGTCCTTAGTTCTATCATTTTTTTGTTACTAAACAGTTTCATATACCATATGCATCTAAGTTTCTTGTACTTGTCATTCTTTATTACACAACATTTAGTCTTGTGTAACAATGCAGGTCTGAGTGCCATGTTATGTTCATTTAAAATGTAAAATTGTACCCTTGGGACTATCAAGCTAGGAATAAGTGATCCTTAAGTACAACATGGGAACGATATTAAGTAAATGCACCAGTTTGTTTTCATAGTCATAGTTAGTATACTAACTATGTTGCATTTTGGATGGCTCCTCAGGTAGAAACCCCAAAAAACCGTGGGAACAAGAGAATGCAGCGTTGGTACTTCAAGTCAATGTCTGTGATGGTTGTCCGCATATGGTCATCATGGCTTGTCAAAAAGACTTCAGAACCTTTCCAGTCTGCCCCTGAAGGTGTTGACAAGCTTCACCTTGATGCCCCTGATGAGGATTTCATGAACTATCTTCATATGTTTGATGTCGTCGTTCTCTCTTCTGGCCACTGGTTTGCAAAACGCTCCGTATACATCCTCAACAATGAGATTGTTGGTGGACAGCTGTGGTGGCCAGATAAAACCCGGAAGATGGAAGTGAACAACATTGAAGCCTTTGGGATATCCACTGAAACAGTTCTCTCTGCGATTGCCAGACACCCAAACTTCACGGGTCTATCCATTGTCCGATCATTCTCTCCAGACCATTACGAAGGCGGGGCTTGGAACACCGGTGGCTCATGCACAGGGAAGGTTAGACCCGCACTGGAAAACGAATTGGTGGCAAATGGATTTACAGATATAATGCACTGAGAAACAGGTGACGGGCTTCAATAAAGCGATGAAGAAGGCAACCGGTAAGTCAAAATTGAGTTTGATGGACATTACACGGGTGTTCAGTTATAGGACCGATGGACACCCTGGTCCATACCGGAGCCCGGATCCAAAAAAGGTGACAAAGCGAGGCCCACATGGGGAGCCCCCTCCACAGGACTGTCTGCACTGGTGCATGCCTGGCCCGGTTGATACTTGGAATGAGCTTGTGTTTGAAATCATCAGGAGAGAATTCGAGGGTGCCTGACGACTGTAGCTGTGAGTTTGCATGATGTAAATTATGATCAATTCGGCAGCCCCTACAATCTCATAGCATATGTATCGGCCAATCGCATCAAGAGGGTTGTCCCATCATACACTCTAGTTGGGTTGGCTGCACTGTAGATCATTGGATCCGGTACTGTCTCATACTATAAATGACAGAATTTACATGTACAAGCATTTTTTTTTCTCTTGTGACTGGAACTACTCACTGTCGCCTCCCTTTGGGGAATTTTCCTCATCCCCTGCCAACATGGAGGTGTGTAATAGCTTTTAAAGTATGCAGACCTGTTTGAGAACGGTAAAAACTATTTATCTAGATATTTGTTCATGATTGTTGATCTGAAGTTTTGGATAATAGCTTCAGTCCTTGGGTCCGCATATGCAGGGTCCAAGTTTTGGTGATTAAAAACCATTGAATATCATTTTATCTGGTGCTCAACTCAAACCATTTGCTCAAACTCTCCTCTCATTGGTAGATTCTGCTTGAATTTCACTCCTATTTCTGCCTCTCTGTTTAGCAATGAATATTAATCGTATCACATGCATGATTCTTCAGGATCTAGGAACTAAGGTGTGTTGGAACTGTAGCATATACATGTAGGACTTTGAAATGGAGCTATCAGTCATATCCAAGTACTAGCGCAAGTTCAAACAAATGAGAGTTCTACTAATAGTACTACTCTATACATTCAATGTCTAAGATTAGTTCTATTAGTAATCTTACTCTATACAGTCCATGTCCAAGAGACCATATTGTAGACTATCCAAATGAGGATTCTCTCGGACCCTTGGATTCTTCTGTACATCCAATCATGTGCAACTCCCACAGTTACTTCAATTTTTTTTTTATTGGTAACATGACTCGAATTCACAACCTTATGCTGACAAATTGTGAGCACCTTCTAGCCACAGGCTCCAGTAGCCCGTCCATGCTGTTGCGCATCTCATTGTTGCCAAGAGAAATGTTATGGGTCCCCTCCCATTCATTGACCACTATGTGTTGGTGTTGGGGGTTATTCCAGTATGATTCAAGTTGGTGACTATGATGCAGAAGATCTTGAATATATATATATTTTCTTGGTTACTTGCAGCACAATATGAGGTAAGGCATAAGTAGCCGCAGAATGTGGGAGGGAATCATAGCTCCACATTGTAATTGGATTGGTGTGGATGTTTTTAGAGCTGAACTCCTACTTAGTAGTAAACTATCTTTCTCGTCACTCCATTTCCATCATCTTAGATACCTGATTCTAGTGGCGGACCCTGGATTTTTCGACCCTTGCGAGTTGCTTACTGTGTGAGTTGTATTTAATTTTGGTTTTGCTAGTGGGGCTAATTTTGAATGGTCAGTGTGAGTTGCTTCCTGTTTGTCTTTGTGGTTGTTGTTGTTCGCTCTTCTTTTTATCCTGTTTAATGAATAATCATTTATACCAAGAAAAGATCCTTGGGAGTCTTTTGCCTGCCTAAACTTGATGTTCATGTGGGATTTTTTTTTTTTTTTGAAATGGAATGTTCATGTGGGATATTCTCAAAGCAAGTTAAGTGATGAGCAAGCAATTGAGGCACCTAGAAATGGCGTCACCGAACTGACCAGTTTCCCCTTCTTACCAGGCTCATCATCAATTCAACCAAAATCATGATCTCCTCCTACTAATATCTTGCGATCGCTCTCCACACTACTTTGAAGCTGAGCCTTTGGGAGTTGAAAGTTGCAGCGATTGATAGAAAATATATTGGATGGAGGATTCTGAGTCATTAGTAAATATCAGATGGCAGGGGATGGTTTTTCTTTTTCTTTTTTCCTTTCTAACAAGAAACTCAAGTTCATGCAACTGTGTACAGTACACCACAAGATGTTCCTAACTAGCTGCCTAAGACACAAATGCTTGTGCTTATTGAGCATACATGTTATGAGAATTCCAAAAGCTCCAAGTTTTTCCTATAATTACTGGCTGAAGTTTTCAAGTCGGAAGATTGCTATAATCTCAAAGGCCATTGCAGCCAATTTATTGTTAAGAGTAGAGAATATCACCTCCCTTTTCAACTTCTCCCCAACATTGAAATATAAGCAGTAATCTGAAATCTTTTTACATCCTACATTCATGTTAATGATGCTTACAACACAAGAAACTAGAAATATAGGCATTTTCACTACTCATGGATTTCAAAATTTGAGATTTCAGCCATTCATGACATGAACAACGCATGATTTGACTCTCTCTGTTTTTTTTTTTAATTGCTTATTTTAAACATGTTCAATCTGACAGCAGGCATATTACTCTGATTGGTTTGAGATTTTATCAATGATAGAACAAGATGGAAAGTGATTATTGAGCAGCCTGGATTTCAAAGGTGGCACCCACTGATCGATTTGCGATCGTATAAGAGAAAAAAAGGAAAAATAAATACTTGTTAAGCAAACTTATACATACCACATTTGTCCATCTCAAAAAAAGATTTCCAGTCATAAAAAGGTAAGTCCTTTTTAGAATTAGAAGGTTCAAAAGGAGAAAAGACCTATACATTCTACCTCTATTTTTCGGTGACTTCTTCTGGCTTTTTATTTTTTATTTTTCAGAGAATTAGAAGCAGAAGTACAAAGGACTTTTTGAGTTGTCCACTCTCAAATGTGCTTATTGAAATTTGAACTCTGAAATTGTATGGGATGTCAAAAATCTGATTCCCACCCTCAGCCTCAATTAGTCCACTCCACACCTTTAAGAAATCCAATCAGTTCATTGGTTCTAAATCCCACTTTGGTATACACATATAAAATATTACTTAAAACAACAATACGCAGACTGATGGATTAACTAAATCCTAAACACATAATTCAACTTTATCTACTTTCTCTCTCGTTCGTGATGGAAAGAGAAGTTGGGCACATGTTTAAAATCATCAGGTCAATCTATGGTAGGCCCCACAAAATACACTTTGAAATTAGGTATGCAAAGAACGGGATGTGTGTAAAAAATGATGAACAAATTAGATTTCTTAAAAGTGCCCCCCACCCATGTGCATATGCCAGGCTCTGCAACATAGTATATATGCAGCGCCGCTGTATTATAGCTTTGCCTCTCAAAGAAAGGCGTACAATTTTTATTTGGTTTCATGATTCGTATTTGTTTTTAATGATCAAAAGTTATTTTTTTAAGAGGTTTGAGACCCACGAGCAGCCACGCTGTACAAAATTGCCAAATGTTAGGCCCATCTCTGGTCTGAAACCTCCTAGGACCCTACTTCGGCGGAACCTGGGTAATGACCTTTAACATCTTCCTGATAATATCTTGATAAAGCTACAAAATATAACTATATTTGCAACATTGCCGCTCGCTGAAGGAGAGCTTAAAATGCCCATTTCATGGGCATTAACAGCCGAGTTGGGGTTGTCCAATAAGTGCATTTTGGCCCTTGGGTCATATCCAAGTTGCCATATAACGGGCAAGTTTGTGAAAGAAATGTCATATTTGGACTGAGTTAACTCGAGTGAGTCCAAAACACAAAAAAGGACCCAGTTTCTCACAGCTAATTTTTCACACTCAAGCCAAGTTTTATCGTCTCATAAAAGAAAAATCAAAAGATATGGTCCCACAACTCACACTAATGACCAAATCCAACCAATGAGAGGGACTTTATTCAAACATGGCCCACCCATAAAAGACATATCACCAAATGAATCGATTGGAAACAGCACCAATTCCATGATCCAGCACAGTTATGTCCCTTTTGCTAGTTTTATTATTACAACTTTTGCATCATTGGAACTTTCATGAAAACAAGAGGCTTTACATGAACAACAATAGAAAGAACACAGTATCTGTCACTTCTCCACTACATACCTGGCTTGCACAGTGGAAACCTACTTGGATGATCCCATACAAAAGAACAACCTGATCAACAAATGAAGGAATTTGAGGATTAAAAAAATGATCAATACAAGTCAAAGAAAGGAACATACAATTAGAACTAGTCCAATCAACTTCATCCAACAGGCACAGGTATGCATATCAAATAGACAGCACAGGCAAAGATATATAAATAAGTAAATCACTGTTGAGATGAACTCCAACAATCAACAATCAGCAATCCACTTCATCCAACAGATGAATGGTATGCATAGCATAGAGACAGGCATTTTTCTTTAAACTAATGGTGAAGAAACTAAAATTTGATCCTCATCATGATGAATTCCTAGTTTTCTAATCTTACGAGACTGCTGCCACATTCTAGGGAAACACCCCCACAATGGAACTTTGGACTCATCCAGAAAAAACACAAACAAACATGGGACTTATGGACTCACCGAGAAATGTTGACACAAATGCATCGCTTCTTGGGGAAAGGCAAAATAAAAACAAAACAGAAAAGTTAAAGAGTATATAAACCTAATATTTTACAAACGATTTTAAAAGCTTTGATACATAAAAAATGATCAAAGCCCAAAAGTGATGATGACAGGCAACAAACGGGAAGGAACTGGAACCAGTGAAGGGTGGATTATGAAAGCCTAAGCAGTAAAACTTTAGCCTACGATTGAGGAGAGAATTCAAAGCAGTAGAATAGAGGTTCAAATCTGATCCAATATCAGGAATCTAAACAAAACCACAATTTCATCACTGCAACTGCATTGATTAGTCTTGAACAAAGCATTGTGGTGATATCACAATTACTACTCAGAAGAGACATTTAACCAATTCTCTTCTGAAGCCTGTGCTAGAGAGGCCCAATTACATTGCTATTTGCAGATCCATGGGAAGGCATTTATAGGAACTTGATATTTCAAATTTAAAATGAGTTTTACATCTATGTTTTAGTGCCAAAAAATGTGGTTAATGATAGTATCATACACATGATGACCACCATTTATGCAAAAACCGAGTTATGAAAGAATAATTTTCATCTCATATAATGGAAGCTTGCATGCTACATAGTACAGGTAACTTAAGGGCGTAGTTGTGCAGAAAATCTTCCACAGAAAATGAAAATGGTTTCCAAGGAAGAGTGATATTTCATTGAATTCATGTACATTTTCCCATTTTTCATCTTCTAATGTGAAAGCATTTTCTATAGTTTTTGCAGAACTGTTTTCTACAGTCTTGAACGAAAGGTAGAAACAAATTTCACAAAAGAACAGTCTGCTGCATCAAACAATGGAAACTGAAACCATAGAATAAAATTTTCATTTCCATTTTCCACAAAAAATGAAATCATATGGAAATAAACACCTAGAAAAACCATGGTGCACAAACAATGCCCCAGGCACACCACATGCCATGAGAATCTTCATCAAGCCCCACACACGCTTCAGCATCTCCAAAACTAGAAATAGAATACTTGCCTAATCACAGCTTTATAGGGTCCAACTCTAACCAATGCCGAACTAGAGAAGAGAACTCCTTACACTAGAGATGCCTTTTCCGAAAACTTAAAGACTGACTGAGCATTGTCACTCAACCATTCCTCTCACAACCATACTTAACACTGACAACCTGTTAACCCCAGAGATCCATCCCAAGATGTCGTTACCTTCAGTCAATAAAGCCTGATTCATCAGTTTGATTGAGCTAATACCCAGGCCTCCAAGAAACCCAGGTCTAGATAATCTCCCATTATACAAAATGAAATATACCAAATGATCACCATTGCCTGCCGTTATAAGAAACTACTTTTAAGTTTCTCAATTCTATTCTAGCGGCAAAATGATCAGCTATGATGCCTAGATACGAATATGGATATCGACATTGATACGGAGATCGGGTATACGACTCACTTTTGAAAATTTAGGACATGGATATGGATACAGGTGTCCTAATTTTTTATTTAGATCACTTTTGAATCAAATAAATTATCATTGTTTTCGTCTCTTTCTATCATTTTTTATGGTGAGAAGTGAAAATATTAAAAGAATCACATATGAAATAAAGGACTTTATAAGAAGGATATGTTAAACTTGTTCCCTAAAAGTATTGGTACAGTATCAGGTACCAATACAAGTGTCGTATCGGTCCGATACAGATACGTTGGGCTTGTACAAGTATCCAAGTATCTTATTTATTTATTTATTTAAGCATCCAAGTATCATAGATGATCATGAATATAAAGAGCAATTATGTAAGAAGAGGCTGATCAGACATTGAATATTGCTAGAGATAAAAGGACACTAGAAGGGTGTTCTAAGACTCCACCTTTGATGAGCACTCATACCTTCAATTTCAATAGCTGCTCTCTTGGAAACCCCACTCCAGCCAAAGTGGGTTTGTAGTTAAATCATTCAGTCACAGTAGCACTAAGATGAATGTGATCTCAGGACTCATCAGCAAATGAAACTGAAACAAAATGAAATTGAAGCCTTTGCTTTAAGATTAAGAAAATGATTTCTTTAGTTGAAACTTGGAAGTCAAATTATTTCTCCTGGAATTTAACTTAGGGTTTTATACAAGAAGAAGTACAAATTTGAATTTTTGCACAGAATGTCAGACAATCATTTGAAAATTCAAAGAAACCAAACCATGATTCCATTCAACTGTATTTAAAGCCAAGTACAGATCACAGAATCAGCAATAGAAATTTGGATATCAGATTTCCCAAACTGAAAACTTAAAGGGCACGTATGTTTGAAAACTTCTAGGATTTCTAAGCAATGCCTTTCTATGAAAGGTGCTAAAACCGAACGATTAAAGGTAAAGAAGATCCATGAGGGGGCACCAAACGAACTCCATTTTAAAAGGAAATTATCACCAACCCATAATCCTAGAAAATTATGCCCTATGAAAGTAATGGTCCAATCTAAATCTCCACCTTAGGCCCTTCACTCCACAGCTCTTTAGGGGTCGTTTGTCTACACCCATTTACATATGTAAATGGTGAATATGCGTAATATTTACGCATCAGTAATGTTTGTCTACAAGTATTTACGCATCTTGTGTGTAAATCAGATGTGTAAATGGTGTGAAAATGAGCCCATTTTCACACCAAGATTTGAACACCTATTCAGGTGGGAAAAGAAAATACCAAAGCACATGTGATTTCAAAGAATACCCGTTGGAGGCGGACGGTTTGGTTTTGGGGCAGTTTCCATCGAAGAGGTTTTGGGTTCGAAACCCCCCTCTAACGCATTTAGAAAAATAATAATAAAAAAGGCATTTACATCAAAGAGGTTCTGGGTTCGAAACCCCCCTCCAACGCATTTACAAAATAATAATAAAAGATGCATCAAGACCGATGAAACCTATGAATGAAAACCCTCACTGCATTTCATCCCCTTTTATAAAGGTAACCTCTCTATTTATATATCTTGCCTTGCTATACAAAAAAAAAAAACTTTATAAAATCTATTTACTTTATAGGTTTATTCTTTCAAAATTTGATTCTCTATCTTCTCTTCTCCTATTAGATTTTCTTCCAATATCTCAATGACTTTTCTAAAATTATTTATTATTGTATTACTTTAAAAATATTTAAATATGTATAAACGAATGTAAGAGAAAAGGAAGAATGTATTTTATATAGCATTATGGTATCATTCAAAAATAATGTATAAAAGCAATTTTATCTGACCATAATAAATTTGTGATACTTTTAATATAATTGGACTTAGTAATAAAATACTCATTTTAAGAACTTTCTATAATTGATTAATATTAGCATAAAACCGGTGAGATGCATGGGTTAAGTTTTATGCAAATCAAATAATGAATTAAGATAATATTAAACTAAATATTAATTAATAAAAAAATTATTAATAATCCTATTTTTCTTAACCATCCTACTATAAACTCTTATTTCCTTAACTAAACATGTTGGAATGTATTTTTTTAAATGTGATCATTGATAGAAATATCTATTTTTGAAAAGTATATTTTTTGTTGAAAAACATGTTATTTTTTAAGGATCTAAAATGCAAATGAAAACTTTGATATAAATTTGACATTTTTTGTTTTGTTTTCATATCATTATAGTAGAATATAATTTAATGATTAATAAGTATCATTTACAAAATCGTTATACATACAGATATCATTGAAACAAACATAAAAAAATGAATCACATGTGTAACTGATGCGAAAATAGTGTTATTAGACAAACGTTGTAAAAGAAAACACATGTATAAACATTACATACTTAAAATTTGAATATTCTTCTTTTACATTTGTAAATTGTATTTACATATCCCACGCGTAAAAGACAAACGACCCCTTAATATCCCTCCTATAAAGTGCCCATTTTGAATACTTTGTATTCAACTCCTAGGAATTCATAGCAACGTGAATTTGGACAAAGGAATATTAAAGAGGTGAGGAGTGAAGTATACAAAATAAAGATGTAGATGGGACCATTACTTCCCTTGAATTTAATTTACAAGGGTGATCGCTGTACAACATTTCCTACCAAAAAGGAGACTAATTCAATTGCCCTCTAAAATCTTCACCTCTAGTCCTTAAATTTTAGCCCCCTTTAATAGGAAGGCATTGCTTAGAATTCCCAGGAATTCAATACCCAATTAAACAAACAACCCCAAAACCCTTTTACAAGATTTCTCATCAATTCTACACACCCTAAACACAAAATAAACCCTATGATCAAAACTCACAAATTATAGAAACCTCTCACACATCAAACAAACATACCAAACTGCTAGCAAATAACTTACAATCAAAACACCCAATTCATAGATCACATGATTAACAACACAATCTACAATCCCATAAATAAAATAAAATAAAATAAAATAGAGAGAGAGAGAGAAAGAGAGAGAGATTTTTTTTGCAAGATATCACTACAAAAACATAAAAAGCAGCAAACTTTTCTCTCAAATCAATTCAAAATCCCTCATTTCAAATCCCAAACACTAGAATCAATCCAAGAACAGATTGCAAAAAAATAAAATAAAACGAACGCTTACACCCATCAAGATCAATGCCCGCCTCCTCCAGCAGAGCAGCAAGCATCGAAATCAGACGAGAAGCGATCTCGGCCGTCGGAGAATTCGTTGGGCTGATGATCACGGCCGTCGGATCGGCGATCATTGTCTTCGTCGTCATCGCTGTCGTCGTCGTCGAAAGGCTTCTCTTTGTGGAAGATGCAGCATTTTTTGGAGCTCCTGCGATTGAGGAACTCGTTGTCGACGGTGCCTTCTTTCCATGTCACCTTCTTCTTTGGCCGAGAGAGGCGAAGAATTAGGGTTTGAGGCTGAGTAGAAGTAGAAGAAGAAGATTCGTCGTCGATGGTGGTGGTGGAAGACGCATAGAAAGGTCTGGCGCTGGCCGAGGAACGCTCCATTTGCGTTTTTGTTTGGACGTTGTTTTCCGTTGAAGGGACGAGGAATTTATAGTGTCGTCTCGAAAACGCGGGACGTGGAAAAGATCAATTTTCAGTTTCACATCACCAAACTCTATGATTTTTAAATACCGCCGAAAAAAGAATTAGGGGGTTAGAAATTCTTATTTTATGAACCAAAAAAAAAATTCCTTTAATGAATTGGTGTTAATATTGTTTAGTGCAGTTGAAGATTTCTCGTTAAAAACTAGTATTAAAGAGGAGAGGTAGGAAATGAAGCAATAAAGAGGAGAGATTTTTTTTTTTTATATAGAAAAGGAGGTGGTCTTCAGCTACGGCAGTTTTCCGCAGAACTGCTATTTTTTCAAGTCTATTTTCAGTTTTTTCCTTCCTAGGCTTGAAAATAGACTTCCTATGGGGGGATATAGAAAGTCCATTTTCAAAGAAAACTGACCCCCAATTTCCTCACTTCCAAACCTCCCCCCTCATAAAACCTTTTCCGAGGTATTTAAAAACAATAGAATTTGCTGATGTAGCAATTTCATCTTTCCATGAAAGTTGCCTCTATACAAACGTGCCCTCATAATAACTCTATCTCCATGCTATTCAAGGAAAATGCTAATGTGGTGAAAAATCATTTTCGTGGAAGATTGTCGCACCAAACGCATGAAAAAATAATTTTTCGTACGGTATATTTTCTACGGAAATGGGTGACACAAATGTGCCCTTAGAAATTGAATCGGTCAATACTGTCGGCCATTACGTTACATCCAACCATTTTTATTCAAAATGTTTTTGTGGGACCCATCTTGGCTTGATTCACGTCGCTCACATTGGGTGAGTGAGGGGACCGCGATTTCCGTTCAAGGGAAAGGGTTGGAATTTGTGGGCCACCCGCTATTTTCATATGGGTTTTCGGGGCAATTGTGGGATTTTCAAGTAGGATTTTAGGCGTATATACAAAACTTTCATGCGAGTTTTAGAGGCAGACTGAAGCTGGTTGGGTCTAACATCAGCCTGTAATGAGCACATTTTGAATTTTGTGTTATGGATTCCAGGAAAGAAAAAAAAATGATCTAGTTTTACAAAGGGGCTTCAGCCTCTCGGACATTAAAAAAAGCCCAAAATGGCTATATGGTCCTTCTGGCCCAGCCCCCACTTATAATGGCCCATAGACGCCTCCCTAAAAAAGAGAGCCCTAATCTTCTCTCTCTCTTCTACTTTAGAGATTTTTCTTATATTGATTCATGGTTAGTGCCGGGCTAATGACTTTCACATTGCCGATGGCCCATATGGAGTTAAGAGTTGTATAAGTATTACATGATAAGAACGGCTCTTTACCCGAGTGACAGTTCTTACCTGGCTGTCTGGTGTTCGAATCCCGAGTACGTCACACCTTCTTACTTGTGCATGCTCCTTTCACACCTTCTTACTTGTGTAGGCTCATTTCCCACTTGTGTGGACTTTATTTCGCTTATGTGGGCTTCTTTCTCACTTGAGTGGCCGCCTTTTCGTATGTTTGCGAGCTCTCTTTTGGATCTCAGTCCCCCTTGGCTGGTTACCAAAAAAAAAGGTATTACATTATGGAATTAGTCCTTGGATGGTGGACATGAGTTGGGGCTAACTTCTCATTGTTTTGTTGTATTCCTAATAGATACAAAATTTGGGATTTCTTAGTTGGGGCTAAACTTGGGTTTTACTTTGTTTACTTATTTTTTTTCATTCCTTAGTTTGTTTGTAGTGAAGTTTTGGCTTTTGATAAATGCTATTGTTTGACATTTTAGTTGCAAATGAAGTTGTCCTCATATATATATATATATATATATATATGGGTTATATATATATCGCTAGATCAATGACATGTATTGTCTCTTTCTCCCAATTTATTTTGATCCCAAATAATATATTAATTATTGAATGATCCTGATCATTTAACAAGCCAATTCTTTGTGGAGTGTAAATGTGTAACCATATCTTCTGCCCATCCAAGAAAAAAGTGGACCACCGATAAGATGTTAACATCTAGTTCAATTGCAATTTTGAGGTAATAAATCATCACAGTGGTGAGCCAACTAACTTCGTACCATTCAAATCAATGGGCTGATGAATGGATTGTGGAATTTCAAGATTTATTAACATACCTTGGTTTGGTATATGGCTGTGTAATTACCAATTGACATATATCTATAAATATTTGAAATCTTAAGTTTAAGAATTGAGCCTCGCATTGCCAACAGACTCATAGTTGACCCAACGTTTGTTAATAAGGGACTTGTCATAGATTGCTAATAAGTTTTTCAATAAGCTTTCCCCAACCAAACTCCACAAGCGAAAATCCTGGGTGGGTCTGCCACTGATTTTACGTGCAGCTCTCATGTTACATTTGGTGTGATACCATACCCATTCCATGCAAACAATAATAACGAAATGATTCTTTCAATAAGATCTCAATGTCCTACAAGCAGAGTAGGACCAACAAAAGATTCCTCTCGTCAAAATGTAATGTGCAATTACAAAGCACGAGATCCTACATCCTTACATTTCAGTGAAGTTTATTTAGCCAAATATCACTCTCTCAGTTAACGGTACACAAGCGAAAACTGGCTCTTGAGTACAATACAATACTTGTGATATGCTGAGCAGACAGATACCCCAAGGAGACCCCACCCATAGCCGAAAGAGCTTATATAGCAGTCAAAATTTCAAATGCAGCGACTGTGATGCCCAAAAGAGCTTAGCTTAGCAGCAAGATGCACCCAAAAGAGCCATTTGGGTCAATTAGACTTTCTGTTGGCTACTCCAAAATTCACTAACCAACTACCATCTGATCAACATGAGCTTGTAATGAGATAAATGCCTCATTTATTATTGAGCCCAGTTAAAAGAAAGATCATCAATTGAACATAAGGAACCCCAACCACCCTTACAAAGGCGGGGGTGAAAAAGACGTTTGAACTTCAAACTAAGGTATTCTCACAATTAAAGGGCTAAAGCAATAAAACCCAAAAGAGTAAAATTTCAAGGTAACATTAGCTAAGGAAAAACCCTAAAAGACTTTTCAATCCATGAAAACTGAGCAGGTAAAAACATAATTGCTGCTGGGACCTCTTATCAAATGAACGCTCACGCCTTGAGGCGCCCATAGAACTTAGCCTTCTCCTCAGTGGTCTGGAAGCGGCCATGACCAAACTTGGATGACGTATCAATGAACTTGAGCTTGATATCCTCCAAGGCCAAACGAGAGGTCTGCTTCAGCAGTGATTGCCTCAAGGTGACGACACGCTTCTTTGGACCGACACAGCAGCCCTTGATCAGCAGATAGTCCTCCTTCACCACCCCATAGTGTGGGAAGCCTCCCATGGGCGTAATGTCCTTCTCAGTCCTATACATTGTTAATTAAGATCATTAATCAATTGCAAATAGATAGATGAGATAATTGGGGAAATGGAAACAAGATTCACTGCTACAATTACAGAGGCATTGAACAACTTAAAATAAAATGATCCAAAGTCGACACAATTATTGGTGGAAATTTCGTCCACCCTGTTATATGATGATATTTATTAAACAGCACACTTTTCTTATGACATGGCATGCAGGGGAAGAAGCCTAACCTGTCAAAATCTGTGATAGCAGTATGAGACTCCTGCCCTGTCTTTCCAAGTTTGTAAATCTTCTTGTTCATCTCAGTGCGGTGGTGGTATCCATTCTGCCCAGCCCTTGCAACCGTAAATGAAACTCTTGCCGGATGCCAGGCACCAATACAAGCAACCTTGCGGAGACCCCTATGGGTCTTACGAGGAAGGCGAGTTACACCCCAACGGGTCACGACGCCCTCATAGCCCTTGCCCTTGGTCACTCCAATTATATCAATCATCTCATCCTTCTGGAAAACAGCATCTACAGGGATCTGCTTCTCAAAGAAGCTGTAAGCATAGTCAACCTTTTGGGCGATGTCTCCACCATTTACCTGGATCTCCATCAGGTGAGCTTTCTTCTGCTTCAGCCCTGGCATCTTTCTAATCTACAATACAGAAACGAAACATGCCTTGATCGTGTCAAATATTAGCATAGACAAGAAGTTTTTTATGCATGAACAGCCAGCAAATGGATTTGTGTAAGGCACATAATGTTCATATAAATTAAAAAAAAAAAAATGCCTCAGTTCGGTATAAGGGAATTTACTAAGTTCTGCCATCAGAAAATTTACAGTTCTTGCACTTTACTGTTCTAGCATGCAGGAGAACTTGTTTATTAGTAATCAAACCATTGATGTGAAGGGAACCTTAGAGAGAAGAAACTCCTCCCCAGATTGATGGATCCTAACAATAGGACATTAAGAAACGGTCACAGGACCTATTGTAGAAGATTTTTGGGATATCATATAGTAAGGGCCATTCTGAAGTTTGGAACAAACCATTGGTGCCACATCATCAAAGCCTTGCCCCAACAATGTTGGGCATGGGTACCACATGCAAAGAGTAAATATGAATTTTGAAGCAGAAATCACACAAATCCCTTCTTCATTCGAACACGAGAACATAGGAAGAAGAAAAAAATCTCCAGGAAACAAGTTGTTATGACATTTCAATCAGCACATCACCAAGATGAAAACAATACACAACTTTAGATATGGACAGTAAAGTACAACTAGAAAAATTTCACCACTGTCATTAGTAGCTTAGCCGAAGCATAGTCCCTAAACATACAGAACCAGTTAAAGCACAATCCAATAGCCTCCATATCCAAGTCAAACTAATAAAAAAAAAAAAAACCAAGGAAGCCATGATTGGATTTTGCAAATAATGAGTTAGCTTTTTCATGGCAATGGTTAACAACTCCCATTTAATGACATTCAGAAGACACTGAACAATTGACAGATTTGATGTTAGTCCTCCTGCATAGCACAGTTGTTGATGAACATAAAAACCTACAAATGGAGGCAGGAGTAGCTAGGCTTGAGTTATAAAGCAGTAGGAACCTATGATGCACGGATACTTCATAATGGGCAACGTATCGTGTCGTATCGTATCCGATACTTCACTTTTTACGTGTAAAATCCGTGTCCCTGCCATGTCTATGACGTGTCCCTTCCGTATCTGGGCATCATAGGTAGGAACAGACGTATAAGTCCACCAAGGGGAGGCAGGGGGGTCGAGCAGGTCGAGCCCTAGAGCAAACAAGGAGCTAAGAACAAGGTATTAAATTCCGGTCGGCACCAGGTCGACTCAGATGAGTCAAACCGGTGCCAGTTAGGACTGAGTCTGGTCAGGCATCAGCACAAGTCAAGGACTGTTCCAGAAGAAAACTTGATATATTTAATAAAATTTTCAGTTAGTTACTACAAGAGTGTTGTAGCTTAACTGGTGGAGGTGCAATGATGTTACTATCAGTGGTAGAGTTCAAATCCCTCCCAGAGTACTATTTTTTCCACTGTTTTCTGCAGTGTGCTTTCTACATTATTTCAAAAGGGCTTTTATGTTTTTATTAAAACCTATTTTCTTTTTAACTCTTTTTCTACCATATAGGGGTTTACATTGTACATAATTTCAAGAAGGCCCTTACACTTTGTGTTTTTATTAAAATTTCGATTGAGTAATAGATTAAATTAGATAAAAAATAATGAGACTCCATTTTTTTTTACCAAGTTATCCTTAACAAAAACTTAAATGACTTTATCTCTTGAGCCAAAATAAAATAAAATTCGCCAATTAAAGTTTGAGGACCAAGAACCAAAGACCACTTAATATTATATATTTCTTCATTCACATTTAAATGAAACCTTCAAATCTTTTGATTTTTACCAAATTATTCTTAAAAACTCAAATGGCCTTATCCTTAGAGTTAAAAAGAAAATTTGCCCTTTAAATTTGAGGACCAAAAACAAAAGGCTAGGATGATTTGAATGGCCTGATAATAGATATTTTCTAGCAAATCCATGCCTTACAATAGTTATAGTCCCTTAGTCTTTCATGCATCTAGGTGGGCCCTTTAAAAATAACTTGAGTTAGTGAAATTTGCTATGCTTAAATAAAATATATTATTATCATTTATCCATAAAAACTAGTAGTGATATATTATACCGTCAGCTACTCATCACTCAATCACATAACATCATTATATTTAGATTGGATACTTGTTAAATAGCTCAATTTCCATATTTTTACTAATTTTCCACTATTTTATATTTTTCTAAAAAAATAGATTTTTTAATAATTGTTAAAATCGGCGCAGCCGTATTTGTCCGGAATTTAAAACCATGGAAAACCATGGGTAAGAGCCAGTAGAACTCTCAAGAAAAATAGTGCAGTTAGGATAGCATGTCCAAGTATATAATATAGAGAAGATTTGATCGACATAAAGATACACAGAGGATAGATGATTTTACATGATAAAGAGTACCTGTGTATGAGCCAAAACACGAATGACAGATGAATACTTTTTCATCTTCTCCAGCTGGGCTTGGATATCCTTTTTACCATCTTCAGTATCATATTTCTTCGAATACCTGGTAAAGGCCTTCTTCTTTGACTTGCACCAGTTCTTATAAAACCGCCTCTTTAATTCCTCGCTAAGATGTTGTGCCCAAACAGTGTTCAGAGAGCGAAGACCACGAGGTGTCTTGATATAACCAACAACCCCAACAACAATCATAGGTGGTGTTTCTATAACTGTTACTGCTTCACATGTTTCCTTCTTATGTAGCTCTACATGAGAATGTCAACCCATTAGTGTAGCTCTACATGAGAATGTCAACCCACTAAAAAACATATGTAAAAGAAAATATCACATCTTATAAGGAAATGTATGGGAACAGAAAATAGCTAAAGAACTTGCTTGATCCAGGTTTTTCAACTTCTCTCACAATATGAGTCATCCCAGCTTTGTACCCCAGAAATGCAGTCAGCCTACAGGGCTTAGTTGGATCGTCCTTTGGAAAGGATTTCACTGCAACATTTCACAGATGAAACATAAATTGCCATGATCCCACAAAGTCAACCATGTGATTACACAAACATGACCCAACGCTTATAAGAACATTAATCACTGTCAATTGTATGTAAACATCAATCATCCCAGCAACAAATATTAGCATTATTCTATGAAGTGATGCATTCAAAAGAACTAATGATTCTATATACAGCCGAAAGAACTAAAAGTTGCCTACAAGAAGAGCTACACCTAGCTCATGGTCAACAACAAGGCCAAGAGGGCCCACATTTACTTAATGTTACAATCAAGTACATATGCAATCTAGTACAAATATAAGTTTAATATAAGATGTAGTTGGACCCATCCACGCATCCAGGGGGGGGGGGGGGCATTCCTTTTTCTTCCCATTTTTCCCCTTTCTTGGGGTTGGGGGGCTTTTTTAAGTAGATGTTTATGTTAAGAAATTCATAGAAGTCAAAGTAAAAAAAATAAGAGTAAAAGTTTTGCCTATTTTAATCACTGTTTTTCAAAAGGACTTTTTATGTTTTTATTAAAACCTATGTTCTTTTTAACTGTTTTTTCTACCATATAGGGGTTTACATTGCACATAATTTCAAGAAAGCCCTTACAAGTGTTTTTATTAAAATTTCCATTGAGTAATAGATTAAATTAGATGAAAGATAATGACACTCCATTTTTTTTACCAAGTTATCCTTTAAAAAATAAAATTAAATGACTTATCTCTTGAGCCAAAAAAATAATAATAATTTCGCCAATTACGGTTTGAGGACCAAGAACCAAAGACCACTTAATATTATATATATTTCTTCATTCACATTCACATTCACAGTGAGGTGGACAACTAGATGTGATGTGTTGAGTAATTCTTTTCATTCAATGAAAATTTCAAGTTTATATCTTGATTGGTACAAGAGTCCCCTCGCATGAAGAATGAAAATTTCAAGTTTATATCTTGACTGGTACAAGAGTCCCCTCGCATGAAGACTCATTAGTGGAATGGAATGGGATGGAGTAAAATTGTCCCATTGTACAAGAGGGGTATGGTTCATTTGGGAATAGTGGAATGGAATAGAGTATAATTGCCCCATGTGACGAGAAATTGCCAATTTCTACCATTAAAAAAAATTGCCAATTTCTTGTGGAATCCATTCCATGAAGGTAGCGTACCCATCACCAACCTAATTCTTGAAATGAGGCAAACAGCAAGTTGAAAGGCACTTATTGGAATCTATAAATTTCTT
Organism: Litsea cubeba; assembly: GCA_012931725.1. NCBI lineage: Eukaryota > Viridiplantae > Streptophyta > Magnoliopsida > Laurales > Lauraceae > Litsea > Litsea cubeba. The sequence continues at coordinate 119,398,912 of CM022945.1, forward strand.
AGAACACTACCATCAACCAAACACATAATTATAAGATAAAAGTATCCACCAGCATGCAGGTCGAATTTATCACCACATAGGACAATTCACCACATAGGACAATTTCATATAAGAATTCATAAACCAAATGAACTCTTAGTGATGACTCTGAAGGCCGAAGAAATGACCGTATGAAGACTCCAACAGTCCAAATCTTTCAATCCTCCACCAAAATAATTAACATCATATTTAAACAAACATGAACAAGAGGCTAATGTCAAAAATTAATCATAGGTGTGTTAATCAAGCTCAATCTTCTGATCCAGGTTTTTTTATATTAACTTTATAATTCAGATTTGCTATCTGAATTTCTCTTAGATTTATCTTGAGCTCAATCATTCAAGCAAGAAACAATATCAAAATCAAGAGATGGCCCCTGACATGAAGTCATCTATGCAGTAATCACTACAATTACTCCGAGAACACCATCTAGAAGTTATACAAAAGGCTATATAACCAACTAATAGTGTTTTCCTGTGGCAGACTCAAGAGCAGCAACAAATTATATGAACTATTGTCGCAATCTTTTACAGTTCATGAGTTATATATCCTATCAACTGGAATCTAGACGCATGTTAAACCACGGAGTACAAACCTACCAGTTATGCAAAAGGCTACATAACCAATTAATGATGATAGAGGTTTAATGATGGTAGACATCACAACGAGTAATCAGTGGACTAGAACTTCAGGAAGATATCAAGAAGATAATGTATTAGGGATTTAACAAACCTTTTCCTCGGTGACGAGCAGCTCTCTTTCTAGGGAGAAACCCCAGAGAGCCATGCCTTGGGTGCTCAAACTTGCGATGAGACATTCTCACTTTCTTTCTGTAAAACTCAAGATTCAGAACATCAGATCTGGCATTTCGCCTCAAAATGATTTTTTTTAAGGAAACAACACTAACCTTTAAAAAAAGAGGGAAAAGCCGAGTCTGGAAGGTAAAATATAAAACACATTAAATTAAAAAAAAAGAAGCAAATAACAGTTTCAAACTTGCGATGAGACATTCTCACTTTCTTTATGTAAAACTCAAGATTCAGAACATCAGATCTGCCATTTCACCTCAAAATGATTTTTTTTTAAAGGAAACAACACTAACCCAAAAAAAAGGGGAAAATCCAAGTCCGGAAGTTAAAATATAAAACACATTAAATTAAAAAAAAAAAAAAGAGAAGCAAATAACAGTTTCGAACATTTAAAATCGACATTTCAGTAAAGGACAGAAGGATGATGGAAGAAGAAGCAGCAGCAGCATTTTGGATGCTATAACATAACAAGTGACAACACCAAGTTGAATGAAGTAGTCATGTAAGATGTCTCTTACAGTCAGGTTAAAATGGACTACATTTCATAATCATGAGATCTGAAGGAACTTGTACATAATCCATATATAATAGTCTATATTTGAAAACCATGATATTTGAAGAAAATAGCACATATCAAGTCACAAATGAATCTATCTTTTTAGAAAGAAACAAATACTCTGGTGATAAAAAAAAAAAAATAGTTTCATTATGTAAATTTGATTGAAGAAGGTTCTCAATTCTGAGGCACCAAAATATTCTCTTCCATTTAATTAGTGAAATATATCATGAACATTATGAGCCCAAACTATCCCAAAAAGGGGGGGGAAAAAAACTCATTTTTTGTAAATATAGACGCATATATAAAAAAAAAAAAACTAAAATATATGCAACAAGCTCCTAAAAAATGACGAGTAACCTTCCACAACCAAAGGCCTATGGCATACAAGATACCAATTCTCAGGCTCCTCAGTGTTTCTTCCCAAACACCCACTTGGGGTTTCGGCAAAAGAGCCCTTCTGAGACTCCAGCCTTGGTTTCTTTTCATCTTGTTTTTGTAGGAAGGTGATTTCAGCCATTCAACAGAGCAGGCTACAGAAATGCATTTTCAAATCCAGGACATTTCTCTTTGCTAAAATCAGGTTGTTTGATTGAATGACTCAATATACATGAAATGATCAACAGCAAGGATTCGCAACAAAGATGACATCCAAATGAAGGTAAAGTATCAGAACATTTTAGTAATCAACAAAACATATGAACTATTTTCACTTCAAAGAAATCCATGAACCAAGTAACAACACCACAGCTCCAGTTGATCAAACACGAAACATATAGAATTGATGATATACATGCCGAACCGATACATGAGCTGTTTCGTAAAGTAATTTTTTCAGACTGCTACAGAGACCGAATCTGAGGTTTTAAAGCCGTGAGTAACATATTGAATCTTGCAGCTAAGAAAAAACATGAAACAGTATGTGACGAGATTATCATCAGATCTACTAACTATTACCACAATAAAACGAATCAAGAACAGATTTTGGCACGGAAAACTGTCAATCTCAATATGAAAATCACAAAATCCACAAAAGAAGAATCGAAATAACTTTTCTCCATTTCAAACACAAATCCATCCTCTTCCAGTTGGATCTGGAAAATCTCTCAATGTGAATATAAAAATCACAAAAACCACAAAAGAAGAAGAAGAATCAGAATCGAAAATCAGTTTCCTCCATTGCAAACACAGATTAAACCTCTTTCAGTTGGATCTGGAAATCTCTAACAAATTTCACAAAGATCTGGAAATCGCTAACGCTAATGACTTCAATATAAGATCGGATCTAACAACAAGAACAGAGACAATTGAGAAAATTGCAGATATTACCTCGGACTCGGAGAGAGAGGGAGAGGGAGGAAGAGGAGAGCTGCAGGTGCCAATTGGTAGAGAGCTTAAACCCTAGCTTCCGATTCCAACACCTTTTAAAAGCTTTTGGACGGTGAAGATTGATAGAAGCGAGAAGTTAAGATCTGAGCCGTCGGGAGTTCATCTTACAAAACCATAGGTTGCGCAGTCGGCAGTAGTAGTGAGAAAATTTAATACCAACCCCCAATTTTTTTAAGATTTTCAAAAGAAGAGTCATGCAAACGGTTAATGTCTAGGTAGTCATAGTTGTCGATAATCGGTAATCCTCCCCCAAGAAATTCTCGCGATTTTCCTATTTTTGGTTAATGTCCTCGGAGAGGAATCTTCTTTAGAAAAATCCACGGTTAAGTGAAAAGAGGAAAAGTGATTCCATTGATTCCTCCATCTCCACCTCCCCCGTAGGATTTTGAAAATCCACTGACGTAAAGAAGCACGTGCATAATAAGAAGTGACTCCACTTAGGTATTTTCCAAACCTGAATGCACTGACTCCTCTCATCATAAATCCTCATAGAGGATGGTATAGTTCCAGGGGAATGAATGAATCATCTAAATAGAGGATTCCTCTTTGTTTACCAAACATGCCTAAAGCACGAAAAATAGCTGAACCGAATCCTCATGTCCCTTTAACCAATTATTTCCACCGTCGGACCACTCCTTCTAACTTTGCAAATCAAAGTTGACGAAATCGGAGCTATGGTACTTATGGGAGATAGATTATAGATTATCTGCTTTGTGTTTGAAAACCTATTTTGTGGGTCTCAAGATCAAGAACCAAACCGTTAATCATGTTTAAAAAGACCAAAATGGCTATATAATCAGATATTTGTCATAGTTTTTGAGTTATTTACAAAAGAACCAAGGTCGTTAGATCATAGTTTTTGAATTTTTGTGGGCCCCCTTTGTAAAAATTTGAATCGCTACTTCTCTCAAGAAGGCCAAAAATGGCTATGAGACCCAATTCTGTGGCGTGATTCATCATGGATAATGGGAAAATGACCAAAAATTCTAGACTGTTGATCTGCCACAGTACAAAAATGGGGATGATTTTGTAGTCCGATTTTTTCAATTTTGTGCTTCCTTTGATCCCCAAAATCATGATATGAACTATACATCATTTCCTGAATCTCAAACACGGCTAAAGGGTTAAATTTCATCTGATGATCCGCCATGAATTATGAGTAAATCCGTACCATAAAACATCAATTTTCTATTTTATGTGGGCTTCACTTACACGATTCGAACCGTTCATATTCTTCTAAATGCCTTAAGCAGGGCCGTCTCAAGACAATATGTGACCCCAGGCGAAAGTATAAACGAGGCCCCTAGCTTCTATGTGTGACATGAGAAAACCCCCATCCTTAATCCAAGTTTGGACCGGCAATGTACACTATAAGTAGTACATTGGCGGACTTAAAAAAAAATTGGTTTTTTTTTGTTTTTTTGTTTTTTTTTTGTTTTTGGAACTTGTTGAGGGATTCATTTTTTTTTTCAAGTGAATTTAACATTTCTTGCCTTTTGTGATGCAAACTTATTGATCAAGTTTTTATATTCAAGGTTTTCCAAAATTTTCTTCTCAATAGATAAAATGGCTAACCCGCTTAATCTCTCTTATGACATAGTTGATCGTATATAAGATTTTATTAACTTTAATTTTGAAAAACTTCTTTCGGCGGAAGCAACTGTAACAGGTACTGTTAATAGTATTTTATAAGCAATATATGAGTTTGAAAAATACTCAAGTTTATTTAAATATTCTAATACTTGAAGTGCACTTTGAGTTCCTGTTGGCAAAGCTTCTCTTAATACTTTTAGTTCTCCAAACAAGTCTATACCTTCAATGTCAGAATGCTCCCCATGTTTTAGGAATTGCTCAAGATTAAGATAACTCTGTTTCAAATCATCATCATCTAATAACTTCAACCTTTTGATATCAAATAAAAATCCAAACATTTCATCGTAGCTTTTAAGTTGTTCAAACCTATTTCTAATAGATGAAAGTGCTTGATCCACAATACATAAAAAATAAGTAGTTCTAAAAGACTCTTCTGGGGATTGAGTCACCTCGTTATCAGCACTCTCATTAAATTATTTTTCCCTTCGGATTATACGTCTTTCACAAAATATTGGTTCACCATTCATTTCACGTGCTATACTTTTTGCAATATCTATAGATTTCTCAAATCCGTTTTCTCTAAACTTTTCAAAGAATGTAACAAGACCTTTTAATTCACTAATGGCACCATCAATATGCATTTTTTTAGATTGTAAACTTCTACTAACCAAATTAACAGAAGATAATATTTCATACCAAATAACCATACCTAATAAAAATTCATAATTTCCTATATCATGTATAGCTAAACTTTTAGCTTCACTTTTTACTTTTGGATCGTCACTGCTCTTTGCTAACTCAAGTAACGCATCTCTTATTTCTGGAGCTTGATACCTTATTGCTCTAACACTTTCTTATCGACTCTCCCAACATGTTATTGATAATGTCTTAACAGTAAGCTTTTTCACATTGTCTGTAAAGATTTTCCACCGCTTAATTGATGAAAAAAATAAACAATAGATACGTTGGACTGCTCCAAAAAAACACACCGCTTTTGTACAAGAGTTTGCCATATCACTAATAACTAAGTTAAGACTATAACATCCACAAAGTGTATAAAATGCTCTAGGATTCAAATCTAGCAATCGTTTTTGCACACCTTGTTTCTTATCTTTCATATTTGATCCATTGTCATATCCCTGCCCTCTTACATCATTAATATTTAGATTAAATAGTTCTAAAACTTTGATAAGTTCCTCAAAAAGTCATTTTCCCGACGTATCATCAACTTTTATAAAATCCAGAAAATATTCTTCAATTTGTACTGGGATTATTGAAACATTTACAAATCATAAAACAAGGGTCATTTGTTCATGATGACTTATATCCGGAGTGCAATCAAGGATAACAGAAAAGTATTTTGCTTCTCGAAGTTTTGTAATTATGAAATTTCTTATATCAGTTGCCAACAATTGTATCAATTGGATTATGTGCCCAAGATAGTGATTATTAATTACACCTTGTTTGATACGCTGAACATGTTCTTGCATTACTGGATCGAATTCAGTAATCATTTCAATAATACTTAAGAAAATCCCATTATTCTCTTCATAAAGCTTCTCATTGCTTCCATGAAATGCCATGTTATTCTTAGAAATAGTTTTAATCACAGCAATAATTCTTACTAGTACATTTTTCCAATGTTTTTTTTTCCTTATCAATATGTTCTTGGATATCTTTATCAATTGTCTTATTATTTAATAACTTTTGTTTTAAATCAATCCACAAAAACATGTTTTTAGCATGTCCAGTTGAGTTTTCATGACGTTTTAGTTTAAGACTAATATTTCTCCAATCTTTGCATCCTTCATTACTCAATTGACTTTTCTTAGCTTTGAAAATAACTTGCAGCAGAAACAAAAAACCTTATCACAATGTTTTGAATATACCAACCATTTTTTATCAAACTTTTATCCATTTGGCGCTATTTGAGTATAATGTCTAATTGAAAATCTCCTTGACTTTTCACCGACTGGATATTTTAAACCGATTTCCCTAACTAGACCTTTTTCTACTAATAAATCTCTTAGTTTTATGTCAACATTATTCCATTGTTCCGGGTCAACAAGTTCAATTTCATCGTTTTGTCTAATTGTTTCATTATCATCGAGTTCATGTTCAATTTCATCGTTTTGTCTAATTGTTTCATTATCATCTAATTTATGTTCGTCATTACCGTCTAGCTGTTCATTATCTACAGGTGGGTTCACTATCTCATCTTCTTTATTTCTTTTAATAAATTTATACATTGCATCTTTTTGAGATTGAATCAACTCTTATTCTTTTCTTTTTTTTCCGTTGATGTTTTTTAGCACCAGATTCAAACTTACGTTTTATAATAATAACAAATAGATGAAGATCACATATGTTGTAACAGTATATTGGATGCAGATTTAATAAAAAAAAAAGGAGAAAAAAAGCCAAGAACCTATCCCAAAAGAGCACGCGCAGTCCAAATATCCAATCCAAGCAGAAAATACAGCCATAGACAAGGTTGTTTGGAGAAAAAAGATAGAGAGAGACTGCCTGAACTCAACCCAAACTGGCCTCTAGCCCGGATCTAAAAACTAGGCCCAAGTGATGTAGGCCCATAGAGTAATGAAGTCTGGCACTTGAGTACGTGACCTTTCTTGCTCGTGTTCTATGCGCAGAACAAAGGGTCAAAACCCTTTTTACTTTTTTTCTTGCTATGTCAATGGATGGCGGGAGTGAAGAGCGCAGGGCAAGGGCTGTGGTGACGATGGCAGCATGTACTCCGGTGCCAGGTACCTTCTTCGCCTCGCTGCTTCTTCTTCTTATTTCCTTTTTTTTTTTTTTTTTGCTGTTTGATTCAATCAGAGAAGAGGGGCTGAGATCGGCAAGATGGTGTTGATGCTAAGGCGTGATGATGATGATGATGGCCCTGTGCTGATGCGATGACGGGGATGGAGAAGAAGCAGCTGGAGGTCGCAGCGGTGCTGGGCCGCTGGCGATGCTTGGTTTCTTTCCTCTTCGTTTGTCTCTTCTTCTCAGATCTGCTTTTTGGTATGGATGGAAGAGCTCGATTGGGGGGGGGGGGGGGGGGGGCTGGAATTGGGGGACAGTGATGTCTATTGATACCAGAGAGCAATTTCTTTTTGGGGTTGTTGTTTGCTAGTTTATGGAGAATAAAACAATGGGTATTGGGTAGAGGAGATAAATAGAGCCATAGAGGGTGGGTTGTGGAGAACGAAGAGTTGCAGTTGCAGATGGTTTATGCGTTCTTTGGGATTTGGCGTTGGTTGGTTAATGTAGTTAATGTGTTTACCATTAAGTGGTAGATAATTATGAATTGGGCTTGGAAATTGGGATTTGGCTTTGGAAGTGGGAAGAAAACCCAACCCAGATTTACAAAATTATGAGGCCCCCTCATGGTGAGGCCCGCACCACTTGATTCACCTACTTATATGGTGAGTCGGCCCTGGCCTTAAGCGACTATGGGGTAAAACTATAATGCATGATCTTTTATGAATTATGAGAAACTTGCAAAAAAAAAAAAACCTATTACCACTAGATCACACGTAGCACAAATGGTTGAAAACCTTTGTTTACTAAAGTTGGTTTTTTCTCATAAATCTTTTTCATTGATAGTTTGTTTCTAACTGATCAATGGAAACCTCTAAATAGAGGATTCCTCTCAATTTGCCAAACGTGCCCTAAATGTCAAAGTATTCTATTTTGAGGTCTAACAACAATAGTATGCAGGACAAGAGTCCATGTATTTTTTATGTGAACTGATGTTTATGTCCATCTATTTTATCTCTTTATATATAATTTCAAAAGCTTTTGACTTATTTTTCTTTATATCTAACAATTCTCTCTTTTTCCCCCTCTTTCGACCTACTCCCACGAAAGAAAGGTACGTCTTCTCCTCATCTTTGTTTTCCTTTGGCTCGGACAAGCAAATGACACACTCTTTTCTTAGGTCATCATCATCAAACTCTGTTTTTGCCCACTTTTCAATTCCAAAATCCTATATCAATGCCAGTTCCTAGAGGCTGATAAAACAAAAAGTCTACATGGACCAACTCATTGAGTTAGTCCATGTAGCATAACTATTGATAAAATTTCTGAGTCAATTCTTTTTGACAAGATGCCCTCTCATAATTGTGGAGGACTTTAACAGAGCTTAGATTAAAAAATTTCTAAAAACATATTGTCAGTTGTTGCATCGTGCGGTATCATAAACTCAAAATTCTTCATGTTTTCATAATCTATATCTATATATACCCTTATACTGAAAGGCAACGTAATGTCGTGCCTGCCTGCTTGTTTGGACGAATTTCTCTCCACTCCTATGGAGCCCATTAATGCTAGCTGTTTTGTTAAAGGCTCAACTCAGGGCCATCTAAACGACGTGCTTTCGTGGCTCCCTTGGATGAATGGAATGATGACCTCCTTACTTTCACCTGCTTACTGAATTCGCTACACACCTTATAGTGCCCACCTAGATGCCAGCTGAAACATGCATGTATGACAAATGGAGGTGTCAATATATGGCTCTCCTAGCAAGGAACATTTGTAAGTGAGGGCTCCTCTCTACACTGTCCTAGTCGATTCTCTCCTTCCTCTTTTGAGGGTTTTAGGGTTCGAGATCTCTAGATTGGTCCACTCAATCAATCAAACCAAAAGTGTGCAAAAAATAATAATCTACACAGCGGAAATAAAATCACAAGCACACACCATAAGGACACCAAATTTAAGGTGGAAAACCCGAACCGGGTAAAAAACCACTGATTCATACTGGATCTAATCAAACACTATGAATCTCGCAATTACAAGAAACTCAGATTTCTTCCCTAGATATCCCCTATCTAAAGACTGAAGTTACCTTATGTCGCATCACGCTTCAACGACATCACACCGTTGATTGCAACAGATCCAACGCTTGACTCCTCAAATCTTCTATGCAAGAAGATTATCTTCTACAAGGGATGCAGAAGAAACTTGGCTCTCTAGAGTACTTGGCAGCACAACTCTTCAAAAATCTCTAAAGAAAATTTCTCTAAATTAAATCACTAATTCAGAATTTGAGAGATGATCTTGTGTCTTTTCTCTTGCCTTTGGGTTGTGAGAAACACCCAATATATAGCCCAAAATTCGTGCTTAAGACTCCTTGTAATTATCCACTTAGAAAAGAAGTCCATCTCAAACTTTCTCAAAGAGTCCTGATCCAACTGGGCTCCAGCGCATACCCTCGCTATAGCGAGGATCATCCTCGCTATAGTGAGGCATGATTCTGCCAGCAACAACGATTTTTTTTTTCTTCTGCAGCCTTTGTTGACTTTTGATGCCCTGGCAACAATTATTCTAACATCTTTCCCCCAAAATCAGTTCTTGTTCTGAGATGGTATGTTCAAGGTATACCTTTCCTTCATTGTCGGGTGCTGCATCAAGAGTCGATTTTGATGGTGGGGCTACCACGCCGCTCTTCTCTCTGCGATCATTGCTAATCCCCTCGAGGTTGCCAAAATAATTTGAGCTTTGTATATCTCTGTAGTTGGGTTACTTTCATTTCAATTTTATTTTGTTGATTGTAATTGCTTTTATTTGGAATTTTAGGTTTATTAGTTTAGGTGATGATGAGTTTTGTGTGAAGTTCATTTTTCCCCTCTTTTTTATCATTTTGGTTAAGTGTTAATTGTCAATTTAAATTTTGTCTTGTTGATTGTAATTGCTTCTCATCTGGAATTTTAGGTTTGTTAGTTTAGGTGATGATGGGTTTTGTGTGAATCTCAGTTTTTCCCCTTTTCTATCATTTGGTTTTTGTTGTTAATATTTTATTTGGAATTTCAGAGAAAACACACTTGTTTTCATACCTTTTATATTGCTTTATGTAATCATCTTTGCCAATATTCTAGCAGTTTGAATTATTGGGTTATTGGTAATATTTTTTCTTGAAAGTAACCAAGTTTGTATATTTCATGTTGGACGTAGAGTTTTCAATAAAAACCCAATTTGTCTTCTGAAAAGCATGATCGTATAGGTTCTACAATGTTGGCTTTGGGTTGGAGTATGGTGCACTGAGATGCAGGTTGAAATCTTATGGTAACAAGATTGGTCCATGCTTATTCATACTCTATTGGACTAATGGAATATATGAATGATGAGTAAATAAATCTCTTTTAGTCCATAATAGAGTATTAAAAATGAGTAAATAAATTTTCAAAGGTTTGTGCACAGATTTTAGCCAAAAAAAAAAAAAAAAGCCCAGCCATGGCTTGAGAGGTGTACGTCTGTTTGAATTTTCACCATTTTTTGTGCTATCCAAAATAGGCATGTTTCCTTTTTTATGAGGACTGAAATGGACTTTGTAAAATTGGTTTCCAAATGCTCTAATCATGTTTTGGTTCCTTTTTCAGATAATAAGACGTTGAAAATAGACTTGCCAAATGGGCACTTTTTTGCTGCTGATTATTTAAGTTTTTTTTTTTTTTGAGAGAGATTGACTGAATTCTATTGGAAAAGAAGGAAGCCATTGACATTATACAGTAAAAGAGATAAATATTGAAGCAAAAAGACCTAGCAATAAAAAACAAAGCAGGGCCAAAAAAAAAAAAAACAGCACCTATACAGGACTGACACAAAACCATAAGCAGTTTCCCTTTATTATTAGAGTACTTACAAATCCAATTTTATTTTGTTTTAAATTTTTTTCAATTTGGATTGTCTGAAATACTTTCCAACTGTACAATCTTTGTTTCCCAACAAACTGCTCACGTGGATGCATGAATTTGTCTTAGTGAATTTATTAAGGTGAGTTTTATGCTGTTGCTTATACTTTTTGATTTCATTGGATAACTAGACTCGGCTCATAGTTGATTTTCGCATGTTCAATTATTGTTGGGTTCACTATATCAATGAAATTTATTACCAATTGATTTGAATAATTTGCATTATCAAACTCCTATTCTAGCTATGCTTAGCCATTGTGGCTTCATGTTTTTACCATATAAAACAAATCCTTAATGATATTTACTTCATTTGTTGAAAGTGTAAACGAGATTGATTGGGCCTTCTTTCTTTTGGTGAAATTCAATGTGGAGCAGTAGCAGTACAGATAGTTGGATGCAAATCCTTCATTGGTTTTGAATGGCTGCCTACATTGTAATTTGTTCTTAAATTTTTTTGTCTCCTTTTTCTAGGTTAGCCGCATTTTAATCCTTCCTTGTTTTTCTCAATTTTCAAAATGTAAGTAACATGATTTTTGAACTTTTTTTCCTTTTTCTGCTGACAAATTTGTGAAGCTTCAATACATTTATGGGTCTTCTATTGTTACACCTTTGTAAAATTGTTTTATCTTGTAGGATCACCTCAACATTATGCTCTACAAGTGGCAAAACTACGTCTTTGTTATTACTTGGTTTATCTTTATTTTCTATCTGCTTGAGATGTTCGTACCCAGTTGGTACTGACATTCTTTTATTTTTTTTCTCCTTAAGAAAGCATATGAGGAATTCAAACATGTTTTTTTCACTTTATTATTACTGTAGCGGCAACGAATCGTTCTCACGCAGGTATGCCTACCATCTTTCTTGCTCTCTCCAATTTCTTTCATTCCTTGTTTCTTCCTTCTTTCTTTTATGCTTTTTTTATTGCATGTAATGTATGCAACTAGCCAACTGCTCTCTCTCCCTCCCTGTGTTTTTTTCAATCCAGATTTCTCTCTTATTTTTTGATACGGAAAACATCGGCCGTTACGAACGATATTTTTGAAAATTTTGATTGCTCCATCTTCAACAGTTTCTCATTTGGTTTTTTTAATTTCTCCATGTTCATTCGACATCGATGGAGCAGATTCCTATTCCAGACAAGCTCAATCTTCGCATGTTCGATCTTGATTCGACTCCTTCAGGTAAAGGCCTTTGGAAATTAGGTTTTGTTGAAAATTATTTGATTTTACTCATTGCTTTTGACTCTAAGTTACAATAATATGGAGGATTGAAAGCAAAGAAGCAGGACACCTCTCTTCCCTTTTATATAAGGGTAATAGAAATATATGTTGCATTTACTTTCTATCTCATTGAATATTGCGTTTGTTGGTTTTTCTTTATTGGATTGTAGTAAGGAGATGTTGATTGACGACTTCTTTTACTTGAAGCCTTTGGTGCATTCTTTAGGGCAGATTCCATATGGAAGAAGAGGGCATCTTTTTTGAAATTTCATAGATTGGTATTGTCGTATTGGTGGATTCTCTGTAATTACATTGCCTTTTTGTTTTTTGTTATTATTGTCTTTTGTGTCCATGATTTTTATTTTGGTTTATTATGTTGAAATATAAATAAGTTATATATGAAAAATCTTTTCAGGTAATTGGTATTTGTGGATTCAATGTAATGCACATTTTGTCTTTATTTTGTAGAAGGTAATAGGTTTCTGAATTTCCATGATGAGCACACAGTTTGGCAACCTGTGTTTTATATTTATTCAAAATACTATTCATTGAGAATGAAAAGAACTAATGATTTCCATTGATTGTTACTTTTAATTTTCTTGATACTAATATTGAGCATGGCTATGTATTTCTTCGAGTACTTGATAGAACAGGGTACTGGAATCTAAATTATTAAAGAATAATTTTCAGGGCACCTTCCAAACTCTCAACTGATGCGAGCATGGAAATTTAAAACTTTGGGAGTATATTTGTATGTGCTGAAAGCACATAAGGGCATGATACATTTCCAAGAAAAACTGAACCGATAGCACATTCAAGTTTGCATCATTTTCTAATAAAAAAGCAGAAGCCTTCCTAAGTGGTTTTGCTTCTTTAGTTCACCCTTCACATTAGATTTTAATGATTGTATAGAATCAATAGGGCCCTCCCCTCCCGTGCCCTTTTCTTCCTCCTCACAGAGTTTGGGGTACTTTCAGTTGCATTCTAAACTTGCCGATCCTTATTACTGGTACTTGGAAAGTAAAAATACTAAATTAATTGTTTCAAAGGTAAGCTTATTTTATCATCAAACATTTTAGTTGCATGTCCAACTGTTTGTAAATTTCATAATCCATCAAATTCTTCTTAGTTGGAAACATTAAACATGTGACCTTGAATGGTACATTGATATTATCTACTTTTTTATTTCCATCGATAGACTTAATAAGCGTAAATCCATCAAGCATTGCAAAATAGACCATGTAATATTTTGATTTTTCATGCAATTAAATTCACTTGAGTAAAAGTACACATTTATAGTAGTGAACTTCTCTACACCTCAACTACAATTATCGTTTGCAATCCAGCAACAACCTACTGCTGAAGATCCAAAAGACATTCAGGTGGTATGGGATCTCGCTGGTCGTCGTGGGGACAAATGCCTTCGATACATACTGCCGTCTAGGGCTTTCTTTTGGATTAGACTCCAGTGGTTGTACAGATCTTCTTCTTGTCATTTTAATAAATTAAAATGTGTTTGGGATTTGGATAGGTTGTTCTAAGGGTTTGGACATCTGTACGTGAAGGCTTAGATTTTTTTTGTTCCTATGTGATTTGGTGTAATGTGTTAAGATTATAGTTTTATTGTTGAATGTGGCTTGGGTTATGTGGATCATGGGGTAGTTTTGGTGGGTGAGTAGAATTACTTGTGAATTGGTGATATAAAATTGCCCATTGGAAGATGTTCTGAGTTGTTGCAGCTTCTCTACATTTTGCATAAATCTATGAGGAGGTGATTGCACATCATTTGGGAATCTAGATAGCTTTGCATAAATCTATGGAAGGTGTTCTAATATGTTAGCAAATTCTTTGTTTCAGCTTATCTTTTGAGTTATATCTCTATAAGTAATGTTCTGAGGGGGTTTGCTAAGATGGGAACTAAGAGGATGATATATAAATTTTTGTGGCATATGAGAGAGACACACAAACAGAAACGTAAAAAAATCCTTGATGGAACACTGGCCATGATTGTCATGGTTGTGGAGTTGCCAGGAGGGGAGATGTGATAAGATCATTTTGTCAATTTTCTTGCTTGAATTTCACAGACATCATACGTGACATCACACATATCACGTATTTCAATCTAGCAATGTTGATTTACTCATTTGTATACAATAAATAGCAATGTCACCAGTAATATTCTTCATAAATTTGTCTGGACACTGCACGTGCCTTGCACATGCGGGGCTTCACTAGTATTGTGAAAAGAGTGGTATCAAGACTCTCAAAACATATTCTGATTCAGTCCTTTTTGAAAAGATGCTCTTGTTGGAAAATTCCATCATGTGGTGCCACACATGTACATATTAAATGTGTTATGCTATCTTTGGTTAAGCCTAAATTAAAGTAATCTAATTAAGACTTAAAGTTTTAAGGCTTAAGGGTATAATTATCATGGGATTAATGTGTAGATACCAGAATGTTATTTCTAATTTGATGAGGGGCCAAATTAGAAATAGCAAAACCTATGATAATCTCATTATTATATATTAGGGTTATGGTCCCCAATTCATATAGTAAGTTCCTATTCTCTCTGACATCCCATTATCAGAAATAAGGTTTCTTTGGGTAACCATATTGGATTGGAAGATCAATAACCTGTGAACAACTTCCTCAATGGAAGAAAGTATGTTTTCGCTTTACATCTCCCGATGATTTGACATGGAGGATCTTGGTTGTATAAGGTTTTCTGGATCATAGATCTAGATCTTGTTTTCTAACAAGTGGTATCAGAGCGTCTCCATGTTAAGCCATTGGGAATCAAGTATTATTTTTAATTCCTGTTGATGATGTTCTGTTCACTGAATCAAGTTTCCCATTGATTTGCGTGCCGATCCATTACATTGAGTTTTTTATTGATTTACGTCAAGATCTGCACATAAGAGTCAATGGGTTTTTTTGCCATATGTACAATCAGAACGATTTCATGTTAATGCATTAGAACGACTTGATTTTATTTTTTTGTTGTTGTTTATGGGCCTCGTGACATGTGCGAGTGTTTGGTTTTCCATTCTCGTGACATGTGCATAATTTTGTTCGGATATGACACTTGACATCGCCATATATTATAATTAATTAGATCTCGTGACATGTGCAAGTGCAAGTGCTTTTTTATTTTTATTTTTGTTTTTCAATTCTGGATCAAGCGCATATCTTCTTTCATACTTGGGACATGCGCTAGTTTTTTTTTTTTGTTTATGTTTTTTGATCTTCTGTTAAGTGGATCAAGGGCTAGGTCGATCTGCGCATGATTCCAGATCTGTGCATGGGTCGATTTGATGATATTTGATATGTTGTTTATGCACTGTTATGTGATATATGGGTTTTGAAATATGTATCAGATCTGAATTTTTTTTTGGGTTGATGGGTTTTGCGCCGCCATTCGTCGTTTTATTTTATTATTATTATTATTTTTTTATGTTTGATTTTTGTAAGCAGCGTAAGGTTTAGGCAGCGGCGCAACAAAAGTACAAAACCTATAGTTTTCTACAAAATAAATTCAAATAATTTATGGTATATCTTTTATGGTTAAATATATAGTCCATTATTCTAAATGGGCTAATTGAAACAAGATGTCACCAAAGTGACCTCTCTTGTGTAGATTATTCATGAGAAATATTGGATGTTTGTGTGTTTGTAAATTCATGCGGGTCTTAGTCAGCCCAAACGAAGGTTAATACTTGGCCGAATTGCTTACACACTTGTGGTGGTAAACATGTGACAATTATAAGGTTATACATGTGAATAATAAGTCGATCCAAAGAAAGATTTATTATTCGACATAAATTATTGTCAATGTTCGATCACTACAACAAGAGTACCATTTACAATTAATATTATTGTCCAAAGACTTGATATTAATGTTGTGCTAAGTATCTTGAGATGAGACTTACCATTATTTGAATCTGTTGATTATTATATTTGGTTATTAATATGAGCATGTTTGTCTGTTCGTTTTTTGTTCTCTTTACAGCTAGTGTTTCTACTATATCTGTTAATATCAACTCAATACATGTGCTTAATGGGACTATCTTTAAGGATTGGAAAGAGAACATAGAAATTGTTATCGGCTACATAGATCTAGACCCTGCACTACGGATTGAGCAACCCGTTTCTCTTACGGATGCAAGTTCTCCTGATGACAAAAAGAACTTTGAGAAGTGGGATCGCTCAAATCGCATGAGTGTTATGATCATCAAGGGCGGCATTCCCGAGGCTTTTAGGGGTGCGGTATCTGACAAGTTAACCACAGCAAAAGAATTCCTAGACGAGATTGAAAAGTATTTTGTGAAAAATGATAAGGCAGAATCAAGCACGCTTTTGCAAAGCTTGATTTCTATGAAGTACAATGGCAAGGGGAACATACGAGAGTACATTATGGATATGTCTCATCTTGCTTCTAAGCTTAAGGCACTGAAGCTCGAGTTGTCTAACGACTTGCTCGTGTATTTAGTGTTAATATCACTTCCTGCACAATACAGTCAATTTAAGGTCAATTACAACTGTCAAAGGGAGAAATGGACTCTTAATGAGCTCATTTTTTACTGTGTGCAAGAGGAAGAGAGATTGAAGCAAGACAGGACAGAAAGTGCTCATTTGGCAAGCACCTCTACGAATAAGGGCAAAAAGAGGAAGAATAATGACGCTGCTAAGGGTCCAGCCCAAAAGAAACAACAGCAAACAAATGAGGGTTGTTTCTTTTGCAACAAACATGGACATGTGAAGAAGGACTGTACCAAATATCACGCTTGGCGTGCAAAGAAATGTATATTTCTTGCTTTGGTCTGTTCTGAGGTAAATTTAGCTTCAGTACCTACAAACACGTGGTGGTTAGATTCTGGTGCTACTACTCACATCAATGTTTCTATGCAGGGTTGCCTGAGCTGCCGAACGCCATGTGATGCTGAAACACACATCTTTGTGGGCGATGGCAACTCAATAGAAGTAGAGGCAATACGGTATTTTAGGTTGTTATTAAAAACTGGTTATTATTTGGATTTAGTAGATACTTTTATTGTACCATCTTTTAGACGGAATTTGGTTTCAGTTTCTTTATTGGACAAGTTTGGTTATTTTTGTTCATTTGGAAACAATCAATTCAGTTTATCTATAAATTCAAATGTTGTTGAAACTGGCTCTCTATGTGTATATGACAACTTATATTTGCTTGATACAATTGTTTCTTATAATGAATCCTTGCATGTGGAATCACGAGGTACTAAACGCAAATTGAGTAAAGAAAATTCAGCCACATTATGGTACAAATGCTTAGGTCACATCTCTAAAACTAGAGTTGAGCGACTTCTGTCTGCTGGGATTTTAGATTCCCTTGACTTTACATTACAAACTTTGATGTTTGTATTGCTTGCATCAAGGGCAAACAGACCAAAATAAAGAAATTAGGTGCCAATAGAACTGCAGACATCTTAGAATTGATACAGACAGATATATGTGGACCATTTCCTACGACTTCCTGGAATGACCAACAGTATTTCATATCATTCATAGACGATTACTCTCGCTATGGGTACCTATTTCTCATTCATGAGAAATCACAGTCTTTGGACGTGTTCAAAACATTTAAAGCTGAAGTTGAAAATCAACTCAACAAAAGAATAAAGAGTGTCAGGTCTGACCGTGGTGGTGAATACTACGGCAGATATGACAGTTCAGGTGAACAACGTCCGGGACCGTTTGCTAAATTCCTAGAGGAATGTGGAATAGTCCCACAGTACCATGCTAGGGCCACCTAGTATGAATGGTGTTGCTGAAAGGCGAAACCGGACTCTTAAGGATATGGTTAGGAATAAGATTAGATATTCTTCTTTACCAGAGTCACTCTGGGGAGAAGCAATCAAAACAACAGCTTATATTCTGAATAGAGTGCCAATTAAAGCAGCTGCAAAAACATCTTATGAGCTTTGGACAGGCATAAAGCCTAGTGTAAAACATTTTCACATTTGGGGATGTCCTGCTGAGGCGAGGCCTTACAGGTCACATGAAAAGAAATTGGACTCCAAAACTGTAAGCAGCTACTTCATTGGCTACTCTGAGCGATCTAGGAGCTATAAGTTTTATGATCCCACACTTAAGTCAATTTTTGAGACGGGAATTGCAATATTTTTTGATGATGTTGACTTTTAGGGGAGAAATAAGGTTAGAGACATTGTCTTTGAGGAAGAATCGGTTTCGATTCCCACTATCGTTATTGACAATGTGCCGGTTTCTATGCTTGTCATTGATCAAGAAGCGAATCCGGATCCTCAGCCAGACAATGTTGGTCAACCCCCTATTCAAGATGAGGTGATTGTTCCTGAGGAACAAACTCAACAACCTCAAGAACCAGTGCCATTATGGCGATCCACTAGAGAAAGGAGAAATGCTATTTCAGACGATTTTTTCGTATTTCTCCAAGACCATGAGGAAGAAATTGGAATGGTGGAAAATGATCCAATCAACTTCCATCAAGCCATGCAAGGTTCCAACTCTCAAAAGTGGATTGATGCCATGAATGAGGAGTATAAGTCTATGCAAGACAATAAGATTTGGGAACTTGTTCCATTACTAGAAGGTGCGAAGCCCATTGGTTGTAAATGGATTTTAAAATCAAAAGAGATTCGAATGGTAATGTGGAGAGGTATAAGGCTCGTCTTGTAGCTAAAGGCTTTACCCAAAAGGAAGGGATTGACTTGAAAGAGACTTTCTCTCCAGTTTCTTCGAAAGACTCTTTTAGGACAATCATGACACTTGTTGCACATTTTGATATTGAGCTTGATCAAATGGACGTCTAAACAGCTTTTCTTAATGGTGACATTGACGAATCAATTTATATGGTGCAGCCAGAAAACTTTGAGTTGGGAGACCTAAAGAATATGGTCTATAAATTGACAAAGTCCATCTATGGACTCAAGCAAGCTTCTCGTCAGTGGTATCACAAGTTTCATCATGTGATTATCTCGTTTGGTTTTGAGACAAACGCTGTCGATAATTGTGTGTATCACAAATTCAGTGGGAGTAAGCACATATTCCTGGTTTTGTATGTCGATGACATACTGTTTGCCACAAATGATATAGGCATGTTGCACGAAACCAAGAGATTTCTATCAAAGAAATTTAAGATAAAAGATCTTGGTGACGCCTCCTTTGTATTAGGGATCCTGATACATCGTGATCGCTCTCGGGGTATTCTTGGATATTCGTGCATGCCCATTGTATTCGTGTCGGTCCAATGCGACGCTTGTACCAATACTCGATATTGGACCAATACTTTGAAGGTACTAGTTTATCATATCCTACTTACTAAGGCCCTGTTTGGTAGGTCTACTAATTTTTTTATAGACCATCTAAAATAGAGTCTTTAAAAATATAGATATTTAAAATAGAGGCTAGAATAAAAAAATGTGTTTGGTAATGCATATATCTAAGTTAAATAGACTGTTTGGTACACCCTCTATTTACTTCTTTTTAGAAGGGTTTGGCTCTTATTTACAAGGGTAGTTATGTCATTACATGAAAAAAAGAAACTCATTCATATGTTTCCACCCTACATATATCTTTCAAAAGCACATGCAACATAGACTCATAAAAATTACATTCAACATGGACTCATTTAAGAACAAATACATTATCTACACACATGCCATCATCATAACAACCTGTCCATTAGAAAATAACACAATTTATATTAAACTATAGCCTGTAACTTATAAATATTTTAAAAATTAAGACATCACACACCTTCATGCAAAGATAATACAAAACACCCTCATTGTCACTACTTTACCTTCCAATAATAATCCATCAAGCCATTATATCAATCACAAATATTCATTCACTGTAATCCAATAAAAAACTAGTAGCATTACAAAAGATGAGGAAATCCATGCTTAGGAAGATACATCTCGCCAGATGGCATCTGCAATTGAATTCCTCTTGGCATCCATCTGTGTCCTATCTGTGATATTAAAAGTAGAGGTGTTTCCCATATCTTCCACAACATTAGTGTCACACTCTACTTGGACGTCTTCACTAGAATATTCCAAAAATAATTGATCCTCCATATCTTCTTTTCTAATGAAATTATGCATCGCCGTCGCTGCAATTACAATGCTCCGTTGTATTGGAAATGGGTAAGGAGCCATCCGCTTGAGGATAGAAAATCGAGCCTTCAATACCCCAAAGCTCCGCTCGATCACATTCCTCAATGATGAATGTAATCTATTAAAATGTTCCTCCCTAGTATGAGGAATGGCAAGACCTTGAAAATCTGGAAGCCAATAACGAACGTTTTGAAATGGAGAAAGAAAGCCTCGCATGTTTGTGTAACCCGCATCAATCAAGTAATATTTACCTAAATATAATGAAATGCAAATGTTAAAAAGTTAACACGCGAGAAGAATGACGCAAAACATATTTGATAATATATCAAGTACTTATAAATGCTTTCTTACCAGGTGGAGCATGTGGAAACTTTAGCCTTTCATCAGATATGGTGTCAAAGAGAATTCGTTGATCATGAGCAGTACCTTCCCATCCACATACCACATATGTAAAGAGCATGTCAAATGTGCATACTGCCATAACTTGTTGCATGCAATCACCCTTTCGACCTCTATAAGGAATTTGTTTATCTGCTTGGATAATGGCATGCACAAGGGTTTCATCTATTGCACCAATACAATCCTATAAAAAATTATGAACAATAAGATAAAATTATCTTTACATTAGAGAAAAGAAAATAAAAAAGCCGTCAATAATATGGAAAAAGAGTAATACCTTAAAATATGGCTCAAAACGTGGATTCAAAAGTATCTCCTTATGCACTATATCCAATGAAGGCGGCTTTATCGTGTCTTTAGCAAATAGCATCATTGCTTTCAAAACTTGACGAAAGTGTCTGTGAATAGTTTCCCCCGAGTGTTAAAATCTATCTTGTATCGCTCTATTTGATGGGCATGATGATGGTCATGAACATGGCTATTTGCTCCTCAACAGGTATATATTTGCTGTCTTTAAATAAGTTTTTTTCTCTAAAATACATGCATAAACGCCGAAACACATGTTGTTCCACGCGTAGTAACTGATGACAGATAATAGAATTACCATTCAAAATCATTTGGACATGACATGTCCGGTCATGACTGAGTTCCTACATGGTTCCTTAATTAAGCATCGTTGCCGCCTCTTTTACAATAATAAGATGATAAGTGTTATATTTCGACGTAAAATTGAATCCATGTGCTCTGTAGTATGTCAGAGAAAAATGTAACTAATCAATCATTCATAGTAGCACAAGATAACATCCATTAGACAAATAACTATTCAACTAAATAACTGCCAAAACATTCATTCATATCTAGTTCAAGATAACATCCATGTTTGTCAATTAAAAAAACAAAAGAGAGTGACCTAACATCCATGTTCAAGATAACATCCATGTTTGTCAATTACAAAAACAAAAGAGAGTGACCTAACATCCATGTTCAAGATAACATCCATGTTTGTCAATTACAAAAACAAAAGAGAGTGGCCTAACACTCATTCAAAAAACAAACACCAATCTATTAGCTAAACACCACTAGAATCTCCAGTCACATTCCCAATCTCTTGGGACATTTGAGATTTTAGCCAAGTCATCCTTCCCTCATTTGACCTTAGTCGCATCCAGAGAATTCTTTTATCCTTAACCATAAAAGAATTAAGAGTGGTCGCATAGATTGGGCTACCATCAGTAATTTGGGGCATGGAATGTAATAGGTCAATGCATTCAACAATGGTATCAGTCTCAGTTTGAACAGGAGTAGTAGCGACTGGAATTGTTGCCTTCATTGATGCTGCGAGGTCCATTATGCATGTATCTATCGCACTATTACTCGCCATTGATTGGTTCTTTGAAGGCCTTGGTCTCTTTCGCCTAATATTTGCCATTAAAACATCCGTCCTAGCCTCACTAGCAACTGAGTCTTCTCGCATGGTTGACCGGGGTGTTATTGGGTCCAGGGATGGAGTACTTCATAATGAGTCAAGTTGACGAAACTTGAATTCATATCCATTGTAATATCTTCCGGTAAACCATCCATTGTCGGAGCCCATTTATCACCCCCTCTTGCGGAGGTACCATCAAACAAAGCATCCATATCTTCAGGGAAAGGAAGAGGCTTGGACTTAAATATTTTTGCATCTTTATGTGTCTGCAATTAAGTTCAATGATAACTGTCAAAGGCTAGAATCCTAGTTTGTAAATACCAAAACAATTACAACTTTGATATACCTTCAGGTACTCTATCCATCGGTCCTGTGCCATCTCCACGCAACCGGTATGTGGATTGAATCCTATGCCAGTTTGGCTCTTCAAGTGTAGCCAAGCATTGTATAGTTTCTCTTTTGGTTAAAACTGTGTCCTGTTCTTTGATTAAAATTTTTTATTATCACCTTCCAAGCTTTTGAGCTAAATTGCACTCATGGTCGACCTCCAGATTTTACTTGATCCAAACATACATCAATGAGACATTTTCTCATGCTATCTGACCATTGGGCACGATCGATGTCATCTATTTCCTTTGTCTTTCCCTTATCGGTCATTATTACTACTGAACTGATCTGTATATTCCAGCAAAATTCACAAAGTAGACACCTATACAAAATCAGAGAATACATACACTTACAAAAGGCCCTAGAATGTGAGGAGTTGTGAGAAAAAGGGGAAGTTATTTCACTCATTTGTTTAATTTTGACAATTAGTTCTAAGAAACTTTCTATATTCAAGTAAATAAAAAAAGAAGTGACATCCCATATGAAGACATAATTGATTTTTGTCAATCTAAATCATGGATTTTTGGCCAGTGCAGATTAATGTTTTCTTGAGAATAACCAGAAAGAGGGAAGATGGGTTTCATGATTTGGCTTCTTTGTTTCATGTAAGTTAGTGGAATATGTCTTCTTTATAACATTTTGACTTCATAGTACTTCTGTGAATTGAAGTAGAATGGAATGTTGCTAGTTGTTTCGATATCATCTCTGAAGCAAAAATCACTTCATTAACCAAGGTCACAGGTAAGTATGTTTTTTATTTTTTATTTTTTTATTACATCTCTATTTTTGGATGGACCTGAACGCATCATATTTTTCTGTGCTATGGTACATGGAAAGCTGAAACCATGGATGATTTTGTGAATTAAAGTAACAGAAGGTTGTGCAGCATGGAGTAGCATAGAGTATAGCATATTTGTCTACATATTACTTTGTTCAATCAAGTAGAATGGAACCTTGGTGGTTGTTACATCATCATGTTGATGCACAGATAGTATCATTTGTATCCACCCAAGTACAAAATCTATGTGAATATGAACGTTTCCTCAATGCATGGTGGGGCCCTACATTTTCAAAATACACATCAAACATCAGCCCTAACATCAGCCTTAACACCTTATAAATTATTATTCTAATATCTAAGATGGATGGCCACCATTGGAATTGATCGAATCTTAAGCATGTGGTGAACTTACTTTACTTTTTCTCTTATTTGGAATCTAAAGTGGGAGTCTCTCATAAGTGATAATTAATCTACTGATTGGCCTACCAAATCTTCTTTGAAGATTTAGATACAATAAATATACTGATGTTAGAGCTTACAATGAGTTTGGAAATTTGAAAGGTAGGCCCCATCATGAATTGAAAAATGGTGCTGCATTATATGCTGCAATGCAGTTCTGCTGCCCATGTGAAAAACAGACCTTTTCCTGTTGACATTGAACTTCGGAGAGGAAAGATTCCTCTCAATTCTAATTTTCGACGTCATGTTTCAGAATTAGAAACCACAAATATCAAGGTCTGTGGCGTGCCCAGTTAACTACTAATTGGACCTGCACCCAGAATGGAACAGTACAGAATATGTTTCTTATCTTATATCGATGACGAAAATTTTGAACCTCCCTAGATTATGTTTTGCGGATGTCAATCTTATGTCGAGGATTGTGCCCTAAGAGTGGACAGAGAAATGACATAGACGAATGGCATGGAAGTCATTTGTGGTTGTTTAAAGATTACAAGATGAAGAGCATGATCTCTCTGCCAAGGGGGAGAAGTGAAGAATATAGTATTGTAGATTGGACCTTTAATTTATTTGGGGTTTAAATTACTAGGTTGACGACTCATTAACCAATCTGATGGGGCTCCCTAAATCAAAAGCATTCAAACATCAACCCCATTTCTGCTGAACAAAGTTGTTCATGTCCCCATTTCATTGATCAGCAGACATCAGTAGTGAAACCTTCCTATAAGAAAATTCACATAGCATACCCTATCCAACAACACACCATCAGATCAATGGTCGGGGTCACTGAATCGTATGACCCAACATACTGGTTACCATGACCCAACATACTGGTTACCAATGCCAAACATCTTCAGGCATATTTTTGGTTTAACTAAGGTTTTAGACTGGACATACCATTTTGTTATCTAGCTTCTTAATAGAGGAATATAAACAAACACATAGTAGGCATTTTCTATACAGACAAGCAAAATGACAATAAACCAGGGTTCATAGCAGAGAGAGGAAAAAGAAATGCATTTACATCTGGTTTTCCCTTTTGTCGTTGAGAAAGACAGAAATCGTTACCAGAGTAAAACAAAATCTCTCCCAACAACCCCAAACTAAAACCCATCTTCAACCCTTTCCATCATCATTCAAACAAAAAAAACCACATCGATTGAACATAGAGAGAGAAAGAGAGTAGAAAGCAACTGTTCTGAATAGAGAAAGAAACAAGAAGAAACAAAAGAAATAGAAGGGGATCATACCAGAAGAGATGAGCGTTGCAAGCGTTACTAGAAGACCAATAGAGCAGGCTGCAAGCGTTCTCCGTTCCAGCCTCTTTCACAAAGATGGGTTTCGAGTTGCAGAAAGAACAAGAATAAGGGCTTTATTCAAAGGACTTTCGTTGACAATAAAATTCCGTCGGGGGTATTTTTGTCATAAAAAATGGGTTCCGCCTCTGCTTTTCAAGAGGCATTGCCTCTAATTTCTACATGCCCATTTTTGTAGCATTTCCTTTTTAGAGGCTTTGCCTCTTTTGCTCTAGAATGTGCAGAGGGTATAAATCATTGCCAAACAACTCTATTTTTCAAAACCTCTGTTCGCTTTAGAGAAATAGATGTTTAGAGGTAAAAAATAGACATGCCAAACAGGGACTAAGTCCATTGTTTTATAGAGTTTGCTTAGTTTTCCTACTTTTCTACATAAAAAAATGTAAGAAATGGTTGTAAAAAATGATAATTTCATTATTTTAGAAATGTTCTAAAGAAAAAATTAGGAGAACCGTGTCTGTAACAATGTCCTAATCTCTAAGATTTCCAAAATTGCAGTGTTGTATTCTCAATCCTCAATCCAATATTTGGGCATCATAACTTGGAAGTAGTGGGTTAGAATTTGGGGTTTGTTTTCAGTCGCAGTAGTTTGCATTGTTCTCTTTGGGTTGAATTTCCCTATACAAGCGCTTACTGAGGATCTACAATTGGAGTTGTTGCTCCTGTAATGTTAACCACTTATGCCCTACCTTATAGGAGAGGTTGGGAGAGTGCATAGCACAGCATGTAACCCATCATGATAACATAGCCACGCCCCACTTTTATATGGATAATGGTTGGAGTCTACCCAAAATCGACAATGGGGGAACACCAGTGGATTGTGATTCATGTAAGTTGTTTTTTTCTGGATTCATGGGAAGGTGACAGAAGTGTTACAGGAGTGACTATAGTCGTACACCTTATTTCTTTGGCACACGAAATTCTCAATGTTCATAGGTGATGCATATAATGGATCAGCTTTGCACCCAAATGTAGCAGTTGGGGATTTATCCAGCCTTGTTCAAATAAAATTATGTTAACATTAAAAAAAAAAGAATATACCAAAATGAAAAAAAAAACTATAAAGCCAGGAAAAGGTACTTCATAAAAAAATATTAATCAAACGTGTAAGTCCATGTATCAGAAGTAAACAAATTATAGATCTAGGATTTAAATCAATTAGTAATGAAATTTATTTAAAGAAACAAAAATTATATAAAAAGAACAAAAGGAAACAGCCAAAATATGAGACTTCCTGCAGATGCATTAATCTATGCTTTTGAACGATATTAGATTACATTTGTCCCCAACCCTAGCCCAGCTAATTAGCGACATGGGTTGAAGCAAGAGTGTGCAAAGCTAATGATGCAGGCCCTAGTGTTAGGGCTTGCATGGAAGTGCCGAAGAACAATCAACACGCCGAAGCGCGTATCCAAAGACACTTCAAAAGTCTCTGCAAAGATGATAAACGAGGACGCACCTCAATGGAAAAACTCAACTTTAATTAATCAACTCTCTAAGAATTAAATCTCTTACAAAGCATATAAATAAGAAAAGTAAAACTTGGTTGCTAAGAAAACCTAATAACCTAATTTAGGAAATAAAATAATAATCCTAATGAAATCAGAAACCTAAATATAATTACAGTTCTTTAAATAAAATTAGAAACTAATAATTAGAGAATTAAAAATTCTTAAATCTACTTGGGCCCTACACACGTGGTCTGAGGTCCATCTGCATCAGCTAACCTAGATGATTATTATGAGATCAGAAAAGATTAACAATCACAATTAAAGTATAAAAATAAAATTCAGATTGCACCACTTATGTCGAAATTCCTGTTAAGGGAATTAGTGATGAATATAGGCCGTGTCACAATCCCACAAAGTGTACCTCTCAAATCTGAATTGAGAGTCTCAATGGAAGAATATCTCTTCTACTATCTTAGGGATCAAGTGATCAACCAACAACAAGCAGATTTTGTTGACAAAAAATATTAAGAGCTCCACAAGAGCTAACCTCAAAACTATATACATTACTCTTGGCTGTCAATTGACCTATTTGGAAGTACTCGGGGTCCAAATATCCCAAAGTCCCTTGTACCAATGTAATTATTTATGTCTGATCAATAGGGACCAATCTCGAAGCTCCGAAATCTAATACATTTGTAGTGAGATTATTATCTAAGAGCATGTTGGAAGACTTGACATCTCTATAAAAGATTGAAATTGAAGCAGCAAAGTGCAAATAAGCGAGTGCTTCTGCAATTTCTGTAGCAATCCTTGGATGATTCTCCAATGAAATCGATTGTGTCTGACCTATTTCATGGATGTGGCTATAGAGGGTCCCATTAGAGATAAATTCATGAACTAGTAATGGGACTTGGTCTTCCAAGTATTATCCCAAGAGCTTCGCCATATTTCTATGGTTGATCTGGGATAAAATATCTATCTCATTTATGAATTGTTCAATTTGACTAGTATCCACTACTTTGGATTTTTTAATGGAAACTTTTATGTTATTTGACAAAATTCTACTACACCATAACCTCCCTGGGCAACTATCCTGCTAACATTGTAATTCTCTGTGGCTCTTTCTAACTCGTTTGCAGTAAAAATCCTGAATGATTCAGCTCTGCGATAAGAGACTTTTTGTTGCAGCACCAAACCACCATTTTGGTGAAAGAATCTCTCCTTAAGTTTGACCATCTCTCTTTTGCTCCATACCCAATGTGTCCAAAGAGTACCAATGAATAGAAAGAGAAGAGGCTTAAGCTTATCCATGCATAAAAGAATGTAGGGTTCAAATTTACAATTACTTTTCAAGATGATGGAATACACTAGTAAACATTTAGGCATGGGCAGACCCAAGAAATCTCCTTTTAGGGCGCCACTATTTATAAAATAAAATAAACAAATAAATTGAAAGGCAATTTGCAGGGGAAAAAACCCCAAGGTTTTCAAAGTCCTTTTTTATTTGGTGTGTGCATGGACATGTATGCCATAATTTCTAAGAATCTTCATGAAATACCTTTTTATTGAATTACCTAAAGTTAAAGAAACAAAGGTGAAAATCAACAAATGGCTGTTAAATAATTGCCCTATAGTGGGAAATTAATTTCCTAGCCATTATCCTACTAAATCAAAGCATAGGAAAGTCAGGTCACATAAACCTTGTAAAAGACTTCTCTTCTCAACACCTTTCTATGCTTCTCCATAACTCTTCCTTTGGCTTAAACACTATCATCACTGGTGTTTATGGCTCCACCAACCCATCCCTTAGAAAGGACCTTTAGGCAGTCCTCATTGACTCCTCCTCAACCACCTTGCCTTGGTGTGTCATAGTGGACTTCAATGCCACCCTCTCCCATGCTGACAAGCTCAGCATTCGCCAACATATTCTCTCCTCCCTCAAAGCTTTCCAAACTATTGTGATGCAAGTAGGCCTCCAAGACACCCAATTTACTGGTAACAGGGTCACTTGGTCCAACAATAGGCAAGGCTCATCCTATGTGGCAGCCAGGCTTGATAGAGCTCTGGTTAATTCCATTTGGATGCGCCATTTTCGAGACCCCATAGTCCACCACCTTCCCAAAATTTCATCAGACCACAGCCCAATCCTTCTAGTCCATCACACCCAAGCTCCTCTCTCTAATCCCCCCTTTAAATTTGAAAATAAATGGCCGCTCCACCCTTCCTTCCTAGAAACAGTCAAATCCAGCTGGGACACTCCTATAGATGGTGATCCCCAATTCACTCTTGCCTAAAAACTCAAGGCCCTTAAACTTTCCCTTAAGCTTTGGAGTAAGTACACTTATGGAAATCTCCTCCAAAACATCAAAGCTGCTGAAGAAAAAGTCTTGCACTGTCAACTCATCCTTGATTCAGCTACTTCGGACCTCTCCAGAGATGCCCTTCAGTCAGCCAAGTCTGAGCTTCAGGAGGCCCTTTCTGCTCAAGAAATTCACTGGAAACAAAGTTCCAGAATCAATTGGTTGAAAGAGGGGGACCAAAATACCAAGTTTTTTCACCAATAAGCTAAGGCTAGGAGCTCCTTCAACTCTATCCACCATATCTCAGTTAATGGCACTATCACAGAGGACCAAGCAACTATCCAAGCCCATGCTGTCGATTTCTTTTCTAACTTACTCAAACCTCATGACAGCTAACCTAGCCCCTCCCTTTTCCAGATCAATATCCCCCTAAGGTTTTTGCTTCAGATAACTCCTTTCTCACTTCCATTCCCTCCTCAGAAGAAATAAAAGCAGCAGTCTTCTCCCTAAAAAAGAATAGCTCCCCTAATCTAGATGGTTTCAATGGGGCTTTCTTCACTGCAACTTGGAGCATCATTGGCCAAACAGTCTCCTCAGCTGTGCAGCATTTCTTTCTTTCTAGAAGGATCCACAGAGCTTCTAACACTTTTTTTAGCCCTTATCCCCAAGTCTAAATCCCCAACCACCTTTGCTGACTTTAGACCTATCAGCTTGTTGAATTTCACCTACAAAATCCTCTCCATGATTCTTTCCACCAGGCTCTCCAAAATCATTCCTAGCCTGATTCCCCCCTACCAGGCTACTTTCATTAAGGGTAGTAACATACCGCATCACTCTGGCCTGGCTTTTGAGCTCTACCAGAAACTGAATTCCAAGATCAACAAAGGTTCCCTATGCCTTAAAACTTGATATGTCCAAAGCTTTTGACAACCTGAATTGGTCTTTCCTCTTTTCTGTCCTCCACTTCTTCCACTCTCCGATGCTTGGATTTCTCTTATCAAAAAGTGTGTATGCACATCCAAAGGCTGAGTGCTCCTCAACAGAATTCCCCAGGGTTTCTTCAGCTCCTCTTGTGGCCTAAGACAGGGTGAACCTCTTTCCCCTTACCTCTTCATCTTAGTAGAAAAAACCTTGAGTCTTCACCCACACAATCTCCAAAAGCAAGGTTTATTTCTTCCTCTCTCTAAGGCCCCATCCACCCCCTGCCACTTGCTCTATGCAAATGACATTCTCATCTTTATGAAAGGGGCGGGCTGTTTCTAGTGTTTTAATCCTTCAAGATCTCCTGGAGACTTATCAGTCTGCTGCTGGTCAATTCTTCAACCTTCAGAAGAGTCAATGGCACTTAGATAAGTGTGGTTCAAGAAGGAAGAGAAGAATCAGCTCTATCTTAGGCATCCAAGGAGCTTCAACTCAATTAAAATACATGGGCACTCCGATTTGTTTTGTGTTAGACCCCGACCCAGACCGACTCGATTTGTACTAATTAAGTGAGTGTTTAGTCTTAAGTGGGTTTAGTGGTCGTTGGATTAGAATATGATTGGATTTAATTTTGGCTATAGCTTTGGGGATTTTGAGGACGTTTAGCTTTAGTCAGACACGCTCAGGGACACCCTGAGCGCATGTGTAAGAAGGGAGGTTCGTTCTAGTTTTCCGATTTTTAATCATGATTTCTTATTTCATTTGAATGGTTTTATTTTATTCTACAACTTTAGTTTTCAGCCCGTCTGTATTTGAAGCCCAGAAATCCAAGTTTTTTTCCCAAAAGGGTAAAATTGACTTTTCACACTCAAATCTGGGCACAAATTTTGAAATCTCAAAACCATGCCAAATTTATACTTTTCGGAAACTAGATTTTTAGAGGATCATTTTATCCTTCTTCGTCGATCTCGTCCAGGGCCCGCAAGACCATGTTTTAGCCAATGCAAATCTCAGACCTGTTGTGGGACCCATTTCCAAGTCACTTAAACTATCTTCTTCCTTCACCTACATTTCAGAACTCATTCCTATAACTTATCTTTCAAAAACAGAACTGTGAGAAGAACCTTTTCTCTCCGTCTTTCCCCTCTTGCATGCCCTAGCTAGAAGGCTTCAAATCCAAGTCTTATTCACCATTGCATCCCTCTCATCTCAAGCTACGGCTGGGTACCTTTTTGACCAAATCTCTGCAACTTTTTCATCTCCTCCCAGCTGGTTTCTTCTTGTTCAGCTAGCTACAGGTGAGAGCTTCATTCCAGATCTTTAATGGAATCTTTTGAACTTCTTAGGAAGTCTTTTCTTTAGCATGCAACACCCATTTCGAAATGGATTTCTGTTTTCCAGATTTATGTGTTTTGAATGGGCTTTCCTTGGGATTCTTGTAGATTTTTGGCTCAGCTTTTGGGTAGGATGCTTGAGGAGAGATTTGTTTGGCTATTTGAGCAAAAAGTCAAGTGATCTTTATAGGTTTTGTGTGCATGCACGTGATTAATTACATTCTATTCTCAAATTTTTCATGATTTTGATGTTTAGGCTCTTAGTCCATGTTATGCTTAGACTCTTTGACTACTAATTTCAGTTTCTCTATATTCATTAATGTTAAAGATTTTCTAAATCTCTTGAATCATGTTTTGAATTGATAAGATTATGTTAAATTCAGTTCTTGGATTGTTTGATGAATGGAGTATAGATGGAATGGTTTAAATTATGTTTTGATGGTGTTAAATGTTGAAACTGATCCTTTGGAGAGTGATGAGTGTTAAATATTGCATATTTCACCCCTCATTAGTCCAGGCTTTATTAGCATCTCATATGCTTATCATTTGCTTTACACAAAGATTTTATCATTCTATCATATTAAACATATTATCGGATTATCATGCATAAATCTGATTATTTATAGCGCATTTTTATGTAATTTCTCTTGTGTAGGTAGACCCTGTGACTACCCCAACCTTCGGGCTAGTGTCCTGAGGCATCAAGAAGAGATTTCAATAAAGAAGTTACATGAAGAAATCTTGGTGAAATGTTGAAGAATTCCAAAATAAGAGGATAAGACTTTAAGCATAAAAGAAGTCATTTTTTAACACAAAGGAGTGGTTGGTGTATTGGTTAGAGCTTGGGCTCTTATGAAATAAGTTATGGGTTCAAACCCCAACAATTATATTTCTTTTTTACATAGAAGATATTTCATCCAACCCCACAAATCAAAGCTTGCCATGGCACAAATCCATGTGAAAGGATATGAGCCAATCAAAAGCCTCCAAAATGAAAGACCACAAAAAGCAAAAAGCACATATACTTTTGGAATGAAAGTTTGTTGCAACCAATCAAATTGAAGCAATCCATGTGAAAGCAAATGAGCCAATCAAAAGCTTTCAAGTTGCAACCAATAAAATGGAAGCAATCCTTGTGAATGGAAAT
This sequence comes from Litsea cubeba, assembly GCA_012931725.1. Lineage (NCBI taxonomy): Eukaryota > Viridiplantae > Streptophyta > Magnoliopsida > Laurales > Lauraceae > Litsea > Litsea cubeba. The sequence continues at coordinate 119,431,269 of CM022945.1, forward strand.
GAGCCAATCAAATGTCTTCAAAGTTTCTATAAATTGAAATGTTTTTGTAGAGAAGAAGGAGATCTTTTGGCAAGTTAGTCTTTTAGAAATTTTATTTTACCTTCTATATACTTTTAGATTGTAATTGGGAGCTTCTTTGTAATTAATCTAGAGAGAGTGTGTAATTGAAGATCATTAATGAAGATTTGGAGCTCTTTCTTGATGTTTAGTGTCTAAAGCTCTTGGATTATGCTCTCATTTTGAAGCTAAGTAATGTGATTAGTTCAATTCCATGCATGTTTTAGTTTAAATTCCCTACTTGTGCCTTAATTGATTAATAGATTTTAGATCTAGTTGTGCTAATCTCTCTCATTTCTCATGCTCTATCTCTACATTTGATGCTTGAATAATCTCAATTGATGCTTTGTAGTTTGATTAAGTTCTCTCACATATCATGCTCTAGAGCCCTTATCTTTAATCTTTTGTAACTTGATTTTGATGAATTATTGTTAGGGTAGCTAGATGATGATCTAGGATCTTGGCCTTTGATTTTCTTTAATTTGATCTTTATTGTTATATCATCCAATCCAATTAGGCAAGAGATTGCTAATTGGATTGTAGATTTGAGAATTGAATTAGAACATGCATTGTTTGAATTAATTACGTACTTAGTAGATTTTGGATTGCCTAATCTATTATTCTTATTGTTATTAATTTAAATCTTTATTTGATTTGTTATTTTCACTTCTAGATTGTTAGATCTACACTTCACACCACTTGTTTTAAAATCATATACATTTCACACCACATCTTCACCTTAAATCTTCCATTTCCACCACCATTCATCCACTAGTTTAGTGTAGTCTATTAGATTAGCTTAGATCTTGTTAATTTCATATTTTAGATTGTTAATTAGAGTATTCTAATTGCTATTTTAGTTTTATTCTACATTTCATTTAGTTTAATTCCATTTTTCACACATAGTTTATTAGTTTTAATTATTCACTTCAATTGTCTATATTATCTATATCTTAGTTCAAATCTACTTAAATTGAATTCATAACTTATTCAATCCTCTCTTCGTGGGATCGATAATCCGGACCCTTTAGTCCTTTACTACTTGACGACACCGTAGTCGTGCGGTTAAAAGTTGCACATATAAGTGTCGACCAAATTCTTGGCGCCGCTGCCGGGGAGAGGCATTGGAAAGCTTTGAATTCCATAGAGTTGAACTCATTTTTATCTTGATGTACTTTTTATCTTTCCTTTATTTTCCTTGCGGATTCTACAAATTGTTTTTGTTTGTTTTGTAGGGAATTCCTCGCTTGGAGCAAAGGAAAGTGGAAAAGTGCATTGGAGAACTTGAAGATTTTACTTGCTTTCCTAGTTTAGAATTAGTTTAGACATTTATTTTCTTTCTTAGTTGGTCTTATTAGGTATTTATTATCAGGGCATTGTAATAATTTTGGTTGCGGGTCGGCCCGTGACCCATTTACTTTACTTTACGCACTTTATTTACTTTAAGTAGTTAGTTGTTTAGTAGAATTGCAATAAATTTCTTATAGGGAAGGAGGACGGTTGGACTATACCGTCGCGGCCCCTCACATTCGTACACTGAAATTGGTGTTCGTGGTGTGAGTCGACGACAACCGATTTGTCCCTCGAAATAAATCGGGAGGTTTGTATTTCCTAACCCCCGCGAATCCCTTGCAAGCGGGTTTACTTTGTTTGTTATTCCTTGCTTTATAGTGTAATTGTTTTAAATACACTTGTAATTTGGTGCACTACTAGTAAAAGGGAAAATTACCCCAACAAGATAAGGATACGAATTTCATTACCGTTTCCTTGCCCTTAAGATTTCATCTTAATTCTCACTTAGTTTAGAACCAATAAACCATAATAAAATTGAGTAGAAACGTGGCCTTAGGTTACGAGTTCACTAGGGAAGACCACCGCGGTTGTACCAATTGTGTGCCTTGGTAGATTTTCTGGTGCCTAAGCAAACCTTGTCCCTTGGCTACCATCTTGCCAATTAGGGAGACAACTTTGTTGTTCGAGAAGTTGGTTTTTAAGAGGAGCCTTCGCCTAGCGCGTCAAGATCCCACCATCTACCTCGGGGTTAACTAGCCAAAATTTCCGTTTCATAGGTCCAGGTTGGAGGCCAGAGTGTCCTCTTCACAGTTAGGAGCTGTCTAGAATTCTTTTAGGTAACCTTAGTTTAGATTAGCTTTTCATTTAGTTTTCAAAATTTTGCTGTGTTGCATTCATTTCATTGAGCGGACCATTGCACTACTAGGTTAGCCGCAGTTGTATGCGAGTGTGGATACGTGATTAAGGCCGATTAGTGAGGATTGATTACCTTGATTTACCCGCCCCACCCATAGTACCCACTTTGGCTGCCAAAACCCTCAGCAAAGGACCCTCAATGAACTATTTGAACCCTTTTCATCCACTTCACCTAGTTGTATAGTTTTGCTAGAAAATAATGCGGGCCAATTTGAAATCCGGCCCGCCACCATCAACATGTTACCAAAATTTCATGGATCCGAGTGTGAGCAACCCTATATCCATTTGAACAAATTCCTGACTATCTGCCACATGTTTAGAAATCAAAATTTGAATAGTGAAGCCGTGAAGCTTAGGTTGTTTCCCCTCTCACTAGAAGATCATACAGCCGCCTGGCTGAATTCCTTGACTCCAAACTCCATTACCACTTGGGATGAGCTTGTCAAAAAGTTTATGTCCAAAGTTTTCCTAGTGAGCAAGACTGAGCAATTTAGGAGTGCCATCAGGAATTTTAGGGGACGACTCGAGGAAGAATTTGCCGAAACCTGAGAGAGATTCCATGACCTATTTATCAAATGCCCACATCACATGATTGACAAAGGAGAGTTAATACATTCCTTTTATAGAGGTCTTATGAACCCCCAGTGTATCTTGATTGAATCAATGCACAAAGGAGAATTCATGAATCAGACTGCCGATCAAGCATACGAATTCCTTGTCAAGCTTGTAGAAAATTCATAAAATTGGAGCAGTAATAGGAAGATTTGGAGAGAGATGAGACAGGGATCCAGAAGTTTGGAATGTATAACATCAAATAGGACCCTGAGTTGAAAAATGTGATGACCAGTTTAGTTCAGGGAGTGGAAAATTTGAGAAAAAAGATAGGATATATGTCTGTAATGTCATGCCAACCCACCCCTCAGCAACATGAACGCACCTTGAGAAGTATGAGTGAACCGCATCATGTTTGTGTGTTATGCGATAGTTGTGAGCACGCAGTTAAGAGTTGCCCTAGTCTACCATTTGTTAAGGCCGAGCAAGCCAATGCGCTAAATTCCTATGAAAACTTTTGGAAACCAATCGTTAACACTTTTAGTCAGACCTACCACCCAGACAATAGGTTCCACCCCAATTTTTCGTATCGTCAATCCGAGTCTATTCAGTCCCACGAAGGTCAACCAGGATTCCAACCGCGGTATCCTAGGCAGCAATACCAGCAACCTGCTCAAACCAATCCTCAGCAACCCATACAGCAGAATCAATTCCAACCACAGAACCAATGTAGAGCACTAGTTCCAGATCAGATGCCTAACTACTCTACACCAGCACAAGCCCCTCAGCAATCCTCTCATCTGGAGAACCTGTTATCCAAATTCATTCAAATCAAAGAACAAACTAATCAGGCCCAGAACCAGTCCATTGCAAAACTAGAGGCCCAATTAGGTCAGCTCACCTTACAGTTGTCTGAGAGAGAAAATGGCCATTTCCCGAGCCAAACCATTCCTAATCCGAAAGGACAGCCCAATCAGCCCAGAGGCCAGTGTTCGGTAGAGAGTAATGAGCATGTGCAGGCGATCCTTACTCTGAGATCAGGAAAGACTGTTGACAATAGAGTTGAGATGCCTGAAGAGGATCAAATAGAGAAGATTTTTTTAGGAAAACCAGAGAGTTCGAGGAAAGTTGTCGAACTGAGAGAGAGAATTTGAAGAAATATTTGAAAGAGAATGCAGAAAGAGAAAAAGAGAAAGAGAGAGAAGAATGCATACCAAGAGGAAAGCCACAGAGAAAGAAGATTCAGAAGCCCATTGTAGTTGAACCATCAACTTTAGAAGTGGTACCTAGATCACCATTCCCACACCGATTGAAGAAGACTAGGTAGAGGGATCACTTTGAGGGAATCTTAGAAGTTTTCAAAAATGTCCAGATAAACATACCCCTCCTTGATGCCATGAAGCAAATCCCTTCCTACTCTAAGTTTTTGAAAAAACCTGACATTGTCAAGCGGAAAACATCAGTACCCAGAACTGCTGTGATGGCGGCCTAAGCATCAGGCTTGATCCAGCAGACCATTGCACCCAAACACAAAGATCCTGGCTGCCCTATCATTACCATTCAGATAGGAGACTCTATCATAAAGTGGTGTCTCCTTGATCTTGGGGCAAGTGTGAATTTGCTGCCGTACTCCGTGTACACGCAGTTGGGCCTGGGAGGATTGACGAAGACTAATATTACCCTTTGTCTTGCTGATAGGTCAGTCAAGTATCCAAAAGGTGTGGTTGAAGATGTGATCGTAAAAGTTAAGGATTTTTATTTTCCAGCTGATTTTGTGGTTTTGGATACCGAACCAGTGGCAGCCCTCGACCGACATATTCTTGTCATTCTTGGTCGACCGTTCCTTGCAACATCAGATGCAGTGATTAGATGCAGGAATGGGGTTGTGATACTTAGTTTCGGGAACATGAAGTTGGAGTTGAATGTTTTTCATAATGGACTCCAAACATCAGACCTAGATGATGATGAGGAAGTGAACATGATTGACACATTAATTGATCAAACAGTTCAATCATCATGTTACACAGATCCACTGGAGGAACGTCTGGCTCATTTCAATGCCGACATAGACATCGACGGGTCCATATGCGAAGTTAATGCATTATTGGATTCGGCTCAGCCGATGGATGTTGGTCAATGGAAGCAGAAAATTGAGCCTATCTTTACATCCACCTCTGAATTTATGGTCGCGGAAGAATCAGTTATTATTGAGCCACCCAAGTTAGAATTGAAACCATTACCCGAGAATTTAATGTATGCCTACTTGGGGCCCTCTGCTAGCAACCCAGCAATTATTGCCTCAAACTTTGAGGAAAAGCAGGAAAAGAAATTACTGGATGTGCTGAAAGACCATCAGAGTGCCCTAGGTTGGCAGTCTCGGACATTAAAGGAATCAGTCCCTCTATAGTTATGCACCAAATTCATCTGGAAGAAGGTCCCAAACCATCTCGTGAACCGCAGAGGTGACTGAATCCGGTCCTAAAGGAAGTAGTTAGGGGAGAAGTAATCAAGCTTTTAGACGCTGGCATTATCTACCCGATTTCTGATAGTCAATGTGTGAGTCCTGTCCAAATAGTACCCAAGAAATTTGGAGTAACCATTGTCGCCAACAAGGACAATGAACTGGTTCCAACCCATGTTCAAACAGGTTGGAGAGTCTGTATTGATTACAGAAAATTGAATTCAATGACCAGGAAGGACCACTTTCCATTATCCTTCATTGATCAGATGTTAGAAAGATTAGCCGGCCATGCTTTCTATTACTTCTTGGATGGTTATTCAGGGTATAACCAGATCCATATCTCCCCCGAGGACCAAGAGAAGACAACCTTCACCTATCCTTTTAGGACATTTGCCTACAGGCATATGCCATTTGGCCTGTGCAACGCACCTGCGACTTTTCAAACGTGTATGTTGAGCATTTTCTCGGACATGGTGGAGAGATTTTTGGAAGTCTTCATGGATGACTTTTCTATTTTTGGCTCGACTTTTTATAGTTGTCTGCACCACTTGACCCTGGTATTGTAAAGATGTAAGGAAAAGAACCTAGTTTTGCACTGGAAGAAGTATCATTTTTATGGTCAAGTTGGGCATTGTTTTGGGTCATATTGTGTCGAAGAAGGGCATTGAAGTAGATAAAGCCAAGGTCGACTTGATTGTGAACCTGCCCCCTCCTAAAACTGTACAAGAGGTGAGAGCCTTTTTGGGCCACGTAGACTTCTATCGACGCTTTATCAAGGACTTTAGCAAAACTGCTTGCCCTCTCTGTGATATCTTGGCAAAAAATGCTAATTTTGATTTTTCTGTTACATGTTTAGAAAAATTTGAACGTTTGAAGCGAAAGTTGACATCTGCACCCATTATCCGTCCTCCTGATTGGACAAAACCTTTTGAATTGATGTGTGATGCTTCTAATTATGCTCTCGGAGCTATACTGGGACAGAGGATAGATAAATTGCCTCACATCATCTACTATGCTAGTAGGACCCTTAATGACGCACAGCTTAACTATACCACCACTAAGAAGGAATTGCTGGCTGTCGTCTTTGCATTGGATAAGTTCAGATCCCATCTCATAGGGTCAAAAGTTTTTGTCTTCATTGATCATGTCGCATTGAAATATTTGTTGAGCAAGAAAGATGCTAAAGCTCGGCTGATCAGGTGGATACTGCTTTTGCAAGAATTTGACCTAGAGGGACGGGATAAGAAGGGGTCTAAAAACATGGTAGCTGACCATATTTCACGTCTGATTGTCGATTCCTTTGAAGACCATCCAATTTTAGAAACCTTCCCAGATGAGCAATTATTGTTTGTTGATAGTAAAACCCCATGGTATGTAGATATAGTTAACTATCTGGTCGGGAAAACACCAAGGAATTGGTCCAAAAATGATCAATTCCGCTTCTTGTCTAGGGTTAAATACTATTTTTGGAATGATCCCTATTTGTTTAAACAATGCCCTGACCAAATAATTAGGAGGTGTGTATCCGAGATGGACTAGAAGAGCATACTTGAGTTTTGTCATAACCATGCTTGCAGGGGACATTTTTCTAGTAAAAAGACAGCAATAAAGGTGCTGCAATATGGATTTATTTGGCCTACCCTCTTCAAGGATGCACATGAGCACTGTAGGAACTGTGACCGGTGTCAACGATTAGGGAGGATCTCTAAGAGGAATGAAATACCCCAACAACCTATCTTGATTGTTGAGTTGTTTGATGTTTGGGGCATAGACTTCATGGGTCCATTTCCTATTTCTTTTGGTTATCAGTATATTCTTGTTGCAGTTGATTATGTGTCCAAATGGGTAGAGGCCATTCCTTGCAAGACCAATGACCACAAGGTTGTGGTTGAATTTTTGAAGAACCAAATTTTTGCTTGCTTTGGTATACCCCGTGCAATCATTAGCGATAGTGGTAAGCACTTTTGCAACCGAGCATTTGAAGCTTTAATGGGGAAGTACCACATCACGCACAAAGTTGCCAAACCATACCATCCGCAGACTAGCGGGAAAGTAGAAATTTCCAATCGTGAGATCAAGAACATCCTGGAGAAGACAGTCAATCCAAATCGGAAAGACTGGCCTTTGCGTTTACACAATGCACCGTGGGCGTTTCAGATAGCCTTCAAGACACCTGTCGGAATGTCTCCATACAACTTGGTCTTTGGCAAGGCATGCCACTTGCCAGTTGAGATAGAACATCGAGCATATTGGGCAATCAAGCGCCTAAACTTTGACTTAGAAAATGTTGGGGTCTAACGCAAACTACAACTTGTTGAACTGGAGGAAATGAGGAATGAATCATATGAATGTGCGAGGAGTTATAAGGCCCGGACCAAAATGTTTCATGATAAGAGAATTCTAAGGAAAGAGTTCCATCTTGGCCAGAAAGTTTTGCTATATAACTCCAAATTGCACTTATTCCCAGGCAAGCTGAAGTCTCGATGGTCAGGACCCTATGTCGTTCAAACAGTCCATTCCCATGGTGTAGTTGAACTTTTGAATTCTATAGATGGTAGCACCTTTCAAGTGAACCGGCACAGATTAAAAGAGTACCTTGAGTTTGCGGACCACGAGAATGTTGTTGAGGACGTCCTTCTTGTGGACCTTGGATAAACTGGCCTCATACCATGATAGTTATGCCTGGCTGAAGACATTAAACTTAGCACTTGTTGGGAGGCAACCCAATATACCCGTCTGTTGGCACCCCTTGGTGAGAAATTTTAATTTACCTTCCTTGTCCTATTTTATTTTTGTTTTGTATAGACATCGGGGACAATGTTTAGGATAGGTTTGGGGGTGAGGCACTACATTTCGTGCATTGCATTTTGCATGTACATAAGTTGTTTTGTTTTCCATTTATACCAAAAACTTTAAAAACTCGAAAAATTTCCAAAATCACTAAAAAACTAAAAAAAAACTTCAAAAAATTGTCCATGGATTTTAGCTTGAAGAGTTGTCATAGATACAAGTCCTATAACCTTTTTACACATTTGGTCACATGAGTGTAGTCCAAGAGAAGAGCAAATCACTTCTGAAAGACCCGGAAGAATCATTAGTGAAGACTAGAACCCATTGAGCGATTGAGCCTATCTATATCCGTTTGGGTGATACTCTTCTGCGTTATTTCTGAGTAAAATGAAGAGCTAGTCCTAGAGCTTCTTAGTCCAGCACTTCCGATCTCATAAGTGCTATTCCTTGTTCTAACCATAGAGGTGACATCAAAATGGGAAGAAATCTTGACTTGTAGCTAATGATTCATTTTTCAAACTCAGGGGAAGATGATAGGCATTCTAAAAAAAAAACCAATGGCCAAATTTTGAACTCACCTATTACATTTTATACCCTTAGTAGCCCTCTTGAGCCTATTTTACAAGAAACATTCCTTCATTGTCCCAAGCCTCATCACCCACATAAATATAATCCTTTTTGAACTATTGTTTTTGAGAAGGGTAGGGATACATGAAGAAATGAAGGATTTGAGTATTAGCGATGAAGACTTCACATGGGCTACCAAAAGATAGTTGTTCTACAAAGGGATACCAAAGGAATAAAGGAATTTGAAAGTTGAAAAAAAAATGAGAACCAAAGGAAAAAAAAAAAGAAAAAAGATATGAGAAACCAAAGAAAAGCAAGCACCAAAAAGAGATAGAGTGGATATAAATAACACAAAGCGAAAGGAAGAACTGAAGACAGTGGAAGACCTTCCTCTGATGACTTGAAGACCCTTACCTTCTCAAAAACCCTAAGCAACATTTAACTCTTACCCTACTTATTAACCCTAACCCCATTACAACCTATGAAAGACCTATTGGATCCTAGGAAAGGTTAGGTGCTGAATGAGTGAGAACTTTAGTGAGCATTTCCACCTTCTATTGGTTATATCTTATTCTTTAAGATCAATCCTTCTATACATAAGCTCCATTCTTCATCAATTATGTGTGTTCTTAGCCTTGTTCATACTCACATACTGAGAGTTAGTCAGCAAAATTTGTGTGCTTCCATTATTGAGAGTATGACCTGTAAGGTTGTAGGAAGGGGATTAAGGTTGTGTGAGCTTCGATCTGAAGATTGTATGATTATTGGCTCAATGCACACACATACACATACACAGTGGGACTTAGGTATTGACTGACATATCTTCAGAAGTTGGCTAGTATTCCTAACTTAGTACTCATTCTTATTAGCTTGCTAAAGACTGTTGGACATCAAAAATATTTTATTTTTAAAATAAAAAGAATTTTTTGGAATTTATTCTCTGAAAACCATCACGAGACAAAACTTGTCCACTAGGGTAAACCTAGGGGTTTAACGGCTTGTTGCACGAGCAAAGTGCAACCGCGATTCCTACGAAAGTGAGTTAAGATTTTTACCGTGTTTTCTTGCATATAGTTTAGTTTTTCTTTATAGTTTTTGCTCGGGACTAGCAAAATGTAGGTTCGGGGGTGTGATGAGTGTTAAATATTGCATATTTTACCCCTCATTAGTCCGGATTTTATCAGCATCTCATATGTATATCATTTGCTTTACACAGAGATTTTATCATTCTATCACATTAAACAGATTATTAGATTATCATGCATAAATTCGATTATTTATAGCGCATTTTTATGTAATTTCTCTTGTGTAGGTGGACCCCACGACTACCCCAACTTTCCGGCTAGTGTCCTGAGACATCAAGAAGAGATTTCAATAAAGAAGTTACAAGAAGAAATCTTGGTAAAGTGTCGAAGAATTCCAAAATAAGAGGATAAGACTTTAAGCATAAAAGAAGTCATTTTCTAACACAAAGGAGTGGTTGGTGTATTGGTTAGAGCTTGGGTTCCTATGAAATAGGTTATGGGTTCAAACCCATATGAGTCAATAAAAAGCCTCCAAAATGAAGGACCACAAAATGCAAAAAGCACATATGCTTTTGGAAGGAAAGTTTGTTGCAACCAATCAAATTGAAGCAATCCATGTGAATGCAAATGAGCCAATCAAAAGCCTTCAAGATGCAACCAATCAAATGGAAGCAATCATTGTGAAAGAAAATGAGCCAATGAAATGTCTTCAAAGTTTCTATAAATTGCAATGTTTTTGTAGAAAAGAAGGAGATCTTTTGGCAAGTTAGTCTTTTAGCAATTTTATTTTACCTTCTCTATACTTTTAGATTGTAATTGGGAGCTTCTTTGTAACTAATCTAGAGAGAGTGTGTAATTGAAGATCATTAATGAAGACTTGGAGCTCTTTCTTGATGTTTAGTGGCTAAAGCTCTTGGATTAGGCTCTCATTTTGAAGCTAAGTAATGTGATTAGTTCAATTCCATGCATGTTTTAGTTTAAATTCCCTACTTGTGCCTTAATTGATTAGTAGATTTTAGATCTAGTTGTGCTAATCTCTCTCATTTCTCATGCTCTATCTCTACACTTGATGCTTGAATAATCTCAATTGATGCTTTGTAGTTTGATTAAGTTCTCTCACGTAGCATGCTTTAGAGCCCTTATCTTTAATCTTTTGTAGCTTGATCTTGATGAATTATTGTTAGGATAGCTAGATGATGATCTAGGATCTTGGCCTTTGATTTTCTTTAATTTGATCTTTATTGTTATATCATCCAATCCAATTAGGCAAGAGATTGCTAATTGGATTGTAGATTTGACAATTGTATTAGAACATGCATTGTTTGAATTAATTACGTACTTAGTGGATTTTGGATTGCATAATCTATTATTCTTATTGTTGTTAATTTAAATCTTTATTTGATTTGCTATTTTCACTTCTAGATTGTTAGATTTACACTTCACACCATTTGTTTTAAAATCTTACACATTTCACACCACATCTTCACCTTAATTCTTCCATTTCCACCACCATTCATCCACTAGTTTAGTGTAGTTTGTTAGATTAGCTTAGATCTTGTTAATTTCATATTTTAGATTGTTAATTAGAGTATTCTAATTCCTATTTTAGTTTTATTCTACATTTCATTTAGTTTAATTCTATTTTTCACACATAGTTTATTAGTTTTAATTATTCACTTCAATTGTCTATATTATCTATATCTTAGTTCAAATCTACTTAAATTGGATTCATTACTTGTTCCATCCTCTCTTCGTGGGATCAATAATCTGGACTCTTTAGTCCTTTACTACTTGACGACACCATAGTCTTGCGATTAAAAGTTGTACATATAAGTGTCGACCAGAGAGCATGGTGGCTCAGGGAAACTTTAAGTTTTTGTATAGCAAAGAAAGAATGATTATCATCATGTATGATGGAGAAAGGATGAGAGCTCAATGTGGATTTATCTTTTCATGATATTATAAGTATTCATGCTAGTTTTGTAAATTTGAAATATATATCTTGATCTTGAACTATTTTAACTTCATTAATCCGTTTTAACATTGTTTCCATGCTCATGCCTAAATTGATTGCCTGGCAAACCGTCGTTTGACACTTGTTATTTTGGTGCCCAGGTGCAGGAGACGCTGCCTTTGAGGAGCGTCAGGAGGAGGTTGTTGAGCCACCCCCAGCTCGTGAGTGGCAGCCCGACGATGTCAACTAGAAGTCGGGCGGGTTTATGAGATCGTTCATTTGTTTTGGGCCTTTTGATGTGAACTTTGGTTATGTATTGGCCTTTGTTGGCCTTTTATGGATTGTAAACTTGACTTAACTTACTTTTGTCCAAACTTTGGAACCTTAACTATGTTGGGAATGCCATGTTATATTTCCTTCTCCTGATATTAAGTCATGATGTTATTTACTTATGCATCTTGCTTGAAAATGATTAAGTTATGTTTAACACGTTTTGCTACACGCTTCCGCATACTTGAACGTGTGAGATAAATCCCAGTGTCTTTGGGATCCTCACCACGGGAACCTATGGGTAAATGCAGCATGTCGCGGGCCTAGGTCTAAATCTCGGTCCGAGGTCGCGACAGGACTGGTATCAGAGCAGGACTTGTTTCAGACACTTAAAAGAAACTAGAAATCTTAGGGACGTGGCGAGGATCCGTGAGTTCAATAGTTCATTTAGTTTTGACCTAGATGACGAACCAAACCATGTTTAAATGTGTACTAACATTTTATTTTGTAGCATCGTGCCTCCAAGAAAAGCACCAGCAAATAATGCTTCAGGTAGTAATCAGAATGGGACAGATCAAACTGAAACACCTACAGCTACTCAGTTCCAAGAACTCATGCAGGCCATGCTAGAACAATAGAGGCAAGCTAATGAAACTCAAGCAAGATTTCAGGAACAGATGGCTAAAAAAGATGAGGAGATGGCACAAGTGCAGAGACAACTCTTAGATGTCTTATAGAATAGACCTCAATCTCAGCCTGCACAACCTTTGGGTCCTAACATTGTGATCAACAATAGGGATCATGACCTTAACATTCTCTTTGAGAAGTTCAGGAAGAGGGGACCTAAAGAGTTCTCAGGTCAAGAAGAGTCGTTGGCTGCAGATGATTGACTAGCAAATATTGAGAAGATCTTCGATGTTTTTACATGTACAGGCAGGCAGAAAGTCCACTCACAGCCTCACTATTTTACGAACTTGCAAACTCATGGTAGCAAACGGTTAAGGAATCGTATCTGACTATGGAAAATGATGAGGCATGGACATCCTTCAGGTCACAATTCACAGACAAATATGTCCCTACCAATGTCAAGAGACAAAAAGCTATTGAGTTCCAGCAACTCAAACAAGGGAACATGACTGTTCTCGAATATGTGACTAAGTTTGAGAGACTTGCCAGATATGCTACCGAGCTGATTGATACAGAACTGAAAAAGATCACCAAGTTCTTGGAAGGGTTAAATCCCATTATTAAGAGAGATGCTACGGGCGTAGTACCACCTGCTACCTTTGCTGAAGCGGTTAAGCGGGCTTATAAGTTTGAAGACTTCAACAATCAGATCATCCAGGACAGGAAGCTGCAGCACCAGCATCAGAATCAGAGGCAACGACATAATAAGAAGCCAAGGTAGGACCAGAACCAAGCAAGACAGGGTTGTGACCAATGTGGCAAGAACCATCAAACTAATGAATGTCGTAAGGCCATAGGTACTTGCTTCAAGTGTGGAGCTATGGACCATGCCATCAAAGATTGCCCACAACTCTACAATCAAGCTAATAGAAACCAGCAGCAGAGGCAAGCGACTCCTCAGAATCAGGCACCAGCACAGAACCAAGCAAGGCCACCTCATCAGCAGCAACAGGGTAGACAACAAGCTCAGAATCAAAATGCTCGTCCCCTTTAGAACAGAAATGCCCAAGGCAGGTAGAATCAAGCACAAAATAGGCCACACTAGCAGGGACACATGTACCATCTCAATCGTGCTGATGTGGAGGCTGCACGCGACGTGATAGAAGGTAAACTTCTTGTTTATGGAGTAGAAGCACATATTTTATCTGATCCTAGATCCACACACTCCTTTCTATCTCCTATATTTGCATAGATGATTGATGCACAACATTCAGAATTGGATTATATTTTGACTGTCACCACACCAGCAGGTAAACAGGTTATATGTAGAACCTATTACCCTAGTTGTTCAGTGATATTAGGAGATGTTAATTTGATAGCCAATCTTATCATTTTGGACATGCATGATTTTGACATCATCTTAGGCACGAATTGGTTAGAGACCTATCATGCTACCATGGACTGTTTTTGCCAAGACCATAACATTCAGATTGCAAGGACCACAAGCAGATTTGATGTTTCAGGGCAACATGAAGAAAACACATACCAGTTGTATCTCAGCTTTGAAAGCTAACAGATTAGTGCAAAGTGGTTGTGAAGCATTCATAGCGTTTATCACGGAGGATAAACAGTCCCAAGGGATGGAGGAAATCCCCGTTGTGTGCGAATTTTTGGATGTTTTCCCAAAAGAAATCCCGGGTTTACCACCAATTAGAAAAGTTGAGTTCACAATTGAGCTCCTTCCAGGGACAGCACCAATCTCAATCGCACCTTACAGAATGGCTCCAGCAGAATTAGGTGAATTAAAACTTCAGTTGCAAGATTTGTTAAGCAAAAGTTTTATTAGGCCGAGTGTTTCACCTTGGGGAGGGCCATTTTTATTTGTGAAAAAGAAGGATGGAAGCTTGAGAATGTGCATTAACTATAGAAGGTTGAATCATGTGACCGTCAAGAATAAGTACACGTTGCCAAGGATAGACGAATTGTTTGATCAATTGCAAGGAGCAGCTTATTTTTCCAGGATGGACTTGAGGTCAGGGTATCATCAGTTGAGGGTTAGAAATTTAGATGTGCCAAAAACAGCTTTTTGAACAAGATATGTGTCAGACCCCGACCCAGGTTTGCTTTGATTAGCGTCGTTTAAGCCGAGATTAGATCTTAGGTGTGATTAGATGGAGTTTAGCTTAGATTGTGAGCTCGATAGAGTTTTCATTGCTTTGGGAATTTTCAAGAGCCGTTGATTTAGCCCGTGGGATCCGTGTGTGTGGGAGGGAAATTATTCTTGATTTTGGAAAATTATGATTTTTAATTCTTTTGATTTATAAAAAAAAAAGCATTTACAACTTTTATGTTCTCTCCGTCCGTTTTTAAAACTCAGAAATCGCATTTTTCAGCAAAAAGGGTAAAACAGGCTTTTCACCTCGAAATCTGTGCATGAATTTCAATATTTGCAAAATCATGTAAAAATTATATTTTTATAAACTAGGTTTTTCGACGATCATTTTACTCTCTTTCGTCGATCTCATCGGGACCCATAGATGGTAGTTCCAGCCATTAGAAGAATTGGGGCCATTGGGGCCCACAACCACTTGACATAAGCTAAGAACCCACGTTGGTTCTTCTTCCCCACTCTTTCATTTCAGATTTCTGTTGTGCCAAGAGAGTCTCATTTTCTTCTTCTTCTAGCCACTCTCTCTCATCTTGCATGTCAAGGAAATTCAACCCAAAGAGAAGATTGAACTTCACCATTCTCTCCTCCTCACCTCTAGGTTCCTTTTGATAGAATTTGTAGAGGATTTCTGCTGGACTCATCTTCTTCACGAAGCTTTTCTTGTAAACTTCTACACTTCCAAGTAAGACCTGATCTTCTCCTTCTAGCAATGGGTTCTCTAGACCCTATAGAAGGTTTTTAACATGCATGCAAGGTGGTTCTTGAAGAACCCCTTTTATTTCAAAAATCCGGGATTTCTTTTGAATGGTTTTTCCATGGATTTTGTAGCTTGGAGTTGTGCTGAGAGAGGAGTGTTTGGGAGAACTCTTTGAGTGCATTTTGGACCAAGGCAAGTGAATGAATGAACTATGAATGTGCATGCAATGATTTATGGATTTTTTATCTTGATTTCTTGCTTTTGAACCTATTATGTTTAATCTCGCTTTACTTTGAAGTTTAGCTTACTAAACACATGTTTCAAATGCTCATATGTTTTGGTTTATTTCATTGAATTCTGTCTTGAGAATGGTTTCATTTAAATTGGAATTTTTATGCAAAGATTGTTGTAAATGGTGAAGTGAATGATGGAGGTTTGGTTGGGTGGGTTTGAAGTGATGAATTAGAGATATTGATTGTGAAATGGAGGAGCTTGAAGCTCAGTTTTATTACAGGGAAGAGTGTTGTTGAATGGAGAAATGAATTGGGAAAGAAAGGACTTGAAACTGCACTTGATGTGAAGAGATAGCGGTCACCTGTCGGCTAGCCGGCCAATGACCGACGGCTAACCGAAAAAGGTTCGGTTACAATTCCAGAAGCTATTTTTCTCCCTGTCCCGGTCAGCCAGCGACTAACCGCCGAACGCTTTGGCTGCTAACCGCAGGCCAACCGCCATGTAACCGAAATTCACCCAGATTGTTAGAAATGAGGAGAATTGAGGGGATTTCTATCCCAATCACTTGGGGACCCTACTTGGTCGATGTATACACTTTGATAGCTTTAATGTCGTTTAAAAATTAGGCACCATCTAAAAGAATGATCGACATGGGATTTCAAAGTATATACGGTTCGACGGTTACGGTCTCAAGGTATTCATGTGAAATTGTGAATTATAAAACAAATTATCGTTTTGCGATTCGTATCAGCTTGAAAAGAATATTTCCAAGGTTTTGATTTAAAACCCCGTTTGGGAGTAATTGCGTGAATGGTGTTTTTATACACATCGTGTCAGGACTACTATTTCGTGAACTTTCATGAAGAAGCGTGCGTGTACTTGATATAGAGTGGGTAGTCCCGAAATTTTGAAGTGTCAAACATTGTTTTGAAAGTGTGTATTTTCATGTCGGCTCCACTCAACTTGGACGACCATTGCCGGTCTGATCAACCGTTTTGGGTCATTAAATCTGTTGACACCAAGAAAAATATGTGTGTCACTTTGCCTCTTCAACATCAAGTCGCAGCCTACCACAAGCAGGCCATGCTACTTCAAAAAATCAAATCATGTCAAAATCAAACAAAAAAACTGTAAGATCCTTCAAGATAGCCAAAAGAGGAGTACACAAGAAGTTTCGGGCCATTTCAAAATCATTTGGCCTAACTTCGCTTCTCCGGCAGCCAAACAGGAGCTCCCGGCGGCGACAACATCGAAGATACCAAATCTTCGATCAGAGCCTGTGGATGATCTCAAAATACATCCAAAAGGCTCCACGTCAAGTTCCAAGTCAAACCGACAATGTTTGACCATCCATCAATCCTTGAACAGCTAAATCAAGCCTCTCGGCGGTGAGACCCACCGAGGCCATTACTCATCAAACAGAGCACATGGACGGCTTCAAGATGATTACAAAGGGCTACGCGTCAAAGTTTCAGGTCATTTCAACAACATTTGACCAAACTTTGACTATCGAAAGCCAAATCAGTCCTCTGGGCGAAGAAGCTCCCCTGAACCATGGTTTCCAAGACAGAGCCTAGATTATCTCAAAATGACTCCAATAGGTTCCCTGTCAAATTTCAAGTCAATCGGACATCGGTTGACCGCACATCGAGGCGCGACATCTTCCTCGTGATAAAATCAAGACTACTGGCGACAGGACCCCATACGGCTTCAAAACTCAAATAAAAGCCCATGGTTGGTCTTATTTATTGCTCATGAGGCTTCACCTCAAATTTCAGGTCATTCCTACATCGTTTGACCCAGTTTCAGCTTCTGACGGAAAATCGGCAGCTCTACACTACAAAGTCTTCGGTTTTCCCGAAAAATCGAAAACTTTGCACTCCAAAATGCAAGGATTCACGTCAAGTCTTCCACAGGGAAATCAGGCCAACAAATGTACAAAAATGCCAAGAAAATACAGAAGAAAAAAGATTCAGAAAAGACATCAAAACGGCCATAAAATGGGACAAAAGGGGAAAAATTCCCCTAGGGTCGCCGGCCGCGACCCTGGCCCATGGTCGCCGCCGACCATGGAGCTCCGGATCGCCGAGTTCGCCCCGGAAAGGTCCGATTTTCGTCGTTTTTCGTATTTCGAAGTCTCCAACTCCTGAGATTTTCCAAAATTCATACTTTTGAGGCACCTAATCCTTCGACATCCGTCAAAATCATGGGTCCGTCTTCAAGAGTATCAAAATCAATATTGATCGCCAACCGGTTAACCAAAAAACTGCACTTTCTAGCCGATCGATCGAGAAATCGACAGGAGATGTCACCGGCCTGCTGTTAGCTATCAATGTCTAAAGTTACATGGTCATCTGACGTTGATCAGCATGTAGATCCATTGATGATCATTACCGGAAGAATTTCAAAAGACGCTGCACGGCTCGCGACTCTTCAACTGCTCGGCGACCACTTAATGCGATTAATTGACTAGCTTTATTGTAGTCATTAATTCATTTCTTTGGACGGCCCAATCAGAAGCAAGCATCTAGGAGTTACAAGTCAATTGATTCATGGCATTTAACCCATGAAACTCCTCCCATCATGGTGATTAAAAATGACTAAATGCCCTCAATCTTCACCGGGCAATCAGAAGCCAAGAAAAAGGAGTTACAAAATAAAGAAATAAATCTTGTAACTCCTCCCTTTATGTAGCTTTATGACAATTAAGGCTCCTAAATCCTCCTAAATGGCTACCTAAAAGCCTATAAATAGGAGAGCACTCCCAAAGCATCAAACACGAATCTCAGATCAGAAAAAAGCACTGAAAATCCAGAGAAAGAAAGAGAGAAAACTCTGCGAAAGTTCTGCACCGGCCACCACTACAAGGTGACAAAAGACCCTTGGGGGTACCTCCCCCCCCCCCCAAGGTCTTTGCCTTCTCCTTCTGCCTCCAATGGCTTAGTCGTGGCTTTTCAGCCCGTCTACTTAGCTTTTTATTGGGCATAGGACCTCCTCTTGGTCTTTGTCCTCTAAAAATCTGAGGTTATAGCCGAGCCAGCGAATTAAGAGCATCCTCTGTTCTCATCGCATGGATGATGGCGAAGTCCACATATGGCTTGCGACTGTGAATCTGAACGAGTCCCCCACAATCTCCTGAGAAGTTAGATCCTTATTTTCTTGATTTTCATTGCAGTTTGTATTTTTCTAAAAGAGACAAAAATCACAACACTTGTCTTTCATTATTTATAAAAATTGTAAATCGGCTATAAACGCCAAAATCGATTATAAACGCCAAAAATCGGCTATAAATGCCAGAAATCGGCTAAAAATACCAAAACGTCGCCTTTCATGGCCAATAAAAAAAAATGTCTCTTTTCTTAAATATATGTGCAATGAAAACTTTAAAGAAGTTGATTTCCTTTTTACTTGCAAAGGTCGATCTCCGGATCACCAATTATAATTCCAAGTAAAGTAGAAAATCTAGCACACTCACACAAAAAAATTTGATGCACGCCTTTGCCACCCGGGCGCGAAAGGGTCGGATCAAACGGACTCCCACGTCCGCTGACCTCGGTATCACCGAGCAAAAGCGTGGTCCATCAAGCTGGCACACCGGGTGGGATTCGTTCATTTGAGAACATGATGCTTGGAAATGAAGTATTTGCATACCATATTTTTGCACTATGCTTACTTTTCTGGATTCCTTGGCTACTTTCTAGTTGGTGGCCTATGTTGGATTTCGCATCTAAAAAAATGAGGTGGGATTTTTTGGAAATTTCTAATTCTTCAAATTTATTTCCACTCTTTCTTTTCTTAAAAAAAACAAAAAATCAGATTTTTCAGTTTGCATTCAAAATTGAGAAGCTTTGATCCTCTCCTATCGTTTATCGTGCTTGCAGAAATGTTGAGCCTGTTCGAATAAGGATTTGAGCCATCGTTTCTCTTCGATGAGTTCATTAGAGATTTAAAAAAAACTAAAAAATCAGATTTCACAGTTTAGATTCAAAATTGAGAAACTTTGATCCTCTCCTATCGTTCATCGTGCTTGCAGAAATGTTGAGCCTATTCGAATAAGGTTTTGGGCCATCGTTTCTCTTCAATGAGTTCATTAGAAATCTTTAAAAAAATAAATATATATTTATATATAAATTTTCAAAAAATCAAATTTCTCGTTTCGGAGTCAAAATTGAGAAACTTTGATCCTTTCGCTTCTAGGCGCTGGCGCTCGCAGAAATCGTTGACCCCGCGTTCGGATCAGGGACTGGGCCATCGTTTCTCTTCAATGAGTCTATTTTGGATATAAAAAAAGACATAGACCACTAAGGTTAAACCAATTGTGTTCTTTGATCACTGTTTATTCAAGAAAAGCCTTGTCCAGAGTGTTGAGACAGCTTGACTGTTTTAGGCAAGGGTCCTTCAAACGGGTTCATTAAGTAATCCTACCCTTACCTGGGGCCAATTCTATCAATTGTGATTTCATAAGACCGGGTTAGGAGGCCTATGTGTACTCTTTCGTCTTTTAAATAAAAAATCTTTAAAATAAAAAAAATTCAAAATAAAAATTTTAAAATAAAAAAATAATTTTTTTTTCAAAATAAAAAGAATTTTAAAATAAAAATTAAAAAATTTTTTAAAAAAAATCTTAAAAAATATATAAATTTTTTTTTAAAAAAAAATCTTCAAAAAAAAAACTTCCGTCATTTTTGGGTTCAGATCTGAGAAATTTTGGTCTCTTCCCTTCTGAGCACTGGAGCTCACGGAAATCGTTGAGCCCGTGTTCATATTGGAATGCCTTTTGCTCTCTTTGATGAACCCGATTTTGGTCTTTCAAAAAAAAATCTCGTCATTTTTTGGGTTCAGATCTGAGAAATTTTGGTCTCTTCCGTTCTGGACACTTGCGCTCGCGGAAATCGTTGAGCCCGTGTTTAGATTGGAATACCATCTGCTCTCTTTGATGAATATAATCTTGACCTTTCAAAACAGAGAATCCAATCTCATGGATGCGGTCTCCAAACATTTGTGCCTAGCAATACTGGTACGCCCTTTCAGGGTCTACTGTATTTGCGACCGGCACATTTGTAACTCCAACCTTATATTCTTCTTACCTAGAGCAAGCTCTGCTTCTCGATAAGTCAAATTTAGGTTCACAATTGCTTCTAGCAGTCACTAGGACGCTCGTTCTGGACTCACCATACTTGCAATCAGAACAATTATACCATATCTGGCATTTTGCCTTCTTCATGTAGCTTGGGTCATGCCCCTCTAGCGATTTGAAAAGACAAAACCATAGAATTTCCCATTTATGATCATTATATTCTTGTGATTACTAATGGATGTTGTCTTGTTTCAGAAATTTTCAAACTAACAATGGCAGCTTCCTTGACCATTACTTTTGATGAGAATAAGCACCAACTCATGCTTCAATAGAAGCAAACCATGCGCACTTACAAGCGCCCTGTTGGCTGCCGAAGCGTCAACTCCCTCGGCAAGTCTCTGAACTCCAGAACCGACCTCGACTCCCCGGACTATCTTCTTTGGGATGCTGGGACCATTCCCACTTCCCGAAGAACAAACTGCTCCTTCCAAGAAGCAGAAGGTCGCCTCTCAACATGTCACTACCATGACACCAAAGGCGAACACCAAAAATCCCGAAGCCCGCGACACCTTCGTGAAGACTCGACCCATAAGCAACCAAGTCTATCCCAAGACTTGGTCCCCAAGACCTTCACCAAAACAAAGAAAGTCCCAAGCATCCACCAAGCCAGCATACCTGGCCCCACTCAAGGAGAACCAGTTCTACCCTCTTGCTTACATAAAAGAGGAGAGACCCATCTCCAACCTGACTCCCAAGTCAACCCAGCATGAGCCGGCTTGTTCCTACAAGCCCAAAATCAAGTCATGCATCACAAGGCCTCTGCAAGCACCGCCAAGGCCTACAATCCTTCGGTTTGACCCATGATCTCTACAGGGTCCGAACTCAAAAA
Organism: Litsea cubeba; assembly: GCA_012931725.1. Classification (NCBI taxonomy): domain Eukaryota; kingdom Viridiplantae; phylum Streptophyta; class Magnoliopsida; order Laurales; family Lauraceae; genus Litsea; species Litsea cubeba. The sequence continues at coordinate 119,452,847 of CM022945.1, forward strand.
ATTCAAAGCTTCACTACAACAGGCAAAGGACCGGGTTCTCATCGTGTCCTTGCCCAGCTACAAAGAAGATAGGCTTGGCTGCTGCGTGTTGACACCAAAAATGTCACTTTGCTTCTTCAAGATCCAAAAATCTACATTAAGTCGCAGCCTGCCATAAATAGGCAATACTACTTCCAAAAATCAAATCTTGTCAGAATCAAACAAAAACTGGAAAATCCTTCAAGACAGCCAAAATAGGAGTACACAAGAAGTTTCAGGCCATTTCAAAATCATTTGGCCTAACTTCGCTTCTCCGGCAGCTGAAAAGGAGCTCCCGGCGGCGACAACATCGAAGACACCAAATCTTCGATCAGAGCATGTGGATGATCTCAAAATACATCCAAAAGGCTCCACGTCAAGTTCCAAGTCAAACCGACAACGTTTGACCCTACATTAACCCTCGAATAGCTAAATCAAGCCTCTCGGCGGCGAGAACCACCGAGGCCATCACTCATCAAAAAGAGCACATGGACGGTTTCAAAATGCTTACAAAGGGCTACACGTCAAGTTTCAGGTCATTTCGACAACATTTGACTAGACTTTGACGCTCGAAAGCCAAATCAGGCCTCTCGGCGGTGAAGCTCCCCGGGACCATGGTTTCCAAGACAGAGCCTGTGGATCATCTCAAAATGACTCCAATAGGTTTCCTGTCAAATTTCAAGTCAATCGGACATCGGTTGACCGCACATCGAGGCGCGACATCTTCCTCGCGACAAAAACAAGTCTACTGGCTATAGGACCTCAAACGGCTTCAAAACTCAAACAAAATCCTATGGTTGGTCTTATTTATTACTCAGGAGGCTTCACCCCAAATTTCAGGTCATTCCGACATCGTTTGACCCAGTTTCAACTTTTGACGGAAAATCGGTAGCTCTACGCGACAAAGTCTTCGGCTTTCCTGGAAAATTGAAAACTTTGCACTCCAACATGCAAGGATTCTCGTCAAGTTTTCAACAGGGAAATCAGGCCAATAAAAGATAAAAAATGTCAAGAAAAAATACAGAAGAAAAAGAAATAAAAAAACATAAAAATGGCCTCAAAACGGGACAAAAAGGGGGAAATCCCCCCCAGGGTCGCAGACCCCTGCGACCATGGCCCATGGTCGTCGGTGACCATGGAGCCCGGAATCGCCGGGTTTGCCCCGGAAAACCCATTTTTTTTTGTCATTTTTCGCGATTCGAAGCTTCCAACTCCTGGGATTTTCCAAAATTCATACTTTTGAGGCGCCAAATCCTTTGACATCTGTCAAAACCATGGGTCAATCGTCAAGAGTATCAAAATCAACATTTATCGCCAACCGGTCAACCAAAAAAGTGTGCTTTCTACCCGACCGATCGAGAAATCGACAGGACAGATGGCACCGACCCACTCTTGGCAACCAATACCTGAAGTTACATGGTCATCCGATGTCGATCTACATGAAGATCCATCGATGATCATCGCCAGAAGAATCCCAAAAGACGCGGCACGGCCCGCGACTCTTCAACTGCTCGGTGACCACTTAATGCAATTAATTGGCTAGCTCATTAATTCATTTCTTTGGACGGCCCAATCAGAAGCAAGCATCCGGGAGTTACAAGTCAATTGATTTATGGCATTTAACCCATGAAACTCCTCCCATCATGGCGATTAAAGGCGATTAAATGCCCTCAATCTCCTCCGGCCAATCAGAAGCCAAGAAAAGGAGTTACAAAATAAATAAATTAAAACTTGTAACTCCTCTCATTATGCGGCTTAATGACAATTAAAGCCCATAGACTCTCCTAAATGACTACCAAGAGCCTATAAATAGGAGAGCATCCCAAGCATTCTAGATATACTTCGGAAAATTCGAAAACCCAAAAAAAAAAAGGCATCAGAAATCTAAGCGAAAGAAAGAGAGAAAACTCTGCGAAAGATCTGCACATGTACCACTACAAGGTGACAAAAGTCCCTTGGGGGGGTACCTCCCCCCCCCCCCAAGGCCCTTGCCTTATCCTTCTGCCTCCAATGGCTTTTCAGCCTGTCTACTTAGCTTTTTATTGGACATAGGACCTCCTCTTGGTCTTTATCCTCTAAAAATCTGAGGTTATAGCCATGCCAAGCGAATCAAGAGCATCCTCTGCTCTCATCTGCATGGATAATGGTGAAGTCCACATATGGCTTGCGACCGTCGATCTAAACGAGTCCCCCACAATCTCCTGAGAAGTTAGATCCTCCTTTTCTTGCATTTCATTGTAGTTTGTATTTTTCTAAAAGAGACAAAAATCACAACTCTTGTCTTTCATTATTGATAAGAATTGTAAATTGGCTATAAACGCCAAAATCGGCTATAAACGCCAAAAATCGGCTATAAATTCCAAAATCGTCTATAAATGCCAAGAGTTGGCGATAAATACCAAAGAAATCACCTTTTATAGCAAATCAAGAAAATTTCTCTTTTCTTAAATATATGTGCAATGAAAACTTGAAAGAAGTTGATTTCCTTTTTACTTACGAAGGTCGATCTCCGGATCACCACTTACAATTCCAAGTAAAATAGAAAATCTGGCACACCCACACAAAAAAATGTTGATACCCTCTCCTGCCCCCCGGTTATGAAAGGGTCGGACCCAACGGACTCCCACGTCCGCCGACCTCAGTAGAACCGAGCTGAAGGAATGCACGGTCCATCAAGCTGGCTCCACCCGGTGGGACTCGTTCATTTGAGAACACGATGCTTGGAAATGAAATATTTGCATAACTTGTCTTTTGCTCTATGCTTATACTTCTTTTCTGGACACCTTGGTTACTTTCTAATTGGTGGCCTATGTTGGATTCCACATCTAAAAAGAATGAGATGAGGTTTTTTTGAAATTTCTAATTCTTTGAATTTATTTCCAGTCTTTCTCTTTTCAAAAAATAAAATAATAAAAAAAATCAGATTTTTCAGTTTGGATTCAAAATTGAGAAGCTTTGATTCTCTCCTATCGTTTATCGTGCTTGCAGAAATGTTAAGCCTGTTCAACTAAGGTTTAGGGCCATCGTTTGTCTTCGATGAGTTCATTAGAGATCTAAAAAAAAAACAAAAATCATATTTTTCAGTTTGGATTCAAAATTGAGAAACCGTGATCCTCTCCTATTGTTCATCATGCATACAGAAATGTTGAGCCTGTTCGACTAAGGATTTGGGCCATCGTTTCTCTTCGCTGAGTTCATTAGAGATCTAAAAAATCAAAAAAATAAAAAATCAGATTTTTCAGTTTGGATTCAAAATTGAGAAACCTTGATCCTCTCCTATCGCTCATCGTGCTTGGAGAAATGTTGAGCCTGTTCGACTAAGGATTTGGGTAATCGTTTCTCTTTGATGAGTTCATTAGAGATCTAAAAAAAATATGATTTTTCAGTTTGGATTCAAAATTGAGAAACCTTGATCCTCTCCTATCGTTCATCGTGCTTGCAGAAATGTTGAGCCTATTCGACTAAGGACTTGGGCAATCGTTTCTCTTCGATGAGTTCATTAGAGATCTTCAAAAAAAAAAAAATCAGATTTTTCAGTTTGGATTCAAAATTGAGAAAACTTGATCCTCTCCTATCGTTCATCATGCTTGCAGAAATGTTGACCCTGTTCGACTAAGGATTTGGGCCATCGTTTCTCTTCGCTGAGTTCATTAGAGATCTAGATAAAAAAAATTAGATTTTTCAGTTTGGATTCAAAATTAAGAAACATTGATCCTCTCCTATCGGTCATCGTGCTTGCAGAAATGTTGAGCCTGTTCGACTAAGGATTTGGGCCATCATTTCTCTTCGATGAGTTCATTAGAGATCTAAAAAAAAACAAAAAAAATCAGATTTTTCAGTTTGGATTCAAAATTGAGAAAACTTGATCCTCTCCTATCGTTCATCGTGCTTGCAGAAATGTTGAGCCTATTCGACTAAGGATTTGGGCCATCGTTTCTCTTCGATGAGTTCATTAGAGATCTAGATAAAAAAATCAGATTTTTTAGTTTGGATTCAAAATTGAGAAACATTGATTCTCTCCTATCGTTCATCGTGCTTGTAGAAATGTTGAGCCTGTTCGACTAAGGATTTGGGCCATCGTTTCTCTTCGATGAGTCTATTTGAGATCTAAAAATAATAAAAAAAAAGACATAGACTATTAAGGATAAACCAACTGCGTTTTTTGATCACGGTTGATTCAAGAAAAGCCTTGTCCAGAGTGTGGAGACAGCTTGACTGTTCTAGGCAAGGGTCCTCCAAACGGGTTCATTAAGTAATCCTACCCTTACCTGGGGGCAATTCTATCAATTGAGATTTCATAAGACCGAGTTAGGAGGCCTATGTGTACTCTCTTATTTTTTATAAATTAATAATTTTCAAAATAAAGATTTTTAAATGATAAAAAAAAAGATTTTTAAATTTTTTTTAAAAAAAATAAATAAATAAAAAATATTTTTTAAAAAAAAATCTTCAAAAAAAAAACTTCCGTCATTTTTGGGTTATGATTGGAGAAATTTTGGTCTCCTCCTTTCTGAACACTGGCGCTCTTGGAAATCGTTGAGCCCGTGTTCAGATTGGAATGCCTTTTGCTCTCTTTGATGAACCCGATCTTAGCCTTTAAAAAAAAAACTCTTGTCATTTTTTGGATTCAGATCCGAGAAATTATGGCTCATTCCCTTCTGAGTACTGGCGTTCGCGGAAATCGCTGAGACCATATTTGGATCAGAATACCATCTGCTCTCTTTGATGAATCCAATCTTGACCTTTCAAAATAGAGAATCTCATCTCATGGAAGTGGTCTCCAGACATTTGTGTCTAGCGGTACTAGTACGCCCTTTCAGGGTCTACTGTATTCGCGACCGTCACATTTGTAACTCCAACCTTATATTCTTCTTACATCGAGCAAGCTCTGCTTCTCGATAAGTCTAATTTAAGTTTACAATTGCTTCTAGCAGTCATTGGAAAGCTCATTCTGGGCTCACCATACCTGCGATCAGAACAATTGTACCCTCTATGGCTTTTTGCCTTCTTCATATTGCTTGGGTCATATCCCTCGAGCGATTTGAAAAGACAAAACCATAGAACTCCCCATTTACGATCATTATATTCTTGTGATTACTAATGGATGTAGTCTTGTTTCAGAAATTTTTCGAAAAACTAACATTGGCAGCTTCGCTAACCATTACTTTCGATGAGAACAAGCACCAACTCATGCTTCAACAGAAGCAAAATATGCGCACTTACAAGCGCCCCATCAGCTGCGGAAGCGTCAACTCCCTCGGCAACTCTCTAACCTCCTGGTCGACCTTGACTCCCCGAACTATCGTCTTTGGGACGCTGGGACCATTTCCACTTCCCGAGGAACAAACTGCTCCTTCCAAAAACCAGAAGCTCGCCTCCCAACGTGTCACTACCATGACACCAAAGGCGTGCACCAAAAGGCCCGAAGCCCGTGGCACCTCCACGAAGCCTCGACCCGCAAACGACCAGGTCTATCCTAAGACTTGGTCCCCAAGACCTTCACCAAAACAAAGAAGGTCCCAAACATCCACCAAGCGAGCGTACTTGGCCCCACTCAAGGAGAACCCGTTCTACCCTCTTGCCTACATGAAAGAGGAGAGACCCATCTCCAACCTGACTCCCAAGTCAAGCCAGCATGAGCCGGCTTGTTCTTATAAGCCCAAAATCAAGTCATGCATCACAAGGCCTCTACAAGCACCTGCTAAGGCCTACAAACCTTCGGTTTGACCCTTCATCTCTATAGGGGCCGAACTCGATAAATTCAAAGCTTCGCTGCAACAGGCGAAGGACCGGGTCCGTATCCTGTCCTTGCCCAGCTACAAAGAAGATAGGCTTGGCTGCTGCGCCCGAGGGAGCACATCCTTCATTGTCAAAGCCCAGCCAGAGCTGACCGAAGCTCAAATTGCTTGTCGTATACGCCGCCGCGCATCGTATCGACAAAAGAGACAAGAGAAGCAAAGGACCCAGCCTCCTACACTCCAAGCCTCTCATAAATGGGTCGAAAAAGAAAGACCCAACCAAATTGCTGCTGTCCATAAGGTTAGAAAAACCAGAAGACGCCAAAAGTCAGCATCCAAAATCCATGTCCGATGTTCGGTGACACGCAGCGTCTCTAGGACAAGAAGACATTCAGAAGAATCACCTGCTCCTTCAAGCCAAAGACGGCAGAGTGATCCTTCCTCAAACTCTTCATCAAAAAGAATGAGCCCCAGCTCATTCACCAGGACAGTTTCTTCATTCGAATCCTGAGGGATGAACGTCCTGGCTACAAATTCTGAGCCACCACCTCGCAATCCACCTCAAGATGATACGATCACATGCATCCAGCAGTTGGAACAAGGCCAGTAGAGGATTGGAACTCTGATGGAAAACCTTCTCCTCGCCTTCCAAAATCAGGCGTACAATGAACCTCCTCCGAATCTTTAAGATGATGAGGTAAATGGAGAAGAAAATGAGTCACGCGCCCTTACCAAAAAGGACGTAGACAGTATCCTCACTAAAGCAAAAGAAGAGGTTATACTCAAGGAGCATGGGATCAAGCCACCATATCCCTTATGGATGGACTCGGTCCTGTTCCCTACAAAATTCAAACATCCTACTCTCCAAACATATACGAGGAAAGGATTTGCCAGATAGCACAAAATCCACTTCAAGATCTTGACGGGAGCTATCGCGGATCAAGATGCACTCAAGATTCGCCTCTTTGCAAGTACCCTAAAAGGTACCGCCTTTGATTGGTACTCCACTTTGCCGGAGGACTCCATCCAAAACTGGTCCATGCTAGAGACACGCTTCCTGGCTCACTTCAAAGGTAAGGATCATCCCGCTATTATGGCTCAGCTGTGCAGCCTAAAACAGGGGGAGAATGAGTCAACATATGACTTCATTCACAAGTGGAAAGCAATGGCATACAAATGCTCTGACGTATCGCCACAAGCGTCGCTAGTCGACATCTGCCAAAACAACATGAGAGCTAGAATCCGCTCCATGATCATCGGCAACAAATCAAAGAACCTAGGAGAACTCTTAGAATCTTCCATGGAAGCTGAAATGGTGATTAAAGACCTCAACTGTAAAAAATCATCAAGGAAAGAGCCAACTGCCATTGCAACCTCAAAAATAAAGAAAAAAGAGGTCCTCAATATGCAGACCAAGTCAGCTCCTCAGCCACCAAAGAAAGCTGAAAACAAAGTTGCTGGTAAGAGACCCGAACTCTCTGATGCCTTCAAAGAGCGAGTAGAAAAGAAATACCCATTCGATGAAGATGTTGATGAAATCTTCGGGGCCCTCGTGGCAAACAGCAAGCTCACTTTGCCTGAACCCAAAAGATTTGGTGATGTTGGCAAAACCAATGATCCTCGGTACTGTCCATACCACCAGATGATCTCGCATCCTCTCAATCAATGCTTCGTTGTGAGAGAGAAAATAAATGAGACGTGGAAAAACGGAGCCATCACCTTTGACAAAAACTATGGGTCTGCCTCCGTCAACATGGTGTCATGTGGACAAACATCAAAATCACTGAAGAAGAAGATCACTACTTCCTTTAAGGTGATAAACACAATCCAAGCGTCCGAACAATTGGTTCCTTACCCGACACCAGATGGACAACCCATATGGGTACATCCCGATCTCCTGGAAGATGAAAATTGGGAAGTTGTGAAAACAAAGCCTACAGTTAAACAGCGAAGGTAGGCTAGGAAACATTTCCTCAAGCTCCAACGGCAAGAGAAGACCCAGCCAAAATAAGAAGTCTAAGAAAAGGCAGAGGCTTCCTCTACCGCTTCATTGGAGGCAACAAAAACGTCCCTTTCAGAGACTTCAAAGGGGGTAAGAAAATTCACTCTCGATGATTTCATGCCACCTTAATTCAAAGAAGCCACGCAGGGGGCATCATACTCTTGCAATTCGGTAGTTGGATTCTCCATTGATGGAAACGAGTCCAGTGACACCGATGATGGATTCGAATCCAGCTACACCGACGAGTGGGAGGAGTCCCTTGAAACAGGAGAATATCTCTCCGATGAAGAATGGGTTCCTGAGACTCATCTTATGCTAGTAATCTGGTATGACCCCCTACAGCCATAAGGATCCTGGTCTGATGATGAAAAAGACTAAGAGGCTGTACAAGAAAATGTTGCTGACCCAACACCCGTCATTGCTCCAGTGGAAATCAACTATGTTGAGCCACAAAGAGTTGATGAAGAAGAAGATTTGGCTCCCATGCTTGATCTTGAAGAATATGCAAGGGTCTTGCAGCATCTCGTTTTAGAACAAGAGCAAGACCGCATCAACGAGCTTCCTCGCAATCCAGAGCCGGAAGTCCTTGAAGACCATCAGGTACATCCTCCCTTAACTCCTGAAAATTGAGAAAATTGCTGGATAGACGATCCTCTTACATCCGAGGATGAGTCTGGCTCCGATCAGGCAACGTCTCCTGTTAGAACTTCCTTTAATGTGATAATTCAGGATTATAGCTCTTCAGAAGCATCATCTGATGAGATCACTTACACTCCGACAATGCCTAGCAATGTATCCACTGGAGCTACCTCATCTCACGTGACTTTCACTGAGACGACACCCTCTCAGGTTTCTTCTCCTGAGACTGTGACTTCAAAGCTCACACCCTTCCTGACTGAAGAATCCCCAGCTATTGATGCTTGGGACGATGAATTGGTCAACGAAGAAGAAAGGTTGCTAGATGCTGTTCAGGACTTGTTTCTGGAAAGTGCTCCGTGCAATACAATCACTGAGGATGGCAACTATGCTGTAGATAAATCCTCAGCAAATGAAAAACGACAGCCTCTTGATCCCGAAGACAATCTTCCAAATGAAGACCCTTCTCAAAAAGCTCTCGAAGTTGGTAGAGGCACCCGCTCTGGCCGGGACTACCATAAGAATTACAACCAATCTTCATTTACTTATGTAAATCCTTCGGGAAAAGATGCTGTAAGTGCCCTTAGTGGCAACAATGATGAACATGCAGGCCCTAAGGAGGCTTTCAAGTATGACTTGATTGAACATTTCAAGCACATACCTGCACGTCTGCACATCCAAGACTTATTACGAATGTCTCTGCGCACTCGTGATAATCTCATTTCAGAATTACAGAAGCTGAATGAGGATGTCGACAAACATGCCCCACAAGTCCTCCAAATTGAAATGGACTACCGGGTCAAAAACTCAGAAGCTTCCTCAAAGGGAGAAAAGAAGAAAACTGAGGGATCATGCATTGAATGCCTATCGGTTCAAAAGGCAGCTAGTGCAACCATCGCCTTCACAAGGGAAGACCTCCTACTTGGCGAAACAAGGCACAACCGACCCCTGTACTTCACAGGGTACATCAAGGAAATGCCTATGCACAGAGTTCAGATCGACCTAGGTTATGCACTCAACCACATCTCCACTTCGGCTCTCGAAGAGTTGGGCATCCCACCCAGCAAGCCGAGTCACGCATCTGTATCTATCTTTGGATACGATGGGAGTACTCAAAGGCCTATCGCAAAATTAGGTTCAAGTTGCAAATCGGTGATCTTATCTCTGAGGTCATTGTGTATGCAATAAAAACCCCTTCATGCTACAACATTCTTCTCGGACGCCCCTGGATCCACGATAATGGTGTTGTCCCTTCAACTCTACATCAATGTATCAAGTTTGTTGGCGACGACGGCATGATACATCGAGTCTTTGCGGGGTAAAGAAGTCTACTTTGCAGACTCACAGATGTATGAAGGTGAGAAAGAAGAAGAGGAGAAGCACACAACACCCTTTGCCGAAAATCTCCAGAAAGATAAAGGCAAGGCTCCTCAACAATCACCAGAAGAAAACAAACTATCCAGTAAATCCGAAGAGAGCATTCAAACTCCCTTCATCATCTCCCTCAAACCTTCAAAGCCCTTGGTCATCACGACTAAAGTGAAGAAGGCAAAGCAAAAGTCTGGGGCAAATTTGTTGTCTCTTTTGTGTCTATCATGCAAGACACGGATTCGGATTCAGAGCCAGAAGACGACACATCGTCAAGCGAAGCTGACACTCAGCAAGTTCAGCCTGCTCTTACTCCAATGGGGACAACTTCTGACATAGAAGATCCTACGTCAGCTTCCTTCGTTGTTCCAGCAACTTCAGCAAAGGAAAAGCTGATCTTCGTCCATAGATCGGATGCTTCTTCATCAATCTCCATTCTTGAACCTTTCCAAAATGAAGGTATGCCTCAACTATCCTTATATAGTCCTGTGGCACAAGCTATTATAAAGAAAATGGGCTATGACGCTCAAAACTCAGTCAGTTTGGGAGAATGAGCACGCTATTGGGGCCCGTCTTGACCAAAAGCCAGCTGGAAGATTGGAGACTCTATGGCCATGTAGAAAAGTCTTCAAACGGGCTAGGGTATGATCCCGACACTCCTCTGAGACAGTTGACACAAAGGCTTAAAAGTCAACTTACCGACCAAGCCTCAACATCTCGTATCCATGAAGACATCGATCTCCCTGGATATCTCTTCGATGAGTCACCTGACAAAGATCCAGAAAGCTCATCCAATTGGTACAATATTGTCACATCAATTTTTAACTTGTTTTGTCATGCACAATGTCTCCTTTCCTGTCGCAAAGACTTCTTAATGTTTGGCTTTGTAGCTGGGTCTAGTGGAGGAGCTCAAAATATTCCTATTGGTTTTGTTTAACGCTGACATGCATGGTTGGCTTTGTGTAGTCATGTAGGATCAGATGACTTGTGTGGTCATGTTCAATGCTTGGCATGGATATGTACTAATATTTTGAGTTTTTAGTGATCTTATGATTTTTAGAATGAACTTTACCCAATAATCCTAGATTCTTCTAACCCACTCCTAAAATGAGTTTTGAGGTTTTTGGGCTTTTTCTCTACATAAAGATTAACATGACTGTGTTGTGACAATGAGGACCTTCCAACTGTGTTACCAGCTCTTGTATTCATCTTTCTTAGGGATTGAAGGCTGGGTTTTAAGTTTGTTTGGAACATGGCTTGAACAGTCATTGTATTGGTATCTCTGCCTTGAATCAGCCTGCATTGATTGTTTGGACTGTTATATTTTTCCACTTGAACTTCTCAGATATGCAAGCAAATGGAATGGAGATATGTTTATTTTACAAGTTTGATGCTAAAAGATGATTTGATCTCTTAGTTTATTTTCGCTGCTTGAACTTGGTTGCAGGATATTGGGCTTCTAAAGTTTCTTCAATTTTGATAAGAATTGGGCAAGACATGGCTCGTCTGTTAGTAGGGTAACTGTTGGATACCGCGATCACTGAGAGGGGGGGGGGGGTGAATCAGTGATTTCTAAAAACAGGTCCAATTCAACAACAAAACAAGTCAAATCACACAATGACACCAGATTTAACGTGGTTCACCGAAAGGCTACGTCCACGGTTCAAAGACTGTCCGAACACCAATCCGGGACAGATCTGAATCTTATTTAGTCGCTACAACGACAAAGAGCACCAACCCTTATTTTCAGATAGCACCAACTATCTAGGAAGCACCGACTCCCTTGAGTTTCAGATAGCACCAACTATCTAGGAAGCACCGACTCCCTTTACAATTTATCTGCACCAACAGATAGGATCACCAAACCCCAGACACCAAGCACCAACTTGATGTTAAAAACAGAATAGAAATAACTTCTGTCTACAGCCCTTCCCCTCTACAATTCTCTCTCTCTCAATCCCTTACTAATTGAAATTAAAGCATAAACAGAGAGACACTTAACTCATGGACGAAAACACCATCTTCTAGAGCATAATCTCGTCCACAATTGCTGTAGAAAGATGCAGCACAACAGCACACAGCAACAGCACCAGCTTTCTCTCAAGAACTCTCTCTCTTTTCTCTTCCCTTCTTCTCTCTCTGGTGTCTCTTCTTGGTGTATCTTTAGAACGACCCATACATGCCTTTATATAGGTTTTAGTAACCCCTAATTGTGTTTAAAACGGGCTACAATTCGTTTAGAAAGAGTCCCAAACAAATTAGATAAGTATGCTGAATTTTCGTGCTCAACTTCTAATTCTGCGCAACTCTGGTTCCCGTGCTCGGTCGACATCCTAGCTTGCCCGGTCGACCGAAGACACTGACTGGAAAACAGACAATTTCGAGCTCGGTCGACATCCTGGAGTCCCGATCGACCGAAGACACACTGTGTCACAAAAATAACTGAGAGGTGCCTTTTTGCAGGTTTCTTCTTGCTCGGTCGACCGCATGAAGAGCCCGGTCGACCGCGTGCTCTGCATCAGGAATTCTTAATTCCAGACTGTTTCAATTCTGTTTCTCCTTTTCAAGCTCTATCAACACCAATCTATTAACATCACGTTTGTGACAATGTGTTGACAAGAATTCCAACTCAAAACCATACTTGAGATACTAATTACTTCAATTCATCAAAGACTACTCAAGTCATCTCAAATTCCAACAATCTCCCCCTTTGGAATTGTTGGCAACACTATTGGAACTTCAACACTTTCAACAATCTCCCCCTAGCTTTCATAGCATAACATCTCTCCTTGCTATCATAGCATAACATCTCTCCCCCTTTGACAACAAGTCCAAAGGGACCAAACCGAGGAGCGTATAGGATATTCAATGAATGCATTGCTCCCCCTTTCAAGCACAACTCCTACGGTTTAGGAGAGTGAGTAACTCCTAACTTTTTCAGGAGATACTCAAAGACTTCCTTTGGCAGAGGTTTCGTGAAAATATCAGCCACTTGCTCAGTTGTTGGAACATACTCCAACTTGACCTCTCCATCAGCAACTTTATCTTTAAGAAAATGATAACGAATTGCTACATGCTTTGTTCGAGAGTGCTGAACAGGATTCTTAGATATATGAATTGCACTCGTGTTGTCACATAGGATCGGCGTAGGATCCGTTGTAGGAACTCCTAGATCAGAGAGCATTTGCCGCATCCATAACACTTGCGTACAACAAGTTGCCGCTGCAATATATTCCGCTTCCGCTGTCGAAAGGGATACTGAGTCTTGCTTTTTACTATGCCAAGCAACTAATCTTTCTCCAAGATAAAATGCGCCGCCGCTAGTACTCTTGCGATCATCTACGCATCCAGCCCAATCGGCATCAGAATATGCAACTAGAGTGAAGGATTTGCCTTTGGGATACCAGATACCAAGCTCCATAGTACCTTTCAGATATCGAAAGATTCTTTTCACTGCTGTAAGGTGCGTTTCAGTTGGTGCTGCTTGAAAACGTGCAACCATACATACTGCCTGTAGAAGATCTGGTCTTGTTGCAGTCAAGTAGAGCAAGCTTCCTATCATAGAGCGATAGGTGGTATGATCAACGGACGAGGCCTTATCATCTTTGCTAAGCTTCGTGTTCGTTGACATTGGTGTGCTCACTGGCTTGCTGTCTTCCATATTGAACCGTTTCAGCATTTCCTTAATGTACTTCAATTGTGATATGAAGATGCCATGTTTCAGCTGCTGAACTTGTAAACCAAGAAAGAACTTTAGTTCTCCAAGCATTGACATCTCAAATTCTTTCTTCATCTCTTCTGCAAAATTCCTGCACATCTCCTCATCATTGCCTCCAAAGATTATGTCATCAACATAAACAATGACAACCAGCTGTTTGCTTAACTCAGTTTTGACATATAGATTGCTATCAACAAGTCCTTTTCCAAAACCGATCTTGCGGAGATATAGGTCCAGCCTTGCATACCATGCCCTTGGCGCTTGTTTCAGTCCATAAAGAGCCTTTTTCAACTTGCATACTAGATCTGAATTTTTGCTGATGAGAAAACCATCAGGTTGCTCAATGTAGACTTCTTCTTCAAGTAAACCATTCAAGAAAGCTGACTTTACGTCCATCTGAAATACCTTGAAGGTTTTGTATGCTGCCAATGCAAGAAACATTCGAATAGCTTCCAGACGAGCCACCGGTGCAAAGGTCTCTTCAAAATCTATGCCTTCAACTTGAGCATAGCCTTTACAAACCAACCTTGCTTTGTTTCTAATGACTTGACCATCTTCATTCAGCTTATTCCGAAAGACCCATTTAGTACCAATAACATTCTTATCAGTAGGTCTAGGAACAAGTTCCCATGTGGAGTTCTTCTCAATTTGCTCCAACTCCTCATGCATAGCTTTCAACCAACTATCATCGAGACTGGCTTCAGCCACAGTCTTGGGTTCAATGGTGGACACAAGTGAGTAATTGCTAACTACACTTTGTCTAGTTTGAACGCCTGCCTTAGGATCTCCAATGATTTGATCCTTAGGGTGTTGCTCTACCCAAGTGCTGTGCTTCTTAGGTGAAGTATCTTCTGAGTCATCCTTTGATTTCTCAGAATCATTAGATTCAGCCATCTCATCATCAATCTCACTCGAGTCCTCATAACCTGGACTGTCATTATGAGTTCCATTCTTGGATTTATGGTTTTCATCAATTCTCACATCAGCACTTTCTATGATTTTTCTGGTTCTTTTGTTAAGACACCTATATGCCTTGCTAGTAGAGGAGTAACCCAGAAATATACCTTCGTCAGCTCTTTCTTCAAATTTGCCCGGATTTTGTTCGAGCCGCTTGATGTAACACTTGCTGCCGAAGACTCTGAAATGCTTGACTGTTGCTTTTCTTCCAAACCATAGCTCATAGGGAGTTTTGACTTCATGTGGCCTGATCAAGCATCGGTTTTGAATGTATACAGCCGTGTGAATTGCCTCTTTCCAATACTTGTCAGCCATCTTGCTTTCACTTAGCATCGTACGAGCCATCTCTTGTACGGTGCGATTCTTCCGTTCCACAACTCCATTTTGCTGTGGAGTTCTAGGGGCTGAGTACTGTCTTTGAATGCCATGATATTCACAATATTTAGTGAACTCTTCAGATGTGAACTCGCCTCCACGATCAGACCTTAAAATCTTGATACGTTGTTCCAATTGATTTTCAACCTGTGCTTTAAACACTTTAAAACGATCAAGTGCTTGATGCTTATGTTTAAGAAACAATACCCATGTCATACGTGTATAATCATCAATGCATAACATGAAATACTTATCTCCATTGGTGCTTTGAGTTCGCATCGGTCCACAGAGATCAGTGTGCACTAGCTCAAGAGGTTTCTTGGAATGATGCTCCTTTGACTTGAACATAACCCTCGTTTGCTTTCCCTTTTGGCAAGAGTCGCAAATAGGATTGGAAGGCTTTTCCACTTTAGACATGCCTCTTACAGCCTTTGAATTGCAAATCTTTGACATATTGTCAAAGCTTAGATGCCCAAGGCGTTTGTGCCACAACCAACTTTCCTCTGTCCGACTCATCAAGCAGGTCTTTTCAGCTCCATCTGACAATGTATAGAGATTTCCAGCAGTTCTTGATCCAGTTGCCACTGTTTTGCCGTTGCTACTCTTCTTGATGGCAAACCCATTCTTTGTGAAGATAACTTCATGACCCTTGTCACAGATCTGGCTCACACTAAGCAGGTTGTGTCTCAATCCAGACACATATAAGACTTCTTCAGATCTGATCTTGTTTGCCATAAGCTGAATAACACCTTTTCCGCAGATTTTGGCACCATCATTGTTGCCAAACTTCACTGAACCGCCTTCATAGTGCTGTAATTTGATGAATTTCTCTTTATCACCAGTCATATGGCTTGAACAACCACTATCAAGGACCCATGGTGCTGTCTTCTTTTGTGCATTGAATGCCGTTTGCACAATGAGAGATTCTTTGGGATTACCTTCCCTTTTCTTTGCCCTCCATGCCTTAACTAACTTGGGTTTCTTTTCAACCTGAAATTGGTTAGCAATAGGCAACCTACAATCCCTAGCCAAGTGTCCATAATTATGACATATATAACACTCAATTTTGTGGCTACTTAGGATTGAAAAAGGATTCCTAGTCACAAATGGACTGTTTCTTACATAGAATTTGCAATCAGCTCTTTTATGTCCAAACATATTACAATGAAAGCAATAACCATAGAATTTGTATCTTCTTTGTGGCTGGTTAGTCTTCATTACCTTTCTAACAGGAATGGACTCCTTTCTAGGTTGAGTGGGCTTCATGGAGTTAGAGGGTGCAGTGACTTGCTTCACAAACTCTTTCCTTTTAGGAGGTGCAATCTTAGAGGATTCACCTTTCTCAAATCCTAGACCAAATCTGAAGTGGGCTGGTCTTTGAACTTTCAGTAGTTCATTGAGTTTCATAGTCCCTTCAATCGCTTGGAGCGCTTTGAGTTTTTTGCTATTTTCCAAATTTTCAGCCTTTGCTCTAGCGATCTCAGTTTCAAGTTTCATAGCCTCTTCCTTTTTGATACTTATTTGGTTTTCAAGGACTTCTACCATTCTTTTATATTCTTCTACTTGAGTTTTCAAAGAAATAATAGAACTTTCAGATTCATGGAGAAGTTTCAGATTTTTCTTACTTGATTTGCGTTCCATGCTTAGCTCCTCAAGTGCGGCTATGAGTTCCTCTTCAAGATTGACTTCAGCCTCCTCATCCTCTTCCGGATCTAGCTCTTCTTCTTCTTCAACAGTGACCATGAAGAGAGCTTCGGTTGATTCATCATCGTCTGAAGTTTCAGACGTGCTGTCATCTTGTTGACATAGAAAGTTTTTAGCTTTGCCCCTTTTTCTGAAATTTCTCTTTCCTTTACTCTTTTCAGCATAAGAGTCACTTTCATTGTCTTCTTTTAGCGGACACTTCGCAGCAAAGTGACCAATACCTCCACAATTGAAGCATTTAAAGGGTAGCTTCCCTTTGTACTTGCCAATGCTTCCTTTCTTCAACTTTCTAACAAATTGAGCCTCAAGCTCATCATCATCAGAATCAATATCATGACCAGCAGATGAAGACGTCTTTCCTATGCGCATCTCATAGGCAGTTAGAGAACCATGTAATTCATCCATGGAAAATGCATTCAGATCTTTGGCTTCTTCAATGGCTGAGACTTTTGAATCAAACCGGGGAAGAAGAGATCTTAGAACCTTTTTGACGATGACCGGCTCTTTAATCTCCTCCCCTAGTCCACGAATGTCATTCGTGACTTCATTCACTCGTTGCAAATATGAGTCAACATTCTCGCTTTCCTCCATGCGAAGAGATTCAAATTGAGAGCGATGAGTTTGCAATTTGGCTTCTTTAATCTTCTCATCACCTTCATGTATGCTTTGCAACTTGTCCCAAATTTCCTTGGCTGTTTTGCATGCAATTACTTTGACAAGCTCGCTGTCCACAAGGCCACTAAAGAGTGCATTCTGCGCCTTGGAGTCGTTGTCTGCCAACTTCTTTGATGCAGTATCATTGGGTACGGTGGCAGCATTGTAACCGGCTCTGACAGCCTCCCAAACATCATAGCCAAGAGATTTGATGAAGGCTTGCATCCTAATCTTCCAAAAGGAGTAATTAGAACCATCAAACAGAGGTGCTTTCATATTCCCTGTATTGACTGCCATGTGATTTGACAAGAGATCACCCTTAGCGTATTAAACTGATCAAGGGAACCTCGCTCTGATACCAATTGTTGGATACCGCGATCACTGAGAGGGGGGGGGTGAATCAGTGATTTCTAAAAACAGGTCCAATTCAACAACAAAACAAGTCAAATCACACAATGACACCAGATTTAACGTGGTTCACCGAAAGGCTACGTCCACGGTTCAAAGACTGTCCGAACACCAATCCGGGACAGATCTGAATCTTATTTAGTCGCTACAACGACAAAGAGCACCAACCCTTATTTTCAGATAGCACCAACTATCTAGGAAGCACCGACTCCCTTGAGTTTCAGATAGCACCAACTATCTAGGAAGCACCGACTCCCTTTACAATTTATCTGCACCAACAGATAGGATCACCAAACCCCAGACACCAAGCACCAACTTGATGTTAAAAACAGAATAGAAATAACTTCTGTCTACAGCCCTTCCCCTCTACAATTCTCTCTCTCTCAATCCCTTACTAATTGAAATTAAAGCATAAACAGAGAGACACTTAACTCATGGACGAAAACACCATCTTCTAGAGCATAATCTCGTCCACAATTGCTGTAGAAAGATGCAGCACAACAGCACACAGCAACAGCACCAGCTTTCTCTCAAGAACTCTCTCTCTTTTCTCTTCCCTTCTTCTCTCTCTGGTGTCTCTTCTTGGTGTATCTTTAGAACGACCCATACATGCCTTTATATAGGTTTTAGTAACCCCTAATTGTGTTTAAAACGGGCTACAATTCGTTTAGAAAGAGTCCCAAACAAATTAGATAAGTATGCTGAATTTTCGTGCTCAACTTCTAATTCTGCGCAACTCTGGTTCCCGTGCTCGGTCGACATCCTAGCTTGCCCGGTCGACCGAAGACACTGACTGGAAAACAGACAATTTCGAGCTCGGTCGACATCCTGGAGTCCCGATCGACCGAAGACACACTGTGTCACAAAAATAACTGAGAGGTGCCTTTTTGCAGGTTTCTTCTTGCTCGGTCGACCGCATGAAGAGCCCGGTCGACCGCGTGCTCTGCATCAGGAATTCTTAATTCCAGACTGTTTCAATTCTGTTTCTCCTTTTCAAGCTCTATCAACACCAATCTATTAACATCACGTTTGTGACAATGTGTTGACAAGAATTCCAACTCAAAACCATACTTGAGATACTAATTACTTCAATTCATCAAAGACTACTCAAGTCATCTCAAATTCCAACAGTAACTTACAATTTTATCTTCGGGCTTTTTGTAACTCTTTCTTTAATTAATGATGAAGAGTGATATTAAGACATCTCATTTGGTTATTATAAGAGATGAGTTGCTTTGATAGACTTGAGTTCTTTTAGTTTAACTATAGTGCTTTGGATTCTCCCTTATGGAAGTCTTGATAGACTTTGGTTCTTTAAAATATAGTTCTTTGGATTCTCCCTCATGGAATTCTTATGGGCGTAAGAGTTTTAAGTCTCAAAAATTGTATTAATTTTGAATCCAAGAACACAGTGACCAAGCGAATCTACAAGAAATATAAGATTTTTGAAGTTGATAGTCCTTATCTATTTCCATTGATTTTTAGTGCACCATGTTTAGTAAATGGCATGGTTTTTGATGGTACAGGTGCACCAAATTTATCAAAATACCATCAAGAAGATTGAAGGTACCCATTCTATCCTGTCAATTATTTTTCTATATATGAATGATAGTTGCATATAGTCTAAACTATTTAAGTGTCTTTCAAACATATAAAACATATGTAGAGAGCCTCATATATTTTAGACTATGGTCTAATGTATTTGAACCTGATTTTGAATGTTCAGTGAATTTTCTACCTTTTGAGCCTCATAGTCCTCCTTTTGTAATCTCATTTTATCCACACCTCACCTCTTTAATAATCCTTAGATGGAGCTATTTGACTATGAGTTCCAGTGTATTCAATTCCAATGTACTCCAATACTATTGCAAATAAATGGGCCCAAATGTTTATCTTGATAAGGCGAATCACCCTTTCTGTTTGGCAATCCAAGGCAATCAAGGGCTGGTTTTAGAGCTTCCTAGGGTATGTTTTTTTGAGGAAGCTTGTTGTTTAACTGATGGCCACGATTACCTAAAACCAGTCAGTTCTTATTTTGGATTTTATCAATGTGTCGATTGCTGCGATCGACCCATGACAAACAATTAATTAAAAAAAATCAGGCAGTAGTCAGGAAGTGAATGACATAGCTCCATGATTCTGTGGATGGACTGTTGGATACCGCGATCACTGAGAGGGGGGGGTGAATCAGTGATTTCTAAAAACAGGTCCAATTCAACAACAAAACAAGTCAAACCACACAATGACACCAGATTTAACGTGGTTCACCGAAAGGCTACGTCCACGGTTCAAAGACTGTCCGAACACCAATCCGGGACAGATCTGAATCTTATTTAGTCGCACCAACGACAAAGAGCACCAACCCTTAGTTTCAGATAGCACCAACTATCTAGGAAGCACCTACTCCCTTGAGTTTCAGATAGCACCAACTATCTAGGAAGCACCGACTCCCTTTACAATTTATCTGCACCCACAGATAGGATCACCAAACCCCAAACACCAAGCACCAACTTGATGTAAAAACAGAATATAAGATCAACTCTGTCTACAGCCCTTCCCCTCTACAATTCTCTCTCTCTCAATCCCTTACAAATTGAAATTAAAGCATAAACAGAGAGACACTTAACTCATGGACGAATCACCATCTTCTAGAGCATAATCCCGTCCACAATTGCTGTAGAAAGATGTAGCACAACAGCACACAGCAACAGCACCAGCACACAGCACACTCTTCTCTCTTCTCTTCTCTCTTTTCTCTTCTCTTCTGGTATCTTTTTTTTGGTGTGTTTATGAACGACCCAAGCATGCCTTTATATAGGTTTTAATAACCCTTAATTGTATTCAAAACGGGCTACAATTCGTTTAGAAAGATTCCCAAACGAAATAGATAACTGTGCTGAATTTTCGTGCAAAACTTCTAATTCTGCGCAACTCTGGTTCCCGTGCTCGGTCGACATCATACTGTGCTCGGTCGACATCATACACTGACTGGAAATAGTCACTTATCGAGCTCGGTCGACATCCTGATGTCCCGGTCGACCGAAGACACACTGTGTCACGAAAATAACTGAGAGGTGCCTTTTTCTGTTTTCTGCAGGTTTCTTCTTGCTCGGTCGACCGCATAAAGAGCCCGGTCGACCGCGTGCTCTGCTTCAGGAATTCTGAATTCCTGACTGTTTCAATTCTGTTTCTTCTTTTCAGCTCTATCAACATTAGCCTATTATCATCATGTTTGTGACAATGTGTTGACAAGAATTCCAACTCAAATCAATACTTGAGATGCTAACTTCTTCAATTCATCAAAAGACTTCTCAAGTCATCTCAAATTCCAACAATCTCCCCCTTTGGAATTGTTGGCAACACTATTGGAACTTCAACACTTTCAACTCCAGCTTGCAGCTCTTCCAAGTTCTTTTCAATACTCACTTGGAACCAATTCTGAAATTCGGAAATATCAACCATGCACTGTCACAATCTCCCCCTAGCTTTCATAGCATAACATCTCTACTTGCAAATCATATCATAACATCTCTCCCCCTTTGACAACAAGTCCAAAGGGACCAAACCGAGGAGCGAATAGGATATTCAATGAATGCATTGCTCCCCCTTTCAAGCACAACTCCTACGGTTTAGGAGAGTGAGTAACTCCTAACTTTTTCCGGAGATACTCGAAGACTTCCTTTGGCAGAGGTTTCGTGAAAATATCAGCCACTTGCTCAGTTGTTGGAACATATTCCAACTTGACCTCTCCATCAGCAACTTTATCTTTAAGAAAATGATAACGAATTGCTACATGCTTCGTTCTAGAATGTTGAACAGGATTCTTGGAGATGTGAATTGCACTCGTGTTGTCACATAGGATCGGCGTAGGATTCGTTGTAGGAACTCCTAGATCAGAGAGCATTTGCCGCATCCATAACACTTGCGTACAACAAGTTGCCGCTGCAATATATTCCGCTTCCGCTGTCGAAAGGGATACTGAGTCTTGCTTCTTACTATGCCAAGCAACTAATCTTTCTCCAAGATAAAATGCGCCGCCGCTAGTACTCTTGCGATCATCTACGCATCCAGCCCAATCGGCATCAGAATATGCAACAAGAGTGAAGGATTTTCCTTTGGGATACCAGATACCAAGCTCCATAGTACCTTTCAGATATCGAAAGATTCTTTTCACTGCTGTAAGGTGCGTTTCAGTTGGTGCTGCTTGAAAACGTGCAACCATACATACTGCTTGTAGAAGATCTGGTCTTGTTGCAGTCAAGTAGAGCAAGCTTCCTATCATAGAGCGATAGGTAGTATGATCAACGGACGAGGCCTTATCATCTTTGCTAAGCTTCGTGTTCGTTGACATTGGTGTGCTCACTGGCTTGCTGTCTTCCATATTGAACCGTTTCAGCATTTCCTTAATGTACTTCATTTGTGATATGAAGATACCATGTTTCAGCTGCTGAACTTGTAACCAAGGAAGAACTTTAGTTCTCCAAGCATTGACATCTCAAATTCTTTCTTCATCTCTTCTGCAAAATTCCTGCACATCTCCTCATCATTGCCTCCAAAGATTATGTCATCAACATAAACAATGACAACCAGCTGTTTGCTTAACTCAGTTTTGACATATAGATTGCTATCAACAAGTCCTTTTCCAAAACCGATCTTGCGGAGATATAGGTCCAGCCTTGCATACCACGCCCTTGGCGCTTGTTTCAGTCCATAAAGAGCCTTTTTCAACTTGCATACTAGATCTGAATTTTTGCTGATGAGAAAACCATCAGGTTGCTCAATGTAGACTTCTTCTTCAAGTAAACCATTCAAGAAAGCTGACTTTACGTCCATCTGAAATACCTTGAAGGTTTTGTATGCTGCCAATGCAAGAAACATTCGAATAGCTTCCAGACGAGCCACCGGTGCAAAGGTCTCTTCAAAATCTATGCCTTCAACTTGAGCATAGCCTTTACAAACCAACCTTGCTTTGTTTCTAATGACTTGACCATCTTCATTCAGCTTATTCCGAAAGACCCATTTAGTACCAATAACATTCTTATCAGTAGGTCTAGGAACAAGTTCCCATGTGGAGTTCTTCTCAATTTGCTCCAACTCCTCATGCATAGCTTTTAACCAACTATCATCGAGACTGGCTTCAGCCACAGTCTTGGGTTCAATGGTGGACACAAGTGAGTAATTACTAACTACACTTTGTCTAGTTTGAACGCCTGCCTTAGGATCTCCAATGATTTGATCCTTAGGGTGTTGCTCTACCCAAGTGCTGTGCTTCTTAGGTGAAGTATCTTCTGAGTCATCTTTTGATTTCTCAGAATCATTAGATTCAGCCATCTCATCATCAATCTCACTCGAGTCCTCATAAACTAGACTGTCATTATGAGTTCCACTCTTTGCTTCATAGTTTTCATCAATTCTAACATCAGCACTTTCTATGATTTTACTGGTTCTTTTGTTAAGACACCTATATGCCTTGCTAGTAGAGGAGTAACCCAGAAATATACCTTCGTCAGCTCTTTCTTCAAATTTGCCCGGATTTTGTTCGAGCCGCTTGATGTAACACTTGCTGCCGAAGACTCTGAAGTGCTTGACGGTTGCTTTTCTTCCAAACCATAGCTCATAGGGAGTTTTGACTTCATGTGGCCTGATCAAGCATCGATTTTGAATGTATACAGCCGTATGAATTGCCTCTTTCCAATACTTGTCAGCCATCTTGCTTTCACTTAGCATCGTACGAGCCATCTCTTGTACGGTGCGATTCTTCCGTTCCACAACTCCATTTTGCTGTGGAGTTCTAGGGGCTGAGTACTGTCTTTGAATGCCATGATGTTCACAATATTTAGTGAACTCTTCAGATGTGAACTCGCCTCCACGATCAGACCTTAAAATCTTGATACGTTTTTTCCAATTGATTTTCAACCTGTGCTTTAAACACTTTAAAACGATCAAGTGCTTGATGCTTATGCTTAAGAAACAATACCCATGTCATACGAGTATAATCATCAATGCATAACATGAAATACTTATCTCCATTGGTGCTTTGAGTTCGCATCGGTCCACAGAGATCAGTGTGCACTAGCTCAAGAGGTTTCTTGGAATGATGCTCCTTTGACTTGAACATAACCCTCGTTTGCTTTCCCTTTTGGCAAGAGTCGCAAATGGGATTGGAAGGCTTTTCCACTTTAGACATGCCTCTCACAGCCTTTGAATTGCAAATCTTTGACATATTGTCAAAGCTTAGATGCCCAAGGCGTTTGTGCCACAACCAACTTTCCTCTGTCCGACTCATCAAGCAGGTCTTTTCAGCTCCATCTGACAATGTATAGAGATTTCCAGCAGTTCTTGATCCAGTTGCCACTGTTTTCCCGTTGCTACTCTTCTTGATGGCAAACCCATTCTTTGTGAAGATAACTTCATGACCCTTGTCACAGATCTGGCTCACACTAAGCAGGTTGTGTCTCAATCCAGACACATATAAGACTTCTTCAGATCTGATCTTGTTTGCCATAAGCTGAATAACACCTTTTCCGCAGATTTTGGCACCATCATTGTTGCCAAACTTTACTGAACCGCCTTCATAGTGCTGTAATTTGATGAATTTCTCTTTATCACCAGTCATATGGCTTGAACAACCACTATCAAGGACCCATGGTGCTGTCTTCTTTTGTGCATTGAATGCCGTTTGCACAATGAGAGATTCTTTGAGACTTTCTGCACTTTGCTTTGCTCTCCAAGCCTTAACTAACTTGGGTTTCTTTTCAACCTGAAATTTGTTAGCAATATGCAACCTACAATCCCTAGCCAAGTGTCCATAATTATGACATATATAACACTCAATTTTGTGGCTACTTAGGATTGAAAAAGGATTCCTAGTCACAAATGGACTGTTTCTTACATAGAATTTGCAATCAGCTCTTTTATGTCCAAACATATTACAATGAAAGCAATAACCATAGAATTTGTATCTTCTTTGTGGCTGGTTAGTCTTCATTACCTTTCTAACAGGAATGGACTCCTTTCTAGGTTGAGTGGGCTTCATGGAGTTAGAGGGTGCAGTGACTTGCTTCACAAACTCTTTCCTTTTAGGAGGTGCAATCTTAGAGGATTCACCTTTCTCAAATCCTAGACCAAATCTGAAGTGGGCTGGTCTTTGAACTTTCAGTAGTTCATTGAGTTTCATAGTCCCTTCAATCGCTTGGAGCGCTTTGAGTTTCTTGCTATTTTCCAAATTTTCAGCCTTTGCTCTAGCGATCTCAGTTTCAAGTTTCATAGCCTCTTCCTTTTGATACTTATTTGGTTTTCAAGGACTTCTACCATTCTTTTATATTCTTCTACTTGAGTTTTCAAAGCAATAATGGAACTTTCAGATTCATGGAGAAGTTTCAGATTTTTCTTACTTGATTTGCGTTCCATGCTAAGCTCCTCAAGTGCGGCTATGAGTTCCTCTTCAAGATTGACTTCAGCCTCCTCATCCTCTTCCGGATCTAGCTCTTCTTCTTCTTCTTCAACAGTGACCATGAAGAGAGCTTCGGTTGATTCATCATCGTCTGAAGTTTCAGACGTGCTGTCATCTTGTTGACATAGAAAGTTTTTAGCTTTGCCCCTTTTTCTGAAATTTCTCTTTCCTTTACTCTTTTCAGCATAAGAGTCATTATCATTGTCTTCTTTTAGCGGACACTTCGCAGCAAAGTGACCAATACCTCCACAATTGAAGCATTTAAAGGGTAGCTTCCCTTTGTACTTGCCATTGCTTCCTTTCTTCAACTTTCTAACAAATTGAGCCTCAAGCTCATCATAATCAGAATCAACATCATGACCAGCAGTCTCTTTTGCCTTTTTCTGAACTTTGAAGGCGGCTTCTTTATCAGATGAAGACGTCTTTCCTATGCGCATCTCATAGGCAGTTAGAGAACCATGTAATTCATCCATGGAAAATGCATTCAGATCTTTGGCTTCTTCAATGGCTGAGACTTTTGAATCAAACCGGGGAAGAAGAGATCTTAGAACCTTTTTGACGATGACCGGCTCTTTAATCTCCTCCCCTAGTCCACGAATGTCATTCGTGACTTCATTCACTCGTTGCATATACGAGTCAACATTCTCGCTTTCCTCCATGCGAAGAGATTCAAATTGAGAGCGATGGGTTTGCAATTTGGCTTCTTTAATCTTCTCATCACCTTCATGTATGCTTTGCAACTTGTCCCAAATTTCCTTGGCTGTTTTGCATGCAATTACTTTGACAAGCTCGCTGTCCACAAGGCCACTAAAGAGTGCATTCTGCGCCTTGGAGTCGTTGTCTGCCAACTTCTTCGATGCTGTATCATTGGGTACGGTGGCAGCATTGTAACCGGCTCTGACAGCCTCCCAAACATCATAGCCAAGAGATTTGATGAAGGCTTGCATCCTAATCTTCCAAAAGGAGTAATTAGAACCATCAAACAGAGGTGCTTTCATATTCCCTGTATTGACCGCCATGTGATTTGACAAGAGATCACCCTTAGCGTATTAAACTGATCAAGGGAACCTCGCTCTGATACCAATTGTTGGATACCGCGATCACTGAGAGGGGGGGGGTGAATCAGTGATTTCTAAAAACAGGTCCAATTCAACAACAAAACAAGTCAAACCACACAATGACACCAGATTTAACGTGGTTCACCGAAAGGCTACGTCCACGGTTCAAAGACTGTCCGAACACCAATCCGGGACAGATCTGAATCTTATTTAGTCGCACCAACGACAAAGAGCACCAACCCTTAGTTTCAGATTGCACCAACTATCTAGGAAGCACCTACTCCCTTGAGTTTCAGATAGCACCAACTATCTAGGAAGCACCGACTCCCTTTACAATTTATCTGCACCCACAGATAGGATCACCAAACCCCAAACACCAAGCACCAACTTGATGTAAAAACAGAATATAAGATCAACTCTGTCTACAGCCCTTCCCCTCTACAATTCTCTCTCTCTCAATCCCTTACAAATTGAAATTAAAGCATAAACAGAGAGACACTTAACTCATGGACGAATCACCATCTTCTAGAGCATAATCCCGTCCACAATTGCTGTAGAAAGATGTAGCACAACAGCACACAGCAACAGCACCAGCACACAGCACACTCTTCTCTCTTCTCTTCTCTCTTTTCTCTTCTCTTCTGGTATCTTTTTTTTGGTGTGTTTATGAACGACCCAAGCATGCCTTTATATAGGTTTTAATAACCCTTAATTGTATTCAAAACGGGCTACAATTCGTTTAGAAAGATTCCCAAACGAAATAGATAACTGTGCTGAATTTTCGTGCAAAACTTCTAATTCTGCGCAACTCTGGTTCCCGTGCTCGGTCGACATCATACTGTGCTCGGTCGACATCATACACTGACTGGAAATAGTCACTTATCGAGCTCGGTCGACATCCTGATGTCCCGGTCGACCGAAGACACACTGTGTCACGAAAATAACTGAGAGGTGCCTTTTTCTGTTTTCTGCAGGTTTCTTCTTGCTCGGTCGACCGCATAAAGAGCCCGGTCGACCGCGTGCTCTGCTTCAGGAATTCTGAATTCCTGACTGTTTCAATTCTGTTTCTTCTTTTCAGCTCTATCAACATTAGCCTATTATCATCATGTTTGTGACAATGTGTTGACAAGAATTCCAACTCAAATCAATACTTGAGATGCTAACTTCTTCAATTCATCAAAAGACTTCTCAAGTCATCTCAAATTCCAACATGGACCACGAAGGGCAGTAGTCAACTTTACTGTTGTCATTATCATTGAATGATCCATGTAACCTCTCCACAAATGCATTTCAATTCCTTTCTCTTACATGTCAAACATGCTGAGGCTTGAAAGCTCAATAGCTGTTCTCCTTGGTCCCCCCACCCCAAAGGAAGAAAAACAGGGAATCTTTGAAATTGACTATTTTTTGCTTAGAAAGAAGAGCAACCTTTTAGCTCTACTGAGTGGGGATAAAAAAAATTAAACAAAAAGAATAGGAAAAGTAAAGAAACAGGACCAGCTGGTCAGGATATCATTTTCAAGCAAGTTTCCATTTGAGCATTTCTTTTATTCTACTTTTTTTGGTCACCCACTGTTCTCCTCAAAAGGACTATAAATTTCCTAGGCACAAGGCCAGGTACCACATCTCTATCTTTCTGTCCATGCACTTCCTCACTTCTAGCATTTAAACACTCAATCTCCAGAACCCATCTCTAGAATCCTGACCTTTCTTCCAAGACTCCTCTGTTTTCTAGACCTTTCTTCCAAGGGCTGAAGATTCAACCAAGGAATATTTTTAGTGAACTTCTGAAGGATGAAGAAAGTGATTCAGTTTTCAGGATTAATCACTACCCTCCATGCCCAGATATATAATCTTTCCACTGCAATCTCACTGGATTTGGAGAACATACAGACCCACAGATAATATCTGTTATGAGATCAAACAATACATCAGGTGACATATCTCTCTCAAAGATGGGAGTTGGGTCTCAGTCCCATCAGACCAGAGCTCCTTATTCGTCATCGTTGGCGACTCTATGCAGGTAAATGTCAGCAAGATTCCAACGTCAGTCAGATGATTATATACATGTACATGTATCTATCATGTTCATACACATTAATACATATGAACTTCAAAACTTAAAATTTTTCATTTGTTTGGTTAATTTCTGCATGAACATAATTGTTATTATGCCTGCTCACCTATTGATTTGTAAACTTTCAATCCGATCGGCGAAATTCATAGCACGCAAATAGTGGGTTGTAGCTGGAGCAGACGATATGTTCATTCGTGTTTACAATTATAACACCATGGACAAGGTCAAAGTGTTCGAAGCGCACACAGATTACATTAGGTGTGTGGCTGTCCATCCATCCCTTCCATATGTGTTGTCATCATCTGATGACATGTTTATTAAACTCTGGGATCGGGAAAAGGGCTGGATGTGCACTCAGATTTTTGAGGGCCATTCACATTATGTGATGCAAGTAACATTTAATCCAAAAGACACTAACACTTTTGCTAGTGCCTCCCTAGATCGCACGATAAAGGTATGGCTGAAAATGCTTGATATTGGTTTGTGTTTACATTCCATTTTGTTTTTATCACTATGGTTTATTTGTTCTATTTAATGTTGATAATATAACTGTCATATTGCAAATATTTCAGATCTGGAATCTTGGTTCTCCTGAACCAAATTTTACATTGGATGCTCATCTGAAAGGGGTGAACTGTGTTGATTACTTCACTGGTGGTGATAGACCATACTTGATCACAGGCTCTGATGATCATACTGCTAAGGTCTACCTCCTGCTTATACCTCTTGAGCAGTCATGAACTATTTGTATGTGCATAGAGTGACAGCTATATGTTTATAGATTTTTTGACATAGGTATGGGACTACCAAACTAAAAGCTGTGTTCAGACACTAGAAGGCCATAGTAGGTGACGGGATTGGATTGATCATGTGGAGTGGAGCCCCAGTTGCCCCATGGATTGTCTCACACAGTGTGAGATATCCACATAGGACCATCAGAGCCAATAAAAAATAGTAAATACATATTTTCTTAAAATTGCACTTGTAACATATAACTAGAGAAGTTCTAATGCTACACCCTTACACTAAATATTGAGGCACCACTAAACATTCAGAGTCTAATATAAAATTCGAAGGAACAGGCTAAACAGTAATTTACCGTTAAGAATGTAATTCTGCTATTCAGTTATATAAAGATTTTGATAGAAGAGATAGAATGAGGAATGACGATATAAGGGAAAGCCTATTAGTAGCTTCAATATTAGATTTTTTTTTTCAAGGAATACTGTTTGAGTTATTTTGGGCATGTGCATAGAAAGCTGAATCAGCCGCTGTACAATTTCTCAAAGGAATTATGGTTCAAGGAACCAAAAGTGGGGACCTTGGATGAAGCAGTAAGGAACACGTGTTAGACTGTAGAGTCTTGAAGAACGTAGTCTCAAATAGGGGAGACGAGAAAAGCTTAACTCACAAAGGTGACCCTGAATAGTTGGGTTAGGTGCAATGATGTGAAGATGTTGCATTCAGAGAGAGAAAGAGAGAGTTGGGATAGGTGGCAATCATGTATCTTGTTCATTTTTTTATTGGTGACCACCGAACTTTATTGAAAAAACATCAAGGAAATGGGAAAGGAGAAATTGTTGAAGGCTCTATAGTCTACATCATTCAAAAAAAAAAGTCTATAGTCTATACCATTCTCTCGTTATTTATAAATTAGAAAAATAAAAGAAAAATATACATGTAAAAACTCAAGGAAAGGTGTTCTTGAAGATGCAGAGCATTTGCAAATGCCCTCTTTAGTGGTATAAAAAAAGGTTTACTTTAATTTGCTTCATTTGTTCATATTCTTGGATACCCTTACATTAAAACATTCAAGAAAAAAATAAGCTTAATTTAATGATTAGAAGCAAAACATTCTGTCTATTGCTGAAAAAACCTTTTGCATCTGAGAGAGGGCTCTTTCCTTTAGCTGCTCTCGCTCTGGAACATCACTATTCAAGTTATTTGCTCGGTGCCTGTTTTCTCTTTTTGTATGATCAGAGGCATTTCCATGGTGAGATTTAACACTTTCCATAGTAATAACTTTTCATTGTGATTTTATTTTTGTTCCTTCAAATGACCTTTCATGTTTTTGTTTCTTTAAATGTGAATATTTAGAGTCTTCTGGGTAGGATTTTTTATTGACCTGTTGTCACTCTCATCAATTTATCTCCATAGGCCTTTTCATTAAAGTGATGAATTTTTCCTATAAAAATACCTCATTCAGGTTCTCATGAAGCCTGGAAAGCCTATAACGTTTGCGGAGATTCATTTTTCGTCAACTGGAGAAAGTGCAGGAAAGAAGATCCTTACATTTGGTTTGCCTGTAAATCTTGTGAGTTGTTTAGTCTGTTTCAATCTTTTTGTTGTCCCCATTATACGCCAGCTTGCTGGATGGACTAACCCTCAACTCCAAAGGTTGTTTATACTTCTTAAACTGCTGCTTTGTTTATTGTATAATTTTATAAAGCCATTTCAGTTGCTGTGTTTTAATTCCTGAAAATACGCATTTACTGCGATATTTTATTTTACTTAGTATATGCCGAAAGCTTCTTTGAAATGGGATTAAGATGTGCCTTTAGATGATCCTTGTTTCCATCTTTTGTGAGTCATTACGGTGAAGGGAATTGAAGGTATCCCTGCCTCTTGTGGTGACTACTGATTATCCTATATAATAGTGGCTACTTAACAATGGATTCCAATGGATTCTTTTCCATGCATATCGGATTACCTTTACAACAACTTTATGAACTTGGTTACTAAGTACTCCTCATTTTAGAAACACAGTAACCTGCCTTTCGTGCACTCCTTGCTGCAGATAAGGATGAGCCAGAATTTGATGAGGGAAGTCTAAAAGGAGTGCTGATGATGTTATTATTTATGGAGATGTAGTTGGTGATTTGGAAAAATCTATATATGATGAAGTCACCAAATATAAATGACTAGATTCGCATGAGTATATTCCATACAAAATCCATCACATGAGTATATTCCATACAAAATCCAAAATTAAGGATCAAAAGTGCCACTTGATCTTGGAGTCCGTTGCAAGAATGTAGTCTTGCAACAGGTCATTGACGAGCTTAAGATTCCCAGGAGAAACAATTGGCATCTTAGAAGATCTCATGGTTCAAGAATGATAATGAGGTACCAATTATATTTAGAGCTTATGTTTCAGTTTTGATTGGAGGACACTGACATTAAACATCTGTTACCTATTATTGGCTAGGTCATGGCAGCGCACCATCCATGACGTTTATAAAAACATCTTTACATTTTATAAGGATAACATGAAGGTAGTGTTGGGCTCTACTCCTGAGAAGTTGCCTGTCGCAAGCCAATCTTATAGAGGACATGAATTGCCTTTCAATATCGCAATTGATGGAGGGGACAATATATGTTGTGGTAGAAAAGGATGTATCTGGTGGTGGAGATTTACTGGTTGAGATAGTATCATTGATGGAGTTTGGTGACATATTCCCAGATGAGTTAACCCCAGGTTTGCCGCTGATGTGAGATACACACACCACATAGGCCTTATATTGGGCTCTAGTTTGTCTAATCGGCTCGCTTACTGAATGACTCCAAAAGAACATGGGAGCTATTTAGGTTGTAATCTAGCTAATTAAAATCCTCTCGATTGGGAGAAAACATAAGATACAAGTGTGGTGTACAATGGGCACAAAAAATTATGTGCTCCTTAATTTCTATGTCCTGCAAGAGTTCATAAAACTGTTAGCTACATAACGATCTACATCTCCATCTTTTCATTGTGATCTGCAGCTCTATGATCCACTGGCTTGTCACACAAGTTCCCAAGACTTTATTTCTATCAAATTGATTCCTTGGATAAAGCATTCTGAATTTTGATCTCTAACTTTTTGACCATCTTCTTAATACTTGCTACAAATTGTATCATCATCCTAACCCCTACATACGGTGTACAGAGCGCACACTCGCATTGCACAGCTGATAAAGATAGATCCCATTCGACCTGAGTTCCATCGTGCCGTAATTTCTTGGGAGCTCAATGATGGATCTGGGAAATCTGGGTAAGGTTTTAGACTTTAGAACTGAGATGCTTTTATGATTGAAAAATACATAAACTTGTCGTACAACCAAACTTGCTCAATAGTTGTATTCGCAATGCCATATGAGTAACTAAATAAATAGAGTTTTTTGGATGGAATATTTGTTGCAGAAAGTACTGGTCATCAAAAGAGCAGTTGGCTACTTAGCATGAAGTCTGCAAATGTGTTACTAGAGTTGACAGCTACTGGTGCTGTACTTTCAGTTGGAACTTTAGTCCAGGCTATATTGATTTCAGATATAAGCAACTTTCCTTTGAGTAAGATGCAAAATAGCATGGATTTATCATCATTTCCCTTAAATCGTACTATTAGAAGTGACATCATGCATTCACAAACTTCATCTGAATCTCAAGATGCAACAGTTATTGTTGCTATCCTTACTGTTAGCGATACTGTTGCATTTGGAAGCGGACTTGATCGGAGGTATGCCTTTTGTTTTCCTTATGTTTTTTTATGGGACTATTTTGCTTAACCAAATTGTTTTAGTTTAGCACCTATTTCTGTGTTTGGTCTATTTTAGTGCTTTGCTTCTTATCTAGATATCATTCTCGGTGACTCATTTCTTGGTAGGAAGCTTTCATCCATTAACTGAATGCACACAAAAAATAATGGATAGCTTTACTGGATCAGAATGTTGGAATTTAGTGTCTCTTAAGGTGATCTTACTTAGAAAATCTCTTCTAGATTGGAAAACTAGGAGTTTTATGAATCCAAACAGATTATTGATCGCCAACAGTCACCTGGAATTTAACTGCATGCTACATGAAGAAAAGGTGTAATAACTTCAGACATTAGGTTGGAGCAAAATGGGGTGTAGTAGTTTCCTTGTCTTATTGGTTGTCTGATGCAAGAAGGACCTGCGGGCCTGCCCACACATGGGCCAAGATATTTTATTTCTTGATTTATTTCCCTATTATTTGTCATTAGTTTTCTAATTTTGTTTAATGGTTGTAATTAGGATAGTTTCTTTTTTTTTTAGTTTCCTAGTTTGATTAGGTGACTAAGACCCTAAGTTTCGTTTTTCTTATTTATACGGCATTGTAAAGATGAGAATTCGCAAAGTTGATGATTATAAAATCGGGTTTTATCCCTTTTGAGGTGTGTCCTCATTGATAGTCTTTGTAGTGACATGTGATAGTGTTTGCGGACATGTGCTTCAGCACTTGTAAGTTGTAACGCAAGCCCTAACCCTAGGGCCTAGATCATTGTCGGCTTGAACTCTACCCATGGAAGGTAGGCAAATGTTCCCTCAATGGACCACCAACATTCTTGAACTCCACCTGAAACAAAGAAGCTAACTATTGTTGATGTATAAATGAAACTTCCACGGTCCCACAGTGGAAGAAGAAACCCAAGAAATAACATTTTTTGAATCACTTTCCATAATTAACTTGTCTTCAGTAAAGGCAAAAAAAATTGATTAAAAAAAACCGAAGAGCTTTGATGTAGGAGCAGATAACCTTGATTTAATCCAACATAAGGTAGCCTCCCAATTATGAATAAGATCTTCAACCTTGGATTACCAAGTTCTCTCCCTGATGAAGCCCACTTCGCTATTTTCAAAAGCACACCGGACAAAAGATCATCAAAACGCATCATCGACCCCCTGAAAATCCTATTGTTTGTCTTCTTCCAAATAGACCACAAAATAGCGAAAGGCATATGGTGAGCCCATTTTTCTTTTTCTTTTTTTTTTGAATGGTCATGGTGAGCTTGTACCGCATTTAAATAAGGCACTCATCCTCCATGCTTGAGTCATACCACTTAAAGACCCTATAATGCAACAAGAGACCACAGTGGAATAGCGAGCGACACCTTAGAAAATAAAAGCATTCGCAATGCAAGAAAAAGTGATCAATCATCTGGCTATCCTTTGCCTTTCCACAGAAGGCACATGTCTAAGTTAAACTCTGGTGCTTTCCCTTCCGAGATTATCCACTCGACTCCTTAAAAACTTCCAACCAACGAAATATCTCCACATTAGAGGAGCCAAGCCCAGTCAAACATGCGAGCTAGGAGACTTGGCTTCTAGCGGTCCTTCCAAAGTTCTGTAGGAGGCCTCAATCAAAATCACACTTGATGGGCACAGCTTCCAGTTATGAACATCCGCCCTCTTCCAAAGGCCTGCTTGTTTCATGTTCTCTAGATGTCAGTAGCATTCTTCCTTAAGCCGTTGACTTTAGGATTATGCCTTGGGTTAGGATTTAGCGTCCCGGGTTGAGGTTGGGTTTGCGTATGTGATAGTTTTCTTGATTACGTAGATGGTCCGGCATCCATACCTCTTAGTATCACTCTCGTATTAGAAACATAACAACCGCCTCACCCTTATGTTCCAAGTTATATGCATCCATAATTTGTAATATGCCCTAGGCCAATTCGTTCTACACGTCTTAAGTCAATCACCCAAATGATGGGAAACCATTTGCAATTTTCAGTCTTGGCAGTCTACACATGTGCTCAACATATGGAATTCTTCTGTGTAGTCATTGACTTCCTGGTTACCCCACCGAAGATGTTGATATCATTGATAGAGCTTGCCAGTATAGCTCTCTTTTACTGTTTTCCTTTATTAATGAATTTCGTTACTTTTCAACAAAAAAAAAGCTCTTGATACCCTAGTGACAAATTGCTCCCAAAGCTTGTAAAATGGGAAGGTAATTTGTTTTTTTTTTTGGTGGGGGGGGGGGGGGGGGCGGGGGGGGGGGTGGGGGAAGACAATATCTTAAATTGAATCTATGGCAGCAAAAGGATCAAGCTATGAAGAATAAGGCAGGTGCTTTGCTAAATGGGTGATTTTACAAGTTTTTGAAGAACCCACATATTAGGGATTGCTAATGTTGTATGCATGATATTCAACCAGTTCGATTTATATTAGACTTGCCATGTCTGATTTTTTTCTTTTCCACTTGTCAGTTTCTTGCCTATTGTTATTTATGCCAGTTCCTTTGTTCTTACAACAACTGCCCTAAACCTTATAAACTAAGGTGGACTTGCCTCCAAGGATAAAATTATGCTGTCAGCAGGTGTCACCCATGTGTTCTTGTTTTGTTCATTTCTGCAGTTCTTATAGCAATAGAGGGGGGATTTTGATTTCCAGCCTCCCTATTTAATTTAGGGGGCAGGGACACAAAAATAGGGTCTTTTTTTCCCGCCATATAGATGATAATAATAAAAAAAAATGTATACTATGGAATTTTAGATTCATTCGAAGGAAATATAATAAAGAAGACAATAACAACCAAAAGCAATAAAAATGGAAGGAGTCATAATGTATATTTTTTTTATCAGTAAAGTCAAAATGTATATTATTTTAGAGACGGGTTCCATATGGAAAGAACTTAGTTATTTTGTCTTCCCTACGTATGATGTTGATTTCTGTTGTTTTGCTGAATTTGATTCTTTATTGCAAAGAAATGGATACATGAACTGAATGCTTCTGGATACACCACTTTGAATGTTTGTTTCTAAGTGGTCACTTTGTTGATACAAAATTAAATCGCAGAGTTGCTGCTGCTTGTTGTTGAAGGAAACCACATAGTATCAGTTGATTATTTGCACATTTTCCTTCATGGTTGTATTTCCTATTCTTTCTCTGACAAGCTACCCATTTTACTGTCTGATAGTAAATATTCACTGGACACATGAATCTTCTCTTGCTGTGCACTAATTTATGATTGATTGAGCTTGAGAAGACTGACTCAAGGACTTAATGAACTCCAGACTAATTTGTTATGAATCCTACAGTGGAGCAAAGGAAATTTCTGTTGTAAGTTCATCATCAGAAAAGTTAGGAGGAGCAAGGGTGTTTGCAACAGTTGTAGTGCCAGATGAAGTGGACAAAATTCAGGATTGTCTGAAAAAATGGTGTGATATTGACAAAGTCGACCTCATCTTAACCCTAGGTTAGACTCCCCTCTCTTTCTTTTGTTCTTGGCTAACTTTTACGGAGGTTTAGGTATATGGAGGCTTAGGTAATTATTTCTTTTTATTCATTGTTTTAAAAATTTTTTCCCTTACATGTAGGTGGCACTAGATTCTCTCCCAGAGATGTAACACCTGAGGCAACAAAAGGTTTGATAGAGAAGGAAACCCCAGGTCTTCTGTATGCAATGCTTCAAGAGAGTCTCAAGGTATCAACATCTTTTGTTGGTTAATTTTGTGGTATAACTATACTTGGACCTAGTACCCGATACAGTAAGAAGAATGAATCCAGGAGATGATTGCACTGTCTGCTCTGTTGACACCAAAAATGTCACTTTACTTCTTCAAGATCCAAAAAGCTACATGAAGTCGCAACCTGCCATAAATAGGCTATGCTGCTTCCAAAAAATCAAATCTTGTCAGAATCAAACCAAGACTTCAAGATCCTTCAAGACAGCCAAAAGAGGAGTACACAAGAAGTTTCGGGCCATTTCAAAATCATTTGGCCTAACTTCATTTCTCCGGCAGCTAAAAAGGAGCTCCCGGCAGCGACAGCATCGGAGACACCAAATCTTCGATCAGAGCCCGTGGATGGTATCAAAATACATCTAAAGGCCCCACGTCAAGTTCCAAGTCAAACCGACAATGTTTAACCCTCCATCAACCCTCGAATAGCTAAACCAAGCCTCTCGGCGGCGAGAACCACCGAGGCCATCACTCATCAAAAAGAGCACATGGACGGCTTCAAAATGCTTACAAAGGGCTACACGTCAAATTTCAGGTCATTTCGACAACATTTGACCAGACTTTGACGCTCGGAAGCCAAATCAGGCCTCTCGGCGGCGAAGCTCCCCGAGACCATGGTTTCCAAGATAGAGCCTATGGATCATCTTAAAATGACTCCAATAGGTTATCTATCAAATTTCAAGTCAATCGGACATTGGTTGACCGCACATCAAGCTGCGACATCTTCATCGCGATAAAAACAAGTCTACTGGCAATAAGACCCCAAACGACTTCAAAACTCAAACAAAAGCCTATGGTTGGTCTTATTTATTGCTCAGGAGGATTCACCTCAAATTTAGGTCATTCCGACATCGTTTGGCCAAGTTTCAGCTTCTGACGGAAAATCAACAGCTTTGCGCGACAAAGTCTTCGGCTTTCCCGGAAAATTGGAAACTTAGCACCCCAAAATGCAAGGATTCTTGTCAAGTTTTCGACAGGGAAATCAGGCCAATAAATGATAAAAAAAGTCAAGAAAAAATACAAAAGAAAAAAAGAATCGAAAAACATCAAAAATGGCCGCAAAACGGGACAAAAGGGGGGAAATCCCCCCCAGGGTCGCAGACCGCCCCTGCGACCCTGGGCTAGGGTCGCCAGCCCCAGCGACCATGGAGTTTGGAATCGCCGGGTGGGACCCGGAAGGCCCATTTTTCATCATTTTTCGCGATTCGAAGCGTCCGACTCTTGGGATTTTCCAAAATTCATACTTTTGAGACACCAAATCCTTTGACATCCGTCAAAATCACGGGTCAATCATCAAGAGTATCAAAATCAACAATGATCGCCAACCGGTCAACCAAAAAAAGTGTGCATTCTACCCGACCGATCGAGAAATCGGCAGGACAGATGGCACCGACCCGCTATTGGCAACCAATACCTGAAGTTACATGGTCATCCGATGTCGATCTACATGAAGACCCATCGATGATCATCGCCAGAAGAATCCCAAAAGACGCGGCACGGCCCGCGACTCTTCAACTGCTTGGCGACCACTTAATGCGATTAATTGACTAGCTTTATTGCAGTCATTAATTCATTTTTTTGGATGGCTCAATCAGAAGCAAGCAAATGGGAGTTACAAGTCAAGAGATTCATGACATTTAAACCATGAAACTCCTCCCATCATAGCGATTAAAGGTGATTAAATGCCATCAATCTCCACCGGCCAATCAGAAGCCAAGAAAAAGGAGTTACAAAATAAAGGAATTAAACCCTGTAACTCCTCCCATTATGCGGCTTAATGACAATAAAAGCCCATAAACCTTCCTAAATGGCTACCAAGAGCCTATAAATAGGAGAGCATCCCAAGCATTTCAGAGACATCAGAAAATCTAAAAATTCAGATAGAAAAAGGCATCAGAAATCTAAGAGAAAGAAAGAGAGAAAACTCTGCGAAGTTCTGCACCGACCACCACTACAAGGTGACAAAAGTCCCTTGGGGGGTACCCCCCCCCCCCCCCAAGTTCTTTGCCTTCTCCTTCTGCCTCCAATGGCTTAGAAGTGGCTTTTCAGCCTGTCTACTTAGCTTTTTATAGGACATAGGACCTCCTCTAGGTCTTTGTCCTCTAAAAATCTGAGGTTATAGCCAAGCCAAGCAAACCAAGAGCACCCTCTATTCTCATCTGCATGGATGATGGCGAAGTCCACACATGGCTTGCGACCGTCAATCTGAACAAGTCCCCCACAATCTCCTGAAAAGTTAGATGCTCCTTTTCTTGCTTTTCATTGTACTTTGTATTTTTCTAAAAGAGACAAAAACCACAACTCTTGTCTTTCATTATTGATAAGAATTTGTGCAATGGAAAACTTGAAAGAAGTTGATTTTCTTTTTACTTGCGTAGGTCGATGTCCGGATCACCACTTGCAATTCCGAGTAAAATAGAAAACATGGCACACCCACACAAAAAAATATTAACACCCACTTCTGCCCCTCGGGCACGAAAGGGTCGTATCCAACGGACTCCCACGTCCGCCGACCTCGGTAGCACCGAGCAATGAACGCGCGGTCCATCAAGCTGGCTCCACCCGGTGGGACTCGTTCATTTGAGAACACGATGCTAGAAACAAGATATTTGCATATT
Organism: Litsea cubeba; assembly: GCA_012931725.1. Classification (NCBI taxonomy): domain Eukaryota; kingdom Viridiplantae; phylum Streptophyta; class Magnoliopsida; order Laurales; family Lauraceae; genus Litsea; species Litsea cubeba. The sequence goes on from CM022945.1 coordinate 119,491,868, forward strand.
ATATCTTTTGCTCTATGCTTATACTTCTTTTCTCGATTCCTTGGCTACTTTCTAATTGGTGGCCTATGTTGGATTCCGTATCTAAAAAAAACGACATGAGATTTTTTTGGAAATTTCTAATTTTTTTAATTTATTTCCACTCTTTCTCTTTAAAAAAAATAAAAAAAAAATAGATTTCCCAGTTTGGATTAACCTTGATCCTTTCCTATCGTTCATCGTGCTTGCAGAAATGTTGAGCCTGTTCGACTAAGGTTTTGGGCCATCGTTTCTCTTCGATGAGTTCATTAGAGATCTAAAAAAAATTAATAAAAAATCAGATTTCTCAGTTTGGATTCAAAATTGAGAAACCTTGATCCTTTCCTATCGTTCATCGTGCTTGCAGAAATGTTGAGCCTGTTCGACTAAGGTTTTGGGCCATCGTTTCTCTTCGATGAGTTCATTAGAGATCTAAAAAAATAAAAAATAAAAAAAAATAAAAAATCAGATTTTTCAGTTTGGACTCAAAATTGAGAAACCTTGATCCTTTCCTATCGTTCATCGTGCTTGCCGAAATGTTGAGCCTATTCGACTAAGGTTTTGGGCCATCGTTTCTCTTCGATGAGTTCATTAGAGATCTAAAAAAATAAAAAAATAAAATCAGATTTTTCAGTTTGGATTCAAAATAGAGAAACCTTGATCCTTTCCTATCTTCATCGTGCTTGCCGAAATGTTGAGCCTATTCGACTAAGGTTTTGGGCCATCGTTTCTCTTCGATGAGTTCATTAGAGATCTAAAAAAAATCAGATTTCTCAGTTCGGATTCAAAATTGAGAAACCTTGATCCTTTCCTATCGTTCATCGTGCTTGCAAAAATGTTGAGCCTGTTCGACTAAGGTTTTGGGCCATCGTTTCTCTTCGATGAGTTCATTAGAGATCTAAAAAAAATCAGATTTCTCATTTTAGATTCAAAATTGAGAAACCTTGATCCTCTCCTATTGTTCATCGTGCTTGTAGAAATGTTGAGCATGTTCGACTAAGGATTTGGACCATTGTTTCTCTTCGATGAGTCTATTTGGGATCTTAAAAAAAAAAAAAACATAGACCACTAAGGTTAAACCAATTGCGTTCTTTAATCATGGTTGATTCAAGAAAAGCCTTGTCCAGAGTGTGGAGACAGCTTGACTGTTCTAGGCAAGGGTCCTCCAAACGGGTTCATTAAGTAATCCTACCCTTACCTGGGGGCAATTCTATCAATCGAGATTTCACAAGACCAGGTTAGGAGGCCTATGTGTACTCTCTCGTCTTTTAAATAAAAATTTTAAAAAAATATATTTAAAAAATAAAAAAATTTAAAATAATAAATAAAAAAAAATTATTCAAAAAAATCTTAAAAATAAATAAATAATAAAAAAAAATATTTTTTTCAAAAAAAAAATCTTCAAAAAAAAAACTTCCGTCATTTTTGAGTTCAGATTGGAGAAATTTTGGTCTCCTCCTTTCTGAGCACTGGCGTTCGCGGAAATCGTTGAGCCCGTGCTCAGATTTGAATGCCTTTTGCTCTCTTTGATGAACCCGATCTTGACCTTTCAAAAAAAAAACTCGTCATTTTTGGATTCAGATCCGAGAAATTATGGTTCATTTCCTTCTGAGTACTAGCGCTCGCGGAAATCGCTGAGACCGTATTTGGATCGGAATACCATATGCTCTCTTTGATGAATCCAATCTTGACCTCTCGAAACAGAGAATCTCATCTCATGGATGCGGTCTCAAAACATGTGTCTAGCGGCACTAGTACGCCTTTCAGGGTCTACTGTATTCGCAACCGGCACATTTGTTGTTGGAATTTAAGATAAATTTGAGATGACTTGAAAGTCTTTTGACGAATTGAAGAATATAGTATCTCAAGTATTGATATGAGTTGGAATTATTGTCAACACATTGTCACAAGCATGATGATAGTAGGCTAGTGTTGATAGAGAGAAAGAAGAATCAGAATTGAAACTGTCAGGAATTCAGAATTCCTGAAGCAGAGCATGCGGTCGACCGGGCACCCCATTCGGTCGACCGAAGCAAGAGAAACCTGCAGAAAAAGTTTCAGACTGCTCCCAGTTATTTTCGTGACACAGTGTGTCTTCGGTCGACCGGGACCTCAGGATGTCGACCGAGCTCGATAATTGACTGTTTACAGACTGTGTATGATGTCGACCGGACAAGCTAAGATGTCGACCGAGCACGGGAACCAGAGTTGCGCAGAATTAGAAGTTGTGCACGAAAATTCAGCATTCTTTTCTATTTCGTTTGGGACTCTTTCTAAACGAATTGTAGCCTGTTTTGAATACAATTAAGGGTTAACATAACCTATAAAAAGGCATGAATGGGTCGTTCATAAAGAGTACACCAGAAAAGAGAAAGAAGAGAAGAGAAAAGAGAGAGAGTTTGGAGAGAATAGAGTGCTGTTGCTGTGTGCTGTTGTGCTGCATCTTTCTACAGCAAGTGTGGACGAGGATATGCTCTTGAAGATGGTATTTCGTCCATGAGTTAAGTGTCTCTCTTTATGCTTTAGATTTCAATTTGTAAGGGATTGAGAGAGAGAGAATTGTAGAGGGGAAGGGCTGTAGACAGAGTTTATCTTCTATTCTGTTTTAACATCAAGTTGGTGCTTGGTGTTTGGGGTTTGGTGATCCTATCTGTGGGTGCAGATAAATTGTAAGGGGAGTCGGTGCTTCCTAGATAGTTGGTGCTATCTGAAACTAAGGGTTGGTGCTCTTTGTCGTTGGTGCGACTAAATAGATTCAGATCTGTCCCGGATTGGTGTTCGGACAGTCTTTGAACCGTGGACGTAGCCTTTCGGTGAACCACGTTAAATTTGGTGTCATTGTGTGATTTGATTTGCTTTTGTTGTTAGTTTGGACCTGTTTTTAAGAAATCACTGATTCACCCCCCCTCTCAGTGATCGCGATATCTAACAATTGGTATCAGAGCGTAAGGTTCCCTTGAAAAGCTTAATACGCTAAGGGTGATCTCTTGTCAAATCACATGGCAGTCAATACAGGGAATATGAAAGCACCTCTGTTTGATGGTTCTAATTACTCTTTTTGGAAGATTAGGATGCAAGCCTTCATCAAATCTCTTGGCTATGATGTTTGGGAGGCTGTCAGAGCCGGTTACAATGCTGCCACCGTACCCAATGATACAGCATCGAAGAAGTTGGCAGACAACGACTCCAAGGCGCATAATGCACTCTTTAGTGGCCTTGTGGACAGCGAGCTTGTCAAAGTAATTGCATGCAAAACAGCCAAGGAAATTTGGGACAAGTTGCAAAGCATACATGAAGGTGATGAGAAGATTAAAGAAGCCAAATTGCAAACTCATCGCTCTCAATTCGAGTCTCTTCGCATGGAGGAAAGCGAGAATGTTGACTCGTATATGCAACGAGTGAATGAAGTCACGAATGACATTCGTGGACTAGGGGAGGAGATTAAAGAGCCGGTCATCGTCAAAAAGGTTCTAAGATCTCTTCTTCCCCGGTTTGATTCAAAAGTCTCAGCCATCGAAGAAGCCAAAGATCTGAATGCATTTTCCATGGATGAATTACATGGTTCTCTAACTGCCTATGAGATGCGCATAGGAAAGACGTCTTCATCTGATAAAGAAGCGGCCTTCAAAGTTCAGAAAAAGGCAAAAGAGACTGCTGGTTATGATGTTGATTCTGATGATGATGAGCTTGAGGCTCAATTTGTTAGAAAGCTGAAGAAAGGAAGCAATGGCAAGTACAAAGGGAAGCTACCCTTTAAATGCTTCAATTGTGGAGGTGTTGGTCACTTTGCTGCGAAGTGTCCGCTAAAAGAAGACAATGATAATGACTCTTATGCTGAAAAGAGTAAAGGAAAGAGAAATTTCAGAAAAAGAGGCAAAGCTAAAAACTTTCTATGTCAACAAGATGACAGCACGTCTGAAACTTCAGACGATGATGAATCAACCGAAGCTCTCTTCATGGTCACTGTTGAAGATGAAGAAGAGCTAGATCCGGAAGAGGAAGAGGAGGCTGGAGTCAATCTTGAAGAGGAACTCATAGCCGCACTTGAGGAGCTTAGCATGGAATGCAAAACAAGTAAAAAAAATCTGAAACTTCTCCATGAATCTGAAAGTTCTATTATTGCTTTGAAAACTCAAGTAGAAGAATATAAAAGAATGGTAGAAGTCCTTGAAAACCAAATAAGTATCAAAAAGGAAGAGGCTATGAAACTTGAAACTGAGATCGCTAGAGCAAAGGCTGAAAATTTGGAAAATAGCAAAAAACTCAAAGCGCTCCAAGCGATTGAAGGGACTATGAAACTCGATGAACTACTGAAAGTTCAAAGACCTGCCCACTTCAGATTTGGTCTAGGATTTGAGAAAGGTGAATCCTCTAAGATTGCACCTCCTGAAAAGAAAGAGTTTGTGAAGCAAGTCACTGCACCTTCTAACTCTATGAAGTCCACTCAACCTAGAAAGGAGTCCATTCCTGTTAGAAAGGTAATGAAGACTAACCAGCCACAAAGAAGATACAAATTCTATGGTTATTGCTTTCATTGTAATATGTTTGGACATAAAAGAGACGATTGCAAATTCTATGTGAAATACAGCTCACTTGTGACTAGGAACCCTTTTTCAATCTTAAGTAGCCACAAAATTGAGTGCCATAAGTGCTATAATTATGGACACTTGGCTAGGGATTGTAGGTTGCATATTGCTAACAAATTTCAGGTTGAAAAGAAACCCAAGTTAGTCAAGGCTTGGAGAGCAAAACAAAGTGCAGAAAGTCCCAAAGCATCTCTCATTGTGCAAACGGCATTCAATGCACAAAAGAAGACAGCACCATGGGTCCTTGATAGTGGTTGTTCAAGCCATATGACTGGTGATAAAGAGAAATTCATCAAATTACAGCACTATGAAGGCGGTTCAGTGAAGTTTGGCAACAATGATGGTGCCAAAATCTGCGGAAAAGGTGTTATTCAGCTTATGACAAACAAGATCAGATCGGAAGAAGTCTTATATGTGTCTGGATTGAGACACAACCTGCTTAGTGTGAGCCAGATCTGTGACAAGGGTCACGAAGTTATCTTCACAAAGAATGGGTTTGCCATCAAGAAGAGTAGCAACGGCAAAACAGTGGCAACTGGATCAAGAATTGCTGGAAATCTCTATACATTGTCAGATGGAGCTGAAAAGACCTGCTTGATGAGTCGGACAGAGGAAAGTTGGTTGTGGCACAAACGCCTTGGGCATCTAAGCTTTGATAACATGTCAAAGATTTGCAATTCAAAGGCTGTCAGAGGCATGTCTACAGTTGAAAAGCCTTCCAATCCCATTTGCGACTCTTGCCAAAAGGGAAAGCAAACGAGGGTTATGTTCAAGTCAAAGGAGCATCATTCCAAGAAACCTCTTGAACTAGTGCACACTGATCTCTGTGGACCGATGCGAACTCAAAGCACCAATGGAGATAAGTATTTCATGTTATGCATTGATGATTATACTCGTATGACATGGGTATTGTTTCTTAAGCATAAGCATCAAGCACTTGATCATTTTAAAGTGTTTAAAGCACAGGTTGAAAATCAATTGGAAAAACGTATCAAGATTTTAAGGTCTGATCGTGGAGGCGAGTTCACATCTGAAGAGTTCACTAAATATTGTGAACATCATGGCATTCAAAGACAGTACTCAGCCCCTAGAACTCCACAGCAAAATGGAGTTGTGGAACGGAAGAATCGCACCGTACAAGAGATGGCTCGTATGATGCTAAGTGAAAGCAAGATGGCTGACAAGTATTGGAAAGAGGCAATTCATACGGCTGTATACATTCAAAATCGATGCTTGATCAGGCCACATGAAGACAAAACTCCCTATGAGCTATGGTTTGGAAGAAAAGCAACAGTCAAGCACTTCAGAGTCTTCGGCAGCAAGTGTTACATCAAGCGGCTCGAACAAAATCCGGGCAAATTTGAAGAAAGAGCTGACGAAGGTATATTTCTGGGTTACTCCTCTACTAGCAAGGCATATAGGTGTCTTAACAAAAGAACCAAAAAAATCATAGAAAGTGCTGATGTGAGAATAGATGAGAATATTGAACCAAAGAATGCAACTCATAATGACAGTCCAGTTTATGAGGACTCGAGTGAGATTGATGATGAGATGGCTGAATCTAATGATTCTGAGAAATCAAAGGATGACTCAGAAGATACTACACCTAAGAAGCACAGCACTTGGGTAGAGCAACACCCTAAGGATCAAATCATTGGAGATCCTAAGGCAGGCGTTCAAACTAGACAAAGTGTAGTTAGCAATTACTCACTTATGTCCACCATTGAACCCAAGACTGTGGCTGAAGCCAGTCTCGATGAAAGTTGGTTAAAATCTATGCATGAGGAGTTGGAGCAAATTGAGAAGAACTCCACATGGGAACTTGTTCCTAGACCTACTGATAAGAATGTTATTGGTACTAAATGGGTCTTTCGGAATAAGCTGAATGAAGATGGTCAAGTCATTAGAAACAAAGCAAGGTTGGTTTGTAAAGGCTATGCTCAAGTTGAAGGCATAGATTTTGAAGAGACCTTTGCACCGGTGGCTCGTCTGGAAGCTATTCGTATGTTTCTTGCATTGGCAGCATACAAAACCTTCAAGGTATTTTAGATGGACGTAAAGTCAGCTTTCTTGAATGGTTTACTTGAAGAAGAGGTCTACATTGAGCAACCTGATGGTTTTCTCATCAGCAAAAATTCAGATCTAGTGTGCAAGTTGAAAAAGGCTCTTTATGGACTGAAACAAGCGCCAAGGGCATGGTATGCAAGGCTGGATCTCTATCTCCGCAAGATCGGTTTTGGAAAAGGAATGGTTGATAGCAATCTGTATGTCAAAACTGAGTTAAGCAAACAGCTGGTTGTCATTGTTTATGTTGATGACATAATCTTTGGGGGCAATGATGAGGAGATGTGCAGGAATTTTGCTGAAGAGATGAAGAAAGAATTTGAGATGTCAATGCTTGGAGAACTAAAGTTCTTCCTTGGTTTACAAGTGCAGCAGCTGAAACATGGCATCTTCATATCACAAATGAAGTACATTAAGGAAATGCTGAAACGGTTCAACATGGAAGACAGCAAGCCAGTGAGCACACCAATGTCAACGAACACGAAGCTTAGCAAAGATGATAAGGCCTCGTCCGTTGATCATACCACCTATCGCTCTATGATAGGAAGCTTGCTCTACTTGACTGCTACAAGACCAGATCTTCTACAAGCAGTATGTATGGTTGCACGTTTTCAAGCAGCACCAACTGAAACGCACCTTACAGCAGTGAAAAGAATCTTTCGATATCTGAAAGGTACTATGGAGCTTGGTATCTGGTATCCCAAAGGAAAATCCTTCACTCTTGTTGCATATTCTGATGCCGATTGGGCTGGATGCGTAGATGATCGCAAGAGTACTAGCGGCGGCGCATTTTATCTTGGAGAAAGATTAGTTGCTTGGCACAGTAAGAAGCAAGACTCAGTATCCCTTTCGACAGCGGAAGCGGAATATATTGCAGCGGCAACTTGTTGTACGCAAGTGTTATGGATGCGGCAAATGCTCTCTGATCTAGGAGTTCCTACAACGGATCCTACGCCGATCCTATGTGACAACACGAGTGCAATTCACATCTCCAAGAATCCTGTTCAGCACTCTCGAACAAAGCATGTCGCAATTCGTTATCATTTTCTGAAAGATAAAGTTGCTGATGGAGAGGTCAAGTTGGAATATGTTCCAACAACTGAGCAAGTGGCTGATATTTTCACGAAACCTCTGCCAAAGGAAGTCTTCGAGTATCTCCGGAAAAAGTTAGGAGTTACTCACTCTCCTAAACCGTAGGAGTTGTGCTTGAAAGGGGGAGCAATGCATTCATTGAAAATCCTATTCGCTCCTCGGTTTGGTCCCTTTGGACTTGTTGTCAAAGGGGGAGAGATGTTATGCTATGATAGCAAGGAGAGATGTTATGCTATGAAAGCTAGGGGGAGATTGTTGACAGTGCATGGTTGTTATTTCAGAATTTCAGAATTGGTTCCAAGTGAGTGTTGAAAAGAACTTAGAAGAGCTGCAAGCTGAAGTTGAAAGTGTTGAAGTTCCAATAGTGTTGCCAACAATTCCAAAGGGGGAGATTGTTGGAATTTGAGATAAATTTGAGATGACTTGAAAGTCTTTTGACGAATTGAAGAATATAATATCTCAAGTATTGATATGAGTTGGAATTATTGTCAACACATTGTCACAAGCATGATGATAGTAGGCTAGTGTTGATAGAGAGAAAGAAGAATCAGAATTGAAACTGTCAGGAATTCAGAATTCCTGAAGCAGAGCATGCGGTCGACCGGGCACCCCATTCGGTCGACCGAAGCAAGAGAAACCTGCAGAAAAAGTTTCAGACTGCTCCCAGTTATTTTCGTGACACAGTGTGTCTTCGGTCGACCGGGACCTCAGGATGTCGACCGAGCTCGATAATTGACTGTTTACAGACTGTGTATGATGTCGACCGGACAAGCTAAGATGTCGACCGAGCACGGGAACCAGAGTTGCGCAGAATTAGAAGTTGTGCACGAAAATTCAGCATTCTTTTCTATTTCGTTTGGGACTCTTTCTAAACGAATTGTAGCCTGTTTTGAATACAATTAAGGGTTAACATAACCTATAAAAAGGCATGAATGGGTCGTTCATAAAGAGTACACCAGAAAAGAGAAAGAAGAGAAGAGAAAAGAGAGAGAGTTTGGAGAGAATAGAGTGCTGTTGCTGTGTGCTGTTGTGCTGCATCTTTCTACAGCAAGTGTGGACGAGGATATGCTCTTGAAGATGGTATTTCGTCCATGAGTTAAGTGTCTCTCTTTATGCTTTAGATTTCAATTTGTAAGGGATTGAGAGAGAGAGAATTGTAGAGGGGAAGGGCTGTAGACAGAGTTTATCTTCTATTCTGTTTTAACATCAAGTTGGTGCTTGGTGTTTGGGGTTTGGTGATCCTATCTGTGGGTGCAGATAAATTATAAGGGGAGTCGGTGCTTCCTAGATAGTTGGTGCTATCTGAAACTAAGGGTTGGTGCTCTTTGTCGTTGGTGCGACTAAATAGATTCAGATCTGTCCCGGATTGGTGTTCGGACAGTCTTTGAACCGTGGACGTAGCCTTTCGGTGAACCACGTTAAATTTGGTGTCATTGTGTGATTTGATTTGCTTTTGTTGTTAGTTTGGACCTGTTTTTAAGAAATCACTGATTCACCCCCCCTCTCAGTGATCGCGATATCTAACATTTGTAACTCCAACCTTATATTCTTCTTACATCGAGCAAGCTCTACTTCTTGATAAGTCGAATTAAGGTTCACAATTGCTTCTAGCAGTCATTGGAACGCTCATTCTGGGCTTACCATACCTGCGATCAGAACAATTGTACCCTGTATGGCCTTTTGCCTTCTTCATATTGCTTGGGTCATATCCCTCGAGCGATTTGAAATGACAAAACCATAGAACTTCCCATTTATGATCATTATATTCTTGTGATTACTAATGGATGCGGTCTTGTTTCATAAATTTTTCGAAAAACTAACAATGGCAGCTTCGCTAACCATTACTTTCGACGAGAACAAGCACCAGCTCATGCTTCAACAGAAGCAAACCACGCGCACCTACAAGAGCCCCATTAGCTGCCGAAGCGTCAACTCCCTCAGCAACTCTCTGAACTCCGGGTCGACCTCGACTCCCCGGACTATAGTCTTTGGGACGCTCGGACCATTCCCACTTCCCGAAGAACAAACTGCTCCTTCCAAGAAGCAAAAGCTCGTCTCTCAACGTGTCACTACCGTGACACCAAAGGCGAGCATCAAAAGGCCCGAAGCCCGTGGCATCCCCATGAAGCCTCGACCTGCAAACGACCAGGTTTATCCCAAGACTTGATCCCCAAGACCTTCACCAAAACAAAGAAGGTCCCAAACATCCACCAAGCCAGCATACCTGGCCCCACTCAAAGAGAACCGGCTCTACCCTTTTGCCTACAAGAAAGAGGAGAGACCCATCTCCAACCTGACTCCCATGTCAACCCAGCATGAGCCGGCTTGTTCTTACAAGCCCAAAATCAAGTCATGCATCACTAGGCCTCTACAAGCACCTACTAAGTCCTACAATCTTGTAATTCGACCCTTCATATCTACAGGGGCCGAACTCGAAAAATTCAAAGCTTTGCTTCAACAGGCGAAGGACCAGGTTCGCATCCTGTCCTTGCCCAGCTACAAAGAAGATAGGCTTGGCTGCTGCGCCCGAGGGAGCACATCCTTCATTGTCAAAGCCCAGCCAGAGCTGACCGAAGCTCAAATTGCTCGTCACATATGCCGTCGCGCGTCGTATCGACAAAAGAGACTAGAGAAGCAAAGGACCCAGCCTCCTACACTTCAAGTCTCTCCCAAATGGGTCGAAAAAGAAAGACCCAACCAAGTTGCTGCTGTCCATATGGTTGGAAAAACCAGAAGACGCCAAAAATCAGCAACAAAAATCCATGTCCGACGTCCGGTGACCCGCAGCATCTACAGGACAAGAAGACACTCAGAAGAATCCCCTGCTCCTTCAACCAAAGGACGGCAGAGTGATCCTTCCTTAAGCTCTTCATAAAAAAGAATGAGCCCCGGCTCAGTCACCAGGACAATTTCTTCGTTCAAATCTCGAGGGATGAACGTCCTGGCTACAAATTCTGAGCCACCACCTCGCAATCCACCTCAAGATGATGCGATCACATGCATCCAGTAGTTGGAACAAGGCCAGCAGAGGATTGAAACTCTGATGGAAAACCTTCTCCTCGCCTTCCAAAATCAGGTGAACAATGAACCTCCTCCAAATCATCAAGATGATGAGGTAAATGGAGAAGAAAATGAGTCACGCACCCTTACCAAAAAGGACGTAGACAGTATCCTCGCAAAAGCAAAAGAAGAGGATATACTCAAGCAGCATGGGATCAAGCCACCATATCCCTTATGGATGGACTCGGTCCCGTTCCCCACAAAATTCAAGCATCCTGCTCTCCAAACATATACGGGGAAGGATCAGCCAGACAGCACGTCATCCACTTCAAGATCTTGACAAGAGCTATCGCGGATCAAGATGCACTCAAGATCCGCCACATTGCAAGTACCCTAAAAGGTACGGCCTTCGATTGGTACTCCACTTTGCCGGAGGACTCCATCCAAAATTGGGTCATGCTAGAGACACGCTTCCTGGCTCACTTCAAAGGTGAGGATCATCCCGCTACTATGGCTCAGTTGTGCAGCCTAAAACAGGAGGAGAATGAGTCAACATATGACTTCGTTCACAAATGGAAAGCAATGGCGTACAAATGCTCTGATGTACTGCCACAAGTGTCGCTAGTCGACATCTGTCGAAACAATATGAGAGCTAGAATCCGCTCCATGATCATCGGCAACAAATCAAAGAACCTGGGAGAACTCCTAGAAGCTTCCATGGAAGCTGAAATGGTGATTAAAGACCTCAACAGTCAGAAATCATCAAGAAAAGAGCCAATCGTCATTGCAACCTCAAAACCAAAGAAATAAGAGGTCCTCAATGTGCAAACCAAGCCAGCTCCTCGGCCACCAAAGAAAGCTAAAAACAAAGCTGCTGGTAAGAGACCTGAACTCTCTGATGCCTTCAAAGAACGAGTAGAAAAGAAATACCCATTCGACGAAGATGTTGATGAAATCTTCGGGGCTCTCATGGCAAACGGTAAGCTCACTTTGCGTGAACCCAAAAGATCGGGTGATGTTGGCAAAACCAACGATCCTCGGTACTATCCATACCACCAGATGATCTCGCATTCTCTCAATCAATGCTTCTTTGTGAGAGAGAAAATAAAAGAGATGTGGAAGAATGAAGTCATCACCTTCGATAAAAACTATGGGTCTGCCTCCGTCAACATGGTGTCATGTGGACAAACACCAAAATCACAGAATAAAAAGACCACTACTTCCTTTAAGGTGATAAACACAATTCAAGCATCCGAAGAATTGGTTCCTTACCCGACACCAGACGGACAACCCATATGGGTACATCCCGATTTCCTGGAAGATGAAAATTGGGAGGTCGTGAAAACAAGGCCTACAGCTCAACAGCGAAGGCAGGCTAGGAAACATCTCCTCAAGCTCAAACGGCAAGAGAAGATCTAGCTGAAATAAGAAGTCCGAGAAAAGGCAGAGGCTTCCTCTACCGCTTCACTGGAGGCAACAAAAACGTCCCTTCCAGAGACTTCAAACGGGGTAAGAAAATTCACTCTCAGTGATTTCATGCCACCTCAATTCAAAGAAGCCATGCAGGGGGCATCATACTCTTGCAATTCGATAGTTGGATTCTCCATTGATGGATACGAGTCCGGCAACACCGATGATGGATTCGAATCCAACTACACCGATGAGTGGGAGGAATCCCTTGAAACAGGAGAATATCTCTCCGATGAAGAATGGGTTCCTGAGACTCATCTTATGCTAGTAATCTGGTATGACCCCCTACAGCCATAAGGATCCTGGTCTGATGATGAAGAAGACTAAGAGGCTGTACAAGAAAATGTTGCTGACCCAACACCCGTCATTGCTCCAGTGGAAATCAACTATGTTGAGCCACAAATAGTTGATGAAGAAGAAGATTTGGCTCCCATGCTTGATCTTGAAGAATATGCAAGGGTCTTGCAACATCTCGTTTTAGAACAAGAGCAAGACCGCGTCAACGAGCTTCCTCGCAATCCAGAGCCGGAAGTCCTTGAAGACCATCGGGTACATCCTCCCTTAACTCCTGAAAATTGAGAAAATTGCTGTATAGACGATCCTCTTACATCCGAGGATGAGTCTGACTCCGATCAGGCAACATCTCCTGTTAGAGCTTCCTGTAATGTGATAATTCGGGATTATAGCTCCTCTGAAGCATCGTCTGACGAGACCACTTACACTCCGACGACGCCTAGCAATGTATCCTCTGGAGCCACCCATCTCACGTGACTTTCACTGAGACGGCACCCTCTCAGGTTTCTTCTCTCCTGAGACTGTGACTTCAAAGCCCACACCCTTCCTGACTGAAGAATCCCCAGCTATTAATGCTTGGGACAATGAATTGGTCAACGAAGAAGAAAGGTTGCTGGATGCTGTTCAGGACTTGCTCCCGGAAAATGCTCCATGCAACACAATCACTGAGGATGGCAACTCTGTTGCAGATACATCCTCAGCAAATGAAAAACGACAGCCTCTTGATCCTGAAGACAATCTTCCAAACGAAGACCCTTATCAAGAAGCTCTCGAAGTTGGTAGAGACACACGCTCTGGCCTGGACTACCATAAGAATTACAACCAATCTTCCTTTATATATGTAAATCCTTCGGGAAAAGATGTTGTAAGCGCCCCTAGTGGCAACAATGATGAACATGCAGGCCCTAAAGAGGCTTTCAAAATTACAGAAGCTGAATGAGGATGTCGACAAACATGCCCCGTAAGTCCTCCAAATTGAAATGGACTACCGGGTCAAAAACTCAGAAACTTCCTCAAAGGGAGAAAGAAGAAAACTGAGGGATCATGCGTTGAGTGCCTCTCGGTTAAAAAAGCAGCCAGTGCAACCATCGCCTTCACTAAGGACGACCTCCTACTTGGCAAAACAAGGCACAACTGACCCTTGTACTTCATAGGGTACATCAAGGAAATGCCTATGCATAGAGTTCAGATCGACCCAGGTTCTGCACTCAACCTCATCTCCACTTCGGCTCTCAAAGAGTTGGGCATCCCACCCAGCAAGCTGAGCTACACATCTATTTCTATCTTTGGATACGATGGGAGTACTCAAAAGCCTATCGGCAAAATTAGGTTCAAGTTACAAATCGGTGATCTTATCTCTGAGGTCACTGTATATGTAATAAAAACCCCTTCATGCTACAACATCCTTCTCGGACGCCCTTGGATCCACGAGAATGGTGTTGTCCCTTCAACTCTACATCAATGCATCAAGTTTGTTGGCGATGACGGCATGATACATCGAGTCTTTGTAGATAGAAAACCCTTCAAAGATAAAGAAGTCCACTCTGCAGACTCACAGATGTATGAAGGTGAAAAAGAAGAGAAGCACATAGCACCCTTTGCCGAAAATCTCCAGAAAGATAAAGGCAAGGCTCCTCAACAATCATCGGAAGAAAACAAACCATCCGGTAAATCCGAAGAGAGCATTCAAACTCCCTTTATCATCTCCCTCAAACCTTCAAAGCCTTTGGTCATCACAACTAAAGTGAAGAAGGCAAAGCAAAAGTCTGGGGGTAAATTTGTTGTCTCTTTCGTGTCTATCATGTAAGACACGATTTGGATTCAGAGCCAGAAGACGACACATCATCAAGCCAAGCTGACACTCAGCAAGTTCAGCCTGCTCTTACTCCAATGGAGACAACTTCTGACATAGAAGATCCTACGTCAGCTTCCTTCATTGTTCCAGCAACTTCAGCAAAGGAAAAACTGATATTCTTCCATAGATCAGATGCTTCTTCATCAAACTCCACGCTTGAACCCTTCCAACACGAAGGTATGCCTCAACTATCCTTATATAGTCCTGTGGCACAAGCTATTATGAAGAAGATGAGCTATGATGCTCAAAACCCGACGCGGTATTCCCACACTATTGGGGCCCGCCTTGAGCAAAAGCCAGCTGGAAGATTAGAGACTCTACGGCCATGTAGATTAGTCTTGACAAGGGCTAGGGTATGATCCCGACACTCCTCTGACACAGTTGACACAAAGGCTTAAAAGTCAATTTACTGACCAAGCCTCAACATCTCAAGTCCATGATGACATCGATCTCCCTGTATATCTCTTCGATGAGTTACGTGACAAAGATCCAGGAAACTCATCCAATTGGTACGATTTCTCTGATGATGAAGAGGAATTATCCGATGGCACAGACGTGTGGTCTTCTGACCCAAAAGAACCCTCATCTGCAAAAGAAATACCTTACTTCGACCCGGTTTCAACAGGCGATTGGGATCATCTCATAGCAAGCCTTGATAAAATTGCCGATCAAGAAGACCCGTGGAAAGGAACAAAACCTTGGTCTGTAAATGTCCTTGAAACCCCAGAAGGTTTCGTTGTGCTGGAAGCCTCCGAAAATATTATGGAGGAACCACCTTCGAACCTTCCAACAGAAGATCATGTTCAAAAGATAGACTTGGGAACACCAGATAACCCACATCCCGTATTCATAAGCAAGAATAAAAAGGATGATGAGTTACCCGAGTATATCGCCTTTCTTCGTGAGTTTGTTGATTGCTTTGCATGGTCTTACGCTGAAATACCTGGCCTAGACCCCAAAATAGCAGTCCACAAACTCAATCTTCAAGAAGACATCAAGCCTGTCAAGCAGGGTCAAAGAAGATTCCGTCCAGATGTGATGGATAAAATTGAACAAGAAGTTCAAAAACTCAAAAGCGTCGGCTTCATCCGTGAGGAACAACATCCTAAATAGTTGGCCAACATTGTCCCCGTGACAAAGAAAAACAGGCAGATCAGGGTCTGTATTGACTATAGAGACCTGAATGGCGCATGCCCTAAAGATGAATTCCCGCTTCCCATACCAGAGGTAATGATTGACAATACATGTGGATTCGAGCGAATGACATTCATGGATGGCTTCTCTGGCTACAATCAGATAAAGATGCATCCTGAAGATGAAAAATATACATCCTTTCGGACCCCATTTGGCGTGTATTGCTATACTGTCATGCCATTTGGTCTGAAAAATGCTGGTGCCACATATCAGAGGGCTATGATGAAGATATTCCAAGATATGCATCACAAGACGGTCGAATGTTACGTTGATGACCTCACCGTCAAAAGCAAAAGAAAAGAAGATCATCTCGAAGACCTCGAGAAGTCTTCCTCCGACTTCGCAAACACAAACTGCTAATGAATCCTCTGAAATGCTTCTTCGGCGTCTCGTCGGGTAAGTTCCTCGGATTCTTAGTTCGGAAAGATGGAATTGAGCTTGACCCCATAAAAGTCAAGGCCATTCTAGAAATGCCCTCTCCAAGAACCTTGAGAGAACTCAAAGGGCTTCAAGGGAGATTGGCCTACATCTGACGGTTCATCTCCAATCTTTCGGGGAAATGCCGTCCATTCTCCCGGTTGATGAAAAAAGGTGTAAACTTTGTCTTGGATGCTGACTGTGAAGCTGCATTCCAAGATATCAAGTCATACCTTACCAAACCTCCAGTGTTAGCTGCTCCTACCACTGGAAAACCATTCATCTTGTACACAAGAGCCCTTGATCACTCTCTGGGCACTCTGCTTGCACAAGAAAATGATGAAAGAAAAGAAGTTGCTCTATACTACCTCAGCCGCATGCTAGTAGGTGCAGAGCATCGCTACTCTCCAGTCGAAAAGAAATGCCTTGCAGTGATGTTCGCTGTACAAAAGCTGCGTCACTACTTGCTTTCCAACACAGTCTACCTGGTCTCAAGGATCAACCTCTTGAAGGTCCTCATCACAAAAGCAGGTTCTCTCAATGCCTGACTTAAAAACGGGTCCATCCTTCTGTCACAATTGATATTAGGTATTACCACAAAAGGCAATCAAAGGGAAAGCTCTAGCGGACTTTCTCGTAGAGCATCCATTGCCTAAAGATTCTCCACTCAGAGATGATCTCCCAAAATGTGGAGACTTTCTCACAAAATGCCTCCTGGGATATGTACTTTGATGGTACAACCAGGACAAATGAAAAAAGACAGCTGATCTCAGGAGTTGGCATCCTCTTTGTTAGCCCCGACAAATACATGATTCCACACGCTTTCTCGCTACTGAAACCATGCACAAACAATGCAGCTGAATATCAAGCTCTGATCCTAGGATTGGAACTCGCCATCGAATCCGGTATCACCATGCTGGAAATCTTTAGAGACTCTCAACTGATCGTCAACCAGATGAATCAGAAATCTGAAGTCAGGAAGCCCAATTTGATGCCTTACTACAACAAAGCACAATCTCTTCTGCAAAAGTTGACATCTGTCACATCACCCACATTCGTAGAGGTGAAAACATACGTGCAGATGCCCTGGCTGGACTTCCCGAAAGAAGGGGAAAACATGCAAATCACAGTGTCCGAAAGAAGAATCCTTCCTCCTCTTAACACACACCAAGCAGTTGCTGAATGCCACCAAGTGGTGGGAAGTCGGATTTTAATCCTTCAACCTTCAATCGACGACTGGAGGGATCCGTTCATTGATTACACTATGTTCGGAATCCTACCTGAAGATCCAAAAGAACGGGTAAGCATCCAAAGGCGAACCCCAAACTTTCATTTGGATATTCCTTCAAAAATCCTTTACAGGAAATCCTTCAACGGAGTACTTCTACGCTGCTTGTCACAACAAGAGGCTAAAGAAACACTCAAAGAAGTTCATGCTGGTCTTTGTGGAGCTCATCAGGCTGGTCCCAAGCTCTATGATCAGATAAAAAGGTTAGGTTATTACTGGCCTACCATGGTAGCTGACGCAACGCAATTTGCTAAGTTCATGGAGATTACATTCACATGCCTCCAGAATGGCTACATCCTACAGCGATCTCATGGCCTTTCGAAGCCTGGGGTATGGACATCATAGGTCCTATTTCTCCCCCTTCGAGCAAAGGTCATCGCTTCATCTTCGCCGCTACGGATTATTTCTCCAAGTGGTCAGAAGCATTTGCGCTTAACGAAATGAAGACCTCATCAGTCCTTCAGTTCCTGCGCACCAACATCATTTGTCGTTTCGGCATACCTAAAAGATTCGTCCATGATAACGGACCATAATTCCGGGATCATCGATTCTACAGGTTCTGCGACAAATACAAAATCCAAAGCTGTCCTTCGACTCCATACAATCCGGCAGCAAACGGATTAGCAGAAGCTTTCAACAAGACACTCTGCAAAATCCTCAAAAAAAAAATGGTCTCTAGTCACAAAAGAGACTGGAGCGACAAACTGTCTAAAGCTCTGTGGACCTATCGATCCACCGTTCGAGGACCAACCCATAGCACACCATTCTCCTTGGTCAATGGATGCGAAGCTGTCGTACCCTTGGAAGTACAAATTCCTTCCTTGAGGGTATCCTTGCAAAATGACATGACTCAAAAAAGTAATGTCAAATTGCGACTCCATGAGCTGGACAATCTCGATGAGCAACGGCTCGAAGCTCGACAAAGCACTGAACTTTACCAAGCACGCATAGCAGGATCTTTCGACAAAAAGGTCAGGCAATGCGCCTACAAAAAGGGTGACTTGGTTCTTACGGTAAAAAGACCAATGGTCTTCGCTCACAAGTCCAAAGGCAAATTTGAGCCAAAATGGGAGGGACCCTACGTCATCGACAAGGTTTTCTCCAATGGCGCATACGCACTCCTAAACATAGAGGGGTTTTCTCCAATGGCGCATACGCACTCCTAAACATGGAGGGTGACAGATGTATGCTGCCCATCAACGGCAAGTTCTTAAAGCGGTACTACCCTTGAAGACTTACCCAACTGGGTAAGAGCAATGCCTGTACGGCCAAAACCAGTTTCCAGGTACACGCTCGTCAAACCCAATCTTTTTAGAATTTTCATATCAAATGTTGAAATTTCTAGAAATTTAAACAATGCTTACTTTCATCGTTTCATTGTTCAAAAATTCCAAGTTTAGGAACCTCTCCCTAACTTGACCAAAATTTCCAACCCTTGAGCCCAAAATTCATGGTTTGAACCAAAATCCGGATTCAGGGATTTCCACCCAAGTCCACCCTACCTTTTACCGCCTAAATGGTTTTAGGTCAAAACTTATGACCCTCGTGTCTTTAAACAAAAAAAAAATGGTTTTTCAAAAAACCACGGGGAAGCGACGCTTAGTCGATACTCGAACAAATCGGAAGCGTGCAAACCACGTTCTACATTTCCAAAATCGCAGGGAAGCGACATTTCGTCGATACTTGCAAAATCAAACAAAAAAAATGTGGAGACGCAACATTTCAGTTGATATCCACAACCCAAATTTCAAAGGTTAAAAAAAACCTAAAAACCGTGGAGACGCAACATTTCAGATGATATCCACAACCCAAATTTCAAAGGTTCGAAAAAACCAAGAAACCGTGGAGATGCAACATTGTAGTTGACATCCATAACCCAAAGGTTTGAGAAAACCGCAAATTTCAAAAATCGTGGGGAAACGACATCAAGTCAGTACCCGTAAAACCAAAATTTTTGAAAAGCAAGGATGCGACATTCCATCGATACTTGCACCTAAATCCACGAGGATGCGACATTCCATCGATACTCGTAACCGAATGAGCAAGGATGCGACATTCCATCGATACATGCAAGACCATTCAGCAGGGAGGTGACTTTTAGTCAATACTTGCAATTTTTTTTAAACCAAAAACCGGCTATAAATGCCACCAAAACAGGCTATAAATGCCACCAAAATCGGCTATAAATGCCACCAAACTGGCTATCAATGCCACAAAACAAAACCGGCTATCAATTCCACAAACCAAAAACTTGGCTTTCAAAAAAAAAATTTGGCTATCAATGCCACAAAACTGGCTCTCATGCCAAAAACGGCTTCCATGCCACAAACAAAATCTGGCTCCCATGCCAAAACAATCATTTGACAAAAGATTTTCGCAAAATGACAAGCTTTTGATCAAATCCCATTTAGCAATTGCTTTCATCACAAAAAGATTTATGTGAGCGTAGGGAAAACAAAAAAACAAAAAAAAAGGGAAGCATCCCATTTAGCAATTGCTTTCATCCCCAAAAGATTTAAGTGAGCGTAGGGAAAACAAAAAAACAAAAAAAAAGGGAAGCATCCCATTTAGCAATTGCTTTCATCCCAAAAAGATTTAAGTGAGTGTAGGGAAAACAAAAAAAAAAAAAAAAGAGTACCAAAAAATACATGCGGTACCAAAAAAAAAAAGAAAGTGTTCACAAGCACTACAAAAAAATGAGTACCAAAAAATACATGTGGTACCAAAAAAAAAAAGAAGGATAGTTTCTGCTATAAAAATCAGGAGCTCAACAAAAAATGGTCTCCGGCCAAAATTTCAGCTCCTCAAGCAAACTTTTGGCCTCAGTCGTCAGAGTTTCCAATGCACGCTTCTTTAAGAACTTGCCATGAGATGCTGGGGTAGGCTGTAATCCTTCTTTCACACTGGGAAGCTTATCCCGAGCAGTTTGCCATTGTTTGTCCTCTTGAAACTTCCTTTTAAGAACTTGATCAGCATCTGCAACCCGGCGAATCAGAGCACGCTCCCTGTCGCGAGCCTCTGTTATGCAGCCCACTTGGCAGCAACTTATGCCTTCAAATGCTCAAGACGTTTCTTGGCCTCATCAACCTCCCTATCAAGGATGTTAAGGTCATGTGTCAGCCCAATGATGGCTAGCTCTTCTAAGTTCTTCTCTCGGACTAGCTACTTCCTACTTTGTGAAGCCTCATTCAGGTCAGACTTAGCCTTATCAGCAGGGTCCAGGAATATCTCCTTGAAGAACTGGTCGTCAGCTAAACCCACGGTCTCAAACCACTTGTCACCCAGTGCAATGATCCTATCAATGATCGCCCTGACACCTGTGACATCCAGACCAGCCTCTTCGGCATCACCGAGAATCTCCTGCACATGTTGGATCATGCCAAATCCAGCATCTAAGTGTCCAGCAAGGAGAGTCTCAATCCAAGAGCTCAAAACCCGCACCACCACCTTCTTCGCAAAAAGAAGAGATGGCCCAGCTGAAGATTCACCCTGCTCCGTCGGTCGGCTACTCATGTCATGCCCTGTTGGAAGAGAAACAAAAGAACTCTTTCCAGTTGGAGTTGCTGGGGAAAGAATCTCAGCACTCGGTACCTCCTCCACCGTGTCAGAACTGGTTCTTCGAGTCTCTACCTCTGGATCAACCTCTGGCATCTCTTGCTCTGGTTCTGAAAGAAGCAATGGACTCTCCTCTGTCGCTTCAAAACCTGCCAAAGAAACATAAAAAGGTATGAATATGATCCTGTTTAAAAAATCATTATCAGGGTTATTACTATAAAATACCTTCTTCGACGACTGGCGGAGCACTCTCTTCCTCCATGAACTCATCGAAAGCATCGTCAACATTTACGTCCATCGATGGTTCAAAGTCATTGGAATCCTGTGGCAAGTCAGCTGACAAAAAAAAATGTTAGCAAACCAAGTCACAGACCAAAAAAAAAAAGAAAGCAAAAGAAGTCATACCAATTGAATATTCTGGAATCACTCTAGGGTCCCTCGGTTCTTCTTCTGGTGCCGCAACCGGATCCGTCACCGCCTCATCGGCAGGAACCTCAGGCATCGCCAAGTCTTCATCCTCTGCTAAAAAAAAAGGGGCAGCAGGGGGAGAAAGCAAATCAGAACATGGAAAAATCCCATGAAAAGAAATGGAAAGAGAAAGAGGAAAAATCATACCTTCACCGACGGTCTCTTCTCCTCGGCTTCTCTTTTCTGGAGACTCGTCAGCATTCCTTGGCACCTCCTCATTGATAGTAAAAGGGACTTCTATGTCAGGAGAGTTCTCATGTTGCCCCTTGCTGCGATGATGACTCCTCTTCCTCTTACTTATGCGGGCTCGCTTCTTAGAGGAACCTGCCCCACTGTCAGAGTTAGGTTTCCCACGTGACTCCTCACTGGATGGTCTACTCTTGCCAGTAGACTCCATGGAAGCTCGCCTCTGTGCTGCTTGCATTCAAGCATCAAGCTCAGCTTCCTCTTGTTCTAGC
Organism: Litsea cubeba; assembly: GCA_012931725.1. Taxonomy (NCBI): domain Eukaryota; kingdom Viridiplantae; phylum Streptophyta; class Magnoliopsida; order Laurales; family Lauraceae; genus Litsea; species Litsea cubeba. The sequence goes on from CM022945.1 coordinate 119,513,624, forward strand.
TGCTCTAAAGCCTCATAAGGTATGTCTCGAACAGCTTCAGAACCAATGACGCCCTGGCCACCGAGAAAGCCTATCTTGTGCTTCTCTCTAGCAAGGAAGGCCCAAAATCCCTCTCGCCAGACGCCATCCGACTTTTCAAGGCCTTTTCCAGATGATAGCTTCACATCAAGCTCCTTCTTGGAAAGCCCTTGATATGCTAAAAGCTCTCCGCGAACCACTTCGTGAAACCGACAGTCCGGGAAGTCGATAACACAGGATAAGAAATCATGGCAGTAGTGTCTTCAGCACTATAGAAAGCCCATGCGTTTCTCCCGTCCTGTAAACCTCCATAGCGCTTCACCATGCTTGAAGGCGCTCCAACAACGCCTTGAGAAAAGCCTAACTGCAGAGCAAAGCAAGAAGGTACATACGGCTGGATGTCGACAAAAAGATGTCTGCGGTACACCATCATGCCGACACATATGCTTAAAAGCCACTACTTTTCTGCATTTGTCAAGGAATAATGCCTTCCCGACCCTGCCCTGGTAGAGTCTTAGGAGGCACCAAAGTCAAAAGCCTTCTTCTGCAACTCCGGAGAAAGCTTCACTGAAGACTGCCCCATCTCGACGTCCCTGAACCGTCGGATCCTCATGCAGGCAACAAAAGTGATTCGGATACGGCTTTCCCCTTAGCCAGTCTAATCATCAGAGGATCATCATCCAGTGCAGCACCTAGCCGGTGGAAGCCAGGACAGTGGTATACATACCACGAATAAAAGATATGGGCTGAAAATACCCTGTTCATGGGAAGCCCAAGCCGAACCAAAAAAGCAGCAGCCTGCAATTCGATACACAAGTAGGAGTAAAGAGCTAGCACCAAAGCAAGCTGCTCTCCAAACGCCATCTGACAAGCCGAAAAAATACAATGCGGCCTGATATGCATTCCATCTCCTCCAGCAAAAATAGCCTCACCTAGCCAATAAGTGAGGTAAACAGCAAGATCCCTTCGCAGTGCAATGTCAGAACAAATGGCATCTGTACTTGCGAAGAAACCCCTCAACTCTTCTTGCATGGCCAAAGTCTTCTTCGAACCTGGATCTTGAGCCCTGGCTTCTCGGGTCGCACTATCAGAAGACTCCCTGCTGTCAAAATAGTTAAAGAACGAAGAGCCAAAACTCTTCCAACTACTGGATCTAACTTTCAAGCCCTCCTTCTCCTTAAAAAAATCATAGAAGGCGATGAGCTGAAAGTACAAAAGCCTAAACTCCTCAGACTGCTCCTCAAGGACGCTGTTGATCGGCATAAACTCCTCATAGAGTCTGCCAAGGATGGGCAATCCAGTAATGGTGCTCAGCTCCTTCAAAGAGAAACCAATCTCACCATTCGTCACAATGAAGGTATTGGTTTGTGGAAGGAATGACTCCAACATAGCCTGAAGGCCTCGTCGGAAAAGATCACGGACCGCATCAAAAATCCTGACTTCCTTCAAAACGGCGCCACCAATCAGCAGGACGCGATCAGTCCACGACTTCCACTCGGAGTCAACACTGAAACGGCCAGTCGAAAAGGCTTCACCCAATTATTGCCGTCACCGCTGAAAATGCCAAGGCCCACTGGTCCCAAATCGACCGACGGATAATCAAAGCCCTGGTAGCAACTGGCCGGCATCAACATGTCCATGTCAGCAGGCGATTTCTCCGCATATCCAGGAGAACCGCCAACAAAAACTCCGATCTTGATTACATTTGTCCTCTTCACCCAGCTTGGAGGATCTTCCCTCTTAGAGCACGTGGGAGCAAGGCTCATAATCGAGATGGTGCGATCAAACGTCGACCGGGTAACAATAGTTCTCTCCTCACCATCAGCTATGTAAGAGAACTGAAAACATCTCCTCTGGTATGTCACGTCGCCAGGGACTGCATCACCAAAGAAGAAGGTAGGCTTGGGCAAAACCCTCTGATCGTCTATCAACCACGGACGACTGCTTACCATGATCTTATAAAATTCCTCTCCTTTGAGAGCGATCAGTCGCTGTCTCATCTCATCTTTGTTGAGAGAGTCACACTCTTTCAAGTTTCTCTCAACATACTAGACCTTCTTCCAACCCTGCAGACCAGCCGGATTATAAGATCTAGTAGATCGACGAGGTACGCTTGTAACATGCTCTTTACCTTTTTCGTTTTGCAGGAACCACCTGCAAAGGATGGAAAAGAAAAAGATCAATCATCAAAATGACAGAATTTCGCTAAAAAAGAATCTTGCGAAATTTTGACATAACTCCGGGGTAATTCCGAAGAAAAAGGAAATATCCCAAAAGAAATAGAAAGCTTGAAGATGGGCTCGACATTGCTACGAGCTCCGAAACTCCAAACTTTCGAAACCTCAAAGTCTCCACAAAATCAGGAAGGGCTCAACATCACTGCGAGCTCCAAATTCCCAAATTTACAAAAACTTTCAGGTATGCTATCATATCATGCTACAAATTTACAAAAAAAAAAAATGCATGCATAAACATCTTGGTTTGCCAAAAAAAAGAATTATCATGATGAGCAAAAAAAAAAAAGAAACTTTCTCAAAAAAAAGGGGGAGAAAGAAAAGAACAAAAAAAAAAAAAGAAGAGGGACTGGCCCACAGGCCACGTGGCCGTACGGCCAGATCCGTACGGATCTGTCCTTAAGGCCCACAAAAAAAAAACAAAAGAAAGCACAAGAAAAAAAATAAAAAAAAGAAAACATGTGTAAAAAAAAAGAGAACACGTGGAAAAGAAAAGAAAAGAAAGAAAAAAAAAAAGAAAAGAACTTTTTTTATCATCCTATTTCCTACAATGGAGTTTTCTTGAAAAAGGGAACTTACTTGAGGCCATTGATGGAGAAGAAGAAGACAGCCTTGAAGATCTTGAAGAAGAAGAACTCTTGGTCTTGAAGCCCTCTTGGGATTGTTGCAAAAGAAAGCAATAAGATCAAGAGATCCAACCTCCTTCTTGCTTTTACAGAAGAGAGCAAACCAAAGAAGGAAAGAAGAAAAAGGTAAGTGTTATTAATTAGTAACCTTACCAAAAGAAAGAAATTAGAAAGATTCTTTCCCAAAAGAAAGATATCTTGAGGTATTCTCTCCCAAAAAGAAATCAATGAGAGATTTTCTCCCAAAAGATAGGAGATTTGAGATATTCTCTTACAAAGAAAGATATCTTGAGATATTCTCTCCCAAAATAAAGGGAACATGAGAGATTCTCTCCAAATAAAGATATTCTTAGATATTCTCTATCCAAAGGATATATTTTTAGATATTCTTTACAAAAATGACACCATATGAGATCTAAGCCATTTCAAAAGCTTAAGGTCCCATGGGTTAGCCCATATGAGCCATTTGACCACCTAGGCACTAAAAAAAAAATTTAGGGCTTAGTCAAAGAGAAATCCCTCTTACCAAGAGCATACAAAAATGGTTTCAAGCCTCTTTTGAGTTGATTGGACCATACAAAAAAAAAAGATTCCAAGCCCCATGAGCTTCCAAAAATCAAACCATCCAGCCTCATCTACCAAATTGAGCTAAAATCTTGAAATTGACATTCCACAAAAATCCAAACCAAATCCTGGTCCCCTAACTTGCCACATACAGCTTGTTAGGTCACAAGACCAAAAACAAAAACCAAAACCTGATCCTCTAACTTGCCACATATAGCCTGTTAGGTCACAAGATCAAAACCAAAATCGACCCCCCAACATTCCACATACAGCTTGTTGGGTCACACGGTCAAAACCAAACCCGACCCCCTAACCTGCCACATACAGCCTGTTAGGTCACAAGGTCAAAAACAAAAACCCAAATCCACATCCCTGATGTCATCTTCAAAACTTTGCCTCGAGGTGGTACGTGATCCCTTTCACTACCATAAAATTCCCCTGGAAGTTGAAAAGGCTACAATACCAAAAGAAAGACTGCTCAAAGACTCTTGGTCAAGTCAGAAGCTCTCCTTCAAAAATCTCTTCGAGGCACATCGACTACAAAAGTTAAGCAACTCGTCGCTGCACCTCGAGGGGGCATTTGTTGACACCAAAAATGTCACTTTGATTCTTCAAGATCCAAAAACCTACATGAAGTCGCAAACTGCCATAAATAGGCTATGCTGCTTCCAAAAAATCAAATCTTGTCAGAATCAAACAAAGACTTCAAGATCCTTCAAGACAGCCAAAAGAGGAGTACACAAGAAGTTTCGGGCCATTTCAAAATCATTTGGCCTAACTTCGCTTCTCCGGCAGCTAAAAAGGAGCTCCAGGCGGCGACAGCATCGGAGACACCAAATCTTCGATCAGAGCCCGTGGATGGTATCAAAATACATCTAAAGGCTTCACGTCAAGTTCCAAGTCAAACCGACAATGTTTAACCCTCCATCAACCCTCGAACAGTTAAACCAAGCCTCTCGGCGGTGAGAACCACCGAGGCCATCACTCATAAAAAAGAGCACATGGACGGCTTCAAAATGCTTACAAAGGGCTACACGTCAAATTTCAGGTCATTTCGACAACATTTGACCAGACTTTGACGCTCGGAAGCCAAATCAGGCCTCTCGGCGGCGAAGCTCCCCGAGACCATGGTTTCCAAGATAGAGCCTATGGATCATCTTAAAATGACTCCAATAGGTTATCTATCAAATTTCAAGTCAATCGGACATTGGTTGACTGCACATCAAGCTGCGACATCTTCATCGCGATAAAAACAAGTCTACTGGCAATAGGACCCCAAACAGCTTCAAAACTCAAACAAAAGCCTATGGTTGGTCTTATTTATTGCTCAGGAGGATTCACCTCAAATTTCAGGTCATTCCGACATCGTTTGGCCCAGTTTCGGCTTCTGACGGAAAATCAACAGCTTTGCGCGACAAAGTCTTGGGCTTTCCCGGAAAATTGGAAACTTAGCACCCCAAAATGCAAGGATTCTTGTCAAGTTTTCGACAGGGAAATCAGGCCAATAAATGATAAAAAAAAGTCAAGAAAAAATACAAAAGAAAAAAAGAATCGAAAAACATCAAAAATGGCCGCAAAACGGGACAAAAGGGGGGAAATCCCCCCCAGGGTCGCAGACCGCCCCTGCGACCCTGGGCCAGGGTCGCCAGCCCCTGCGACCATGGAGCCTGGAATCGCCGGGTGGGCCCCGGAAGGCCCGTTTTTCGTTGCTTTTCGCGATTCAAAGCGTCCGACTCCTAGGATTTTCCAAAATTCATACTTTTGAGACACCAAATCCTTTGACATCCGTCAAAATCATGGGTCAATCATCAAGAGTATGAAAATCAACATTGATCGCCAACCGGTCAACCAAAAAAAGTGTGCTTTCTACCCGACCGATCGAGAAATTGACAGGACAGATGGTGTCGCGACCCCGGACCGGGTTAGGGAACCAAATCCGGGATCGGGACTGATGATGCCGCGCCACGTGTATCTCTTTGGCTAATCCGCACACGAAATTAAGAAAACAATTATCCATGCACGTGATTTCCCACAGGGTTCCGCGGTGAGGATTATCCATACATATCATCTCACATAAAAACATATTAAACATGTATTCGAGATTGCGGAAGCGTGTAGTAAATCATATTAGTGTTATTTCATTCCATAAATAAGACTGATTTAATTGATATGACAAGATATCAGAATGAGCAATGATCATAAGCATATTTCCCAAAAGTAAGGTTAAATGTATATACAAAAGATCAGTTAATTAGTTGCCCCAAAATAATGGTCAACAAAAATCAATACATAACAAAAGAATAAACCCAAAAGATATTATCACGAACTCCCAAAAAGTGTCGTTCTCAAAGCCTGAACGAATGTCTACATGACATCGTCAGCTTGCCACTCTATTACTCGTTGCGGTTTGTCAACCGCCTCCTCATGCTCCTCCTCAATGGTAATGGGTTCGGGACCTGAGTACCAAAATAAATGGATCAGACACGACGGTCTGGCAGGTAGGTGAAAAGATATAATAATACATTTGAAATAATGATACCTTGGAAAACATATTGAAAACCTGTATAAATAATGAATTTTGTAAAAGGCTTAGGTAAAGGCATGAACAATATAAAACAATAAGGTACCAAGAATAAAAGACTGTCAAGATGGCAACCACACGAAGCTAAATCCTCTCTCACAAAAGTGATGAGAGCACATACCTTACAGGATCATTGACCTCGGTCACACAAGGTGAGGAGGGACAATGATAAAATACTATAATATACATATATATACTATGCGGGACCACGGTAGCGAACCGGGTAAAACTCTACGGATTCCAGACTGCAGTTGGATCAAACCGACAAGGTTGTCCAAGCTTAGTGGTGCCGACTCATAGGTCGAATGCAGGAAGTCAAATCAGATGTATAAAAACGAAACAGGGTGCCCATAGGCACAAATACATATTCGTATCGAGTCGGTCATATACAGGTTAGCAAAAGCTAAATACACTTTCCAATACTTTCGGGACAAGTCAAAATCATAAGATATGATGTTTGAAAGGCATAATTAAACAAATCGGGTCACGATAAACGTGAATGGATTTCCAACATTCTCTTGGTTAAATGTTGAAGGTCCAAGATTTGAATCAATGTAAATAGGGTCTCGTTTGTCAATTGAATATACATTTGGTACTCCATAAGTATTAGCGACAATCTGGGACCTTACTCCCATTGACAAGTCTAAAAGACCTTTAACGAGATTGGAATGATGGTCCTTCTTCCTCACTATAGTCTCACATAATTCTTCGGAAATAATCAATTAAAATCTATGGTTTCGGTCAGCTTTTTGGTTGGCTGTCAGCTAGCCGAAAGGCTGACCTACGGTTGACCGAAATTCTGACCGAGTACAGAAATCGGAAGAAAGTAGCTCTCTGGAATTCAAACCGAAACATTTTGGTTAGCTTTTCGATTAGCCGAAATGCCACAATAAGAATTCAGCAAAAATTGCAGCTCTCTGAAATTTGAACCGAAACATTTCGGTTAGATTCTCGGTTAGCCAAAACTCCACAATTAGAACCTAACAAAAACTGCAGCTCTCTGGAATTCAAATCGAAACATTTCGGTTAGCCAAAATGCCACAATTAGAATTCAACAAAGATTGCAGCTCTCTGGAATTTGAACCAAAAACCTTTCGGTTAGCCGAAATTCTGACTGAAACTGCTACGGGACTGATTTCTGAAGCTGTTTTCAGTCCTTCATTCCTTCAAACCTTTCTCATTTTTAAGGGTCAGATCCCTATACAATATTGAGTCGAAAACTCCACCATTTCTACATTAAAATTCCCATTCTCAACACTTCAAATCCACCATTTGAATCTATAAAGCATTCACCCAACACTTCCTTTCCATCCATTTAAAACATGTGGAATCCATTACAACATAGGCCATTCAAATTTAACATAGAGCAATGTACATTTGCAAGAGATAGAAAGACACCTTAATAGGTGCATTTGAAATCAATAGAAGACAAGTCATAACCATGATTTAAGCAAATCAAATCATAATGAGAAAATTAAGAACATGCATAAATATGATTTTCACATTAAATGAATAATTTCATCCACTTGCCTTGGGTCCAAAGCTAATCAAATCACCCCACTAAACACCTCTCCAAGCTAAGAACAACAAATCTACAAAATCCCAAATACAAGCCCAAAATCAAAAACCAAGCAAAATAAAACGAAACCTTTCAATAATCGAAATGGAGCTTCTCTAAGACTCAACAAACAAGAACCTAGGAGATGGAAGAGAGCTCTTACCTAGAAGGTCTTCAAATAAGCAAGGCTAGCCCAAGGACGAATTCAAGATCTATGAATCCCCTCAAAAACGGTACCAAATGAAAGCTCTTGCAAAGGGGAACAAGATTGATGAAGCTCTCCACTAGATTTGAGCAAGGTTTGGTGGTGATTTGTGAGGAAGAAACAAGAAGAAAAGAAAAAACCGATGGCTGCTGCTGGAGCTTCTCTTGTGCTCTTATGCAGGAATTAGGTCAAGAATGGAATGAGGAAGATGGGGTTCTCTTATGTACAAAGAGTGAAGTGGGTCCAACAACTTAAAACACTTCTCGGGCTCAAAACATGCGTCTCGGGACCTCAAATGAATTCGACGAAGAAGACAAAGTTGTTCGGCGAAATATCTAGTTTCCAAAAAGTGTATGTTTTGTAAGTTTTGGTGACATTGAAAATCATGTCCAGATTTTGGGTAAAAAGACTGTTTTGCCCTTAAATCGAGAAAAGTCTGGTTTCGGGCCCTCGAATGAGAATGAGGTCAACACGAAAGTTGTAGAGAATAATAAGATAAGTCAAACGGGATTAAAAACAAAATTTTAGGAAATCATGAATGAACCCCCAAGCCACACAATTCCATAACAAGAACCCCCAAAGGGTCCCACAAATCAAGAAGGCTCTCAAAATTCCACAAAGCTAATATAAAAGCTATTCTAACCCAAAACTAAGTCCAAATCCACTAAACACAATTATAGCTAAGAGACAACTTAATTAATACTAATCGAGGTCTCTCAACTTAATTAATACTAATCGAGGTCTCTCGAGTCGGGGTCTTACAGATGGCACCGACCCACTGTTGGCAACCAATACCTGAAGTTACATGGTCATCTGATGTCAATCTATATGAAGATCCATCGATGATCATCGCCAGAAGAATCCCAAAAGACGCGGCACGGCCCGCGACTCTTCAACTGCTCGGCGACCACTTAATGCGATTAATTGACTAGCTTTATTGCATTCATTAATTCATTTCTTTGGACGGCCCAATACGAAGTAAGCAAATGGGAGTTACAAGTCAAGAGATTCATAACGTTTAAACCATGAAACTCCTCCCATCATAGCGATTAAAGGCAATTAAATGCCCTCAATCTCCATTGGCCAATCAGAAGCCAAGAAAAAAGAGTTACAAAATAAAGGAATTGAACCCTGTAACTCCTCCCATTATGCGGCTTAGTGACAATAAAAGCCCATAAACCCTCCTAAATGGCTACCAAGAGCCTATAAATAGGAGAGCATCCCAAGCATTTCAGAGACATCAGAAAATCCGAAAATTTAGATAGAAAAAGGCATCAGAAATCTAAGAAAAAGAAAGAGAGAAAACTCTGCGAAGTTCTGCATCGACCACCACTACAAGGTGACAAAAGTCCCTTGGGGGGTACCCCCCCCCCCAAGGTCTTTGCCTTCTCCTTCTGCCTCCAATGGCTTAGACGTGGCTTTTCAGCCCGTCTACTTAGCTTTTTATTAAATATAGGACCTCCTCTTGGTCTTTGTCCTCTAAAAACCTGAGGTTATAGCCAAGCCAAGCGAATCAAGAGCACCCTCTGTTCTCATCTGCATAGATGATGGCGAAGTCCACACATGGCTTGTGACCGTCAATCTGAACGAGTCCCCCACAATCTCCTGAGAAGTTAGATCCTCCTTTTCTTGCTTTTCATTATAGTTTGTATTTTTCTAAAAGAGACAAAAATCACAACTCTTGTCTTTCATTATTAATAAGAATTGTAAATAGGCTATAAACGCCAAAATCGGCTATAAACGTAAAAAATCGGCTATAAACGCCAAAATCGGCTATAAATGCCAAAAGAATCGCCTTTCACGGCAAATCAAGAAAAATGTCTCTTTACTTAAATATATGTGTAATGGGAAACTTGAAAGAAGTTGATTTCCTTTTTACTTGCGAAGGTCGATCTCTGGATCACCACTTGCAATTCCGAGTAAAATAGAAAATCTGGCACACCCACACAAAAAAATATTGATACCCGCTTCTACCCCCCGGGCCCGAAAGGGTTGTACCCAACGGACTCCCACGTCCGCCGACCTCGGTAGCACCGAGCAATGAACGCGCGGTCCATCATGCTCATATATCAAAATGAAGTAGCAGATATGGGTTGTCACCATCGACATTTAATTTAAGAATATTTGGTTCTATGCATTTTCATGGAACTGAAGCACCGATGTGGTAGTGATTCTTCCTTCCCTAGTGTGCATATTGTGATTGAGTTGTCTTAGCATATGTATATCTGTTTGCATTGTTTGTGTACATGACTGTGTATATGTACTAGTATATGCACATACACATATCTAAGCATGTGTATGTGTTTTTTTTTTTTTTTTGGTGTGTGTGTGAGTTGGTGTGTGTATCACTCTATGCAATTAGCTTTTTCGTGTAATCTCTCTCTACCCATATGTTATGACTAGTGTAGTCATAATTCATAATTTAGAAATCTGTTGTTGTTTTTTGCATGGTGACCTTTAAATGAATTCAACTATTGGAATCACTTTATTATTTGCTAGAGTTTCTTATCTTACTCATTATAAGACATGTGTTGAATTCTTCTTATTTCCTGTTATGGGAAACAGGTGACACCATTTGCCATGCTCTCACACGCTACAGCTGGAATAAGAGCATCAACACTTGTAAGGATCTGACCTCATCCTTTTCTCTTAGTAAATTTTTTATTTAGATATTTAGGGAGGAATACAAAAACACCAAAAACTGCAATCTTTTAGAGGGGTAGCTATTTTTACTGTAATAGCTTCCTTCGCACTCTTCATCTTGCTAAATACTAGGAGAAATGTTAGCCAAATGTGGGGTTTTAAGAATAATGTAACTAATGCACTTTCCTTGAACAATAAAGGCGAAAGACAATCTCATGGTTTGTCCATATCGGAGTTTGCTCATGTACAATGTTCTTCTTGTGACAATTGGATAGCAATTTCTCTCACATTTTATGAATAACGTACAATTATTTTTGTTACTATTATATCCTTCCATTGGTTTTCTGATGCTTCTCGTTTGCTATTTGATACACACAGACATTTGACTGGATATATTTGATTAGTGTAAGATTCCCTCTAAATATTGGTTTTTCCTTTTTAAATATTGATACCACCCATATTCCTAGGATATTTTTATTGAGACTTGTGTGTTTAAAAACTATTTGAAACTCCACTTCTCACAAAAGAAATATAAACAACCTGACTTGTTCGAGTGAGTTTTCCCCGAATTTATGAGAAGGGAAATGATTATGAGATAGCAAGTAGTTGATGCAGGATAGACCCGTGGTCCCCATGGGTCAACCCGCCTTGGGGCCCAGCCCATCTATCTTTATTTTATTTAGAGTTGTGTTCTTTTTAATGATGCACATACAGACATTGATCGCCAAGATATTAAAAATCCACCGTTGGATTACCATTCTTGCAATATTCAATGGTTGGATCTCTTTGGATCAAGCATATGATGGACTTCAGGCCCCATGTGTGCAATTGTATTGAAGGCCCCACACTAGGAAGTTCCACATGGGAGGAATTATCAATTTTAGAAAGTTTCTTTCTTCTTTCTTTCTTTTATCAATTTTAAAAAGTTTATTCTTCTTTCCTTATTTTAGAAAGTTTATTTTCCTTCATTTCTTTTGGTTGTATATATGGAGAGGCTTGTAATGATTTAGACAATGACTATCAGTAAGAAAATTGAGTTCTCGAGTTCTTCTTCAACTTCTAATTCTCCTGCTAGTTCTAGTTGTGAGAGATCTTCTCTTGTGCCTCCTGGATTGGAATTTGGCGTGAGGCCAATTTTAGGTTCGTTTGATCTACCCCCATTTCTCTCCAGTTCTACATTGCCCACCCGCCCCACCCCGCATCTCCTTAGTGTTATGCATAAGTAGCTGAGATAGGTTTTTACCAATAAGCTCTTGGAACAGGTTGGCTTAACAAAAGAGATCAGCAACGTCGATGAGATGTGCATTCTCCTTTATGCTAGTTCATTGGTTGTGGAGTAAATGGACAAGTTATTGTAGAGACAATTTGTGTAAGCTTCTGGGATATAAATTCACATCTGTTTTTGTGTCGAAAATCTATGTATTAAATACATAAGTTCTTGATCAGTTTATAATTTGTAAATAGAATAGTACCATTACTAGCCATCTGGATGTTCCAAAAAGCAAAGGTGTAGAGCCGCATGAGCCCACACGACAACCAGAAACAATAGAACAGTCTGGATGAACTGGGTTGATTAAGGCCATATGACCTTCAAAACAGTTTAAAGTTTGTCATACAACAACCCTACACCCAACACACACCAAAACACGTCTGTGCATGTCCATGTTCTCCGTGCTCCACAAAGAAGGCTAGAAAAATCAAATTGACAAGTAAAAGAACAAACTACAGCACCGGAGATTTTGGGTGTTAAAAAAGACGCATAGAAAATGCTTATAATTTTTTGTGACTCCCATTTGTTACATATATGATTTTCTCCAGTGGGAAGTTATTAGGCACAATAAAGACACCTTCCACTTCTGAAACTTCCCTTTTGCAATCATGAGGCTGCAGGCAAAATCCAAACATTTTTAAGCACAGCTTAAATGCATGAACTATGACCACAAATCATGATGGAAGTGAAACCGCAGATATGGGGGATTCCTCAAGTCTGGGGTCCTGTTTGATAAGGTGAGGATAGTGGTGCAATCAGGCCAAATTGCACCTTACAATATATGATTGTATTCTTTACTCTTTTCCATCTTATTTTATACTTTTGCCAAGGGAGGTTCCATTTTCTTCTAATTCTGTTTTGCCACTTTTTTTTTTTTTTGTAAATGTTCTGTTGTTTGAATCTAACCATTCCTTGGGTGCTTGTAATCAGATTATCAATATGCCAGAAAATCCAAATCCAGTTGCTGAGTGCATGGAGGCTCTGATACCTGTGTTGAAGCATGCATTGAAGCAAATAAAAGGAGACAAGAGAGAAGCATCCTCGCCATGTTCCTCATGCCCAGGCAGAGCCAACAAATGTTTGGGAACACAGTTATAAGCTGGCTTCCTCAAAGTCCCATGCTTGTGCACATTAAAAAACAGGAAGAGAATTAAAAAGAACAATTACTTGGTCTTTGGCAGCCATTAATTCCCGGAATGACCTTGACTAACTGGTGGCGGGTTATGGTGTGAGTGACGAACGATATAATTGAAAAATCAAAGGAGAACCAAATGCTTTTACCTGGTTCATTTCCTTTGGGTTTCTTTTGGGTGTCCCGAAATCTCAGTTGGCGAGGATTCTTTTCTGTCATTTGTAGCAATAATGCATCTACTTGGAGGTCAAACTTGGAGTCAAAGTTTTGGGCAAAGGCAGAAAAAACTCTCATAAGCAGGAAGCTTTTATGGTGTAGTGCGCCTGTATTTGTTGACGACTGGGACCTTAAATGTTTCAATGAAAATATCCTTCCTATGTCCAAACTAGCTTCTTTTCCCTGTGCTAAGTTCTACAGGTTGCCTAGGTTTTCATATTGTACCACTGAACTGTTAATATGCAGATAGGCTTTGCGAGACCCGACCTCAATGACCATACAGAAAATAATCACATATTGGAAAATTCTAGCTTCCAATTGATGGCTATGAAATAGATGGTTGATAAACAGAATAAATGATAAAATCTACATTCAACATAAAATGGCAAAGTTGGATGCTGCAGATTTTCCATGCATCATATTAGTTGTAGCACAATTCTTTTCAGGTCTACTATGGCTGGAAATATCGAAATGTTAAGTTGTGCATGAAAAAAGACTCTCCTCGTACATTGAATTGGGTGCTATTTAATTCATTCTCTTCACTCTATTTTGGCTTGTACATTGAGAATATTAGAAAATAAGGTTTGTGGTTAAGTTCACAAGAAAATCATCTCCATTTAATTTGATATTGTGAGCTATAAAATCTTCATTTATCATAAGTAGGGATGTAAACAGGTTGGGTTCAACTCCGGTCTTTTGTGGAGCAAACCACTCAATTTTCATAAAAAAAGAAAAAAGAAAAAAGAAAAGAACTGTCATTCGGGTACTGACGTTAAATTTGTAATGAAGAGGTTGCAGATGAAGCCTTCTACTATCTGTTTTGCACATGGTTTTTGTGCATGATATGTACAAAATTTAACTCAATGATACTTTGAATAAACGCATCATATTGGGCATGGAAAATCTGGAAAAGGCCTGACTGAGCGTAGACCCAATTACCACTTGGGTAAAAAAAAAAGGATTTTTATCCAAATCCTTCAGGTCTAGTTCTTCGAGGTGACCAAATGATTGAAAGTCCATTAAATAGTTAGTTAGGGGTTTTATGAGTCAATAAAGAATTTGAATGGGTGAGATTAAGATTTTGGGGCCCATAGGAGCTGCATAAAACTAAATATGATCAAGGATTTTGAATCTCAACCTGGGACCTTTCCACTAAGGGCACGTTTGGCAAACGTCCACGGTGAGGATTTTTAGCAGTTTTCCTCGCTTCCACAGAAAATTCAAGTTTGGAACAAAGAGGAAAAAGCGTTGAAGGAGTCCTTTGCTCCATGCATTTGAATATATTCAGGATCAGACCCCCCCCCCCCCCCCCCCCCCCACCCCAACTCTCGGAAAGGAGAAAGCTACGCGCGCGTGCATTTGCGGAGCGGCAGTAACCGGACGGTAGTTTTGGGGTTAACTTTTTTTGTGATTTTCTATTTTATGGGTTCCACAATCATGATCCGGAACATTCATCATCTTTAGAATCCCCAAAACGGCTCATATGTCAAAAATCAACCGTTGATTTTTCATATATCTTGAGATATTAACAAAGAAATCCAAACCATTGGATCACGAGATCTGAAATTCTGTGGGCCCCTTATGTTGAACCCGAAACATTCAATTGCTCTAAAAGGCCTCAAACGTCTGGCCAGTGAAATATGGCACAACATGATTAATGATGGATGATGAGAAAATGGCAAAAAAATATTGACCATTGATTTGCCACAGTATTAAAGAAGGGATTTTTGACGGTCCGTGTTTTTCAGTTTTTTGGTTTATGTGGGCCCTCAAGTCATGATCCATACCATACATCATCATAAGAAGACCAAGCATGGCCAGGCGGTCAAATTTCAGCCATTGATCCATTATAAATCTTGAAATACGTGGAAAAGAAATTTTAAATTTAAATATATATTTTTTATTTATGTGAGGCCATTTGGAAGATCCCAGCCGTTCAAATTCTTTAGAGAGATCAAAACAGTTGTGGGATGAAAGCACAGCCCTTGATTTCTCATAGATTATTAGAAATTTGCCAAAATAATTACAACCATTGGACCCAACATTATGTAGATGGTAGGATTCCACTCCCAAACGTGCCCTGAAAATTATAGTGGTGGTCTTCTAGCCCGGAACCACTTTTCGTCTCCCGAAAATCAATCCCCTAAACAAGACAGGACCGCCTACAGAGCTCGAGGCTAGAGCTCATATCAGAGAAGCATTCTTCTTCTCCAACCAAAAAAGAAGAAAATGGCGTCGGTGGCCTCTTCGATTCCTTCCCTTTCTCGCTCAACAACGGCCATGGCCGCACTAAAAAAGGGTACTACTTCTACTAATATTATCAGTTGTTATTGTTATTCTAATACTGCAAAGGAATTGAATCCAGATGATGCATCGAGCCGAACCCAGTTCTTGAATTTTGTGAACGATCGATGTAAATCAGAGAATTTGAAGCTTGATGATGCATGGGGTTGGTACGACCGTATGCTCCTCATGAAACCCTTGCCCCCAGTTGTTGTTTTCAGTCATCTATTAGGGGCTGTGGCAAGAATCAAACATTATTCCACTGTTGTTTCTCTCTATCTGAGGATGATTTCGACTGGGATTGCACCCGACATAATTACTCTGGGCATTCTGCTCAACTGTTACTGCAGATTGAAGAGGGTCGATCTGGGGTTCGCCGTTTTTGGGGACTTCCTTAAACGAGGTTTCGAACCCAATGCAGTAACTTGGAATACTTTAATTGGGGGCCTTTGTAAGGTGGGTGAAATTGATGAGGCCATTGAATTGTTGCCGAAGATGGTGGAGATGGGATGCCCCGCTGATGTGGTTACTTACGGTACTGTCATAGATGGGCTCTGCAAGAGTGGGAAGGTGGATGCTGCTCTTGAGATGCTGAGGGCGATGGAGAGGGGAAGATGTAGACCCAACACTATTGTATATAACACCATCATACATGGGCTTTGCAAAGAGGGGTTGGTCAAAGAGGCCATGGACCTATTTTCGGAAATGGTGGAGAAGGGGTATGGACCTGACATAGTTACATACAATGCCTTCATCAATGGGCTTTGCAAGGCTGGAAACGTGAGTTCTGCTCTCCATTTGTTTAGAAAGATGGAGAGGGAAATATGTAGGCCTGATACTTGTACCTACAGCACTATCATTGATGGCCTTTCCAAACAAGGGTTTTTGGATGAGGCCCTCAGCCTCTTTTCAGAAATGGTTGGTAACAACAGTGTTTCACCAGATGTAGTCACTTATAGTTCTTTAATTCAGGGATGTTGCAATTTGAACCGGTGGGAAGAAGGCAGGAGATTATACAACGAAATGATAGATAGGCACATATTTCCTGATGTCGTGACAATCACCATATTGCTAAATGCTTTTTGCAAACAAGGGATGATGGAGAAAGCACATGAGTTATTTGACGTCGTCATTCAAAGAGGCGAGAAGCTTAATGCATGTTCTTATAATACATTGATGGATGGTTATTGTTTGCAAGAGAAAATGGGCGTTGCAATACAAATCTTTAATTCTATGGTGACTGATGGCGTTAAACATAATGTGTGCAGCTACAATGTCTTGATTAATGGATACTGCAAAAGTGGGAGAATAGATGAAGCTATAAGGCTCTTTCAAGAAATGCGCCATAAGGGACTAATTCCTAATATTGTTACTTACAACACTCTCTTGGGCGGTTTGTGCAGAGATGGGAAAATTGAAATGGCAAAAATGCTATTTGATGGCATCTCTGACAATGGTTTGGTGCCGGATGTGATTATATATAATATAATGATCAATGCCCTCTGCAAAGAAGGTTTGATGGAGGAGGCCAATGAGCTATTTTTTCAAATGGAAGAAAATGGTTGCTTACCCGATCCTTTCACATTCAAAGCAATTCTTTGTGGTTTTTGTGAAATTAATGAGATGCAAAAGGTAGTGGGAATTCTCCATATAATGGCTAAGAGAGATGTTTTGCTAGATGTAGACACCAAGTCTATTGTAGTTGACTTGCTCTCGAAGGATGAGCAATATAAAAAATATATTGGATGTATTCCCCCTTACAAGTGATGTAATACAAGTCGTGAGGTCAGTTCCCTCTCTTCATACTTCTGATACATCAGGTTAATACTTTGAGAAGGATTCGCACTCTATTGGGAACATCATGCTATAAAAGGTACTTTTCTTCCTAAAACAAGCATTTGGTTGAAGTATGCTTTATAAAAGAAATTGTCTAATAGAAATGATACCTTTTCTTCTTTTTACTTCCAAGAATAAGAAAATCTTATCATCTATTGATTTTTATTTATATATTGAAATGGTTACTTCAAAGCTATTGATTGTTGCATTTCTCCTAACCCACATGCAATGTGTTTGATAGATGAGTACTTAGTATATGGAAGTAATGTTGATATTTTGTCTCATTATTTTTGTCTCACAGTATCTTGTTGGTTTTTGTTTAAACAGAAAGTGGTAGTGTTGTCTTAGTTGAATTGATTCATTAATATTTGCTGATTTGGAAACCAAACACAAAGCCCTAATGATGATATCAGTTTGTACTTTGTAGTGGATGTCTATAACTCTGTTTTTTTTTTTTTCCTTTTTTTTTTTTTTTTTTACACGTGGAGTCCTTTATGTAACACTCAGATCCTTTAGAGCACTCTAGTTGGGTGCTTCTTAACATACATGCCTATGAGGACATAGAAATGAAAATGTGAAGAAGAAAATAAATTTGTGGGTAAGGGACAGAGATTTGTTCATTAACTCTGTCTATGCAAACATTAACATAAAATTGTAACCCTCTTGCTAATGTCAAACTTGAGTGAATCAACAGAAATCAAATAGCACTAAAGATCTCTTTTGTGCCAAGAATGAGGCCTAACATCCCACAAGGGGCTATCAACCTCCAACTTGTACAAAGTTATGCAAGAACAAGTCTGGCGACATCCAACTGCTCTGGTTTTCTTTGATTTTCCTTTCTTTGTTAGCCTTTTTTGGAGGCAACCCCTGTAAGGCCTCATGCCTTTATTAGTGGGGTTAATCACTAATCACTAAGATTTAGGGTGCTTAATTGGGTTTAGTGGGCTAAGCATTATGATTAGTGGCGTGTGATGCATTAGGTAGTGGGTCATGCATATCATACTTACTTGGACCCACCTTGGCCCGGTGGCCCAAGGGACTCTCATTATGAGCCCATGCCCATTTGCCAAGGACTTTCTTGTAAACTCCCTAACAACTTGGCCTTATGTGCAAAATTCCTAAAAGAAAATCCCCTTTTAAACCCTAATGCCCCATTTCCCCATTTCATTTCATTCCTTCTCTTCTGTACAACCTCTCTACTCCTTCTCCCCCTATTCCTCCACCAACCAAGCTAGGGCTTCCAAGAGTTTCCAGTGCTTCCCCCAAGGCTCAAGAGTCTCCCCGTCATCTCCTTCATCTTCCTTCTTTGTCATTCTCATCAGTAGGTAAGCAAACTCTCTCTCTAAACTCATGTAGTTTGCTTCTTTCAACACTAGGAGCATGTATTGTTGGTTTAGTGGGTTTTCCCTTTCATTTTGGCATGTAGGAAGTGGGTTCTTTGCTTGGTTTGAAGTGGGGAGGTTTGAAGAGCAAGGTTTGAGGTAACCCTAGACTCTAAGAAAGGGGTTTTTGCTCAACTAAGCCAAAGGCAAGTATATAGACATGATTAATGGTGTATGCATGTTTCTTTGGTTGATTCTAATGCTTTAAATGTGATAACCTTCTCTATCGTGTGCATTTATGATATTTGGGTTGGTGGGTGTGAATTTAAAATGCATTAATGGTGGATAGTTACATAAAACAAGATTGATAAAAATATTTGATTTATGCCATTGTAGTTATACTCCTTTCTTGTTAAGTTTCATTGACTAACTCATTAGTTTATTACTAGTTGATAGATATGTAGTTGCTTAACTTTGGATTTCATTTCATCATCGTTATATCAAGGTATAAGCAATATATAATTAAGAGTGGATTGACATAAAACTGGATACCATTCTTTGGACCAATGCTCTCTATTTATAACACTACTATAACCTTCAATCTAGGACTTTTAAATTACAAGAGTCATTAATAATGCATAAGTCACCAATATATATAGGACCGTTGACTTATATGAGTCACAAATATGAGACTTACACATTAAGCATGTTGATTATAAGAATAATTTATAACACCCATTAGTACTTGCATTACAACTGTCAACAAGGTGTAGCTATTACATGTTGGTTACTGTTAAATGATAACAGTCACTACTAAGACATGAGTGCAATGTGATAATAGTGTCCATATAGGACTACAACTTAATATCAGTCACTAATAAATGATTGATCACTATTTTATATTATTTCACCTAGTGGAATCTATGCCATTACAATGACCCTTAACAGTATACGGTACTAACAAAGCCCATCACCAATAAACTATTGACCTAGCATTGTATAACACGCTTCCCAGAATTTTGGATTCTTGGGAATGGGACCCTTTGCCCTTGAAATCTAGACCTTAGCCCCACTTGGCCTATGAATATGAATTGACTCTCTAGCAAGGGGGTGTGTAGGCTTAGCATCTCCTTGTGGATTGTACGGTAACACATGAGGGACCCAAATTGGGCTATGTGGGTGGCGTGGTGCCAACAACTTCAGAAGCACCAAATGATTACAAAAGGCATCCTGGACCCGCATAACCATCGTGATAAACAACATGGGCCCTGCATGTGATGTTTGACCTCAGCTTTAGCTTGGTTAGTACATACTCCCCTTGGCCCTTTACCATATGGTCTGGTTAGGTTAATGTAAGCTTAGGACTCCCCATGTATATTACATGATTGGTGTATACACCCACTTTTTTCGTTAGTTTATTACCCATACTTTTACGCTCACTTGGTGGCCTCCAAGGATGCAAAAAGTGACTGTTACGGAGCGTAGTGGCCGATATATCGGCTGTAGCGGTGGACACTGCCACGCTACGGCCGAAATTTCGGCCGTCGCAACCGTGGCGGCCGCTACGAAGCGCTGGGTTATAAAAAAACCTCCCCAGACGACTTTTTGGGTTTTTTTAACATCTCTCTCCCTTCTCTTCTCCACTTTCACTGCTGTAAAACCCTCTTACTGCCCTCTAGTGGTCCCAACTTCTTTTTTTCAAGATTCTTGCTACCAAATCAAAAGATCCAACTACTCTAAGGAATCTAAACAAGATTCTTCAGCTAGGTATGCATTTCCTTGTGATTTTTTTCAACTTTTGTGATTATCACTTTCTAACTACTATGATTCTATGAATCACAACCTAATGGCATCATTGTCTTGTTTTATTGTAGATCCTTGCTTCCTTTTGATCTTGCATGTATATCTTTTCTTTTCTTTTTTATATATTGTTATTTTTATTTTCAGATTTATGTTATTTAAAAAAAAACATTATTACTTATGGAAAACTCATGAAACAACTTGAAAATAGCTTCATATTGTTAGATCTAGGTTTCCCATAGATCATTCCAACATATATTGATTGTTTTTCAATTTTTTTCCTTTTTTTATTTTCAGATTTTTTTTATTTTTATAAAAAAAAATATTTTTAATTATTGAATACCAATCAAATGTCTTGAAAAGTTAAATATTCTAGGTCTTCGTTATCTGTAATTTTAGACCCACCAATATAATGGCATTATTGTTTCTGCATTATATGACAAGCTATCCTTCCTTGTATGTGTTCCAATACGTGCATTAAGAAAAGTTTACCTCAAGATTTGACTTGATAGGATTATGGACTAAATCTTGTCTTGAGTCACAAAATGATTTTACGAGTAACTTAACCCCTTTCTGATACTTTCAGTATACGAGCAAATTTCCAATATCCTAATTGATCGTATCATAAGAACCTTACTCCGGTCTGGTTCCGGTACCATTTAGTAAATGATGTCAACTGTATTGCCTCATTAAGATTTTATTTTTATTTTTTATCGCCTTCCCAAATTGAGTTACGTGCATCATATCTGTTGCATTTATCAAATTTAAAGCTAGGCGTATGTTCCCAATGGTGTGATTCGTGTGAAAGCTAGATAGGGTTAAGTAAATGCTTCAACGTTCAAAGTCAAGAAGCTGGGCCAGGTAGATGGGTAAGGCTTTGATGATGACGACGACAACGATGACGATGACAACGGAGTATAGAAGTTAGTTCAAAATTGGTCATATGCAGTAGCTTTCTTCCATTGCATTTCTCATGATATTTGTTAAGCATACATCACTTCTGAGGTGCCTTGCCACTGGGCTACTTGAGTTTAGGTATAGATTTGGCAAAGTACAAATAGAAAAAATGTCTTTGTGAATGACCAGGCACCTGTTAGTGTTAGCAGTGCTGTGGTTGCAAATTCAAGGATAGAGTTATAGAAAAAGTAAAAAAATATAATTAAGAAAACTTGAATAATGTCTTTTTGAAAAAATACCTATTTGTGAACCCCACTTGATGTACTGTTGTTGTCGTTTCAGTTTTTCCAAAGAGATGATGGCTTTCAGAGAGATGCATACCAGATAGCCCTCTTCTTGGCAGTTGTCTATTTTGTTGTACTGTTCTTGCGGACGACCCTGTAATTGTGAAACTCAATTCCCCTTTTTGTAATTGTTACTACTACTGTAATTATTTTGTATATCATAATTACAATAACTGGGTTATGTTCAATGCTCCCTAAAATTGGATTACTTCCCTATTTAAAGTTCTCTATTTTGTTCTACAGTTCTTGGAGATGACCCTTCTGAAATGCACCCCTTATCACACTTGCAAGATTTGCATCCCCTTTAGGAGAGGGAATGGATGGAGAACAAGCAAGGCATGGATTTAGGGTGCCAATAAGCCTAGTGGAGGTCAGCTTGGACAAGCTTGACAAGCCAAGCTCAAACTCTGCATTTTATTAAGGAAGCCCAAGCTCGAATCAGAATGAGCCAAGCACAAACTCGAGTTGAAATGGATAGAAGACCCAACAACCACCACTAATTACATGAGCCAGAACATTAACAAGTCCATTAATCAAACTGGCCACATCCACCTCCAGTCAAGTCGAGCCCATTAAAAATCGAACTAAAGCTCAAGGTGTGCCCAACGCCAAGCCAAGCTAAAAAGTGCCAAGCTTGAGTTTGGGACATGGGGCAATATATCCAAGCTGGCCTTGGTTTAGCAAGCTCTAAGGCTTCAACTAGAATTGAGCTGGCCCGGCTTGTTTGCAGCCCAGCATAAGCCCATACATGATTACAAGCCCGATGAGATGGCTTTACCTCACATGCCCAACATTCTTATTTTTACCATCACTTTTGGGCAGGACTGACATCAGGTTCAATAACAGAAAAGACTCCACTTGAAACCTTTAACAAAGCTCTCAAGCTCCAAATGGTCTACTTTAGGAGGAAGAAGTGTAAAATACAAAATTATACGAGTAACAAGGGCCCGATTGGATGATTTCTGAAAAAAAAAATTACAACAGAAGTACAATCATTAGGATATATGATTGGATCATTGGGTTTTAAACCGCACACATACAGCTAGAAGGATTTAAGGTTCTAGAGAATAAATTCACAATCTAGATGCATTAGATAATCTGACTTCCACGATTTGTGTGACATAAACAATGAAATGAAGACCTGACCAAATGAGCCGCTGATCATTCCACTGGACTATCCAGTTCTTAAAACAAAGCATTCATTAAAAAAAAGTAATCTATGCAAGATTAAGCTTATGTGAGTCTTGAATTCGACCTCACAACTTAGGGACACTATTAAATGGATGTATGGAGAAGCCAACCCACTTTTGGAGCAATCACTCCACCCATCATGGGGAAGACCAGGATTTGAACCATGGTATAAAGGAAGCAACTTGTCAGAACTGGACTATCCAGTTCTTAAAACAAAGCATTCATTAAAAAAAAGTAATCTATGCAAGATTAAGCTTATGTGAGTCTTGAATTCGACCTCACAACTTAGGGACACTATTAAATGGATGTATGCAGAAGCCAACCCACTTTTGGAGCAATCACTCCACCCATCATGGGGAAGACTAGGATTTGAACCATGGTATAAAGGAAGCAACTTGTCAGAAATAGCACACAGTATAAGTTCGATAAAAAGGTTATATGATTTTACATATGATTTTGTAGTTTTCGATTTTAATAAAACTTGGGGATTTTACCAAAAGAAAAACCCTAAATATGGTGTAGATCAAAAAGGAAACATTAGACTTCTATTGCTCGGAGTGGTCCCAAGGGCCATTTTTGGTTTATTTGTTTGTTGCTTTCATGGGCAGCGCTAGCGCCACTACTTATATCAAATGAACGGCGATAATGCCGCTCGTGTTTTCTCATATATATTGTGTGGGGAGATTTTCAAAGCTCCAGGATTAGGCTAATCACGGCCATCAGATGGGACTAAGCATTCTCATGTGCCATCCGCGTGCCATCCACATGGCACCA
Source organism: Litsea cubeba (assembly GCA_012931725.1). Lineage (NCBI taxonomy): Eukaryota > Viridiplantae > Streptophyta > Magnoliopsida > Laurales > Lauraceae > Litsea > Litsea cubeba. The sequence continues at coordinate 119,537,118 of CM022945.1, forward strand.
GACTCACCTCGGCTGCTGGGACAGAGGCCTCAGCCGAAGTCAGGCAGGTCCTGGCCGCTAGCGCCGAGCTCGGCTACAGGTGCCCACCACGGCTAAAAAGCTTGACCTCGGCCAAAGGGGCCGGGACGAAAGCGGAAGCAAGGGAGAATCCCCACTCGCGCCCTACGCCCGCCACGTCATCAGGCACGTGGCAGATTAGGGGCGCGAGCCAGTGAGACAGATGCGACATCTAGCCGTCCACAATCTTCGCCAGATCACTGACAGGGCGGCATCCAGCGGCTGAAGCCAAATCAGGGCAAGGCCCGAGGGTGGATCCGATGGGACCTCAACCGCCAAAGGCGTCCAACATGATCTGGCCCAACATGACGCATATTAAATGCGATGTGGGATCCGACTGGCATTAAATGCAAAGTGGGCTGGAATGGACCGCATTTATTACCTTGTGGGCTGATAAAAACTTCCTTATCAAATCATGGGACCCACGCTAAAATATCATCCAAGATATCGTCCAGTTCTCTATAAATAGAACCCCATTTCACATGCAAGGTACGCATTATTCACACTTGAGAGTCGCCACTCTGCCTCTCTTCTCCCTCTCCTTTATTCCAGTTCACTTACTGACTTAGGCATTGGAGAGCCTTGCGCCGCTCAGGCCAGGTTCCTCTGACCGTTTGGTCTTCCCTTTCAGGCTTTGAGGCAGCAGATCATCTTCTTCATTTGGATAAGTCCTGTAAGGCACCCCGATTATTGTGGGTCATATTTTTCTGCACCTACAATTGGCGCCGTCTGTGGGGAAAGCACTATCCCAACCTTCTCAATCTTCCCAGAAACCATGCCTCCGAAAGCTAAGAAAGGCGGAGAGTCCCTGAGAGCAAGACTCGAGCGCCCGGGCCCGTCGACGGACGTCCTTCCTCAGGGACGGTCCGGAACGGTGCATGGCACGTCTGCAGGCGAGGAGCGCGTAGGCTCGCGGCCCTTCGTTGAGATTCCCTTCCAAGAGGGAGTTGAGACCTCGTTCTCTGATGACGAAGTCGCGCCTCCCCGATGGGACGAGCGTCGACATGAGCGCCCTCTCAAAGGCAAAGCTGCGGCAGTGGAGGAGCCACGCCGTGTGCAACCCCCTGATGATGGAGGAGACATCGTAGCTCAAAACGCTCTCCTCCAGAAGCAGGACCGAATGATCCGCCAGCTCCAGTAGCAACTGAGAGCGGTGCAAAATGCCTCTCTAAGGCAGCCCTCAGAGCCCCAAGGCGAGAAGAGAGCTGTCCAGAGCAAGGTAGTCCAGCCCTCCCGCGAGGATCTGAGAGCCTTTGGATCAGAAGCGTAGCCAGGCCCACGATGAAGGCTCGAGCAACAGCCATAGTCATCGTGGCCGCGACGGACGAGCTCATAGCCATCATAGCCGAGGCCATTCGAAGCGAAAACCAAGAGCACTGACACCAGAGAAGGATGACGAGCAGGAGCGGCTCGACAAGCGCATCAAGCTGGCTCTTCAGCATAACCTAGAGATGCGGGACCAGCAAGAAATTTATGGCCCCACCGATCTGGGGGCCTCTCCCTTCACACGGGACATCGAGAGAACTCCCTTGCCCAAGAAGTTCTCTGTCCCGCGGTTCGTCCCCTACGACGGATTGTCTGACCCATCTGCTCACCTCCGGCACTTCTCTCAGAAGATGTCCATCTGGGGGAACGAGGGCCACCTCAACTGCAAGATCTTTTCCTCCAGTCTAAGCGACCTCCCTCTGAAGTGGTTCTGCGCTCTACCGAAGGAGAAGTCTATTTCGAGTTAGAGAGAGCTCCAGCTCTCCTTCCTGAAGAAGTTCCAGGCCTACAGCGTCATCCCCAAGACCGATGTTGATATTCTTGCCCTAAAGATGAAGCAGGGCAAGAGCCTCACCCAGTTCGCCCAACGGTTCTGGGCGATTTACAGCCAGATCGAGGATACCAGAGAAGAGGTGGTGATTTTCGCCTTCCGGAATCCCCTGTTACCAGGGCACGAGCTGCGAAAAGATTTGGTTGGAGATCTCGCTACCTCCATGCTGGCCTTGATGTCCCGGATAAAGTGCTATGTCGCCCGGGAGGAGGACGAGATCCGGGCTCGGGAGGACGAAGGCCCGGAACCCAAGGAAAGGAGCAACCAGCCCCAGTAGAGGGGTAAGAAGCCATTCCAGAAGCAAGAGCCGAAGCAAGCCTGGGTCTCCAGTTCGCCGAAAGCTACAGCATCCGGGTCCTGGGGCAGCAGGAGGACCAGACCTTCCTCCGATGCCTACCAGGCTGTGAACATCGTCTTCAAGGAGCCGATCCACCAGGTTATGAACAAGATAAAGACCAAGCCATTCTTCAAGTGGCCTCAACCCTTGCAGGGCGATACCTCCACCCGTGACCAAACCAGGTTCTGTGCCTAACATAAGAGTAACGGGCACAGAACCGAGGAGTGCAGGACTCTGAAGTATCACCTGGAGAGGCTCGCCAAGGAAGGCCACCTTGCGGAGTTCGTGAAGGCAGGAGATGTCGGCAGCGGCGGCGGCAGCCGAGCTCATTAGAGCGCGACTAAGGATCCAGACAGCGAAGACTCTGAAAAGATCATCAATGTGATCCATCTGGCGCCCTCACCTCCCTCTCCCTCAGCTCGAGACAGCCCTCTGACTCGTGCCGAAGCTAGGCGGGCCTCGCATGGGAAAGAGGGGATGAGAGCCGAACTCGGGCCAGCGTCCAAGAGAGCGCACCGCGACCGACCAGCCATCTCATTCTCAGACAAAGACCTGGAGGGAATCCAACTTCCCCACAATGATCCCCTGCTCCTCACGATGAAGCTAAAAGACTTCACTGTGAAGAGGATCCTCGTCGACTTCGGTAGCTCTTCCGAGGTCCTCTACTATGAATGCTTCAAGAAGATGAGACTCTCAGAAGCCGACTGAAGGAGGTCCGTACGCCCCTGATAGGGTTCTCCGCCAAACCAGTCTACCCCAAGGGAAGAATCACCCTGGAAACCCGAGTGGGCGGAGCCTCCGTGGTGGCCGACTTTCTGGTAGTGGACGCCTCTTCTCCCTACAACGTTATTTTGGGCAGAACGTGGCTCCACAAGATGGAAGCATTCCCCTCCTCCCTCCACCAGAAGCTGAAGTTCGTACTCGAAGACAAGGAAGGCAAGATGGAGGTGGTCACAGTGGAAGGAGATCAGCAGTTGGCCAGGCAGTGCATGCTGGCCATGGTCCCCGAAGAAAAGGAGCCAGAGCGCGTCAACCTGGCGGAATTCGAAAAGGGGCTAGATGAGATCGGCCGAGATCCTGACAAAAAAAGTATTGAGGACCTAGCCGAAGTCAGGCTCGACTCAGCAAACCCTGACAGATTTTTCCTGATCGGCACTCAGCTGCCTGACGAGGAGAGAGCCGAGCTCTCAAGGTTTCTGATGCAGAACATGGATGTCTTCGCCTGGGCCCCGAGCGAAATGCCTGGGGTCGACCACGAGGTCATGTACCACAAGCTGAATGTGGATCCCAGCCATAAGCCAGTGGTGCAGAGCGCCCGAAGGACGGGGTTACAGCAGACAGACGCGGTAGTCGAAGAGGTCGACAAGTTGCTGGAGGGAGGCACAATCCGGGAGGTCCAGTACCTGGTCTGGCTGGCCAATACAGTGGTGGTTAAGAAGAAGACTGGCAAATGGAGGGTGTGTGTGGACTTCACATATCTCAACAGGGCTTGCCCTAAGGATAGTTTCCCCCTTCCAAAGATTGATCAGATGATCGACGCCACCGCTGGCCATGACCGAATGAGCTTCCTCGACGCCTCCAGACGAGGAGAAAACTGCATTCATAACCCCCCGCGGCACTTATTGCTACAAGGTGATGCCATTCGGGCTGAAGAATGCGGGGGCAACATATCAGCGCCTCGTGACAAAGATGTTCCAGGCTCAGCTCGGCAAGACAGTGGAAGTCTACATCGACGATATGGTCGTCAAATCCAAGCACTCCAGCGACCATCTGGCGGATCTGGCCCAAGTCTTCAGTCCTCCGCGAGTTCAAACTCAAACTGAATGCTTCCAAATGCGCCTTCGGCGTAGCTTCTGGCAAGTTCCTCGGGAGCCTGGTAACGCGGAGGGGAATAGAGGCCAACCCGGACCAGATTACTGCAATCTTGGGCATCCAGAGCCCATCTACTACAAAGGAGGTCCAGAAGCTTACAGGCATGGCTGCAGCACTCAATCGCTTCATCAGCAGATCATCAGATAAGTGCCGGCCTTTCTTTTAGCTTCTGAGAAAAAACTTAAAATTCTAATGGACCCCTGAGTGCAACCAAGCGTTGGCAGCACTCAAAACTTATTTGTCTTCACCACCCTTACTCTCTAACCCAACTCAGGGGGAGATTTTATATCTATATCTTGCGGTCTCGGATCATGCGGTGAGCTCCGTCCTCATCAGAGAGGACGAAGGAGTCCAAAAACCAATTTACTATACAAGCAAGATCCTGCTTGATGCCGAGACCAGATACCTTTTGCTGGAGAAGCTCGCGTTGGCACTCGTCAGCGCCTCCTGCAAGCTCTCCCATTATTTCTAATCCCACACCATTGTGGTGATCACGGAGCATCCACTCCGTTCTATATTCAAGAAAGCTGACTTTTCAGGGCGAATCTCAAAATGGGCAGTCGAACTGGGGCAGTATGACATTCAGTACCGTCCCCGGACTGCGATCAAAGCCCAGATTCTGGCAGACTTCATTGTAGAGTTCGTCTCGCCGAGCTCGGCTCCGACCCATCCTGGCACGGAACTGGGGGGCATAGGGCATGAGCCTGAAGTTACCGAAGTCGAACAAGCTCCCGCCTCGGCATGGAAGGTCTTTGTTGATGGATCATCCACCTCCAAGAGAGTTGGCGCCGGCATAGTCCTCCAATTACCAGAGGGACTGGTCATAGAGCAAGCCTTCACCTTGGACTTCAAAGCAACAAACAATGAAGCGAAGTATGAAGCTCTGATAGCAGGGCTGAACAGCACCCGAATCCTCGGAGCCCAGCAACTGGTGATCTTCAGCGATTCGCAACTGGTAACTAGCCAGCTCGCTGGAGACCACCAGGCCAGGGACGACAGGATGGCAGCCTACTTAGGCCTCGCGAAAAAACTACTCTCTCATTTCCAGACAACCGAGGTCAGGCAAATCTCCAGAAATACCAACACGCACGCTGATGCGCTTGCAAACCTGGCCTCTGCTGTTGAAGCAGGAAAGAAAAGGACTGTCGAGGTTGGATCGATACCAAGATCAAGCCTAGAGCTCCACTCACCTCGGCAAGTCCTTTGTGCTGATCTCGGCCCGAGCTGGATGGATCCAATCATCTCTTACCTGAAGGACGACTAGCTCCCCGAAGACAAGAATGAAGCCCACCGAATCAGACTCAAGGCAGCTCGATTCTGGCTATCTCCCGAAGGCAAACTCTACAGAAAATCCTTCACGGGTCCCTACCTCCAATGCGTCCATCCGAGCAAGGTGGACAACTTTCTGTATGAGATCCATGAAGGAATCTGCGGCAGTCACATCGGAGGTCGATCATTGGCCTACAGGGCTATAAGCCAAGGTTACTGGTGGCCCTACATTCAGAAGGATGCGCAGGTATACGCCAGGAAATGCGAAAAATGCCAGAAGTTCTCCCACTCTCTTCATCAGCCAGCGCAAGACCTGAGTCCCCTCTCTAGTCCATGGCCCTTTGCTCAATGGGGGCTGGACATTGTGGGGCCTCTCCACCGAGCTCCAGGGAACAAGAGATGGCTGATAGTTGCTACGGACTACTTCACAAAGTGGATAGAAGCTAAACCGCTGTCCTCCATCACTGATAGGGACTCCAAGAACTTCGTGTGGAAGAACATCATAACGAGGTTTGGCATCCCCAGGACCCTGATTTCGGACAACGGGACTCAGTTCGACTCCAAATCCTTCAAAGACTTTTGCCAAGAGCATGGCATCAGGAACCATTACTCCACTCCGGTGTATCCACAGAGCAATGGCCAGGCCGAAATTTCTAACAAGGTAATCCTGGACGGCCTGAAGAAGCGGTTGGACAAGGCAAAAGGGAGATGGGTAGAGGAGCTTCCCAGTGTGTTGTGGGCATATAGAACGACTCCAAGGCGATCCACCTCGGCGACACCCTTCTCTCTGGCCTATGGGATGGAGGCGGTCATTCCCTTGGAATTTGGCGTCCCCACCCTGAGGACAGAGTTGGTCGACCAGGGCCGAAACGAGACAAACCTGGCGATGGAGCTGGGCCTAGCGGACGAGCGTCGAGAAGCAGCAGCCCTACGACTGACTGACTATCAGTAGCGGCTAGCCAGAGGATACAATGAAAAAGTCAGGGAAAGAAGTTTCTCCGTAGGAGAATTGGTTCTGAAGAAGACCCTGCCAGCTGACAAAGATCCGAATGAAAGAAAATTGGCCCCGAACTGGCATGGCCCGTTCAGGGTGGTCTCACTGGCAGGACGATCCTCTTACAAACTTGAAGACTTAGAAGGCAGGCAGCTGCCGAGACCATGGAATGCATCCCACTTGAAGAAATTCTATTTCTAAAAATGTAACAAAAGTCTCAGAATCAATGAAAGCAGCGTTTGCCCTGTCATCAATCTGTGTCATCTCACCTTGTCTGAGTTCGGCAGCTTCGGGTTCCTAACCCTGGAAGAGGCTTCTGATTCATACATCCTGTCGCTTCCTAAATTTTGGGTTCCTAACCCTGGAAGAGGCTTCGGATTCATACATCCGGTCGCTTCCTAAATTTTGGGTTCCTAACCCTGGAAGAGGCTTCTGATCCATACATCCGGTCGCTTCCTAAATTCTGGGTTCATACACCCTTCGAGATCGTTCCCGAACTCAAGCTCGCACAGGCGAGATCCTCGAGACTCTGGGTTTGTCTCGGCAAATGACAGTCCGTCTCGGCCAAAGTCAGTCCATTTCGGCCAATGACAGTCTTCGAAAGAAAAAGAGCTGTGCAAGCACTGAAGTGCAGAAAAGCAGCACAAAAATACAAGTACCGCAAAACAGTACAAGAAAAGCAAAAAAGAATGCAAAAATACAGAAATATTGTGCACAGATCATGTGACCAGAAACTTTGTTCTTTTTATTTATTGTAATTACATCATTACAAGGATTACAGAAAAGAAAACAAAATACAACAAGGAGGCTCGCAGTCCTCTAAAAACAAAAAAGAAATAAAGACTCTGGGAGGCTCTGATCTTCACTGACTCTTTAGTTCGGTCTTCAGCGTCCTGAGCTCTTCAACACCCTCTGGATTGGCGGCTTGAAGACTCTGAACCTCACTAAGCTCTACAATACCCTTTGGTGGGTTAGACCAAAGTTTGCAAACAAGAGCCCCCTCAGTCCGAGGACCTCCTGCTCCTGCCCGCTGCTCGGAGGTCTAGATATCCCACAAGAAGACCTGCGCAATGATTCCACGCAGGGCCCTATGGGATGAAAACAAGACCCCCAAACGCGCGGGGCGCCACCAACCCCCGGCTGCAAAGATTCCCATGCAGCCGCATCGGAGGAAGTTGGCCGTGGACCCGCGTTCAGAGAGCGCGTAGTCCACGAGGATCGTCTTCAGAGAGCGCGCAGACCACGATAGACAGTCCCTCCCGGAGGAAGCTATCTTCTGGCGCAGAGGTTTCTCCCGGTTCAAAGGTTCCTAAGGTTCCACTGAACATGGCTGCCAGGACGGCTAACAGAAAGAGGCAGGTTCCCATGTCAGAAGATAAAATGTCAGGGTTCTTTTCTCTCCCATGGCGAGCTTGCTACTCCTATTTATAGGAAGAAGAAGGCCCAATCTTCAAAGGAATTTATGAGGCGAGGTCTCCCACGCTCTACGTGGGGTGCACGTCTTCCTACATGCTGACCAGCGGTTCCGATGGCGCCACGTGGAGCCATCCGCTCATTTTCCTCATTGGCCATACCACCCCACTTACTGCTATTTATGGTCTTCAGAATAAGGAGAATCAGCACAGATAACTATGAGGACCGTTCGGTACTCTCTCCAACTCAAGGCTCACACGACACGTCGCATTAAAGGCACTCAGCCGGACTCAAGCATAAAAGAGCCGAACTAAAAAAAAAAGGGAAAGAGAGAGAATGGAGCACAAGTGCACAAGTAAAGGAGCTCTGTTTTTCATTAAAGATGAAGGATATTACAGAGCTGAAGGTTACATGCAAAAGAGAGAAAGGACAAATTACAAAGAGCAAAAGCAAGAAAGATATAACTACAGTGGCTTCGGCGACTCCACAAGTACGATCACCGTCTCTGATGAACCGGCGGTCTCGGCTACGACCGCGGCCTTGTCTGGTGCATCACCCGCAGGAGGGGCAGAAGGAGCGTCAGCCCAGAGGCGCGACTGGGGCATCACTGGCAGACGGGACAGTTGGAGCGCCATCCGAGACAAGGACCAGCTGCAGGGGCATCGACTGGGGCACTCTCGCCCAAGTGTGCGGAGCTCAGCTCAGGGTCTGGGTCGGAGTACTTCGGTAGATTCTGATAGACCGGGTGGTATTCGGGAACCCCTGCACGCCTCAGTGCGGCCAAGCACCCATCCTCGAACAGAATGGAGGTGATCTCCTCCACCTGCTTCTCATACTCCTCAGTGGCCTGGTCCACTCCCTTCTGAAAAGAAGACTGTGCCTCGGACAGCAGAGAAGCCTTGAGACCAGTATTCTCCTTCTTCAGCTCGGCATTCTCTTTCTTCAGCTTCTCGATTTCGGCACTGTTGACACCAAAAATGTAACTTTGCTTCTTCAAGATCCAAAGAGCTACATGAAGTCGCAACCTGCCATAAATAGGCAGTGCTACTTCCAAAAAATCAAATCTTGTCAGAATCAAACAAAAACTGCAAGATCCTTCAAGACAGCCAAAAGAGGAGTACACAAGAAGTTTCGGACCATTTCAAAATCATTTGGCCTAACTTCGCTTCTCCGACAGCCGAAAAGGAGCTCTCGGCGGCGAAAGCATCAGAGACACCAAATCTTCGATCAGAGCCGATGGATGGTCTCAAAATACATCCAAAAGGCTCCACGTCAAGTTCCGAGTCAAACCGACAACGTTTGACCCTACATCAACCCTCGAACAGCTAAATCAAGCCTCTCGGCAGCAAGAACCGCCGAGGCCATCACTCATCAGATAGAGCACATGGACGGCTTCAAAATGCTTACAAAGGGCTGCACGTCAAATTTCAGGTCATTTCGACAACATTTGACCATAGTTTGATGCTCGGAAGCCAAATCAGGCCTCTCGGGGGCAAAGCTCTCCGGGACCATGGTTTCCAAGACAGAGCCTATGGATCATCTTAAAATGACTCCAATGGGTTCCCTGTCAAATTTCAAGTTAATCGGACATCGATTGACCGCACATCAAACCGCGACATCTTCATCGTGACAAAAGCGAGTCTACTGGTGATAGGACCCCAAACGGCTTCAAAACTCAAATAAAAGCCTATGGTTGGTCTCATTTATTGCTCAGGAGGCTTCACACCAAATTTCAGGTCATTCCGACATCGTTTGACCCAGTTTCAGCTTCTGACAGAAAATCGGCAGCTCTGCGCGACAAAGTTTTCGGCTTTCTCAGGAAATTAGAAACTTTGCAAACCAAAATGCAAGGATTCTTATCAGGTTTCCTACAGGGAAATCAAGCCAATAAATGGTCAAAAATGTCAAGGAAAAATACAGAAGAAAAAAGAATCGAAAAACAGCAAAAACGGACACAAAACGGGACAAAAAGGGGGAAAAACCCCCCAGGGTCGCAGGCCCCTGCGACCCTGGAACCCGGGATCGCCGGGAAGGCCCCGGAAACCCCGGTTTTCGCCGTTTTTTCGTGATTCGAAGCGTTCGGCCTTTGGTAGTTTCCAAAACTCATACTTTTGAGACACCAAATCCTCTGACATCCGTCAAAAACACGGGTCAATCATCAAAAGTATCGAAAACAACATTGATCGCCACCCGGTCAACCAAAAAAAGTGTGCTTTCTACCCGACCGATCAAGAAATCGACAGGACAGATGGCACTGACCCGCTGTTGGCAACCAACACCTGAAATCACATGGTCATCCGATGTCGATCTACATGAAGATTCATCGATGATCATTGCCAGAAGAATCCCAAAAGACGCGGCACGGCCCGCGACTCTTCAACTGCTCGGCGACCACTTAATGCGATTAATTGACTAGCTTTATTACAGTCATTAATCCATTTCTTTGGATGGACCAATCAGAAGCAAGCATCCGGGAGTTACAAGTCAAGAGATTCATGGCATTTAACCCATGAAACTCCTCCCATCATGGCGATTAAAGGCGATTAAATGCCGTCAATCTCCTCCGGCCAATTAGAAGCCAAGAAAAAGGAGTTACAAAATAAAGAATTAAATCCTGTAACTCCTCCCATTATGCGGCTTAATGATAATAAAAGCCCATAAACCCTCCTAAATGGCTACCTAAAAGCCTATAAATAGAAGAGCTCTCCAAGAAGAAAAGAACGACAGAGAAAATCACAAACACACAGACAATAGACTGCAGAAAATCCGGAACCTCAGACAGAAAGAGGCATCAGAAATCTAAGAGAGAAAACTCTGCGAAAATCCTACACCGACCACCGCTACAAGGTGACAAAAGTCCCTTGGGGGTACCCCCCAAGGTCCTTGCCTTCTCCTTCTGCCTCCAATGGCTTAGATGTGGCTTTTCAGCCCGTCTACTCGGTTTTTTATTGGACATAGGACCTCCTTTTGGTCTTTGTCCTCTAAAAACCTGAGGTTATAGCCAAGCCAAGCGAATCAATAGCATCCTCTGTTCTCATCTGCATGGATGATGGCGAAGCCCACATATGGCTTGCGACCGTCAATCTGAACGGGTCCCCCACAATCTCCTGAGAAGTTAGATCCTCCTTTTCTTGCTTTCATTGTAGTTTATATTTTTTCAAAAGAGACAAAAATCACAACTCTTGTCTTTCATTATTGATAAGGATTGTAAATCGGCTATAAACGCCAAAATCGGTTATAAACGCCAGAAATCGGCTATAAATGCCAAAAAAATCGCCTTTCACGGCAAACCAAGAAAAATGTCTCTTTTCTTAAATATATGTGCAATGGAAAACTTGAAAGAAGTTGATTTCTTTTTTACTTGCGAAGGTTGATCTCCGGATCACCACTTGCAATTCCGAGTAAAATAGGAAATCTGGCACACCCACACAACAAAAATGTTGATGCGCGCCTCTGCCCCCCGGTTGCGAAAGGGTCAGACCCAACGGACTCCTACGTCCGCCGACCTCGGTAGAACTGACCAGAAGCGCGGTCCATCAAGCTGGCACACCCGGTGGGACCCGTTTATTTGAGAACACGATGCTAGAAATGAAATATTTGCATATCATATCTTTTGCTCTATGCTTATATTTCTTTTCTCGATTCCTTGGCTACTTTCTAATTGGTGGCCTATGTTGGATTCCGCATCTAAAAAAAAATGAGATGAGATTTTTTGGAAATTTCTAATTCTTTGAATTTATTTCCACTCTTTCTCTTTTTAAAAATAAAAAAATAAAAAAAATCAGATTTTTCATTTTGGATTCAAAATTGAGAAACCTTGATCCGTTCCTATCGTTCATCGCGCTTGCAGAAATGTTGAGCCTGTTCGACTAAGGTTTTGGGCTATCGTTTCTCTTCAATGAGTTCATTAAAGATCTAAAAAAAAAAAAAAAAAATTAGATTTCTCATTTTGGATTCAAAACTGAGAAACCTTGATCCGTTCCTATCGTTCATCGCGCTTGCAGAAATGTTGAGCCTGTTCGATTAAGGTTTTGGGCCATCGTTTCTCTTCGATGAGTTCATTAAAGATCTAAAAAAAAAATAATAAAAAAAAATAAAAAAATTAGATTTCTCATTTTGGATTCAAAATTGAGAAACCTTGATCCGTTCCTATCGTTCATTGCGCTTGCAGAAATGTTGAGCCTGTTCGACTAAGGTTTTGGGCTATCGTTTCTCTTCGATGAGTTCATTAAAGATCTAAAAATAAAAAAATAAAAAAAAATAAAAAAATTAGATTTCTCATTTTGGATTCAAAATTGAGAAATCTTGATCCGTTCCGTTCATCGGGCTTGCAGAAATGTTGAGCCTGTTCGACTAAGGTTTTGGGCCATCGTTTCTCTTCGATGAGTTCATTAAAAAAATATATAATAAAATAAAAATATAATTAAAGAAAAAAATAAAAAATAAAAAAAGACATAGACCACTAAGGTTAAACCAACTGCGTTCTTTGATCATGATTGATTCAAGAAAAGCCTTGTCCAGAGTGTGGAGGCAGCTTGACTCTTCTAGGCAAGGGTCCTCCAAACGGGTTCATTAAGTAATCCTACCCTTACCTAGGGGCAATTCTATCAATCAAGATTTCATAAGACCGGGTTAGGAGGCCTATGTGTACTCTCTCGTCTTTTAAATAAATTTTTTTCAAAAATAAAATTTTTAAAAAATAAAATTTTAAAATAAAAAATAAAAAATAAAAAAAAATTTCAAAAAAAAATCTTAAAAAATAAAAATAAAAAATAAAAAATAAAAATAAAAAAAAAGATTTTTTTTTAAAAAAAATCTTCAAAATCTTAAAAAAAAAAAAACTTCCGTCATTTTGGGTTTAGATTGGAGAAATCTTGGTCTTCTCCTATCTGAGCACTGGCGCTCGCGGAAATCGCTGAGCCCGTGTTCAGATTGGAGTGCTTTTTGCTCTCTTTGATGAACCCGATATTGGCCTTTAAAAAAAAAAACTCGTCATTTTTAGATTCAGATTCGAGAAATTATGGTTCATTTCTTTCTGAGCACTGGCGCTCGCGGAAATCGCTGAGCCCGTGTTCAGATTGGAATACCATCTGCTCTCTTTGATGAATCCAATTTTGACCTTTCAAAACAGAGAATCTCATCTCATGGATGTGGTCTCAAAACATTTGTGTCAAGCGGTACTAGTACGCCCTTTCAGGGTCTACTGTATTGCGACCAGCACATCTGTAACTCCAAACTTTATATTCTTCTTATCTCGAGCAAGCTTTGCTTCTCGATAAGTCGAATTTAAGTTCACAATTGCTTCTAGCAGTCACTGGGACGCTCATTCTGGGCTTACCATACCTGCGATCAGAACAATTGTACCCTTTATGGCATTTTGCGTTCCTCATATTGCTTGGGTCATCTCCCTCGAGCAATTTGAAAAGACGAAACCATAGAACTTCCCATTTATGATCATTATATTCTTGTGATTACTAATGGATGTGGTCTTGTTTCAGAAACTTTTCAAAAACTAACAATGGCAGCTTCACTAACCATTACTTTCGATGAAAACAAGCACGAACTCATGCTTCAACAGAAGCAAACTACGCGCACCTACAAGCGCCCCATCAGCTGCCGAAGCGTCAACTCCCTCGGCAACTCTCTAAGCTCCGGGTCGACCTCGACTCCCCGGACTATCGTCTTTGGGACGCTGGGACTATTCCCACTTCCCGAGGAACAAACTGCTCCCTCCAAGAAGCAGAAACTCGCCTCTCAACGTGTCACTACCGTGACACCAAAGGCGAGCACCAGAAGGCCTGAAGCCCGTGGCACCCCCACGAAGCCTCGACCAGCAAGCAACCAGGTCTATCCCAAGACTTGGTCCCCAAGACCTTCACCAAAACAAAGAAGGTCCCAAACATCTACCAAGCCAGCATTCCTGGCCCCACTCAAGGAGAACCAGTTCTACCCTCTTGCTTACATGAAAGAGGAGAGACCCATCTCTAACCTGCCTTCCAAGTCATCCCAGCATGAGCCGACTTGTTCCTACAAATCCAAAATCAGATCATGCATCACAAGGCCTCTACAAGCACCTGCTAAGGCCTACAAACCTGCAGTTCGACCCTTCATCTCTACAGGGGCCGAACTCCAAAAATTCAAAGCTTCGCTGCAACAGGCGAAGGACAGGGTTCGCATCCTATCCTTGCCCAGCTGCAAAGAAGACAGGCTCGGCTGCTGCGCCCGAGGGAGCACATCCTTCATCGTCAAAGCCCAGCCAGAGCTGACCGAAGCTCAAATTGCTCGTCGTATAAGCCGCCGCGCGTCATACCGGCAAAAGAGACTAGAGAAGCAAAGGACCCAGCCTCCTACACTTCAAGTCTCTCCCAAATGGGTCGAAAAAGAAAGACCCAACCAAGTTGCTGCCGTCCATATAGTTAGAAAAACCAGAAGGCGCCAAAAATCAGCAACAAAAATCCATGTCCGACGTCCGATGACCCGCAGCGTCTCCAGGACAAGAAGACATTCAGAAGAATCCCCTGCTCCTTCAAGCAAAGGACGGCAGAGTGATCCTTCCTCGAGCTCTTCTTCAAAAAGAATGAGCCCCAGCTCAGTCACCAGGATAGTTTCTTCATTCGAATCACGAAAGATGAATGTCTTGGCTACAAATTCTGAGCCACCACCCCGCAATCCACCTCCAGAAGATGCGATCACCCGCATCCAGCAGTTGGAACAGGGCCAGCAGAGGATTGAAACTCTGATGGAAAACCTTCTCCTCGCCTTCCAAAATCAGGCGAACAATGAACCTCCTCCGAATCATCAAAACGATGAGGTAAATGGAGAAGAAAATGAGTCACGCGCCCTTACCAAAAAGGACATAGACAGTATCCTCGCCAAAGCAAAAGAAGAGGATATACTCAAGGAGCATGGGATCAAGCCACCATATCCCTTATGGATGGACTCGGTCACGTTCCCCACCAAATTTAAGCATCCTACTCTCCAAACATATACAGGGAAAGGATCAGCTAGACAGCACGTCATCCACTTCAAGATCCTGACGGGAGCTATCGCGGATCAAGATGCACTCAAGATCCGCCTCTTTGCAAGTACCCTAAAAGGTACGGCCTTCGATTGGTACTCCACTCTGCCGGAGGACTCAATCCAAAACTAGGCCATGCTAGAGACACGCTTCCTGACTCACTTCAAAGGTGAGGATCATCTCGCTACTATGGCTCAGCTGTGCAGCCTAAAACAGGGGGAGAATGAATCAACATATGACTTCATTCACAAGTGGAAAGCAATGGCATACAAATGCTCTGATGTATTGCCACAAGCGTCGCTAGTCGACATTTCCCGAAACAACATGAGAGCCAGAATCCGCTCCATGATCATCAGCAACAAATCAAAAAATCTGAGAGAACTCCTAGAAGCTTCAATGGAAGCTGAAACGGTGATTAAAGACCTCAATAGTCAGAAATCATCAAGAAAAGAGCCAACCGCCATTGCAACCTCTAAACCAAAGAAAAACGAGGTCCTCAATGTGCAGACCAAGTCAGCTCCTCAGCCACCAAAGAAAGCTGAAAATAAAGTTGCTGGTAAGAGACCTGAACTCTCAGATGCCTCCAAAGAACGAGTAGAGAAGAAATACCCGTTTGATGAAGATGTTGATGAAATCTTCGGGGCTCTTATGGCAAACGGCAAGCTCACCTTGCCTGAACCAAAAAGACCGGGTGATGTTGGCAAAATCAACGATCCTCGGTACTGTCCATACCACCAGATGATCTCGTATCCTCTCAATCAATGCTTCGTTGTGAGGGAGAAAATAAACGAGATGTGGAAAAACGGAGTCACACCTTTGACAAAAACTATGGGCCGGCCTCCGTCAACATGGTGACATGTGGACAAACATCAAAATCACCAAAGAAAAAGATCACTACTTCCTTCAAGGTGATAAACTCAATCCAAGCGTCCGAGCAACTGGTTCCTTACCTGACACCAGACGGACAACCGATATGGGTACATCCCGATCTCCTGGAAGATGAAAATTGGGAGGTCGTGAAAACAAAGCCTACAGCTTAACAGCGAAGGCAGGCTAGGAAACATCTCCTCAAGCTTAAACGGCAAGAGAAGACCCAGCCAAAACAAGAAGTCAAAGAAGACGCAGAGGCTTCCTCTACCGCTTCACTGGAGGCAACAAAAACATCCCTTCCAGAGACTTCAAAGGGGGTAAGAAAATTCACTCTCAGTGATTTCATGCCACCTCAATTCAAAGAAGCCATGCAGGAGGCATCATACTATTGCAATTCGGTAGTTGGATTCTCCATTGATGGATACGAGTCCAGCAACACCGATGATGGATTCGAATCCAACTACACAGATGAGTGGGAGGAGTCCCTTGAAACAGGAGAATATCTCTCCGATGAAGAATGGGTTCCTGAGTCTCATCTTATGCCAGTAATCTGGTATAACCCCCTACAGCCACAAGGATCCTGGTCTGATGATGAAGAAGACCAAGAAGCTGTACAAGAAAATGCTGCTGACCCAGCACCTCTCATTACTCCAGTGGAAATCAACCATGTTGAGCCACAAAGAGTTGATAAAGAAGAAGATCCGGCTCCCATGCCTGATCTTGAAGAATATGCAAGGATCTTGCAGCGACTCGCTCTAGAACAAGAGCAAGACCGCGTCAATGAGCCTCCTCGCAACCCGGAGCCTGACGTCCCTGAAGGCCACCAGGTACATCCTCCCTTAACTCCTGAAAATGGAGCAAATTGCTGGATAGACGATCCTCTTACATCCGAGGATGAGTCTGACTCCGATCAGGCAACGTCTCCCATCAGAGCTTCCTGTAATGTGATAATTCGGGATTATAGCTCTTCCGAAGCATCGTCTGATGAGAGCACTTACACTCCGGCAACGCCTAGCAATGTATCTTCTGGAGCCACCTCGTCTCACGTGACTTTCACTGAGATGACACCCTCTCAGGTTTCTTCTCCTGGGACTATGACTTCAAAGTTCACACCCTTCCTGACTGAAGAATTCCCAGCTATTGATGCTTAGGACGATGAATTAGTCAACGAAGAAGAAAGGTTGCTGGATGCTGTTCAGGACTTGTTCCCGGAAAATGCTCCGTGCAACACGATCACTGAGGATGGCAACTCTGCTGCTGATTCATCCTCAGCAAATGAAAAACGACAGCCTCTTGATCCTGAAGACAATCTTCCAAACGAAGACCCTTCTCAAGAAGCTCTCGAAGTTGGTAAAGGCACCTGCTCTGGCCGGGACTACCACAAAAATTACAACCAATCTTCCTTTACATATGTAAATCCTTCGGGAAAAGATGTTGTAAGCGCCCCTAGTGGCAACAATGATGAACATGCAGGCCCTAAGGAGGCTTTCAAGTATGACTTGATTGAACACTTCAAGCACATACCTGCACGTCTGCACATCCTAGATTTGTTGCGAATGTCTCCACACACTTGTGATAATCTCATCTCGGAATTACAAAAGCTGAATGAGGATGTCGACAAACATGCCCCGCAAGTCCTACAAATTGAAATGGATTACCGGGTCAAAAACTCAGAAGCCTCCTTAAAAGGAGAAAAGAAGAAAACTGAAGGATCATGCATTGAATGCCTTTCGGTTAAAAAAGCAGCCAGTGCAACCATCGCCTTCACAAAGGACGACCTCCTACTTGGCGAAACTAGGCATAACCGACCCCTGTACTTCACAGGGTATATCAAGGAAATGAGCGAAGGGTTTATGGTGATGTGTCCAGGGGCATTTTTTGTTTTTTTCAGATGGTCATTTTTGTAAGAGGACTTCTGTCGCTACGAAAAAAGACCGTGGACCTTAGGCGTTAAATTGAAATGATGAGGGACCTACCGCCAAGAGCCCCTTGAAAAAAAGGGGGAGAGGATGACGAGTTTGATACGACTCAACCTCCCAAATGCTGTGTTACTTGATGTCATAGACGAAGGAACTATTCCGAGACTTAGGCCCGTTTCTTTACTAGAATTCATAGAATTCAAGTTTGGTGCTTGTCTAGAAATTTCAAATGCTGGCATTTGAAATACTGTTGAATTCTGAAATCCCGAATTCCATGTTTCATTCAAGGCCTGAATTCCTATCTGAGAATTCTAAATTCCCTAACTCCATAAATTCCCTGTTTCATAGCTAAAAGAATTTCTACCTGGAATTAGAACTCTGTATGTAGTAGTACTGTACAAATTCAAGTGTAAATTGCCCACCAATATATATACAGATCCCCACATAATTACATAATTTAAGCATCTCAAAAAAATAATTGAAATGCTAACATAATTAATTGGAAATGCTAACATAATGAATAACATGCACCTAGAATTTGGTCCATCAGACAGGCCTGCTGTCAGATTTCATTTTATTATACATGTATAAGGTACCGAAATAAATTTTACATGATAATTAATATAATGATGTGTGATTCCTTCCATATCTATTTCATGACATTTGGTCTTTTTAGCCTTCTCACTCTCATGCTAACAAATATAACTATGCAAACAATATGAAGGGCATTTCAAGCTTCTTACATTACACTTTGCAAAGTACTTGAATAACTATGTTATTTTTCATTAGCTCATATACTTAGTTGAGTAGATATAATTTTCCATCATGATATTAATTATTTTGGTCATTTTTTCCTAAGGTACAATGAAAATATAATTAGGATATTGGAGGCAATTGATGGCTAAACAAACACGGGCTTTAGGCAAACCTGTGGAGGCAATTGATGGCTAAATAAACACAAATAGAAATGGCTGGTTTGTTAGGCTACTACATAACATATCACAGTAAAAAGCTAGGAGAGATTAATTATTTTATTCTTTTCTCTGATCTGAAGAAGACTAGAGATTGGGGATTTCTATACATCACATAAACATGGGATTTCTATACACATATAATTTTCTACAAAGTCTTGTAATATATTTGCAGATCATAAAAATACACATTTAAAGGTTCTGTATATCCTCTCATCTCCACACCATTCCAACCAATCAAACATTAAATAGAAATGGCTGGTTTGTTAGGCTACTACATAACGTATCATAGTAAAGAGCCATGAGAGATTAACTATTTTCTTCTTTTCTCTGATCTGAAGAAGACAAGTGGTTGGGGATTTCTCTACATCACATAAACAGGGGATTTCTATACATCACATAATTTTCTACAAAGTCTTGTAATACATTTGCAAATCATAGAAATACACCTTAAAAGGATTTTGTATATCCTATATACCATTCCAACCAATCAACATAATACCCAGTTTCAATTTCTATAGAAACCCTAACTAGTAGAGAGTTTCTACAGAACCTTATAAAACCCTAACCCATTCTAGAGAGAAGAAGGGTGTAAGGATGTGCAAGAAGAGGAAATCTTGGTTCATGTTGATGGCCAAAAACCCCTATCATTCTACAGATCAATAGAAAGAGGAGAAAATTTTTCCAAAAAATATAAAGAGATGAGGAATGTGAAAGAAGAAGAAAACTACCTTCGGATCTTGTTGCCGTGGCCTGAGGATTATAAATGAAGATGACTGTTGAGATGATCGGAAGAGAGAAAGGTTGTCGATCAGAGTTCCAGATGGAAGTAGTTTTTCAAATCCTCTTCTGCTTAATGGTATTTGGGATTCTGGGTTTTGAGGTATTTCAAATACCCTTGAATTCTATTAAAGAAACAGGGTTTTCCTGACAGGAATTCCAAATTCTGAGACAACCGAAATTCCTATCAGGAATTCTGCTAAAGAAACGGGCCCTTATAGGGCAAGTTTGTGTAGCCCATTTCCACGGAAAAGGATGTGGTTTTCCGCGAAAACTTCTTTTTCATGTGTTTGGTGTGGTAGTTTTCCGCGAAACTGCTTTTTCGCCACATCAGTATTTTCCTTCCTATGTGTGGAAATAAACTTCCTATGGGGGGTATTGGAAGTCTATTTCCACGAAAAACTGACCCTCCATTTCCTCACTCCCACCTTCACTCCACCTAGCCACCCTCTTTCTTCCCCCTCCCCTCCCAACCCCACCCACCCCCACCCACGCCACACACATACTCACCCACCCACCCAGAAATTTTCACTAAAGAAATTCCCAGCTGCACCAAACAACATTAGCACCACTTCATCGAGAAAAAACTTTTTACACCAAACATGAATTTCTAACTTCCCTAGAAAACCTTTTATGAGGTATTTAAAAATCATAGAATTTGCTGTTGTGATAATTTCATCTTAAAATGGAAATTGCCTCTACACAAATGTGCCCTTAGGCGAAACTTGAAAGATCTACGTTGAAGAGATCGGGAAGGAGCAGGACCCGCCAAATGCAAAAGAATTGATATCGGAATGAGATAGTGTGCAAAAAGTTCACATTTAGACAACAGGGAATCACTTTCTGTCACTATAAGTGGAGTAGTGAAGAAGACATTAACTAATAGGGGGAGGAAATTGGTTCAGGTGGAGTTAGATGCGAAGAAATCATTGGAAGATGGATTGACGGGATCTTCGAAGATATCATCTAACAGTAATCTAGGAAAGCCTGAATGGAGACGATTTCCTCGGGGAAAGAACACTGGCATGGAGTCAAAGAAGGAAGGATTCACAAGGTGCCTCTGACATCTGGATTTGGAAATGCCTTTTTTGTCTTGATGGATGGAAGTGAAGGTTCATTGTGTTGCAAGGACGCATGCAAAGATGGCAACAAATGGAGGGCACTTCGGAGGATCTAGATGGGGGTGTTCGGGTCGAAGGAAGTAACTAGAAGCAACTGCAGGTGCACTTAGAGATGAGAATTTGGGTGGGTCGTGCCTGGGTCGTTGACCAAGTCAACGTGCCGCATGACACTGCCCAGTTATTACGTCGTTGTGGGCTAAGGAGCCTGGGCCGAGGCACAGCATGGCACGGCCCATATATATAATTTTTAGTTTTTTATATAAATAAAATATAAAAATTAAAATAAGTAAAGTTTTTTTTTCATTTGTAAATTAGCTCAGTGTTTGTGCATTTATTTTAATAGTTTCAACTTTATTTCAAGTTAAGAACTCCTAAAAGTCCATAAAGTCTCTTTCAATTTATATAAAAAAAATAAAAAAAATAGTAGAGGCATGTGGACCGGCCCATGGGCGGCACATCCTAGCTACCTAGAATCTCACAGGCCGGCATGGTACGGCTGGGCCCTCCCTTAGCTTTCATGCCTAGTTCCACCCGGGCTTGAGGTGCGGATATGTGCTGAATGAAGACAATGCTAGGTATCATCAAGGTGGCTCGAGAACTTACGGAATTCAAGTCAAGATGGACATTGTTGGGTTTTGTCTTATATTTCTGTTTAGCCGATTCGATTCATCTGGGTTAGCTAGGACCGAGGACTAAGGTTAAGGTTATCTCATCTGGGTTAGCTAGGACCGAGGACTAGGATAATTAAGGGTATCTTGGTTATTGAAATGGGGTTTTCTTGGGGGCTAAGAAAGCGGGAATTATAAATATCATAAACTCTGCAACCCTACCTCTTGAGAGTGAGAAGGGAAAATGATAGACAATGTTTCTCTTCCCCGTGGACGTAGGCAATCTTGCCAAACTAGGTAAAATTGTTGTGTTCATGTGTGATGCTTGATGGTTTGTGTTCATTGTGATTGAGACAGTCGATAACGGGTACTATTCCACTGGGTCGCTTTCCCCAACAAATACTAGGAGAGCTATTTATGGTCATTTGGGCTAAGGTCTTCCCTCTACTTTTTTGGGTCTTTGGGCCATACCCATGCGCATGTGTTGTTATATCTTGGTTATCCTACTTTATTTTCTTGATACCTCCTCTGATTGGGACTTGGTTTTAGATGATAAAGAAGATGGAGGTAGTTAAATTCAAAGAACAGGTTTTGGGTTTGCAAGATCCAAACTTTATATTATCCGTTGGTCTAATCATTTAATGTTTAGTATAGGTAGAAATATCACTTCCTAGTATCATGGGTAAAAGAAAATTCGGACATATCTTGTTATTATTATTTTTTGATTGGGACATATCTTATTTTTGATATCATGATCAGTAGCACTCTCTAGTCACCCTCGACTCATAAGGCTTAGATGATAATGATGTGATGATGATGATGTAATGTGTATGATAAAGGGATTGTGGCAATCATTCCATTTTCTCTGTTACAATTTTTATTTGTTAATGTTCTTATTTTAGTAGGAAGAAATGGCCAATTTAATACTTGATGGGCCAGGCCCAAGTGACCCGAATTGGGATGATAAGTCAGGTCCAGGTGGTCCGGTCCAAGCCCAAGTGATCCATCCCAGGATGTCGGGTCAGGCCAAAGTGACCTGTTGAGATCCGAAGCTTGCCTCACGAAGCATCGCCACGTCAAGGATACACGTCCCTTCAGAAGAAGTCCTCTCCTTGCCTGCTTTTACCAATTCGTGCGGAGAAGATCTCACCTGCCTCCACCTGCCTCGTCTCTCAAGGGCAGTTCTAAGGCTCCGAAGAGACGTTGCATTAAAGTCGTCCCCATTTGTTAGGGGAAGACTACAAATAGGAGAGCCCTCTCATCACTTGAGAGGCAATAATTAATTTTCTTTTCATTACTTCCTAAGCTTGTAACCTCTTAAGCTCATCAAAGATCACCAGGCCATCTCAGCCTTTGTGAAGTGGACGTAGGTCACACAGACCGAACCACTATAAATCCCCTTTCTCTCTCTCATTTATTTACCTTATTTACTACTACATTTGTTACTTGACCGGTGGTGTCCGAAACGGATAATTTTGGCATCATCAGTTTGGCGCCGTCTGTGGGAAACGAAAAAGAAAATCAAATACTTTCAAAATCATGGTGATCAGCACGATATCGGTGAGACGAGAGGACAATCCCATTCAAGCTGCAGGTCCAGGTCCTTCTGGATGCCCAAACTCCCCCAGGCAGGGAAACAATGGTCCTCCACCGGGTAACCCTGCCCCAAATACTCCTGCCCCTACTCCCACTCCTCAGCAGATGTTGGAGACCATGCAGCAGCTGGTAGCCCAAAACCAACAGATCTTGCAACTCGTGCTTGCGGGGCAGGGAGGAGTTCAGTTTGGAGGAGCACCCCAGGGAGGAGCACCATTTGGTGAAGTACCGCAGGAAGTACCAGTCCCGAGGCATGCTCCACGGTGACAAGCGCCTCACTCGGGCGCCCATCCCCATGGCGCCCAAGATAGAGCACCTCACCCGGGCGCCCATCCCCTTGGTGCCCAGGGTAGAGGAGCACCTCACCCGGGCGTCCATCCCCCTGGCGCCCAGGGTAGAGGAGCACCTCACTTGGGTGCCCCTCATCATGGCGCCCAGGGTCGAGGAGCAAATCATCACGGCGCCCATGGCCGGGGAGCACATCTGAACGACCATGGTGCCACTTCAGGAGCCCCCCAAGTTGCCCCCAAGGGATACTCTTGGTCGATCCTCAAGGCCGCGCCCATCACGAAGTTCCTCCACCCCCTGGTGGAGCCCAGCTTAGAGGACCCCCACCTCCAGGTGGAGCAAATCATGGAGGATTTCCACCTCCTCCCTTCAATTCTGACGGGGAGGACTCTCACTTCTAAGAAGGGGGAAGTGAGAATCACAGCATTGAAGATGAAAGTTACTTCCCTGATCCCTCCAAGAAGCCTCACAATCGCTGGGAGGAAAAAATCAAAGAAATGCATAATCAACTGGGCGATGTCCTCAACGCCATGAAGGCACAGGCACCCAAGACGGTAGTTATCTAGTCGGGCAAACGGATACTCCGTTCAAGCCCGATGTGGTGAATTACCCACTTCCTCGAAAGTTCAAAATGCCCTCCATGGAGACCTTCGATGGAAGGAATGATCCATTGGACCACCTGGAGTCCTATAAAACCAAAATGCAGCTACACAGCATCCCCGACGAGATCATGTGCAAGGCATTTCCAACCACGCTAAAAGGTTCTGCCCGGCAGTGGTTTGCCAATCTCCAATCAGCATCCATCGCCACCTTTGGAGAATTGAGCAAATCTTTTGTCTCACACTTCATTGGTGGGCTCCGCCACCAGAAGCCTGCCACACACCTGCTTAGCATAAAGCAGGACGAGAATGAAAGCCTTAGGAGCTACCTCACTCGTTTTAACGAGGAGGAACTTCAAGTCGAAGAGCCCGACGACAAGGTCTCCATGACGGCTTTCATAGGAGGCCTTCGCTCGTCGAGTTTCCTCTTCTCAGTGATGAAGCGCCCGCCAAAGAGCTTTCCAGAATTACTGGCAAAAGCCCAAAAATATATGAATGCTGAAGACACCACCGGGGCGAGGTGAGGAGAGTCCTCCAGATCAGGCAGCAAGGGAAAGGAGCGGAACAGAGACGAGAAGAAAGAAACAAGTAACAAACGAAGCAAGACAGAAAGAGTACCTGTCAGAGACCGTCTCGGTCCCGCTCCGCAAAGAGATAGGCAAGTATTCACCCCTCTCACTGCCACTGTAGAGCACATCTTGTTCCAAATACGAGATGACCCCGCCATAAAATGGCCAGGGAAGATGAAATCTCCTCCAAACCGGAGGAACCCGAACAAGTACTGTCGCTTCCATCGCGACCATGGCCATGATACCGACGACTGTTATGAACTCAAGCGGCAGATTGAGGATCTCATTCAGCATGGCCACTTGCGCCAATATGTTACGGGTAGGGGGCAAGCACTGCCACCACCACCACCTCACAATTTGGAGAACCAGCAGCCGATCAGAGAAATCCGAACCATCTCAGGAGGACTGGCGGAGTCGCTCTCGGCCATGAAGGCCCATGCCAGAAAGGCAAGACATCTTGAGGAGGCACGCCCGTCCAAGGCGCCTAGGCATGGCGCTGACAAAGTCATATCCTTCTCAGACAAGGATTTAGAAGGGATCCAGCACCCCCATGATGACCCTCTGGTGCTCACCATGACTGTCGCCAATTTTCAGGTACATAGAATTTTGGTAGACAGTGGAAGTTCTGCAGATATTCTGTTTGTAGAAGCTTATGATAAGCTGAAGCTGGGGCGGGAGAGGTTGCAGCCCGTCAAATTTCCCCTTATTGGCTTTTCGGGGGAGAAGGTGTATCCCCTGGGGGCAATCACATTGCCAGTCGCAGCTGGGACTGCACCCCGAAGTTCCATGACAATGGTCAATTTCCTGGTAATAGACTGCCCCTCAACTTATAACATCATACTGGGGCGACCGACTCTTAATGCATTAAGAGCCGTCCTCTCTACCTTTCACCTCCTCCTCCACTTTCCAACTCCGAATGGAATCGGGGAGGTAAGAGGGGACCAAGTAGCAGCAAGAGAATGCTACGTATCTTCAATGAAGGCTAAGAAGGCGCAGGAGGCATTGCAAGTTGAGATCTCGGACCCGAGAGATGAAACCACTTCGGAGAGAGGAGAACCAGTTGAAGAACTTACCTCTGTGGTCTTAGATGAAGACCTCCCGGACAGGAGAGTATACATTGACTCTTCTCTTTCTGAGGATCTGGCTCGTCAATTGACAAATTTCCTGAAAGATAACATGGGCGTTTTCGCATGGTCACATGAGGATCTAGAAGGGGTTGATTCCGAAGTTGCAACTCACCACCTCAATGTCGACCCTCGCCACAAGCCTGTTCGACAAAAGCTCAGAGGCGCCTCCACTGAAAGGGCCCAAGCAATGGACAAGGAGGTTGAGAAGTTAATAGAGAATGGGGCTGTCAGGGAAGTAGCATACCATGAGTGGCTCTCAAACATTGTGATGGTGATGAAGGCGAATGGGAAATGGCGCCTATGCGTCGATTTCACCGAACTTAACAAGGCATGTCCAAGAGATTGCTATCCATTGCCAAGGATTGATCTCCTCATCAACGCCATGGCAGGACACGAACTGCTCTCCTTCTTGGATGCCTACTCTGGATACAACCAGATTAGCATGCACACCCCAAATCAAGAGAAGACGTCGTTCATCACCCCGAAAGGGACCTACTGCTATAGGGTCATGCCTTTCGGGCTAAAAAATGCAGGTGCGACCTACCAACGCCTAGTGAACAAAATGTTTCACTCTCAGATTGGGCGGACCATGGAGGTGTATGTCGAGGACATGTTGGTGAAGAGCCTCGCCGCAGCAGACCACATCAATCATCTCCAGGAGACTTTTGATACTCTCCGACTCTATCGCATGAAGTTAAACCCTGAGAAGTGTGCCTTCGGCGTGGGGTCCAGAAAATTCTTGGGTTTTATGGTCGACCAAAGGGGAATTGAGGCGAACCCTGATAAAATCAAAGCAATACTCGACATGAAATCGCCCTCTTCCACCAAGGAGCTGCAGCGCCTCAACGGAAGAATTGCAGCACTTAACAGATTCGTTTCCAAGTCTGCAGACAAGTGCCTGCCTTTCTTTAAAATCCTCCAGAAAGCTTTCCAATGGGGACCCGAAGCTGAAGAGGCGTTCCAGAAGCTTAAAGCGTACTTGACCGCTCCCCCTCTCCTCTCACATGCTACACCAGGCGAAGTGTTGTACTTATATCTCTCCGCTTCCCCTTCTGTAGTGAGCTCTGTTCTCATCAGAAATCAGGATGGAGTGCAAAAGCCAATCTATTATGTGAGCAGAGCATATCGAGGGGCAGAGTCCAGATACTCAGAGTTGGAAAAGCTGGCGCTCTCCCTCATCTCGACTGCAAGGCGCCTGCGGCACTACTTTCAGAGCCACACAGTTGTGGTAATTACTGATCAACCCTTAAAAAGAGTTTTGGGAAAACTTGATGTAGCTGGGAGACTGGTAAAGTGGGCAGTGGAGCTGGGTGAATTTGATATTCAATATTAACCAAGGCCTGCGATCAAAGCATAAGCCCTAGCAGACTTTGTAGCTGAATTCACGTACGATGAAGGGCAGGAGAATGATCCTGCTTTGCTCTCCTCAGCACGTGTCCCCCAAGAACCATCCCTGCTGGGCGCCCAGGTCTCTCCCTCTCCCTTGCTGGGCGCCCAGACACATCCACCCCTGGGTGCCCAACTCTCTCCCTCTCCCCTGCGGGGCGCCCAAACACATCCACCCCTGGGCGCCCAGGTCTCTCCCTCTCCCCTGCTGGGCGCCCAGACACATCCACCCCTGGGCGCCCAGAGCTCTCTCTCTCCCCAGCTGGGCGCCCAACCAACTCCACCCCTGGGCGCCCAGACTTCTTCACCCCTGGGCGCCCAGACTTCTTCACCCCTGGGCGCCCAGAGCTCTCCTTCTCCCCAACTTCCCTTGGGCGCCCAGGCCTCTCCACCGCAGGGCACACAGGCCTCTCCATCTTTGGGCGCCGAGCCTCTCCAAGGCGACCACCTACCTGCTGAGATCTCCAATATCCCCTCACAGCCACTCTGGAAACTATATGTTGATGGCTCGGTAACCAGCGAAGGAAGCGGGGCTAGATTTATGCTGATAAGCCCTGATGGTACATCTATGAAGCACGCTGTGAAGCTTCATTTCGTTGCCTCTAACAATGAAGCCGAGTATGAAGCCCTCCTCTCTAGTCTGAGGTTAGCAATCGAAATGGACGCCCAATCCCTTCTTGCTTATAGTGATTCACAACTCGTGGTCAATCAAGTAAATGGCGAATTTGAAGCAAAGGAGGAGAGAATGCAAGAGTACCTTGGCATGGTGAAACGATTGATACAACGTTCCCAGTGCTTCCAGATCTGTCACATTCCTAGAGGAGAAAATGTTGATGCAGACGCTCTCGCCAGGCTTGCCTCATCATTGGAGGCCTCATCTACTGAACCAACATTCATTGGGCATCAGTTGGGGCAGAACAAGTTAGATGTGCATGTCATGAACATCAACTGTGCAACGGGCGAGCCTAATTGGATGACCCCGATAAAGGCCTTCCTCCAAGAAGGCACAGAGCCAAATGACCACCTTGAGGCGAAAAAACTCAGGATGAGGGCTTCCAAGTATACCCTCCTACAAAATACACTTTACAAGAAGGGCTACTGCTTACCATTACTACGCTGCCTCTCGCCTGAAGATGCTGACTACGCCCTTCGTGAAATCCACGAAGGAATATGCGGGAATCACTCTGGAGGATGCTCCCTCGCCCACAAAGCACTAAGGTAAGGATTCTTTTGGCCTACCATGGTGAAGGACGCCAAAGAATTTGCCCGAAAATGTGATAAGTGTCAACGCTTTGCCACTGTGCCAAGGCAGCCACCAGAGGAGCTAACTTCAATTCTGAGCTCGTGGTCTTTCTCCAAATGGGGTATTGATATCCTAGGCCCCCTTCCTTTGAGCAGAGGCCAGTGCAAGTTTGTAGTCATCGCCATTGACTACTTCACAAAATGGGCGGAAGCAGAACCCTTAGCAAAAATAACATACTCAAATGTGAAAAATTTTGTCTGGAAAAACCTAGTCTGTCGCTTTGGGATACCTAACGCCATTGTCAGTGATAATGGCAAGCAGTTTGACAACAAACTCTTTAATAATTTCTGCTCCGACCTCCAAATCGAGCAGCCTCATTCCAGTCCGGCACACCCACAAGCGAATGGGCAGGCAGAAGTCATGGTCAGAACGGTCCTTCGCAACCTAAAGACAAGGCTCGAAAGAGCGAAGGGTCTTTGGGTCGACGAGCTCCCAGGGGTGTTATGGGCATATCGAACTACGCCGAGAACTCCTACTAGGGAAACTCCTTTCTCTCTTGCTTTTGGGATCGAGGCAGTCATCCCCGTTGAGATAGGCGTACATTCCTTAAGGGTACATCTCCATGACCCTGTCACCAACGAGGAAGGACTCCGCATCAACCTCGATTTGATAGAGGAGGCAAGGGAGATGGCTATGGTCCGCAATGCAGAATACAAGCGGCGCATGGCAAAGTACTCAACTCGAGGGTGAAGCCTCGTTCTTTTCAGCCAGGAGACCTAGTACTCAAAAAGGTGATCCTCGCCACAAAAGACTCCCGCGAAGGAAACCTAGGACCAAACTGGGAAGGACCGTACCTCATAACAGAAGTAGTAAGGCCAGGCACCTACAGAATCCAGAATTCTGACGGAAAGGTCTTACTCCATCCATGGAACGCGGAACATTTGAAGAGGTATTATCAGTGACATTCTATGTAAGCCAATGTAGTGAGGGTCTGGGGTTTGAGTTGATTTTTTCATTTAGTTGACATTGTTCAAAGCAATAGACAATAGATGAATAAAACATATTGTAAGAGAAATTCTTGCATTTTTATTCAGTTTCCAAGAAAGTTAGGCCATAAATTGCCTTTATAAAAAAAAATACAACAAAGCTCCCTAATCTCTCTCGTCACTGTCCCCCTCGTCCTCGCCATCATCCTCATCATCACCAGAGCTCCCACTGCTAACATCGGGCGCCTCATCAGCCACGAAGCCTGAGAAATCAATATCAGGGAAGGCAGTAGTAATCTTCCCTCGTAGTTCCTCATAGCCAGTAATAAAAGCATCGGCGACACCATTCTGCAAGTCTTCCTCAGCCTCAGCAAGGCCATCCTCTAAGTCTTTCTCAGCCAGGACAGCCCTCTCCTCGGCTTAGGAAGCTCTATCCTGTGCTGCCCTCATCCCTGCCTCACTAAGCGAAGCCCTCTCGCGGGCCTTCACAAGCTCAGCCTCACTGAGCGAAGCCCTCTCGCGGGCCTTCACAAGCTCAGCCTCACTGAGCGAAGCCCTCTCGTGGGCCTTCCGGAGCTCAGCCTCACTGAGCAAGGCCCTCTCGCGGGTCGCCACAAGCTCAGCCTCAGCCTTGGCCGCCCTTATGTGGGCTGTTAAGAGCTCAGTCTCAAACCTGGTCGCTCTCTCACGAGTTGCCACAATATCTGCCTCGGAAGTCTTCCTAGCAGCTTCAAGAGCGGCAATCTTTCCTTGACTAACGGAGAGCTCCTTATAAATACTCGCATTCTCCTGTCTCAGCTGACTGTGCAATTGGGCCTTCGAAAATAAGCAGACGGATGCCGCGGAAGCCTGGAACGACAAGAAACCAGGGAAATGAGAGTACATACACAAAATGGAAGTCTGGAGAAAAGAAGAAAGCCTTTTACCTGAGCCAGACCTTTTAGAAACGTATCTATCATCCCCTCGGTGCCCAAGGCATTGATCCGAGTAAGATCAGCAGGAATCACAAATCTCCCAAGCCTCTCCCGGATCGATAGCGGGTTACCAACCGTGGGGCCAGCCCGAGTCGGTGCCCCAGTTGAAGTTCCCGAGCGTGGGGGACACGATCGAAGGGCAGAAGGTATAGCTGTAGCAGTCGTGACCGAAGGAGACGCTGGTGGAAGAGACACAACGGGAGAGGCCACTGGATTTGGCCGCGCCCGCGGCTCCACTACACGGGTGGCTACAAGAGAGCTCGTCCCAAGAGTCACTGGAGGATAATCCCCTTTCGAGGCATTGTCAACCCTCGCCATCTTGGAAGGAGAGGTGCTCTCACCAGAAAGGCGAGCCCCAATCAACTCCCTGCATATCACTACTGCAAGAGCAAAAATACTACTTAGAGATGGAATATCAGGCCCCTCCTGCTGAACCAGATCCGCCGCCGCCTGCAGCATGGCGAGCAGCCCGTCCAACTCTCAGCGCTGCGGGCGCCCACCGAGACAGCGTCGCCACCCGCAGCAGATCTGCCTTCGCCCGCGCCGCCGCCAGCAGCCTGGCGGGCGGCCTCACCCGCGACGTCGTCCTCGCCCAGCGCAGCACTGTCTTGTAGCGCAGGGGCGCCCAGTAGCACAGGGGCACCCGCAGCTTGGCGGGCGCCCACTGCGGCAGAGCCGCCCTCACCCGCGTTGCCAGCCTCGCCGCCCAGCAGCACAGGGGCGCCCGAAGCCTGGCGGGCGCCCACCGCGGCAGAGCCGCCCGCGTCGCCGCCCAGCAGCGCAGGGGCACCCGCAGCCTGGCTGGTGCCCACCGCGGCAGAACTGCCCTCGCCCGTGCTGCCGCCCGCGACATTGCCGCCCACTCCCGATCTGCTTCGCCCGCGCCGCCGCCCGCAGCCTGGCGAGTACCCGGGCCGCGACGTCGCCGCTGCCCAGCGCAGGGGAACCCGCAGCCTGGCGGGCGCCCAGCGCAAAGTTGCCGCCCGCGTGGGCGTTGAGCGCAGATCCACAGTCGCCCGCTGCCTGGCGAGTACCCGGGCCGGAGTCACTTGCGCCATAGCCTTCACTGCTGCCGCCTGTCGCTGTCTTCTTCTCTCCCATTGGCTTTTCTTCTCTAGAGAATTCCATTGCAGAGGGTACTTTCTTTCTCCTTGGGAAAAGTAATGCTTTAGGGCTTGAGTTGAAGCAAGGGATAGTTTTTATAGCCTGGACTTTGGAGTAGTCTAAGCCATGAGGACTCTCCTAGATACTTATCTATAGAAACAAACAGAATTAAAACCATAAAAGAGAAAAAGATTTTGGAGGGAGAAGAGACCGGAATCTACGAATGCCCCCCTTTCAAAAAATTATTTGGGCACGGGGCATTGAGGGGCAAATGATGGGCCAGGCCCAAGACCCGAATTGGGATGATGAGTCAGGTCCAAGTGGTCCGGTCCAAGCCCAAGTGATCCATTCCAGGATGTCGGGTCAGGCCAAAGTGACCCGTTGAGATTCGAAGCTTGCCTCACGAAGCCTCGCCACGTCAAGGATACACATCCCTTCAGAAGAAGTCCTCTCCTTGCCTGCTTTTACCAATTCGTACGGAGAAGATCTCACCTGCCTCCACCTGCCTCGTCTGTCGAGGGCAGTTCTAAGGCTCCGAATAGACGTTGCATTAAAGTCGTCCCCATCTGTTAGACTACAAATAGGAGAGCCCTCTCATCACTTGAGAGGCAATAATTAATTTTCTTTTCATTACTTCCTAAGCTTGTAACCTCTTAAGCTCATCAAAGATCACCAGGCCATCTCAGCCTTTGTGAAGTGGACGTAGGTCACACAGACCGAACCACTATAAATCCCCTTTCTCTCTCTCATTTATTTATCTTATTTACTACTATATTTATTACTTGACCGGTGGTGTCCGAAACGTATAATTTTGGCATCATCAATACTAATGACAGTATTGTAAGTTGCTAACTTGCAATGTTGTTGTGATGCCCGGCACTTTTGTTCTGCTGGTCATCAAGGGAAAAAAGCCTTCGATTATCTCTTGTGATTTCTAAAGAGAACCTCATTCTATCTAATAGGATGGCCGGTAACAGTAGATAAATTTGTAGGAATTGTATGATCTTAGCATTTTTAACCATGCAATGTTTTAGCAGTTGCACCTTTTTCCCCTGT
Organism: Litsea cubeba; assembly: GCA_012931725.1. Taxonomy (NCBI): domain Eukaryota; kingdom Viridiplantae; phylum Streptophyta; class Magnoliopsida; order Laurales; family Lauraceae; genus Litsea; species Litsea cubeba. The sequence goes on from CM022945.1 coordinate 119,569,091, forward strand.
TTGGAGACTAATGGTCTATCTAATTTATATTGAATTCCTTGAAATTCATATTAAAGAGGTGGTTTATCAAGGAAGAATTAGGTTGGAGGTACAGACGGGAAACTAATGGTTTCCCAACAAAAAGAGGAGATTATTTGATGAGATCCACATTTAGTACTTCACTTTTAGCTCCATTGACAGCAAGGCATTAGTAAGAAGTCCCAAAAACTCATCACCAAATAAGAGCCCATTTGCCTGTATTACACTCCTAGGAATTTATAGTAAGAGTTTTGTCAAATGGGTAATTAAAGAGGAGAGACCGAGGTCTTAGGACTTTATAGTGAGAGTTTTGTCAAATGCGTAATTAAAGAGGAGAGACCGAAGGGTCGTGGAGATGTAGAGGGAACCTATTCATTCCTACGATTAACTCAATGGGTTGAACGATAAGCAGTCGTTACTATCAAAACAGAGATTATATGATGGTCCTTTCAGATCTTTGCATAAGGTACTTCATTTTTAACCCCTTCTAAAAATCCTATATGAGCCCAGAGGGTAATTGAAGTAGTGAAGAAGGAAGGGTCAAGGAATAAGTTCCAAAGGGGGGCACCAAATTCCTAATCTAATTTCATAGGGCTAAAGAAATTAGAATCATTTCCATCATATAGCTGTTTTTAAGAGTATAGAGTTTGAATCATGTTACCATTTTAAAACCGCCACTTCTATATTCAAAATATGTATTTTGAGGCCTGTTGATCTGACTATATACTTCTACATGTCCCAGTTCTTATCTCTACCTAGATGGATAAATGTTTTATCGATACAGTACTCAAAAGGTTTGGCATGCAGGACTGCAAACCAGGTGACACCCCTGTCGCTAAGGGAGACAAGTTCAGTCTCAATCAATGCCCTAAAACTAACTTTGAAGTTAAGGAAATGTAAAAGATTCCCTATGCATCAGCTGTAGGGAGTCTAATGTATGCTCAGGTGTGTACGCGTCCGGATATTGCGTACATTGTTGGCATGTTAGGCAGATATTTAAGTAATCCTGGAATGGATCATTAGAAAGCAGTCAAGCGGGTTATGATGTATTTACAGAGAATAAAAGATCATATGCTCACATATAGAAGATCAGATCAGTTGGAGATCATAGGGTATTCCGACTCCGATTATGCTGGATGCCAAGAAAGTATGAAACCCACATCAGGATACATATACCTGTTAGCTGGTGGAGCTATTTCTTGGAGGAGTGCCAAACTGACACTCGTAACTGATTCCACCATGGCAGCAGAGTTTGTAACATGCTATGAGGCATCCAACCATGGAATATGGCTGCGGAATTTTGTCACTGGGCTGCGAGTCCTAGAGGGCATTGAAAGACCATTCACACTATATTGTGACAATAAGTCAGCAGTGCTATATTCGAACAACAATAGGAGCTCATTTAAGTCAAAACATATTGCCATTAAGTTCATCGTTGTGAAGGAGAGAATTCATGATGGACAGATATCCATAAAGTACATTGGGACAAACTCCATGATAGCGGATCCGCTTACAAAGGGATTACCATTCAAGGTCTTTCATGAGCACACTGCTCATATGGGTGTTATTTTGTGTGAGGATATCACATTATAGTGGGAGTTTGTATCAGTTTATATTCTATTGCTTTATGTTTAATTTTGGACATAATTATGTATTTATGTATTTGGATATTTTTCTTATCAGAAATATAGTCTTCAGTGCATTTCACTCTGTTACATTGTATTCAATATTGATCTCACTAAGGAATAAAGTAGGACTAGTTGGAAATAGACATGTATAGATCACATTGCATGTATTTTCCATGCTACGCATCCATGATTGATCTATATCATTTGGTTATGTTGGTGTATGTGACCATTGATGGGTTTAGTCATGTTAAATGTGATGAAAACCGCTTTGATCCTATACCAGCATAATCAATGTACGAGATTGTTCGGATATACCCTAAAATTATGATAGCAAAGATTTTGGACCTCATACAGTCATACACATTTGTTAAGTTACATCTATGGTCCAGTGGGAGATTGTTGGAAAATTCCATCATGTGGGGCCACACATGTACATATTAAATGTGTTATGCTATCTTTGGCTAAGCCTAAATTAAAGTGATCTAATTAAGACCTAAAGTTTTAAGGCTTAAGGGTTTAATTGTCAGGGGATTAATGTGTAGATACCAGAATGTATTTCTAATTTGATGATGGGCCAAATTAGAAATAGCAAAACCTATGATAATCTCATTATTATATATTAGGGTTATGGTCCCCAATTCATATGGTAAGTTTCTATTCTCTCTGACATCCCATCATCAGAAAGAAGGTTTCTCTGGGTAGTCATATTGGATTGGAAGATCAACAACCTGTGAACAACTTCCTCAATGGATGAAGGTATGTTTCCGCTTTACATCTCCCGATGATTTGACATGGAGGATCTTGGTTGTATAAGGTTTTCTGGATCATAGATCTAGATCTTGTTTTCTAACAGCTCTCTCATAAACTCAAAATTCCACTTTTAACATAATTCCACTATTCAAATTTGTTGGTTTATGTATAAATTTCTAAAATCTCCAATATCAGTGCAGCTATGAGTGTATTCCATGTTTTCTAAAATCTCCAATTTCAGTGCAGCTAAACTGGGTTGTCCTATGGCTTCAATCAGGTTGGCCCCCTAAAATTTGGATACAGTACAGGTCATGCACATTGGACCCAAGTTGGGTCCCTTTACAGATCTGGCACCGGATCCAGACACCACTATAGACCCGACCCAAACTTCCTTTCAAAAGCACATACCAGTTATCATACAATAATGTGTTGATATATGGATTGTCTTTCCTCATTTCTTATCCACAAGTTCGTCAGTGAGAAGAAGAGGAAAGGTGAGACTGATAAACAACAAAAGTTTGAGAAACCATGAAAAAGAAGCAGCCTAAAAGAATCCCTTGAAAATGAAGCAAAACCTACTCAAAGCACTGAATTCCTCCCTTCAAATCCTTCATCCCCCCACAACACCACCACCTCATTCACACACTCAAACCATCTCCACCACCCATCATCTTCATCACATAGACACATCCCCATGCTCCAAGCTCTCGCGTCGCGACCTTACCATTAGCGGGCCATCTCTGTCGCTTCTCTTACACAAAGTTTGGGAAGGAGGGGAAATGAGGGGAAGGAAAAAAGAGAGGGAAAAATGGAGGGAAAATAGAAAATGAGGGTGTTTGGGAAGGAGGGAGGGGGAAATCGGGGGGAAAATGTGTGGGGCCCACTCAAAAATTTTCCCCTCAAAACCGAGGAGAAAATGAGAGGCAAAGAGGGGTATTTGTGTGTAAATTACTGAAATGCCCTTTTTTACTTTATCTTTCCAAATCCATTTTCCCTCCTCTCCCCAACTTTACCTCCCTATCCAAACAAGATGAGGGAAAATTAATTTTCCCTCCCCTCCCATCCTTTTCATTTTTCTTCCCCCTCAAATTTTCCCTCCCCTCCCCCCTTCCCAAACATAGTGTTAGTAGCCTATGCTAGTGTGGATCCATTCCAATTCTCCAAATCTCGAGCCGACGCCATAGACGCAAAAGATAAGAACTTGAAAACCAATGGTTGCACCAACAAAATTATCACAAAGCGGGCCTTCTTCGATGTGTCCATCGAAGGTGAGCCCGCAGGCCGCATTGTGGTTGGGCTCTATGGGGCCGACGTGCCTGCAGGCACCACCAGGTTCAGCAACCTGGTCAGCGGGTCCGCGGGCATCAGCTACAGGAGGAAGGATTTTGTGAAGATCATGCCTAATTACATACAACATGGCGGGGTGCGATCCTACGGTGTGGATGCTGAGCTTGCGCAGCGAGCGGGCCGTGATCTGATGGCTGAAGTCTGATTGATGAGTGGGAGAAGGACTATGAGAGGTGCACTGGGACTGAATGTGCTCTAAAACTTTTGCTTTCTCTCTCTTTCTCTCTCTCTCTGTCTCTCTCTCAATTGGTGACTTTTCTTTGGAGAATTTTGAGGCCGACACAAATTGATTGATCGCCGTGAAATGAAGGCCATCCGAAGAAAAAACATGCAATGCATACCGCAAGAAGACTTGACCATTTTAATTCACTTGCTTTGTCCACATGAATTTCCTTCCATTCTTTCATTCTTTTGAAATGATTATACACGGTATGATATTGGACTATTGGACAAGTGATATTTAAAAAAAGAAAAACTACTTTTAATGGGAGGATGTTAAACTCGGAGCGGACTTGATGTGCAAGCTATGAGGCCCATTTGGACTTAACTTTGATGAATGCAGCTCCTCTCCAATCTTATCCTCCCACCATTTTGTGCGAGGCGCCCTAATCTTACACTCATGTGAATTATGTGTTGGGAGGGGGAGAGGGTGCTTGTGTGGTTCAATCGGATGGACCATCAGGTGGGCCCCACTATGGTTACGCACAACACACACTTCATGCATGGAATAATTTATATATGTGACCTTTCTTTATACACATTTTCTCTTTTATTTCTATATTTCTCCTCTCTATTTACAACTTTTCTTCATAGATATTTTCTCTTCTATCTCTACGTTTCTCCTCTCTATTGATGACTTTTTAATGAATTGAATTGATATCATTTTGGTTGTGGGCCCAATGACTGACTTAACAAGTGATATAAGTGATATTTAAAAAAAAAATACTTTTAATGGGGAAATGATAAACAAGGGGCAGACTTGATGTGCAAGCTCTATGGGGCCCACTTGGGCTTAACTTTGATTAGTGCAGCCCTCTCCAATCTTGTCCTTCCACCATATGGGACGAGGCCTAATTTTTACACTCATTGAACCATCACTCATCATTGGATTGAATGTAAAAAAAAAACTATAGTTAAAATACCATTAAAATTTACGGATGTTAAATTAAAAAAGGGGATAATCTCATGAGTCTAGCTTTTTTACTCACCCTATCTAGAATTCTTAGAAATGTGTTCATAGGAGTAACTAGGCTTGAAGAAAAAAGGTGGAGATCCCTAAATTGCATAGAATAATGTTCCCTTAATAATGGAAAATGAATTTAGGAAGGATGGCCAAAGAAAATGAATATCCAATCATCACCTTTGCAAATCAAATCAAAGCAGGTCCGATCTACATCTCCACTTTTTAACCTTCACCCCTCAGCTTCTTAATAGCCATTTCTTGAAATTCATTTTACCATAAATTCCTAGGAAGTCAATTTCATACAAATAAAATGCCCCATTCGATCATTCTTCCGGAAAAAAAAATTGGAACAATCCCTACTCTTACATGAGACCATTTGTCTTTGTCGATCTACGTGTCTCTATCATTTTCATTGCCAGGAAATCTCCACAATCCATCTTTCAAAAAAATATATGTCTTTCAAAAAAAATTCCACGATCCCTCTGTTCACATCTACTACCCCATCTGCTCACCTATAAAAGGGAGATAGCTCTCTCCTCTCTACCCCCACATTATTTCCCTTCCAATATTACCCTCTCTCTCTCCATCCATCTCATCTCTACCACCACATCATTTCCCTTCCAATATTACCCTCTCTCTCTCATCAAGCAAAGAATGGCTTTTGCTAAGAATATCTTCCTCTCCATGACATTAATCTTGCTGGTGTTGGCAGCTGAAGTGGTTGCATTTGAAATTGATCCAAGCTATAACAGGGTTGGGTAAGCATACCATTGTTCGTGCCTCCTGGACCATGCAACAAGTCCCTAAGTTAGGTTGGGTTGGGCTGGCTGAAACTTATCCATGCAATGGCTTGTATGATTAGGAGGACTAATATTTGGGCTTGGGTTAGGACTTTTAATGGTTAGGTGGACTAATATTCTGGCTTGGGTCAGGACTTCCAATATGAGGGCCTCCACCCTATGTCTCATAATAAGGTGGGAGCATCTCTCATAAGAGCATTTCTCACGAAAGCATCTCTCACCTTACTATGAGAGATATGGTGGGGGCCCTCAGAAGAGACGCTCTCCTAGGAACATCTCCCATATATTTATATAGTCTGGTGTGCCCAGTGCGCATCTTGCGCACTACGGGTGGGACCCACTTGATGGTCCATCCAACTGGACCACACACACACCCCCACTGAATTTCACATGGCTCCCGGCTTTTGCACCCATTCGAATGAACTGGATCATTGGATCGACTGCACATTTGATCGACTGTACATCCATCCGAATGGATTGTACACCGTTAAACTTGTGGGGTCCGGATGGAATAATAGGGCTTATGGATGGGGTTGATTTCTTGTAGAGATGGGGCCCATGGAGATCTTTCAATCCCCCCATGTTCAAGTCCCATATGGGCCCAACATTGAGGCGTGCACACACACGCACTGATCATGACTCGTATATATATGTGGGAAATACTCATGTGCATCCACCCCTCATTATATTATGGTGAGGGACAACACAGTGCAGGGAATTAAAGAGAGGAGGTAGAGAGAGCACATATTTTGAAGAATGTTCATGATTATTGATTTTCTCCTTAACTTCAAAATCTTCAAAAACAAGAATTTTTGCTTAAACATTTCCGCGGAAAAACTCTACACCAAGCATTTGATTAGCTCATGCTTCGGACATGGAAAACTTATTTTCCCTTGCTTGGGTGTTTTTTAGAGGAGGAAAAATCATTCTTCGCCTAACCAAAGCTTCTAGAGTGTAGTGGGAGAATTATTTTCTCCATAACTAATAGGGGTAAAAAAAAAAAGGATTTCCAACATAGTTTTCTCCATTCAGTTCCAAACACAATGGAAAATAATCACTAGCAACGAGAAATAATGAATCTCCATCAACACACCGATAAATTCCTCCACACCCATAATGGATTCTGTATTTTACAATTTTATTTAGGTTTACACATAATTCTATATATTAACATAAGGTTTACTTTGCAAGAAGTGTAATCTAGTCTACCATGCGGTGGGTTGTTTCCAGACAAACTTGCTTAGGAATAAAGTCTTCATGGTTCCTGTTCTACGTGCTTTGGCCTATCCTGCCTTCATTTACTATGTGTGTAGTTATTGCTTTCAGTTGCTTGGTGCAATAGTTCTGAGAGTTTAAGCATGCCTTTACAGTTTGAGTGGTGTGTTGAGCTATGATGGTTGCCATTATTGCACTTGGTCTTGCGTGGTAGTAAACATCTACTTTATAATTTACCTTTTAATGAAAATTAATAAATAAAGAAGAGTTTGCTCAATTTTTTCTAGAAATTGATATTGGCACTCCTTTTTTTGATGGAGGCACTCCAATTTAAGCCAATTTCCTTCTCACCAGTTACCTTGAAAAGGAGTGCCTCCATAAAAAAAAAAAGGAGTGTCAATATCAATTTCCTTTTTTCTTCTCTTTTTATTAGGATCGTGGTTTGATTGCTGAAAGCCTGAAACTGAGTTATATTGCTCGATATGAAGTTTCATCCATGACTGAGAATGCAGATTGATCATTGAAAGTATCGGAACTCTATTCTCACCTCTTGCATATTCTAGGAATTATATGCATTTGGTAACATGAGAAGAATCCACAAGGAATCTGCAGATTTGAGGGTTCTTCACTCAGGATTTCACATTGATACTGGTGCGTATCAATGCATAAATCCTTAAAAAAATTAAGGACTTTCAAATCCTATATGGGAGGAGGTCGGACCTGAAAATTAAGGACCCGAAGTCTTCAGAGATTTATAATTGCCAAGCATTGGTTTTCTATCACTTTGTGAAAAGCTGGTAAGGAACCCCCAATGATTTGATTGTCAAACGTGAGAGCAATTTGAAAAAATCTTCCCCATGACATCATTTTAATTTATTGATCTTTGACTCTTAAGTCAATGATATTAACGGTGAGATGATTGTCAAATTGGAATGAGTGCTAGCTTGTTTGAGTTAGCCAAGGGGCTTTGTGTGAACTATTCGAGGTGGTGGTCCAACTTAAAAGAAAATAAAAAGAAGGAAAAAGAAATTACTTGAAATGAGCAAGTTTTGATAACGAAAATCAAATATATCCAACATTCTATTATCAAAGGAATGGCCCAAAACTCATTATCAATTAATTGAACCGATGGGCTGGCCCAACAATGAATCCATTGATTGAATTATTGAAATAGAATACTATTTTAAAGATAACAGCATGTATGATATTATCTAATGATAGGCATGATTAATGGCAGCAAGATTCAGTCTGTTGATAGGAATGAATGACCCAAGATATCGAAAAATAGTTTTTTATGACGCTCGAGCACCTGCATGCATCATTGCAGACTGACTGGGTTATCCTTCCTCTTCAGCTCTTTTTTGAAATCCATTGTAGTTAATACTGTTTGTGACAGCTGTTGAATGGGATTTAATACAATTGATTCTCTATGCCATAAGGGGATCAACCTCTTTTTCTTCCCTTGGTTGATTTAAGTACTACATTTTTTAAAAATATTTTTCTACGAGCAATAATATATGTAGTCCAGCTTTACACGTCTCACTAATGTAGACGTTTCACACCCTCATGCCCCCATGATTTGGCATTATGCCCAATTTCACTCTTATTAAACCCTCATACGTGATTGGGTTGATGTCAAGGAAATCTATGATTAAAAGACCCCTATATTTTATGGCGATTAAATCAAGGGTTGGGTTGATCTGATAGGGTTGAATTTTTCTTTTTCCAACCCTTATCCATAAGGAGAGCTTTTCATGTACACTACCCTTAATAATAAGTAGGCATCTAAGTGGGCCCCATGGACGGGACTACATATGGAAACAATGCAGTTTGCTCTTACGAAATTAAACATTCCCCCTACATTTTATTTGTAAATGACTATAGTCATTATTTAATGTATCTTCAAGTGAAAAAGAAAAGAATGAATGAAAACGTGATTAATTTCATGAAGAAAAGATTTTCCGTGAATATGATGCATGTGGATCGTAATTGGAAACAAAATTCAATCACAAGCAAAGGAAAATTTATTAATTACCAAACGGATAAGGATCTTTAAAGTTTGGTCAAAAGAAAATCAAAGATTATGAGAAGAAACGGTGCTCTCAATTAATTTAAGGGAAATTTTAAAAAAGGGGTGTAATTTTTTGGGACATTTCAAAATATGATAAATAAAAGACACATTTCAAAATAGTCTTTTAAGTTTTCCAAATTTATTTCAAAACAGGACATCTGGCCAAACCACCCACCGTCCGGCAATGTTTTGTCACTTTTTTTTTTCAAAATTTCCAAAAATTCACTTCTTTTTGCAAATGATTGCCCGATCGGTCATTCTAGGCGCTCCTCTCTTCTTCCCTTCTTCCCTCTCCGTTTTTCCTTTGCTGCATGCTTGCCCTCAGCGCTTGTGAAGATGTCACTGTGGATGGATGAGAGGTTGGAGATTGCAGTCATGGTGGGGCAGATGGTGATACTATTGAGATGGTGGTAGGCCTCAAAGTGTCAAACATGAGCAACGGCAATCAGTGCATGATGGGGACGTTGGTGCAGGAGCACGTCTTTAGGAAGATTGTCCTCTACGACTACGGCCATCAAAATGTTAGCAACACCGACCTCGTGAAAAAGCTCCACATCGGTAAGATCCAAGTCCCACCCTAATATTTTATTATATTTTAATTAGAATATTATTATTATTTTAATTGAATGTATTTTAGTTATTTAAGTGGTTAGGATTAAGTGGGGCACGCGTTAGATTAGATCTTGGATTGGTGAGTTGGTTTAATGGGTAGATGACTTGTTCCGCAGTTTGACCCGACTCAATGACTTAAGCCCAATAGAATATTCTCTTAACCTAATCTCTCTTTTAACGAACGCACGTCTTACCCCTCCCTACTAATCTCTGCAATTCCTCCCGTAACTTCTTCGTCTTCTTCCTCTTTCAACATCCCAAGCCATTCCATCTTTAGGATCCAACCATCAGAATCAAGATCAGAGGATACTATCATTCTTGGTTCAACTTTCTTATCACATGTAATCTTCTCCTCAAACCATTAGGAGTAAATCTATACTCTTGGGTTATCTTCCTATTCTTTCTAATGTTAGGTTTTGAGTAAGAATACCATAGATCTGTTCATCTGAGCATTTTTATCCCATCTCTTGTGTCAGATTGGTGTTAGGATTGTGATCGAGCACCCTGGTATTCTCGGATTGGGTTTTTGGTTAGGAAACCTATTGCACTCTTCTTCAACTTCGGATCTAAGGCAAGTACATTATTATAATTTGTTATTGAATGCATTATTTGATCTTTGATTCCTATCTAATGCATATAGGTTTGTTTATTTGCCCTTTTCTAAGAGCTAATGGTAGATTAGGGATTTTAAATGGATGTTTGGGTTAATTGTTGGTTTGGGTAATGGAAACTTGGATTCCATTTCATTTCTAATGGATGTGATTCGTATGGATTTGGATGAATTGTACTCTCTTTTGGAAAAGGGAGGAAAAAATGGATGAAAAGGGGAAAAAAACCCCAATTTCTGACACTGTACAAACTCGGCCAACATTCTGAACGTTCGAACGCGTGAGTTCAGAATCGTCTGGGCCTCATGAACGTTTGAACGTCTGATTTCCCTCGTGTTCGGGCCAAAATCTCGAGGTGTTGAACATTCGAACGTTCCCTTCGTACGTTCGAACGTTCAAGTCTACTCACCCTTGAGCCAAAAACTCGAGACCCTGAACGTTCGAACGTTGGCTTCGTACGTTCGAACGTTCAGTGCATTTGGGCGATTTATAATTCTTTTTTACTGATTTGGCTCTATTTCGTTTGGGGATTTATGGTATGGTGTATGGGACTTCATATGGTTTTAATAGCCTTAAATTATCTACCTGGACTTGACGTAAAAACCGTCTTTGGGCATACAGTATCTTATGGATGTAGGATTCAAATACCTGTTATGATTTTAATGAACTCTAGCGAGAAATGGTCAATACATCTCTATTGAAAATCCTTCATTGGATATCTATGCACCATGAATTTTCGAGAGATGTAATGTCCTTAGCTTACTAGCGTTATTATTATGTGTTAACGGGTATATGAATGTACGTCTAACCTTAGGATGGATTTATACTATGTCTTAACATTTGTATTTGCATGCATATATTGGTTTAGATTATGTATTCCTTTAGATGCATACCCTATTTTGTATTATGGACTATGAGGTGGCTTGGCAAATTATGTATGTGATTTGACTATGATATGGGATGTGGATGTGATTATGATATGGATTATGGATTGGTCAGCACTTCATTTTGACTTAGGACTCTTGTGTCGGAGCTTTATTAATCAGGTCTATTATGCATATGTGTTTTCCTTTATGTGGTAAACAGGTCTTGAGTTTTTTGAGGGGATCTCACGGGCCATGATCATACTATGCCCATGCAAAAGAAAGCGTTTGAATCCATGAAGAGGACTCAACACATGCCAAAAATGAGACCAACGTCTCTACACTAACACACAACTATCCAATTAGCTCCGCCTTTATTTTTGGCAGCTACCTCAGAATCCAATCACGCTTTTCATCCATACTAAGAAAAACAGTTGCCATATTCCCATGAATTGTTAGCCATTCATGGGCAGGACTCATGTCCAGCTCGCTTAGTTCTGCGATTTGTTTCAGCTCGACCATTATCATATCGGCAGCCTTCTTCTTTGGCATTCTAAGGCTATCAACCACATCATGAATAGTGACTTTCAGGCCTTCACCATATCTCTCAATACAAGAGATGATTTCGAGCATCTCGGAGGTCCTCTTGCGATTGTTCTTTCTCTTAGATGACCCCTCCATACGGCTAGAAGCTAATCTAAAACCATGAAGTCGGTCAGTCAGCCCAACATCTGAATCAGCCTGTGATGGATTGTAGTACCGTGTGTCGGACTCGCATGATGCGCGGCTTGGAGTAGCAGTGGCAGACCTAGCATATTGTCTCGTGGCAGTGTCAGCACCAAATATGAGTGTGAGTTTGTCATAATCAATTACCTTTGCCCGATATGGCTTCGCATCAGGATGTCCCTGTAGGTTCAAAGCAATAATATTTTAACACACATCATTGTTAAGATATTGAAGTTCACCAAAAAATAGAGACAGCCAAATTGAATTGACTTTACAGGTTTACCTCAATCCATGTTGTCCATACATCATCAGCAGCAATGATGCGTTTTGTTGTGTTATCGTAATCAAAACCAGATGCATTCAACTGTTCAGTTGCTACGGAATAATTTTTCTTATGATACTTGCATCTATTGACAATGCTTTGTTTGGTTAGCACATATTCCCCATTGCTATTCGTAGTCATTGCAGTTGCGACAGCTTCATAAGCTTCTCCCTTAAAGCCACGGTCTGCTTTACGACCCAACAATATTTGTTCATATATTCCATCAACTAATTCCTCATCCATCACAGCATTGAATGTAACATTTCTCCCCTTTGACATGGCTACATAGAGAAAAGAGAGAAGACTGATGAAACCAATATAACAACGACAATGTAGAGACACCAAATGAGTACAATATTCACTATTTTCAAATGTTAAATTAACAATTTTCATAACAATAAAAGTGGGACAACTGATCAACATATCAGTACATGTATGCAAAATAGTTCGTCTCACTCATGCACATGACATGTTATTACAATACTCATTCCACAGTCTCCTAGCAATATTATCTCTAAACACATGCCATTCCTCTCTCTCCCTTCGAGAGTAGAACATTAGAGCTTGCACATTGTTTTGAGTATGTTCTGACTCCCCCACAGCTCTCTCATCTATTGATGGAGTCACGACTACATCATCTCCATCTTCAGTGACTACCAGTTCCTCGTCAGTAGATAAGTCAGAACTCCCATGCATCAGGATGAAGTTGTGAATCACACAACAAGCGCTCACAATGGAGACTTGATCTTTATAGTTTTATTGTGTTGCCGTCTTCAAAATTGCAAAACGGTTCTTTAAAATACCGAAGGTCCTCTCTATGACATTGCGAGCCTGTGAGTGTCTTTTGTTATAAAGTTCATTTTCATTCTGAGGATCTCTACCTCTAAATTCACTCAGATGATATCTCACCGCTCGGTATGGTGCCAAAAACCCTGGGGCATTTGCATAACCAGCATCTACTAAATAATACCTACCTACTCAATCAATTGTAATTGAATGTCAAATACAATCAAAAATAAATTACATATGCCAATGCGATGCACACAAAAATACAAACAAGACTTTACCTTGTGGGACTTTCAATTTCTCATCGCGTATGAGCGCACTCTGCAATACACGTGCGTTTGTTGCTGAACCCTCACAACCGGGTAGAAAGTATTGAAAATTCATGTTAAAACCACAAGCACCAAGCACATTTTGGGACAAGGACCCCTTTCTATTTCGAAATGATCCTTGTATTTCCAATTGGACACGGACGGGAATATGTGTTCCGTCTAGAGCTCCTACGCAATTCTATTTGAATTGTGAGGTAATATTATTTTCTGTTACAATATAAAATCCTTTTTTTTAAATTTAAATGAGATATGCCATTACCTCAAAGCCATTTAGCCCCCTTGGCGTGTGCTCCCCAGCTTGCACTAGCACTTCTGGGGCAATACTATTGATTACAAAGAGTACCTCTTGAAAGTGACGACTTATGGTTTCTCGATTCAGATCTATGGAACCTCACTCTATTTGTTTTATTTCTCACACTGTGTGATAAGGTATGCAAGAACTCTGCCATTGCCTCCTCTACAGACACAGCACGAGTGTCCCTCAATAACCCTCTCTCTCGCATGGTGCGACATAACAATTTAAACGTCTAACAATCCATTCTCAGTTGGCTGATACATTCTGCATCCCACTCACTAGTTAAAGTTGCAAGAAATTCAGCCCTTGCAGCATCTCTACTCCTTTTTTTTACTCTCTTTTTAAACAACCAGTATTGCGTTGCAATTAACAACATTTGTTGCCTCCAAGCCGCTACACGCCCCCATACAGTCCCTAATACTGCATGCTACTCAGCCTCTGACTCAATGAAGCTTGATTCATTCTCTCCTACACTTCTGTTCGATGTACGATCCATATCATCCATTTTAATTTCTGATTGATTACACTGTTAGTCAATGTAGGGAAGAGAACAGTCATATTAAAGCATCAACAGAAGGTGCTGCTAGACCCATGCCATATATAGCACAATTAAAATCTGAGCACTGGACAAAAATCCAGAAATACAAACAGCAACATAGCAGTCTTTTCATGATGTATGTTCTAAAATTCATACAATGTAATATGTGGAGAATTATGATTTAATAGACGGGCAAATCATATAAATCAATAGGCGTAGGAACAGTTAGTTACCTTCGATGCAAAAGAAAAGCACTACTGATGTAAACTCTATTTCTCACGATCTGAGTCATAATATTTGCATAAACAAAATAATTAATATACATATATAGAAAGAGTTTATGATCTTGACATTCATTTGAGCAACATCTGAGTCGTAGGAACATCAGAATTGAAATACAAAACGCAGCAAAAAAATCATTGAAGGCATTTTTTTAAGTTTTGAAATTGTTAAATAAGCTACAAATTATGTCCCTAGTGCAGTATTTACAGTTGTCATTTCTGGGACTTAAATTTTATTCCACCATGGAATATTCAAACATACATCCAAACCCATCTTTATGACAGAATTTAACGGAAGCCATGATGGATTTACAGTGGGTAAATATACTAAGCAGTGGTAAAAGAGGTTGTCCTTACCATTCAAATCGACACATATTATTAAAAAGCAAAATACAAAAACTATTCCTTTGAAATCAAACAAATTTCGGTGGGTTATGGGCACTGTCCTTGTAGATGTGTAAGATCAAATATCCACTGAACATAACCCAGTGGCTATAAACAAAAGCAAAACCATCCTCGTCTTAAGATCTGCACATTCCTCTACAGGGGAACGGCCGGACTCCGAGACTCCATAATTTTTAAGAAGACAACATCTACAGGGGATGAGGATGAGTACCTGTGCTTTCAGTTCGAGGAAAAACTGACTTGTGCCAGCAACCAACCCACCATCTAATTTATATAGAAGAGATCAATATACAATGGACTGAATGCACCCGGGTATAGGTTGGGGGGAGAACTAAGGCAACTCACCTACTGTGACTCCCTATTTATTTCAGTATGATAATTTGAAACAGCGACCTTATACATCATGGAGACGAGCAGGGTACAGGTCCAAGCAGAGGGACATAACCCTACTGTATTCACCCTGGCCTTGAATCGTCTTCAAGTCTGGTCTATGCTGGACTCTCCAGATCTTCGTTGAGATTTCTTTCAACACGGTCGAAGATATGACAGCAGTTGTTCGAAGGGGAAAGCTTGAAATTATGGAAGGAATTTGTGTTGTAGCATCAGCCCTGCAATCAATATACGTTGAAGACTATGGGTGGCGGTGTACTGCAGTAAATCTAGGGAGAGATCTTCTCCTGTTGCTTATCTACATCAACTCAGTAAGTTTCTCGTGGAATGTTACCAGTGTTGAAGCCCAGCTGGCGAAGGGGAGCACATGGAGTGGTCTTCAAGTAACCTGTTCACTTTACATTACATCTTGAGCAGTAGGTCAGAGGGAGATGGAGTTTATTTTTTAAATGTTCATGTACGGCAATATTCACTTCGCCACACCTCACGCCTAATCCAAACACGGAACACGCCCTTATAACTTAGGGCCTTTTTGGATGTATGATGAATTGAAGTATGGTGAGGTAAAGCATCAAATCAAGAGAATAAAATATAAGGTATTATGATGATGTTTTATTTTTAGATGTTTGGTATAGAATCTTTTTAACTTTTTGTATAGAAAAGTGGAGTTTTTTTTTTGTCTTTTTAGTGGAGAAAGGAGGTTACTTTTTTTACTTTTTTTTAAAAATTGGGAGAGAATTTTGAAATTGTATACTTTTGATATAATCCAATATCTTTTCTTATCTGAGTAATGGAGGCTTTACCTCACCTCACCTCACCTCACTCGCCGTACATCCAAAACGCCACAAAAATCAAAATCTACACCAAAAAAATCAAGATCACGGTAAGAAGAAAAGAGAATCTCTCCTTGTGCAATTGAAGACCATAGCTTTCCGAGTCCAAAACGAAAGGAAGCTGAAAAGAAAGATCTCTCTGTCGTCTCTCCCCCACCGACAGACAGTCTCTTTGGGTCTTTGCTACTTGTCACATCTCGGACCCCAATCACGGGCCTAGAATAATTTCCGAGGTACAAGTACATCACGAAGTAGAATTTCCTCGTATCTATTTGTGAGACTAGCTCACTCTACTAGTATCACTTCGTGCAACTGAAGAAAGAAAAGAGGGAAACAAAATGGGAAACTGAAACCTCTCCCAACTGAAGAAGAGCTGAAACCAAAAAAAAAAAAAAAAAACTGAAGAAGAGCTGAAACAACACACAAACGCTCTCTCTCTCTCTCTCTCTCTCTCTCTCTCACCGAAGGAACTCTGTAACTCAAAACTACATATTGCAACGGGGGAAGAAAGAGATAATCTCTCTATAAAAACATCTGAAACTTGCCCCTCCTAGGATCTCCATATCTTCAACTGCAGCAGAAGGAGAGGAGAAATGAAAGAGACAATCATCCTATATCCATCTCCAGGAATAGGTCATCTGGTATCCATGGTTGAACTAGGAAAGAGCCTTCTCCAATTGAACCCACCCTTCTCTATCACCATCTTTCTCACCCAAGCCCACTTCAACACAGGCTCCACCTCCCCCTACATTCGCCGCATCGAATCCTCCTTCCCCTCCATCTCCTTCCACCACCTCTCTCCAATCTCTCTCCCTCTCGACTCCTCCTCCCCCCACCCTGAATCCCTCGCCTTTCGCCTCCTTCGCCTCAACAACCCCCTCATCCACCAGTTCCTCCTCCCCATCGCCTCCTCCGTCCGCGCCCTCCTCTTCGACTTCTTCTGCCACTCGGTCCTCGACGTCGCCGCCACCCTCCGCATCCCCTCATACTGCTTCAACACCTCCTCAGCGTCCTCCCTTGCCATCTTCCTCCGCTTCCCCACCGTCCACCGCCTCACCTCGGCCAGCTTCAAAGACCTCGGCCACACCCACCTCGAATTCCCCGGCGCACCGCCGATCCCCGCCTCCGACATGCCGCTGCCACTCCAAGACCGCAACGACGGAGTCTACCACGAGTTCCTGGCCACTGCCATGGCCCTGCCGAAAGCGAGTGGAATTGTCGTCAACTCGTTCGACTCACTCGAGCCGCGGGCGTTGGAGGCGTTGCGTGGTGGGGCCTGCATTCCGGATTGGCCGACCCCACCCATCTACTGCATCGGGCCGTTGATCGCGGAAGGTGGGGATGGTGGGGCCGAGTGTTTGGAGTGGCTCGGTTCGCAGCCGAGCCGCAGCGTCGTGTTCTTGTGCTTTGGCAGCTTGGGGCTCTTCTCTGCGGCGCAGCTCAAGGAGATTGCACTCGGGTTGGACAGGAGCGGGCAGAGGTTCTTGTGGGTGGTGCGCAGTCCGCCGACCGACGACGAGTCCCGGCGGTTTCTACCGCCCCCGGAGCCGGACCTCGACGTCCTGCTGCCGGAGGGGTTCTTAGAGCGGACGAGAGTGAGGGGACTGGTAGTGAAGTCGTGGGCGCCGCAGGTAGCATTGCTGAGTCATGACTCGGTGGGCGGGTTCGTTACTCACTGCGGGTGGAACTCGGTTCTGGAGGGGCTGTGCGCGGGGGTGCCGATGGTGGCGTGGCCGCTTTACGCAGAGCAAAAGCTGAATCGGGTCGTGTTGGTGGAGGAGATGAGTCTGGCACTGGCAATGAAGGAGGAGGAGGATGGATGGGTGGGGGCGGAGGAGGTGGAGAGAAAGGTGAGAGCGGTGATGGAATCGGACGAAGGAGAGGCTCTGCGAAAACGGACGATTGAGATGAAGGAGAAGGCAATGGCGGCAACGAGTGAAGGTGGCTCATCGCGTCTCGCCTTGGCCGAGTTGGCTGAGTTATGGATGCGTCCAAATTAAATATTTGCTCTCAGTTGTTGAAACTTTTGTAAGTAAACGTGTGGTTATCCTTTTCACAAGAGCTTCTCATGAGGATGAATGGTCAACATTTTTAATCATTTTCATCCTCTTCAATGTATAGAGCTTCTAATTAATAAAAATGTGAGGAGGATTAAGACTCACTTTTGTTTAATCACTTGGGATTGCCCTACCTGAAGGCACGGTGCACCATGTTCTGAGCACAAGTAAATCTAATTACTCTTTTTTTGACTACCTAATAACTCCTTCTTTTGACCACCTAACAACTAACCTTAATTTTGGCACCCTATGAGGGGTAATTCGGTCCACCCTATTTAACGATGTCCTGATTATGTCCCGAGTCAAATATCACATATTATTCATGGACTTCTGGTTACCCTAGGAATTGGCTCATTGCAATCTGTTCGTCGAGGCCTTTCCGTTCACATATAGAACTTCGATATCCGACGGGCGGATCAAAAATCATAATAGCAGGTCCTGCACCCCCAGGGTGCCTACTTGAAAAATCACCGATCACTTCTAGAGCCCTGATCGCCCCGAAAGTTGACTCATCGCGATCTACTCATAGAGGGCTTTCCATCCATATATAGAACTTTGAAATCCGACGGGCGGATCAAAATCTGCCAAACCTGGGTCCCAGTGATTATTGCCCAGAACATACCCCACTGCAGCACACCTTTTGAGCCTCAAACCTCTGATCCAGACCCTGATTGGGCCCTTAACTAAACACGTCAGAGCTGACCCAATCCAACCCATCAAACTCTAGTCCAAATCGATCCGAACCCAGATCCAACCTGAACCCATCCAACCTGAACCTAACCCCAGACCTGGCCCAGACTCCTTGACCCGTCGCCTGGATAAGGAAGAAAGAGTCCAGGGATCTGGGGAAGTAGTGTCCCAGATCTTTGGACTCTAAAACCCCTTTAAACCCCTCAACCCCTTTCCTCTTAATCCCAGTCCGGGGAATTCAAAAACTGAGCTCCTTTACAAAAGAAGTTTTTTTTTTCTTTTGACACCTTTTTGATCAATGGCAGAACAATAAGAAAGTGAACACAAATGAAGAAGGGATGGCAATACCTGTAAAAAACTCAAACTTGTTGCCCCTTTTTGCACCATACAAATCAAGATGTGAACGTGCTTTTGATGGGGATGGCAAAAACTTGTAAATTTCTCCAACTTTTAGCCCCTTTTTTCATTCCCCTCTTAAATCCAAGGGTCCAAAATATCCCAAGGATTTATGTACATAAATCCAAGGGTCCAAAATATGGGGAATTCAAAAACTGATCTCCATTATTATATAGATTGTGTACCCCTATATATTGGTTTTGAATCGTTTAATCACTTGTGTATAGATAATTAAACAGGCATTGAAAATATCTAAACCTTTGTATATTTGGATGGGAATGGATGCGACCTCTATTCTTAAAAAGTAGAAGTAATGCTTAAATCCTCCCATCTTTTCACACAAAGGGTCACATCAAAGGTATACATTTTCAATACTTTCTTTTTCTTTTCGAAAAGAATAAAATTAAAAAACAACCTCATTTCTTCACGAAATAATAAAAAATTCACTTTTGACAGAAAAAAGTTAAAAAGATTTCGTACCAATCCATTAAAGATAAAATACCATCATAATCTCCTTAGATCTTATTCTCTTTATTTTATCACTCCTCGTCGACCATTTGGCAAACCGCGTCGAGATAGGATTTATCGACACAGTACAATGCGTCGGCACCACGTTGGCTACCAGATACCTGGAAAACCATTCCCGACTCGTTAATGTTTAGCGTCAACTAAAAAGGGATATTCACCGAGGTCTTAGTGGTGCGTCATCCCAAACGTCGGCAATGTCAACAGCGTCGGCAAAAAATCGGACTTAGTGGTCAACCTCACCTCAATGCCGACGCATAACAATGTCGGTTATACATATGCCAACGCACATACTAGCGTCGGAAAATATATTTAACAACGCGTAAGAGACGTTGGTAATACATATTCCGATGTGTTTAAGCGTCCGGAAATGTTTCCAACGATACAGGAAATTTACTTTTTACAACACTGTCGACACCAAAAATGTCACTTTGCCTCTTCAACATCAAGAAAGCTACATGAAGTCACAACCTACCACAAATGGGCGATTCTACTTCTCAAAAAATCAAATATTGTCTGAATCAAATAAAGACTGCAAGATCCTTCAAGAAAGCCAAGAGAAGAGTACACAAGAAGTATTGGGTCATTTCAAAATCATTTGGCCTAACTTCGCTCCTCCGGCAGCTGAACAGGAGCTCCCGGCGCGACAGGCCTCGAACAGCTAAATCAAGTCTCTCGGTGGCGAGAACCACCGAGGCCATCACTCATCAAACATAGCACATGGGCCGGGGGGGGGGGGGGGGGCTTCAAGATGCTTACAAAGGCCTACACATCAAGTTTTAGGTCATTTCGACAATATTTGACCAGAATTTGACCATCGGAAGCCAAATCAAGCCTCTCGGCGGCGAAGCTCCCCGGGACCATGGTTTCCAAGACAGAGCCTGTGGATCATCTCAAAATGACTCCAATATGTTCCCTGTCAAATTTCTGATCAATCGGACATCGGTTGACCGTACATCAAAGCGCGACATCTTCCTTGCGACAGAATCAAGTCTATTAGTGAAGGGACCCCATACGGCTTCAAAACCCAAACAAAAGCCCGTGGTTGGTCTTATTTATTGCTCAGGAGACTTCACCTCAAATTCCAGGTCATTCTAACATCATTTGACCCAGTTTCGGCCTCTGACGGAAAATCGGCAACTCTACGCGACAAAGTCTTCGGCTTTCCCGGAAAATTGGAAACTTTACACTCCAAAATGCAAGGATTCTTGTCAAGTATCCAATCTGTTTCTTCTTCTTTTGTTTCCTATGAGCTGGGTAAAATGCAGGTAGTTTTAAGTTATTTCTAGAGTGGGTTTCATGAGAGTTTGGAGATCGACAAGTGAAAATAATCATGAGGTTAGTACAAGGATGAATTAATTTTTATTACAGATGATAATGCAGGTGGGACACACTATGGGGCCCCTTTATTGTGAAATGTTAGCCTAGCAGTTTGTGAAGCAAAACCATACATTGAAAGATTTTTCAATTATTTTATAAGAAGTGCTGGTGAATAGGGTTGGTCCAAGGTTGAGAATAGACCATGATACAATGAGTGGTGTTAATGAGAAATGTTCAATTGAGAGTAACTAGCTGGATTGGGTGGAGTTGCTTAGCGGAAAAAAAAAACCCTCCATTTATTTGGGCATCAATTTTAAAATCCTTAGGGAGAGGAGGCATTTAAGTCACATCATGGACAATGCTAATGAGAACTATTTGATGGAAAATGGATGTTTCGGGCATTGAGATTGACAAGAAAAACAAAAAATCAATTATTTAGGACTCAGTATGAAGATTCTTAGGAACAGAAGAAGCACTTAAGTTATTTCACACCTTCAGTTAACATTCCTATCAAAGGTATTTTTGTGCTTTAGAAATAATATTAATCAAAGTTTTTGTCACCCTAGCCTGTTAGCTGAAAATGACCCAATTAAAAGAAACTATAGTAAGACCCTTCCATTGAGTTATCCAAATCACTTCGAAACTATTTTGAAATTACCCCCAAGTACAATAGTATTGAAGAAATAAATCAAAATGACAAGGATGATGAAATCCTACTAGGGTGTTCCTAGGCCAAGCCGGCAATGGCTTGTGCAAACTCAGGTCATTTAATTTCAGACCTAATGTTTAGGCTTTGATCAGTCAACCCCTTTAAATTAGCGGGCATGTGCTATCTGTCAGGTCGATTTCTCGATCGATCCGGTAGAAATCACATTTTTTTAGTTGACCGGTTGGCGATCAATATTGATTTGATAATCTCGAAGATGGACCCTTGATGTTGACGAAGATCGACGGATTTGGAGCCTCGAAAGTCAGAATTTTGGAAAACCATAGGGGCCAGAAGTCTCGAAACTCGAAAAGGGACCGAAAAACGGCCCTTCGGCGGAAATCCGGCTACCCGGATTTCCAGGGTCGCCGGCGACCTTGGGCCAGGGTCGCGGGCTGCGATCCTGGGGGATTTTTCCCTTTCAGTCGCTGTTTCCCGGTCGTTTCGCGGTTTTTTCTGCTTCTTTCTTCTTCGGTATTTTTTCTAACATTTTTGCACATTTATTGGCCTGATTTTCTTGTAGAAAAATTGATGAGAATCCTTGCATTTTGGGGTGCAAAGTTTCTAATTTTCCTGGAAAGCCGAAGACTTTGTCGTGCAGAGTTGTCGATTTGCTGTCACTAGCCGAAACTGGGCCAAATGATGTCGAAATGACCTGAAACTTGGGGTGAAGCCTCTTGAGCAATAAATAAGACCAACCATAGGCTTTTATTTGAGTTTTGAAGCCGTGTGGGGTCCTGTCGCCAGTAGACTTAATTTTATCGCGAAGAAGATGTCGCGCTTTGTTGTGCGGTCAACCGATGTCCGCTTGACCTGAATTTTGACAGGGAGCCTATTGGAGTCATTTTGAGATGATTCATTAGCTCCGATTTGTAAACCATGGTATCGGAGAGCTTTGCCGCCGAGAGGCCTGATTTGGTTTCTGAGAGTCAAAGTCTCGTCAAATGTCGTCAAAATGACCTGAAGCTTGACGTGTAACCCTTTGTAAACATCTTGAAGCCGTCCATGTGCTCTGTTTGATGAGTAATGACCTCGGTGGTTGTTGCCGCCGAGAGGCTTGATTTAGTTGTTCGAGTGTTGACGTAGGGTCAAACGTTGTCGGTTTGACTTGGAACTTGTCGTGGAGCCCTTTGGAGGTATTTTGAGACCATCCACAGACCCTGATCGAAGATTTAATGTCTTCGACACTATCGCCGCCGGGAGCTCCTGTTCAGCTGCGGGAGAAGTGAAGTTAGGCCAAATGATTTTGAAATGGCCCCCGAAACTTCATGTATACTCCTCTCTTGGCTGCCTTCAAGGATCTTGTAGTTTTTCTTTGATTCTGACAAGATTTGATTTTTGGAGTAGCATTGCATGTTTGTAAGGCTGCAGCTTCATGTAGCTTTCTTGATGTTGAAGAGGCAAAGTAACATTTTTGTTGTCAACAGAAAGTTTCTAAAGCAGCTGCCTTAACCACAATTATCCTTTCCAAGCTATGAAAGATGACTTGGGAATAGCAATAAAAAATGAGTACTTGGCAATTCCATTATAAATATAAAATACTGGTTGAATTGGTTTTATTAAGGAACAACCGACTTTGGGGTATTTTTGCTCAATGTTGGCATATGAAATGGGGTCAAAATGAGCCAAACAAATAATAATAATAATAATGAAAAGAGAAATTTATCGAAAAAGTCATGAAATTTGGCCAATTCTCGCGAAGGGTCTCCGCAGATTGTGTAGCACAAATTCAGACAAAATCAAAGCAATGGTTGCAATGCCACCGCAGAAAGGCGGGCACTGCATAATTCTCCTGGGAGCAGTGGGATCCGGAAGCTCCAATCTCAGACCAGTCCGAAAGGTTGGGAAACCAGTTCCTGCTCCTGTATTACCAAGATGGGCCCATGACAAAGTGACACCCATCCATTTCGGACTCTCGCATTCTGCTGCAGAACATTTGTGTACTGTGTAAGTATAAAAACCAATTGTGAGTTTATGATTCATTAATGGAACATTGTCCAAAATCTTAATATTTGCCAACAAGTCATGGGGTGTATCTTAGATCATTGAACTTGACCTCCCAAGGGTTGGATGAAACTTAGGGCCTGTTTGGCATCGTTCTCATGTTGCTCCTAATTTTATACTTAGATCAGGCTGTGCCAAGACTATGCTCTCCAGATCTTGTTTGGCAACATTATATTAAATTATTCTTTTTAGAATATGTTGTCCAGAACTTAGTTTGATAACATTATAAAAGTTTTGCTCCAAAGAACAGAAGCAAGAGAATCATATAATTTATAATGTGGGGCCCACCTTTAATTATTTGCAGCACTCTATTATTGTCGTATATGGGACCCACCTGTAAAATTATTACTTGGTACCACCTTTAAAAATTAGAACATCAGGGCCCATATTTATAGGATTTACGATATGGGCCCATTTTATAGGAATTATATTGTGGGGCCACCTTTTTGTGAATGTAAATATGAGACCCACATTTAGAAATTCCAACATCGTACACACCTTTACAAATTAGAATATGGGCCCACATTCATAAGATTTACAATGTGGGTCCACCTTTTGTGATCAGTGACCCACATTTAAGAATTACAAAGTGGAGACAAATTTTTTGTGATTGTGGACACATGACCCACCTTTAGAAATTATAATGTGGTGCCCACCTTTAGAAATTAGAATATGGGGACACGTTCGTAGGATTTACAATGTGGGCCATCTTTCGATTGATTGTAAATACATGACCCACATTAATTTAGAAATTACAAGTGGTACCCACATTTAGAAATTAGAACATAGGGCCTGATAATATGGTCCCACCATTATAAGAATTATAATATGGGTCCACCTTTTGTGATTGTAACCATGTGACCCACCTTTAAGAATTGCAAAGTGGGGCCACCTTCTTTGAGATTGTGAACATGGGACCTACCATTAGGATAAGTGAGAGGATTTGAAATCTTTTTAAAAAGTAAAAGATAGTGAATAAGAACCAATTGTGCTCGAAAGTTGTTTCTTAAAAGAAAATAAAGATTTTTTGTTCCAGCTTTTTTATACAAGCGAGTTAAGGTCTTGGAATTCCTTTCTCTGAAACCAAAAGTGGGAACAATAATTTGCACTAAACAAATATATTTTTCGTAGCCTCATCTCATGGAAACATGGGACGTTAGATTCAGTGAATCAAGTTGCAAGTATAGGTGGTGTGGCTCGAAAGGATGATGGATACATTATTTATGTGTAAGAAGGCAAAATTGATCACTATTGCTATCCTATAGCAGCTGAACTTGGGCATTGTTATCTGGGCATCAGCTATATGTTCTTCTATGCAGCTGGGTAACATCACCTTGGAGGGAGATTGCTTTATCATCATAGATTTGTTGCTAAAACAAAGGAACATTTTTATGGGAATTACTGACCTATTGGAAGAAGATAACTAAATGTCTTCAAAATATCAGCAATTGGTGTTTTTCTGCAAGTGTTCAGCCAATGTGATGGCTAATGCTATTGCTAAATGGGCTCCTCACATTGTTCACTAGTACCTTTAGCCATCTTCCATCTCATCTTTTCAATGTGTTCATGCTGGATCGACTTGCAGGGCATCTTACCTGAGGAGTAACAAACAAAAAGCCCTTTAGAGTTTTTCTCGTATTGATAATGTTTCTAATTAATTTTTTTTTTGTTGCTTATAGTTTTTTGTTTTTGTTCAATAAAATTCACAGCATCCCATCTTCAACTGTATTTATTTAAGTTAATTTGGACGATAAAAAATGTGGCCCATGGCACAATATTTCACGATTGCACATACACACAATGTTCAATTTTCATCATCATCATCAAAGCCTTATTCCAACAATGTACATATAATGTTCAATGCACATTATTAATTCATGGCACGTGACCGCAGTTCAATAGATTTAAGTAAAATCTTGGACCATTCTTCCATGATTGCAAGGGTATATGCTTTTCAAATGGGTTGGACTGGCAGGGCTAGATGTTCAAGCCAACGGGCTTTTTTCAGCATGATATTAGGCCCATGAGCCTGGCCCAACCCAGGCCCTGAATTCATAATTTTTAGTATCAAAGCAGAGCCCACGTCCAATCCTGCGTTGGAAAAATATTACCATTGGCACATCCCAACCTCATTTTTTCTTGATTTGAGTCATTTATATTGCATACTTCTAAATGAATAAGTGAACACTTAAATTTCATTTTATTGACTATTAAATTTATGAACAATTGAAAAGAGGGACTAAATAATGATTTTAATCCATTCTTATAAGGGGCGGACCCAGCAATTCTTCCTTTGGGGGATGCTATGTAGAAATAAAATCTTGGGAGGCCCGCATATAAAAAAGTGCATATAATTTTTAAAACATATAAGGGCTTTTTTGAAAACTTTGAGGGGCCCATAAGTAAAAAATTATAAAAGTCTTTAAAACCTTAAGAGTTTTTCTATAATTTTTTTTTTATTGCGGGGGGGCGGCATGACAGGCCCCCTAGTTCCGCCATTGATGCTTATGCACAAATATTGACCTTACATCATATATCACTCTAAATGAAGTGAAACCGGGAGAGATTAAATAGTGATCTAAACACAAGCTATTAAACAAAAATTGACACTACTAGAAAACAGGGCATTAGCGGCCGCCATTAGCAATCCCTAAAAGTACCTTGGCGGTCGCTAATACTCTTTAGCGACCGCCAAATATTGGCCGGAACAAGTTCATTGCAAAAGATTATTAGCGACCGCCACGTGACGGTCGTAAACTTTTTTGCAACGGCTTAGCGACGGCGAACAAAATCCAAAAAAGACTTTTAGCGGCCGCTATAGCCGTCGCTAAAGCTACAATTGGCGGTCGTTAATACACTTTTTTTTTAAATAATTTTTTAATTTTCGAAAATACTTTTTGCGACCGCCTATAGCGGTCGTTAAAGGCCGACATGGCGGCCGCTAATACTAAAACTATTTTTTTTTATATTTTGCAGATTTCACAATTTTTTTCTATTTTTTGTACCTGTACCTGAATATATTACATACAACTAGAACAATCAATTAAAAATACTAATAACAAAACAAATTAGTCTTATATTAATCACATTGAAAACATTACAAAAGCTTTAACAAATTATAATATTTACAATTCAAGCAAAAAAAAAAAACAAAAAAAAAATAAATATATTTTCTTGACAGGGTGTCGTGATCGATCCGATGCTCTCAAACCTGAAGACAAAACGAGAAATAAATATTAATAGTTAATTATAAAAATTGGCAATAGATAGTAAATATAAACCAAATTAAGTATTAAAATTAAAATTTTGAGAGTTAAACATACGTTTCAACTATACGAAAAATCCGGGACTCGGAATCTCGAGCCGTCAGTTCTAGCAAGTCAGGGATGACTATGAGCTCGTGCTCGTCCAGTTTCACGGGCACCAGAGCCTGTTTTCTTGGTTTGGGCGCTCGGAAGCTGATTTTCAAAGTTTTAAGTTAATGTTTGAAGTTAAACCTACGTTTTAACAATACGAGCAATCCGGAAGTCAGAATCTCGAGCCGTCAGTTCCGGCAAGTCAGAAATGACTATGAGCTCGTGCCCGTCCAGTTTCATGGGCACCGGAGCCCATTTTCTCAGTTTAGGCACTCGGAAGCTGATTTTCTAAATTTTAAGTTAACGTTTTAAGTTTGACCTACGTTTCAATTATACTAGCAATCCGAGAGTTGGAATCTCGAGCCATCAGCTCCTACAAGTCACTCTACCCTCGAGCGAAGTGCTCGTATCGGTTTTCGATTTTTTCGGGGGCCGATTCCCGTTCTGGACCCCCAGCAGGCTGTTTTGGAGCCTAAGTGTTGGAAAATCCTATGTTTTCGCTCGTAATTCTATAACCGGGAGTCCCATTTGGGAGCCGTCAGCTCCTACAAGTCACTCTACCCTCGAACGAAGTTCTCGTGCCGGTTTTCGATTTTTCCGGGGGTCATTTCCCATTCCAGACCCCCTGCGGGCCGTTTTGGAGGCTAAGTGTTGGAAAATCCTATGTTTTAGCTCGTAATTCTCTAACCGAGAGTCCCATTTGGGAGCCGTCAGTTCCTACAAGTCACTCTATCCTCGAGCGAAGTGCTCGTGCCGGTTTTCGATTTTTTCGGGGGCCGTTTCCCATTCCGGACCCCCGGCGGGCCGTTTTGGAGGTTAAGTGTTGGAAAATCCGATGTTTTCGCTCGTAATTCTCTAACCGGGAGTCCCATTTGTGAGCCGTCAGTTCCTACAAGTCACTCTACCCTCGAGCGAAGTGCTCGTGCTGATTTTTAATTTTTTCGGGGGCCGTTTCCCGTTCCGGACCCCCGACGGGCCGTTTTGGAGCCTAAGTGTTGGAAAATCCTATGTTTTCGTTCGTATATCTCTAACCGGGAGTCCCATTTGGGAGCCGTCAGTTCCTATAAGTCACTCTACCCTCGAGCGAAGTGCTCGTGCCGGTTTTCAATTTTCTGGGGGCCGTTTCCCATTCCAGACCTCCGGCAGGCCGTTTTGGAGGTTAAGTGTTGGGAAATACTATGTTTTCGCTCGTAATTCTCTAACCGGGAGTCCCATTTGCGAGCCGTCAGTTCCTACAAGTCACTCTACCCTCGAGCGAAGTGCTCGTGTCGCTTTTTGATTTTTTCGGGGGGCGTTTTCCATTCCGGACCCCCGGCGGGCCGTTTTGGAGGCTAAGTGTTGGAAAATCCTATGTTTTTGCTCGTATATCTCTAACCGGGAGTCCCATTTGCGAGCCGTCAATTCCTACAAGTCCCTCTACCTTCGAGCGAAGTACTCGTGCCGATTTTCGATTTTTCCGGGGGCCGTTTCCCGTTTCGGACTCCCGACGGCTAAGGTCCAGATGGTGTTTCCATTTTTCACAAAGATAGTAGATAAAGTTAAAGGCAAATGGATTGTCTAACCCGCAAATAATGGCATTTTCCAATGAACCTCCTTGAATGAGTCCAGCCTTACGCAACTTATCTATCTGCACAACCTTTATGAAAATTGCTTCTGGAATTTTTGAAGTATAGCTTGGATGACACAATTGATAACTAATCAAATACAAATGAATAAGACTAGTGGTCAGATTAAAAAAAACATTTAAAAACTAAGTACAAGGAAACATCAACAAAAACATTGCAACCAGAATAGCTCAATAGTGCAGGCTGAATCTTAGGCTCAAATGCATCAGAGGCATAGAGATAAAAGAACACAAATGGACTTTCAACATCAAAGCATAAACACGGCAGCATTAGTTTTAATATAATTTCTTTTTTGTTAAAAGCTTGTAAAGCACAGGATGCTATCAGGTCTTTTTTAGCCAAAAGAAAATGCTGAGCTCTTTTCAGGAAAAAGAATGCTAAGCTCTTTTCAGCAGTTGCCACACTTCCCCTTGCCACTGTTCACTTCCCTACAGTCAACCCATCGGCCAGTCCGTTGTTGCAACACAGCAGCCGGCGATACATCTCAACCAGCACATGCACTACTTCGTCTCCCCTGCAACCAGCACCTGTACTACTTCTTCTCCCCTTCCCAGCACCTGCACAACATCTCCTCTTCCCAGCACCTGCACTGTAGCCCTCCACAGCCTGCACTCCTTCCTCCACTGTCCTCCACTAACCTCAGTCTACACTTACCTGAAATCAGTCATTGCCTCAGCTGAAATCAGATATTCTTCTTACCTGAAATCAGTCATTTTCCCCACCTGCAATCAGTCATCTTCCCCACTGAAATCAGCCATTGCCTCAGCTGAAATCAGTCATCTTTCTCACCAGAAATCAGTCATCATTCTCACCTAAAGTCAGTCATTTTCCCCACCTGAATTCAGCCACATTCCTCACCTGAACCAACTGTTATTCTTTTCCTTTTTCTTCTTGTTTCTACCAGCCCAAGTTGTGTATAACCTTGGGCCAATGTGTTCCACCCCGGGACCCGCAGAGCCCAATTCCTTAGGCCCATTTTATGACCAATGAACCTGAAATCCTCCTCTCTTTTTTTCCCCTTTACAATGTATTTCAAAATCAAGTTGAACAATTGTGGACACATGTAGAGAAGAGCTTAGCATTCTTTTTCCTGAAAAGAGCTCAGCATTTTCATTACTTCAACAAATTCCCACCTTACATTGACAAGTCAATAAGAACCAGTGTCCCAATATCTATGGATTGTGGCCCCTCATCCAACACATTTAATATCTGATTTTAAAGTCCCACTTAACAGATGTATTTTAAATTATCTTGAAGTCCCTGTCTATTGTAAATATAACAACAACAAATAAATAATAACAGAAGCATTAAAGAAGGGGAAATTATTATTATTTTATTTCTTTTTGGTTGGAAATCATAATTTTCTTTCCATCTTATGAACTGAAGTAACAGAGGTTGAAATGTAACTGCAAGCAGAAACAATGAGAATCCAACTTTACTAGAACTAAACTAACCCCTAGAAAACATGCATTCCAAAAAGTACCAGCGATTGAGTTAACCTGTTCCAGGGGGCACGTTTGAGTAGAGTTTCTGAATTAGGGTTGAAACTAACATGATCAGTGACAAGTACTACTCACCCTAGCAGGCTGATTTCCACCACCCAACTCCGGACCAAACAATGCGAGTGTGGGATCTGTTGGTAAACAAAGTATATTCAGTTTCTTAAACCTCTATCAGAGACTATAGTAAACAATGATGGTAATTACTTGCAAAGTATACACTACAGATAAACAGTTGGGTATAATTTATAAAACATAAGTTCAAAACAAAACACAAATATTAGACAGCCAAAAATAAACTATTGCCGCATTCTATGTTAAAATGAAACTGTAAACAAATCAAGGATTCAAATGAAGCCAACACCTCATGCTTTAATATTCTACATTAAACGTGCTAGTAGGATACAAATAGCATTTACAAGCCTATTACTTAATCATTAATCACTATTCAATATCCAACAAAAAAAATACAAAAAATGAACAAATTACAATAAGCAAATAAAATAAAATAAAAGAGTAAGCATTGAAAATTACCTTCATCCAACTTTTTTTACCAACTCTTGATATATAATATACAGTCAATAAGCATTGAAAATTACCTTCATCCAGTTGGTTTTCATGAAAGAGAAAATCAAAGATACAAAAAATTTGAAGTTCATAACTAGGTTTCTATCCTTTTAGACATACAGGAAAGAGTCTCAAACAAGTCTATATCCTAGAAGCAAAAACCACATATGATAGCAAGTGACATGTGTGGTACTCGGAAAAAAAAATCTAATCATTCATCTAGCAAAAGTAAATTGAGTGACATCAAAGACTAGAGAAAGGATACAGGTTTTAAATTTTACAAAAAACTAGTTACCTGCTTATGTTTCTTGTAGATTCGCTTGGTTACTATGTTCTTGGATTCATAAAAAAATGTGGGAACTTCTCTTCTTTAAAATCATCTCCTCCCTGCTATAGCCCCTGCACGCTGCCAACTCCTTCTTCCTCCACTTCACCATTACCATTACAAAATAAAAATTCATGCTAACATTCTACTACATACCAGCATTCAAATGCCAATGAAAGTTTATATATTCAAATATTCTTACAACATTAAAATCACTTTACCATTACCATTGCAAAATAAAAATCCATCCTAAAAAAAAACATTGTTATGACATTCCAACAACTGCAACATTGTTTAAAAAAATTCATGCATCAGTTTTTAACATATAGCCATCTGCTACTATGGGTCCATTTTTCTTCAATCCTGCATTAAAAAAAAAAAAGCAAGATTAACATACAATTAACGTGAACTGCACAACATGGTTTAATTTCTTCTAAAGTCTAAACAACCTTGACCTTTCTATTTAACTTTTGTACTTTTTTGGCTATATGTTAAAAAGGGTGGCATCTCTATAATAATGGATGAATGTAACTCACCGGAGCCCGTTTGCTTGGTGATTGTATACAGAGGCTAATTAAAATCTTGAATTAAAAAAATAATTATACCTGGTCAGGATCAGTCGAGCTTGCTGGATCATGACTGCCCTCTCCAACCGAGTCATGTCTCGCCCTGTGGCCGCTGCCAGCGTCAGGTGCCTGTAATTATTTAATATACAGTTAAAAATAATTAAAAAAAAACATAAATATTGTCACATCAATGACATAATTGACAATTTATTCTTACAAATTTTTTTCTTACTAACCTGAGTAGTGGGTGGTGGGTCTGAAGAGAGCGGGCCGCGACTCTGTGATAGACGAGCCTCTAGCTCTGCCAACTCCGCTCTCATCTCGGCCCTCATCTCCTCCCTGATCGTTGCCTTCATGGACTGCAGCAACTCCTCCACCTCCTCATCTGTACGGTAGCGCAAGCCCTGGGAGGAGCTAGCACCGGATGACTCCGCTCGCGCGATGTGCGAGCGTGGAATGCCCTTCCTATACGTGAGCGTGTATCTGTGCCCGTCCCGGCCAACGATGGAGTGGAATATCTCATCCCTCCGTGATGGCAAACTACGCTGCTCCTCGGGCAACTGCTCCAGGCATGACTGATACTGGGCCTGCGTAGTTGGTTCATTTAATATATTATTATGCATAACAAGACATAGTAATAGACAGATAATTTAAGTGGTTCAATATAAAAACTTACGAGGATAGCTGCAACCTCCGGGTGGCGAGGATCTCGAGAAAGCATCCAAACGGACATCCTGTCGACCGGATCGCCCTTGGAACGCAGCTGTTTGATTGAGAGTTATATTATTAGTATAATATCATACAAAATGTCAAAAATATAAATTACATATACGATCTAACTTTTTTTACCTTGTGGCGGACTTGGGTGATGTGTCGAGTCCCCAACCTGTGTGCGAGACCCTGCATTGCGCAGTTCCGCGCATTTGTATCCGCCTCTTTCTGTTTTCAATATTTATCAGTTACTTTTTGTTAGTTACGATAGTCACTAGTAAATCGTTAAAATGAAAATAAAAAAATATATACAAGTTTCTCACCTTTGCCTCCTCGCTCGTCCAGTACCGGACGAGCTGAGTCCACTGATCCGGGGAATGCTTTTCGGAACTCGCTCCAATATGTCGGGGGCATCCTGGTGTGGCTTCCAATGCTGCATTTTCATTTTATTTTTATGATCTTTCCACATCTTCCGGCACTTCAACATGCAAACTGGCCGGAAGAGCTCAGGACATGCTCTCAAATTGTCCTCAAAAGGACAAATAATTTTTCATTAAGTTATTGTTTAAATTGACACATCATGTGGAGAAATATTAAATTATTACCTTAACTTGCATCCAGAAACGATCTAATGACTCCACCGGGAATGCCTCCCAATCAAGTGTAGTCAAAGGGAATGCATGTGGATCCCGGACCATATGTCCCAACTGGCTGATGAGTTGGCGAGCATGCGGACCCACCGGGTGGTATGTCTCATCAAATGTCACGTCAATGGGATGACCGGAATTCCACGTCCGGATCCCTCTAGTAGGTAGGGGTGTATATCGGGTCGGGTCCCGGGTTATCGGGTCGGGTTTAACCCGACCCGGTAATTTTATGCACATCGGAAACCCGCCCGAATGCCCAGTTAGCTATAGCCGGGTTTGTCGGGTTCGGGTTACCGGGTCAGGGTCTAACCGTTCACCCGGTTATTATAAATTTAAGCATTTTTTTTTTAGAACAAACTAAAAATTTCATAATTGAGATAAAAAAATACTATAATATAGAGATACAAGTAAACATACAGTAAATAGAATATATTTATATTATTTTAATGTTTATGTGTATAGATTTGTATATATGTGCATACACTATCCAAATAAATATATTAAAAAAATGTATAACCGGGTTATTCGGGTCACCCGATACACGATTAAACCACACTTTCTTAACCCGGACACGGTCCCGGAATAAGACTTAGCGAGCCGGGGGAGACCCCGACCCTGTAAAAGACTCCTAGGTCACCCGCCCTATTATGTCCGGGTCCAGGACCCGGTCACCGGGTCGGCCGGGGTGTGAAAACCCGGTGTACACCCCTACTAGTAGGGAGCCTCTACCCCCTGCTGCTAGATGGGCCCGTGCTCATAGAATCTGTTCAAATTAGAGATAATCTAATTAAATTGAAATGAAATAATTTGCTAGAATTAAAATGTTTTAATTAAATAAACTTATACCGGTCTGTGTATCGGCTGATGTTGGCCGAGATGGTGAAGGTGTAGCAGTGGATGGACTCGGATGAGAGGACGATGACCTACTCGGTGGGGACATCGAACTAGGCTGGGCGGCACCAGGCGTAGGTCTAGTGTCCCCAGATGGCGTGCTGGCCTGGGTCTGGCGCAGTAACTCGTCCATCGTCAGCGGACGATCTCTCCTCTTACGTCCCGATATATCTATTTAAATGTTTGTAAGATAAATTAATTTAAATAGATAATTGAAATTAACATTTAAAAATTATTTACACTGAAATTTAATATTGGTGAATTACTTTCCAATCGCTCACAGATCATGTAAGTCAACTGTATCTCCTTCAATGGTTTCCTGAACCCAATTAAATTAGTAAATCTATTGGATTAGAATGGGCCCAAGTAGTAAATATAAGATTAATAATTGGACCCAAGTAAATTAGTTTCAATTGTTATTTGTTAGGAGTTTTCTTAAAATAATTTAATAATAACTTGAGATTAAGCAGGTATATATATTGGAGTGAAATTAGACTGGGCCCAAGTGATAAATATTGGACTGAATTACGCACAAGTTAGAATTATTTGTAATTTTTATTTTGGAAGAGTGTTATTGAAATAATTTAATAATTAATTTAGTAGTTTGTTAAAGATAAATAATTTTGGGGGTTTGCTAATTTAAGCGGTTTATTAGTTGCCAAAGGGTTTTGATTATCTTATAAAGTCGGAATTATTATTATTATCTCTATTATTATTATTATTATTTGATTTCAAGTTTTGCTAATTTTATTTAAATCTGTTTTGGCCATCAGAAGCCTGATCTTGTGGCAAACTGACATATGGAGACAGCCAAACATATATTGGCAGGTAAAATGAAGTAAAAGCATTAACAAGATCCGGGAGCTAGAAAGAGAAAGCATTGAAAGTCCAATGAAATCTTTGAGAGGGCTAAGGAAGAGGAGACAGGTGGTTGGGTGGATGAACTGTGGGCAGCATGTGTATAAGGTTCCAAATGAGTATCCAATTACCTAAATTTTGAATGTGTATAAGGTTTCGAAATCGAATCCCTGTATGCTTAGATCTAGAGCTATGGATCCATCTATTGTATATAGTTCCCATTCAAACTGCTTGAAAATAAGGAATAATGTAAATCAAATCTCTGCTATATTTAGATAGCAAATTCATTGGTTTACTTGTATATATTCTTAAATCCTTAAATGTAGCCACGATTTTTCCAGCGACTCAGTACAGGTTTTATATATAGATATAAATTTAGACGCATGGTCTATCCCAAAAGGGAATCGCCTCACCACAATTTTATCTGCAGTCTTTGCTAATACAGGTTTTATATATGGGGAGCTCTATTGGCACCACGATTTTTGCTATTCCCACCACGAAAAAAAAACCTTTCCTAAACTACCCCTCCCCCTTTCTCCGTCCTCCTCCTTCTCTATCCTCCTCCTCCCCATCTTCCCTTCCTCTCCTAGCCTCCACCCTCCCTCATCGCACCCCCCCCAGTCGCCGGCGGGGAGGGAGCCCCGGTCGGCAGCCGGCGGTGGAAGCCCCAGCCGGCTGGCCTCCCTCCCCCTCTCCCTCTTTCTTCCTATCTCCCTCTTCTTTCCCTCTTCTCCCTCAGCCCGATCTCCCTCCCCGCCAGCGACTGGGAGGGGGAGGGGGAGGGAGAAGAAGAGTAGGGGAGGGAAGGAAAAGGAAAAGGAGGGAGAGAGGGAAAGAAGAGGGAGAAGAGGGAGAGAGGAAGAAAGAGGGAGAGGGGGAGTGAGGCCAACCGACTGGGGCTTCCGCCGCCGGTGACTGGGGGGGTGGGAGGGGGATGAGGGTGGAGGGTGGGAGAGGGAGGAAGGAGGGAGGAGGAGGGAGGAGGGAGGAATGGTAGTTTAGGAAAAAAAATTGTCTTCTAGTGCGGTGAGGAGAGAAAAATTTCGTGGTGCCAATAGCACCACTCTTTATATGTAGATGATAAAATGAGTTGGATACTTGGTATGCATGGGCCATGCCTAAACAAAATAGAATTCCAGATTGATAAAAGCTAAAAAGGTTAAAAGAAAAACAAGAGAACAGAATTATCTGTAAACTAACATTCTTTTACACTATATTTATCTTTATTCTAATTTTCTTTCACTTTTGTCTTTTTCAGAAGTGGAATTTGTCTTATGGCTTTCTTATTTTTCTTGTGAAAGAGAAGAAAGAGTAAAAGCAGATTTCTATGCTTTCTTGTATGCCAATACACCTGAGCACAAACTGAACATGAGCATGTTACAAAAGCTTATTTATTTAAGTATTCTCAATGTTGACTTTAACCCAGCTCCAAGCTAACCCATTTCTGACCCCAATCCAGATTTGTTAATGCTATTCAGGCCCCAGGCCTTAAACTCACTGTAGTGGTCCCTCCTTAAAAGAAGGGGAAGAATCACTTAAATGGTCCTTTAAACTAATGAAGAAGAAAGTAATAAAATAATCACGCATCAATAAAAGTAATAAAACAAAGAAGAAAGTACCAAACCAACAGAGAAATAAGAAACAATATATATGCCTATTAAAATGTCTCACCCAACAAACAATATATATGATCAGAGCAACTTATTCTAACAAACAGCATAACAATCTCAACCATCTCTCACACAGTGAGATATCTAGATTCATGTAAAAAACAATCCAAACAAACAGTGTTGTGAATTATTTTCTTCTAACAAAACCTACTAGAAACAATCCAAACATACAACCCTCCTACATTGTCCCTCCCTTGCCCTTTTTTTTTTTTTAATCTTCTCGCACTCATCAATCCTGCCTTTTTTCATGTTCCTACCAGCAAGTCCAGAAACCATTTTCTCCTCACCCAAAAGAACCATTTCAAAAATTCTTTCCTTTATCATAAGATTTCGTAGCTACAGTTACATCAACAAGAAATTATCATAATCAAAAGAGTAGAATACCTAGATTACAAAATAAGGAAAACAAGCAGTTTATTGAAGAAGATCACAACTACATTAACATCATAGCAGTGTAATAACATAAGATAAAGAGTACCTCTTGGTGTTGCAGAAATGAAGGAATCTGTGATGAATTTACAGAATGGAATCTGTTGCAGGAGGGCAGAAATAGAGAGGGAGGGAGGGGGAGGGGAAGAGCGATGGAGAGAGAGGTAGAGAGAGAACGAGGGGTGGCTCCGGCGTAGGGAGGGAGAGGGAGATTTCCGGTGGCGGCTCAGGCCCGCAGGAGGGTACAGTGCAGAGCGACACGGAGAGGGAGTGAGGGAGAGAGAGAGAGAAATAAAGAGAGGGAGGGAGGGGGAGAGAGAGACCGACGGGCGGCTCTGGCACAGGGAGCGAGAGAGAGATTTCCGGTGGCGGCTTCGGCGCGTGGGAGGGTAGAGTGCAGAGCGACAGGGAGAGGGAGTGAGGGAGATAGAGAGAGAAATAGAGAGAGGGAGGGAGAGGGAGACGGATGGGGAGGGAGGGAGAGAACCGGTGACGGCTCCGGCGCAGGCGGGCTCCGGAGGAATCGTTGCTGGTGCGGCGGGAGTGCAGATCGGGGGAGCAGGGGAGTGCAGAGCATGGGATGGGAAAAAGGAAAAAAAGTGGGAAGGAAAAGTGGTTCGTGCGGGGGGTATATACGGCTTCAGCGACCGCCATAAGTGGTCGCTAATAGTCCTATTTGCGACCGCCCCAAGCGGCCGCCCGCTTTCTCATCCGCCAATGCCTAAATTTCTAGTAGTGTGATCTTACATTGTACATCAGTTCAAATGAAGTGAAACTAGGCTAACAGTGTAATCACGAGAGGACCTTTGGTTAGAAAGGCTTAGGCTTGTTTGTCCGCATTTGAAGATATTCCGAGCTGCTTTTTGCTTTAAAATGAGTTTCACGTGATTCTAAGGTAACGAATTGCAAAGGCTTCAAGGTTTTTTAAGACCGAAATCCGTCCCTCGGGCAATTTTTTTTGGATTTTCGGCGGCTGTGAGAAAATGTTGGTTGTAAACTTCATTTCACAGAACTCGCGGTCGAATGACGCACTCTGAAAAATATTGTGACTGTTTTTTTTACTTTAAAATGTGTTTCGGGCAAATTAAGGCTTAAGAACTGATCCCGTGGAGTTCTGCCCCGTTTCCGTCTGAAAATCGTAATTCGTGCGTTCAATAACCTACATTCGGATAAAAATGATTCTTTGGCATTTCGGGGTATTGCTATTTAGTCTCTTGGTTTGCGATGCGTTTGATACAATTATAGGCCGAAAATCACATTTTAGGATATTCTGAGATACATTTTGGTCCAAAACATGTTTCAAGCGATTTTGGGGTTAAGAACGCATTGCCGGGGTTATTAGGTTGTTTAAGACCGAGACCCGTGCTTCAGGCATTTCTTTCGCTATGCTAGGCGGATTTGCAAAACTATAGGCTGTAAACATCATTTCACGCAGTTCATAGTTGGGAGGCGCGCTCTGGAAAAGTATGTGATATCTTTTACTTTAAAATGGTTTTCATTAAAATTACGAATTAAGAGTTAATCTCGCGGGAGTCTGCTCCGTTTATGACTGGCAAACGACTCTTGTGCAATCAATATCCTGTATTTGGACAAAAGCGCGTGCCGGATGACTCTAAATCATTTTAGGGTATTATGGTCTAATCTTTTGCTTTGCAATGCATTTCAAGCGATTGTATGTCGAAATATGCATTTATGTTATTATGAGATAGTTTTCGCTTTAAAAAGGGCTCATGGATAAGGAATGCATTCAATGGGCTTATTTGGTGTGAAATAGATCTATGGATAGCTATATTAGAAAAAAAACTTGTATAGAATAGATGTTTTCCAAATAGACCTCATAGTTGTTCTCGTGCTTATGAAGAGTATCAACCATCCGAATCTGATATAAGGTCCCACAAAAGGTTAGAAATGAAGGTCTAATGCCCTGGCGTCTAAATACAAAATCATCTTATTAATTTACCTGTGAATACACATTTTATTGACATTTAAAATTAATAGAATTTCTTATATAAATAGATTGGCCTAACATGGTAAGACATGTGGTTTTTTAAAAATATCTTGGTCGAGTATATTATAGATAAATCATACAGTGGGCCAAATGCCTATTAGATTTGGATTGTGCCACATGTCATACAAGAGAGAGGCATATCTTGTGTGGTTTAAATCTTAAAGTAGGTGAAGCCCACTGTGAAGCCTAGCCTTATGTGTGATCAAAACTCAGAAAATAGGAACATAATATAAATTTAAAAAATGAAAAAAATGGGATTTTAAAATTTTAAAAATGACACTTGTTATTCTATGTAAGTGTCTAAAATTTCTACCGCGTTCATGAAAATCAAACATTAGTTGTGCTATTGGGCCGCTTAAGTGAAATCCAGTAAAATATAAAAGTTATATATATATATATATATATGGGAGATATTCTTATGAGAGATATCTCTCACCTTATATGAGAGATAGGGGTGGGGGCCCTCACATTTAAGTTGTTGGGATTGGATATGGATGTGAGGACCCCACCATATCTCTCATATAAGGTAAGATATATCTCTCATAGGAGCATCTCCATATATATATCTATATTACTAAAGGGATGTATGCACTTCATTAGAAGTCTTGGAGGAGGACACCTGGCATGTCTTGGAGATGGACAAATGGCAGCAAAGGGATCCAAGACACGTGGCAGCAAAGGGATGTATCACCCTTCCATTCCTCCCTTCCATTTCCAACCCTTCCATTCCTCCCTTCCGTTTCCAATCATACAGAAATATCTTCCTATAAATCTCCATCATTTCCTAATATTTATCCATCCACCTTACTACAAAAAGAATTTCCATTCAAGTAATATCTTCAACGATTTTGTGGATCAAATCCAAACCTTTAAATTCAAAAAATTTAATTTATATCAATCAATTCATGGGTCCCGGCCCACATCATTTGTTTTTATGGACGGTTAGAATAAAGATGGTGGACCTCATTCATCTGGGTCCCACTTAAAAATATTTGGTCAATTTGTTAGGTCTATGATCATTTGATCATTTGATCTTTCTTAATCAATTCATGGGTCCCATCCCGCATAATATGATTTTATGGACGGTTAGAATAGAGATGGTGGACCCCATTCATTTGGGGGAGGGGGGTTCCACTTAAATAGGTTAGGTTTGGTCAATTTGTGAGGTCTATAATCATTTGATCCTTTGACCTTTATCAAGTAATTCATGGGTCCCAGCCCGCATCATATGGTTTTATGAACGGTTAGAATATAGATGGTGGACTCCATTCATCTTTGGGGTCCCACTTAAATAAATTAGGTTTCTTCATTTTATGAGGTCTATGATCATTTGAACTTTATCAATCAATTCATGGGTCCTGGCCCGCATCATATGATTTTATGTACGGTTAGAATAGAGATGGTGGACCCCATTCATCTGGGTCTCACTTAAACGTATTTGATCAATTTGTTAATTCTACGATCATTTGATCCTTTGCCAGCCTACATCATATGGTTTTATGGACGGATGGAATATAGATGGTGGAGCACATTCGTCTGGGTCCCACTTTAATAGGTTTGGTCAGTTTGTGAGGTCTATGATCATTTGATCTTTTGATCTTTATCAAGTAATTTATGGGTTCCATCCCACATCATATGGTTTTATGGACGGTTAGAATAGATATGGTGGGCCCCATTCATCATGGTCCCACTTAAATAGGTTAGGTTTGGTCAATTTGTGAGGTCTATGATCATTTGATCTTTATCAATCAATTAATGGGTCACAGCCCGCATCATATGGTTTTATGGACTGATAGAATATAGATGGTGGACCCATTCATCTGGGTCCCACTTAAATATATTTGGTCAATTTGTTAGGTATATGATCATTGGATCTTTCTTAATCAATTCATGAGTCCCATCCCGCAT
This sequence comes from Litsea cubeba, assembly GCA_012931725.1. Lineage (NCBI taxonomy): Eukaryota > Viridiplantae > Streptophyta > Magnoliopsida > Laurales > Lauraceae > Litsea > Litsea cubeba. The sequence goes on from CM022945.1 coordinate 119,609,849, forward strand.
AATATGGTTTTATGGACGTTTAGAATAGAGATGGTGGACCCCATTCTTTTTTTTTTTTTTTTGGGGGGGGGGTCCACTTAAATAGGTTAGGTTTGGTCAATTTGTGAGGTCTATGATCATTTGATCCTTTGACCTTTATCAAGTAATTCATGGGTCCCAGCTCGCATCATATGATTTTATGAACGGTTAGAATATAGATGGTGGACTCCATTCATCTTTGGGGTCCCACTTAAATAAATTAGGTTTGTTCATTTTATGAGGTCTATGATCATTTGAACTTTATCAATCAATTCATGGGTCCCGGCCCGCATCATATGATTTTATGGACGGTTAGAATAGAGATGGTGGACCCCATTCATCTGGGTCTCACTTAAACATATTTGATCAATTTGTTAGGTTTACGATCATTTGATCATTTGATCTTTTTAAATCAATTCATGGGTCTCATCCCGCATAATATGGTTTTATGGACGGTTAGAATAAAGATGGTGGACCCCATTCATCTGGGGGGTTCCACTTAAATAGGTTATGTTTGGTCAATTTGTGAGGTCTATGATCATTTAATACTTTGATCATTATCAAGCAATTCATGGGTCCCAGCCCGCATCAGATTATTTCATGGATGGTTAGAATATAGATGGTGGACCCCATTCATCTTGTGGGTCCCACTTAAATAGGTTAGGTTTGGTCAATTTGAAAGGTCTATGATCATTTGATCATTTGATCTTTATCAATCAATTAATGGGTCCCAGCCCGCATCATATGATTTTATGAACGGTTCGAATAGAGATGATGGGCCTCATTCATCTTGGTCCCACTTAAATATATTAGGTCAATTTGTTAGGTCTATGATCATTTGATCTTTCTTAATCGATTCATGCATCACCTAAAGAATATAACATTTGGAAAAAAACATAAAGATCAAATTAGCAACAAAAAAAAGGACTCACAAGTTTACTAATTAATAAATTTATTAAAAATAATTCATATCAGTCTATGCATTTGGTGGTTTCGTGGTTATCCACGGGGTTTTGCTAGTTTATATATATAGGGGAGGGCTAAAACAAAACGCCCCATGTGATTGATGAATGAGGGTATCTCTCCCCTTAGTGAGTTGGACTTGCCATAAATGAAACTAAACAACTCCTTAAATAACTCCAATTTCTTCTTTCTCTTTATTTTCTTCCTATTTAATTATGCTGCTTTCTCTCACACCCTGCATCTTTTTTCTCTCTCTGTAACTAGTGGACCATAAAAAAGGGGTCAAAATGCCCATTTTCTAATGGGGTATTTTATAGAATTTCCCACATATATATATGTATGTATGTATACTTTTCAATTTTATTTTTTTACTCGAATGAAAATTTAGAAATCATCTCAATAAAAACTACTTAGAGCAACTCCAACAGTGGAGTCTATTGTCCATGTCGTGCCCAAACGGCAATAAAAGGCATTTGTAAGGCCCTCCAACAGAGGTGCCTAAGTCTATCTAAGTCTAGCTGGCATTTGGCAGTGCATCCCGTATATCAAATTTGACATAGCATTTAAAGAGGTGAGATTGTACCAAGAGAGAAAATAATAAAATAATAAAATTGGCATCTCTCTTGGAGTTGTCCACAAAAGATGTCAAATTTACAAACTTCATATTGTTCCACATAAGCCTTCAATTTCACTCACGCATCTCCAAATTTGAAGGTTCTCTCGGAAATGCTCTCATTTCGTAACTCAAAATGAATATCATCTTAGTAGAAAATCACAAATTAATTTAAAACTAATACTAGTTACTCCAACCAACAGTCCCAGGCTCCCAGCAACAACATTGGCATACAAAAGTTGACACTTTGCACTCACTCCAGCTGGCCTGCATGGGGAGACCGGGCATCACAGTTAGTGATCACTGAATGTTGTCAGGACTTCTTATCTTCCCTCAATGTAGGCAAAACTACTCGGGATTCTTTTACACTACAAAGATTAATCAATTAGCTTTTTTTCTGTTTTTTAAATGGAGGCCTTGGGCCGGACTAATCCAACCTGGGGAGCCGGATAAATTTCTTGTGTATCATTGAGTAAACCGTGATTCCACTCTAAGTGAGCTACCCTTATATCTTAAGATCTTCACCACAGAAATCAAGATCAGTAAGAAGAAAAGAGAATCTCTCCTGTGCAATTGAAGACGGAAAAAGATCATATATTGCTGCTTTCCGAGTCCATTGCTAATTTGGCACTTTATCAATATAATAAAAGTCAAGTAAAATATTAATTTTTAGACAAGATGTCATATCAAAAGCACTTTAATTCAAAACTCTTTCCATCTTTAAAAAAAAAAAAGTAAAAAAGCAACTACCTTTATCCACTAAAATACAAAAGAATTGACTTTTCCATAAAAAAAGTCAAATAAGTTTCATAACAAACAACTAAAAATAAAATACCATTATAATTCATTTATATTTTATTATTTTTTAAAAAATATCTTTACTTTTTCCAAATTTACTAGAGAAAAGAAGCTGAAAAATAAAATCTCTCCATCTCTCCCCCACCGACAGAAAGTCTCTTTCTACTTGTCACATCTTGGTCCCCAATCAACCGGCCTGGAATAATTTCCGAGGTACAACATCACGAAGTAGAATTTCCTCTAATCTATTTGTGAGACTAGCTCACTCTACTAGTATCACTTCGTGCAACTAAAGAAAGAAAAGCTGAGGGAAACAAAATGGGAAACTGAAACCTCTCCCAACTGAAGAAGAGCTGGAAACCAAAAAAAAGAAACTGAAGAAGAGCTGAAACAACACACAAACGCTCTCTCTCTCTCACGGGCCCGTTTGGTAACTTGACTAGTAAAGTCAAGTAAAGTTAAATCATCCTAAACATCACATCAAAAGTACTTTTTCTCAAAACTCCCTCCAACTTTTCCAACAAAAAGTCAAAAAGTAACCACATTTATTAACTAAAATACAAAAAAACTCCATTTCTCATACCAAAAGTCAACAATATTCCATCCCAAACAATTAAAACAAAATACCATCATAACTCACTACATATTTTATTCATACTTTTCATTTCACTTCACTCCACTTGACTTTAATAGTAAAATGCCAAACGGGCAAGGAACTCTGTAACTCAAAACTACATATTGCAACTGGGGAAGAAATAGAGAATCTCTCTCTAAAAACCATCTGAAACTTGCCCCTCCTAGTCTCCATATCTTCAACTGCAGCAGAAGGAGGGGAGAAATGAAAGAGACGATCATCCTATATCCATCTCCAGGAATAGGTCATCTGGTCTCCATGGTTGAACTAGGAAAGCGCCTTCTCCAATTGAGCCCACCCTTCTCTATCACCATCTTCCTCACCCAAGCCCCCTTCAACACAGGCTCCACCTCCCCCTACATTCGCCGCATCGAATCCTCCTTCCCCTCCATCTCCTTCCACTACCTCCCTCCAATCTCTCTCCCTCTCTCCTCCTCCTCCCGCCCTGAGTCCCTCGCCTTTCGACTCCTCCGCCTCAACAACCCACTCATCCACCAGTTCCTCCTCCCCATCGCCTCCTCCGTCCGCGCCCTCCTCTTCGACTTCTTCTGCCACTCGGTCCTCGACGTCGCCGCCACCCTCTGCATTCCATGCTACTGCTTCCTCACCTCTTCAGCCTCCTCCCTTGCCATCATTCTCCGCTTCCCCACCGTCCACCGCCTCACCTCCGCCAGCTTCAAAGACCTCCGCGACACCCACCTCGAATTTCCCGGTGTGCCGCCGATCTCCGCCTCCGACATGCCTCCGCCACTCCAAGACCGCAACGACGAAGTCTACCATGAGTTCCTTGCCACTGCCATGGCTCTGCCTAGAGTGAGTGGAATCGTTGTCAACTCGTTCGACTCACTCGAGCCACGGGCTATTGAGGCATTGCGTGGTGGGGCCTGCATTCCGGATGGGCGGACCCCACCCATCTACTGCATCGGGCCGTTGATCGCGGAAGGTGGGGATGGTGGGGCAGAGTGTTTGGAGTGGCTCGGCTCGCAGCCGAGCCGCAGCGTCGTGTTCTTGAGCTTTGGCAGCTTGGGGCTCTTCTCTGCGGCGCAGCTCAAGGAGATTGCACTCGGGTTGGACAGGAGCGGGCAGAGGTTCTTGTGGGTGGTGCGCGGTCCGCCGACCGACGACGAGTCCCGGCGGTTTCTACCACCCCCGGAGCCGGACCTCGACGTCCTGCTGCCGGGGGGGTTCTTAGAGCGGACGAGAGGGAGGGGACTGGTGGTGAAGTCGTGGGCGCCGCAGGTAGCCGTGCTGAGTCATGACTCGGTGGGCGGGTTCGTAACTCACTGCGGGTGGAACTCGGTGCTGGAGGGGCTGTGCGCGGGGGTGCCGATGGTGGCGTGGCCTCTGTACGCGGAGCAAAAGCTGAATCGGGTGGTGTTGGTGGAGGAGATGAGGCTGGCACTGGAGATGAAAGAGGAGGAGGATGGGCGGGTGGGGGCGGAGGAGGTGGAGAGAAAGGTGAGAGCGGTGATGGAATCGGACGAAGGAGAGGCTCTGCGAAAACGGACGGTTGAGATGAAGGAGAAGGCAATGGCCGCTACGAGTGAAGGTGGGTCATCTGGTCTCGCGGTGGCCGAGTTGGCTGAGTTATGGATGCGTCCAAATTAAATATTTGCTTTCAGTTGTTCAATCTTTTGTACGTGACCATGTGGCATGGTTGATGAGTCCAATTAAGGGGTCATTAATCATCTAACAAACATTTAATTGTATGAATCAAACATGGTTATCCTCTTCATATGAGCTTCTCATGTGGATGAATGGTCAACATTTTTTAATCATTTTCATCCTCTTCAATGTATAGAGCTTCTAATTTGTAAAAATGTGTAGAGGATTATGACTCACTTTTGTTTAATCAATGTTTATCCCTATATGTTGGTTTTGAATTGTTGATACTAGGGCTGGACAAAACTTGACCGCAGACCAGACCAGACTACAAAATCGGACCGGATTTGTGGTTTTAGTGGTCCAAATCCGGTCCGGTCTGGACCGAATTTGAAAAATCGGTTATATCCGGTCCGGTCCGGCCAAGTCTTTTAGAGTCCAGTCTGGATCAGACCCGACTGAATCGGATCGGATTTAATATAAATAATAAATATATATATTTTTTAATTTTTTTAATACAAATATAACAAGTGGGCCCGTGGGTACTGTACTTGGACATCTATAATCAATATATATGGTCCAAAAGAATAAAGGCTTTGAGGTACTGAGCCTCACAAGTTGGGTTTTTATAATATCATCTATAATATTTGTAACTGTGGACCAAACCATGATGTGTGGTGAACCAGTGTTTCTTAGCCTTACCTCCTAGGACCATGAAATAGACAAATGAGAAAAAGAAATAACCATTATCATTCTCATCATCATTATCATTCTCATCATCATTGAGTCTTTATCCTAATGACATTAGAGTCAGTTTCATGAATTAACTTTGGACAATATTAAGATCTATCTTGACCAAATCCACAGTAAAGTTGTTTTGTTTTAATCTCTCCACACAACTTACATTGATGCCATCATTGATTTTTAAATTTTACAACAACCTGCAATTGGCATCGGTGTTGACCTGGATGGGGGATTAACTTTTCTTTTTTAATTTTATCATACATTCAACTTAATTATAATATTATTCTCTCTACATAAAAAAAAATAACAACATTTAAAAGATATGACTAGATCTGCATTCGAGACTTTTTAACTGTAATGATTTGGTGGTTTTGTATATATATAGTCCACCACTCGTCTACGAAATCTAAAATTCTTCCAATACTTTTATATCCTTTTTAAATGCATGATATGAAATAAAAAATTCAATAAAAACGCTATGGTTTATCATTTTATGATGTTAGATTGAATAGTTGATAATGTTATGTATATATGAAATTTTACGATTATAATTACAAAAGCCATGTGAGCTGAAAATGAAAAAAATAAAAGCTTAGGAAAAAAAAATGAAACCGGTCTGGACCACTTATAAGTGGTCCAACCGGACCGTTTCGGACCGGACCACTTATAAGTGGTCCGGTCTGGTCCTTCATTTTAGGACGGACCAAATGTCCGGTTGTGCGGCCCTAGTTGATACACTAAAGATGATAATGGGTCGGGTTTGGCATGGGTCGCACTAAATTCGAACTCATACCCATCTCAACTCGACCCGTGACATTTAAGCAGGATTGCAAAAAATATTATGGAGACCCAAATGGGGAAAAAGGTGCTATTAGCAGTGGAGCAAATCAAGAGTTGAAGCATTTTCTTAATATTTTGAATTTATTTAGTTTATAATTTCATTTAAATTGAGTGATCATCTATATAATATGGCAGCTCACTGTTTGAATCCTTGGATATTTTAAACCCTTGGATTTATGTACATAAATTCAAGGGCTGAGATTAAGAGATATATCCCCTCTCTCCACTATCGTCTCTCTCCACTTCCCTCTTTGGAACTGCTATGTCTAATTGATTTTGGAACTGCTCTCTGTCTAATCTCCTAATCCAAATACACAGAATAGGAAAAAAAGAAAAAAAAAAGACTCACACCAGAGGAGGAGAAGGAAAGAGACATACAGAATGGAGAAGAGAAGATAAGGAGATCCCACCATTAGAATAGCAACGATTCTATTAAGATGAGGTGTCAGTATCTCTCTAACAACTTCATTTTACTTTCATTTCTCTCGATTTTGTTTCATGATCTTTGATGGAATCACTGTTTGCCCCACCTTATTTTGAGAAATTCTTCTTCTGCTTATAAGAAACAGATCTAGCGCACCCCCCGGCCCACTGAGTTGTTTGGATTAAAAATAAAATTAAAACCTTGGTCATCAGGCGATGGTAGGTCCCACATGGATGATCAGATCTCATCATCTGGTCCGTTCATCGAGCCGGACATGGTAGGGCGACCTTAGATATGTAGACCCATGAGAGCTGGGCCCCGTTTGTTCCACTATCCAGCAACCAAAAGGGGCTGACGGGCTTGAGAATGAAAAGGGGTTTTTCCTTTTTTTTTTTTTTTAAAGATTGTGGGGCCATGTGTGCCATTGATTTCAGATCTAGACCATATATCTTAAGAAAGGTGCCTGGGCGACTTTATTAGTGGGGTCTGATCTGGGTTGTGATCAGTGGAGACCACTTCTTTTAAGCAATTTTTATTGCCCAGGTGAGGCGGTCTTGGTTGCAGGCATTATGTTACAGAACGTCTGCTGTAATGGCAAGATGGGAACGAGGAGAAGGTTTCCGAAGGTCTGAGGGAGTATTGAAAGCGTAGACCAGTTGACCTCTGCACTTTTTCTTTAATGTGGGAATCAACAAAGAATATGTGATCACTATTCAACAGAAATAAAAAGATGGCATCATGATAACAAATGGGCCTAATAGGTATCATGCGGAGGGTCCCACTATCTATGCGATCCATCATTTGCAAAATAGTAGTCCAGGTGATCCCAACCTAAATTAGGCTAGACCTACCTTGAAAGCATGTGGCATCCATATAACATTACGGCGCGCTGAGTTAAAATAAAAAAATAAAAAAAATTACGGATTTTGAAACTCTACATGAAGAAGAAATATGTATCATCCTGCGCACCCACAACAGCCTGCGGCCCCATTCACCTGCACAAACGCCATCTTCTCCATCTCCTTCTTTCTCCCTCAATCTTTTTCTTTTCTTTTCTTTTCTCCTTCCTCTCCTTTCTTCTTCCCTGTCACTACTTCATCTCCCTGCCTGCACATTGTCACCACCATCACTGCACTCTCCCTGCACACCCCACACCCGTGCACCCACCTGTACACCAGCACCTCCCTCATCCATCCAGTAAATTGTAATTTTGAAATATATATTTAAATATTCTTATTTTGTATATACGTGGTGCGCCGTGCCTTCAGGCACAGGCAATATACTAGTAAATTACTAAGCACCGCCACAAGTGCTTTAAGATGTTCTCAATTTAACCACTTATAAACAAAATATAATTCTAATCAGTCAACTAGATCAAAACGCTATGGCTTGTGTATAGATAATTAAACATGCATTGAAATATATAATTACTAGAAATTTCCCGTGCCTAAAGGCACGACGTACCACCGGACCTGGATATGCCTCAGACCGACCGAACCTAGGTTCAATGCGTCTCGAAAGCAAGTCCAACCATAAAATGTATTCCACTAAAAAAAAAATCCAATTGATTGCCAAATGATATAATTCCATTCATTCATGAAATCTTTAACCCAATTTACTCATCTCATCTTCTTATCTTGGTCTCATCTCATCATCAATGAAGTAGTGCTTTTTAAAAAAAAAAATAAAGAAGGGATGGCAATACATGTATATAAATCAAACTTTCTGACCTTTTTTATTTTGATGGGGATGGCAAAAACTTGTAAATTTATCCAACTTTTAGCCCTTTTTCTTTCAAATGAAAAAGGGATGGCAATACCTGTAATAATTCTAACTTGCTGCCCCCTTTTGTATTCCTTTCTTAAATCCAAGGGTTCATAATATTCTTTGGATTTATATACATAGATCCAAGGACTCAAAATGTCCTAGGATTCAAAACCTGAGCTGCCATATTATATAGATTTGTATATTTGGATGGGAATGGATGCAACCTCTATTCTTAAAAAGTAGAAGTAATGTAAAGCCTCCCATCTTTTCATACAAAGGGTCACAACAAAGGTACACATTTTCAATACTTTTTTTTCTCTTTTTTAAAAGAATAAAATTAAAAAACAACATCCTTTCTCCACTAAATGATAAAAGAAAAATCAATTTTAACACAAAAGGTCAAAAAGATTTTCTACCAATCCATTAAAGACAAAATACCATCATAATCTCCTTTGATTTTATTCTATCTTTATTTGATTCTTTACTTTACCTTTATTTTACGAAAGAATTATCAAATAGGCTATAAAGATGGGCTTCGTTATTAAAAGTGACCAGTGTTCCTAAATATTTTAATGAAGAATTTTTTTTGCCTATCTCACAATCTCTCTTGTAACCTTTAATCATAATATATATCGCAACTAAAAATCTTGTTGCCCATGGTCAAAATGCCCAAGATTGCAAGTATAAAAGGAAGCAACAAATGGTTGAAACAATCTGAGCCAAGAGAAAACCATTTGACCAGAGCCACAACTAAATCAAAACAAAATGAATGCTAAGCATTTAAAGCGTCAGCACCATGTTTGGGTGTATCCTTATAATTATCTGAAATCTAAATAACCCTATTGGATGTCTATGACCTTGGACCTGCATGATAATAGAAGGATCTTCCAGGAATTTTGTTTCCAAATATATAGTGCATGTAAAACTCTGGAGGGGCATATGCAAAAATCTATGAAAGTTTCTAAAACGTCAAGGGGTTTTCTTTTTTTCTTTTTTTTTCTTTTTTTTTTTTTTTTGGGGGGGGGGGGGGGGGGGGGGAGGAGCGGCTTTTTTTAAAACTCTAGAGGGGCATATGCAAAAATCTATGAAAGTTTCTAAAACCTCAAGGGGTTTTCTGATTTTTTTTTGGCGGGGGGGGCGGGGCCCCTGCCAGCCCCCTTGGTTCTGGCGGTGGATCTTGTATGCACTTCAGCCCGCTTCTGCTCAAGAAGATATTAATCTTGAACGTGGCCTGGGAGAATGGCTCTATAACTAAAACAGAAAGAAAAGAAAGAAAAAGGCTTGTGGGCCAGCATGTCCTGTGGAGGGCACGGCCCAGCTCAAGTTTGTGGGCTAGGCCCCTATCAACTCGGGCACAACACGACACAACCTAAGCATGGCTGGGCCAAGTTTAGTCGGTACGGCCTGTTTTACACCTCTAGCTTGGAGTGGTTTTATTGGGTTTAATTTCAGTGTATATCTATATACTACGACCGAAATTGGTTTAGGGTGAGTATGAGTTTTGGTTCATCCTGCCTTGCTTTAATATAGCACCTTTAGTGAGAATGTTCTCACATGAGAAAACTATTTGTAACTTACATATAGTCCAGCTCATGGGGCCATTTAGATGTAAGTTTATTAATTGGATGATGACAGATGGAAATGTATACTCACGTACAAGCGGGGTCCAAAAAAGCAGCCCACGAAATTATCCGTGTCCTTTATTTAATGAACAACCTTAAATTCTAATATATATTAATAATATTTTTTTTAAAGATTCAATCCAATAGTGAGTGAAACTTTACTGAGTGTAAATCTGGGCCTAATACTAGATCATGGAATGAAAAGAACATCAAAGGGGCCGCATTGTTGAAAGGTGGGCTCGAGTGGGCCCCCATAGATCGGCACTTGTAGTTTCTAGTATGAGAACATTTTCCCCCCTTTAGCTATTTTCCAATAGTTTTTTTTTTTTTACATATAAACCTATGTGATGCAGTGTATAGAGTATGCTCAAATCTCTCAACTAGCCAAGGTTACCATTACTTACCAAGTCAAATACTTTTACATACAAGTGATAACAACACTAGCATGAAAGCCCCTGAAATGCAGGGTTAAATATCATTCAAATAAAATAGATAATTAATTTTAATATTTAAATTAACTACAACTAAAAAAAAAAGAATCAATCAAGTAATATTCAATAAAAATGAAAAGTCCTGTGAGATGCATGATTAAGTTTCGCATAAACTGATTTATAAGTTAAAACTAATATCTAAAATAAATAATAATTAATAAAAAGATTAAGGCACGCCCAACGCCCAAAATTAGTTTAGCCCAGGTCAAATACTAATTTTATTCAATAGCTCAAAAGGCATACACCCAATTAAATTGCCAGAAGTATTAACCCGTGCATCCACCATAATTAAATAAGAGGTTAAAATTTTGAATTTTAATAAAATTCCTATTTTGGTTCCAGACACCAAACTAACCAATACCATAATGTCATAATAATATACACGAAATTAATAAAAAATCATATGAGAAAGCCCAATAAGATTCTTTTACAACACTTTAAAGAGAATTCTGAAATAAGAATCAAAGTAAAAATGAATGAGAAGAAGATGCTCATGGACAATGTGCTTCTGAAAATGTTGCACTTGTGATCATTTTGAATACTATATATACTCGCCGAAAGTCCCGTGCGATGCATGGTTAAGTCCCGCCTAAATTTATTTATAAATTCAAAATTATAATTAATGAAAACGCATGGACCGGGTGAATGATCACACATAATTTATACTGGTTTCTATTTCTGAACACGCATGATCTCGATGAATGATCATGTACGATGATGATAGAACTGGTTTTCTATCTATTCTGCCATGTCTTGATGGCCTATTCAATATGGATGATATTTTTTTTTTTGATTTTACACTAAAAGGCTGGAAAAATTAAAAAGAGGTTTATGCTAAAGAGACATGAACAAACATGTCCTTAAAACTTTTAATATGATATAGAGAACTAGGAATTGCTCCATTCGATCGTAACTCTCACCCAGGTGCCCAAAGCTCTATCCCTGGGTATGCTACCCTCTTCTCCCTTGTGTGAGCTCTCTTTTCACATGTGCGGTCTCTTCGGTCCTAGCCCCCTTTGGATAGGGTTAAAAAAAAAAAATCTTGATATCTACACAAATTAATTTTTCAAGAAAAATGACAATGCTTTACCTTTTTAAATTTAGTACCCCACAATGCAGTACTTGACAAATCCAAACTGTGTATAATCATTTATAATTTTATAAAGTATTAGAGTTTTTCTTTAAACTTTTATCTACCTTTCTTCCTTTTTCCCCTTTTCGATAGATCATACAATCAATCCTGGGTTGGGGCCAATTCGATCCATTGGAGCTTTAAAGATCCTTTTTTTTTTTAATGCTTTCAAAAAAGACTAAATGGAGCAAAAGATTCGTTATTTTGGTTTTCTTTCTTGATGAAATATGATGCTTTTGAATGACGTTACTTAGAAAGGGGGTTTTGTTAGAAGATCAAAATTTACACGACCCAGTTTCATTCCAAACGATATGTTTGGATGTCCTCATACTTTCAAACATGGGTTTTCTGTTTTTTTTTTTGGGTTGCTTTCATACGTCATGGGATTGGGAGTTTAAAGGGTTTTTTTTGCCCTTTCTGGGCGTTTTTGCAGCATATGGGCTGGCCGCTGTTTCACTAAAAAAAAGGAAATGAAAATCCACTAAAGATGCTTTTATTCATTCTTTAGACATTACAGAAAGATGTGAAAATGACATGCAAATATGCTTGATTGTGCAGGAAGAGTCATGTCCACTTTTATTTACATGGGTTCTCTTTACTTTACCTTCTTAGTGCAAGTTGTTTGCAAACTTTTTACACAACCTCCTCACCAGGCTTAGGAGATCAAATACAAGGGAATTACAGACTGAAAGAAGAGATGAGGAGACTGCTGCCTTTGGGAGTTTGCCAGAGACGGAATTAGAGAAGTTTGCAACGTAGTTTCCTTCGTCGATCTTTGTAATTCATCACCATTATTAGAAATAAGGATTAGCAAACAAGTCGGCTTCAAAACAGCAAATGCAATCTTTGTCCTTCTTGCATGGTGAGAGGAACAAATACTGATTTCTGGAAACTATAGCCCAAATCCAGGGAGAAGTGCTCGTTGCTGCCTGACTCTCACCTTGCGGATGCAATCTTTGTCCTTCTTGCATGGTGAGAAGAACAAATACTGATTTCTGGAAACTATAGCCCAAATCCATAGAGAAGTGCTCATTGCTGCCTGACTCTCACCTTGTGGATGGAAGAGAGAAAGTCTTGAAAAAATGGCAGAGTTTCTGACATTCTTTTGCGCTGAATCGGAGATGCCCTTCTATCATCCCCAAGTCTCCATTTTTATAGCCTTTTGGGAGCTGTAACTGTCGGAAGTCATGGAGGAGTAAGGTGGTTTTGAAAACTGTCATTAATGGGAATTGTAACCGTTCCCTTTTTGCAAGTCCCGAGGCCATCAGAAGACGTAATAGGCAAGAGATCGTGGGTGATCGTGGGCGACAAGCAACCAGGAAAGAAGAAGCTCGACGGCCAAAGCGTGGAGCCTTGTAGCGTCCAGTGGCCATCTTCCTGACGAAGTTTAGCGGTCGTATTGTTGTGCTGAGCGGCTAGTGCATTGAAGACTGCAGCGGCCGGAGAGCTTTGCAGACCAGTAGCTGCTGGGATGCTTTCATTATAGCCGGCCAAACTCTAGCGGCCAGAAAAAATGGTTCCCTATATGAAAAATTAGTGTTTTGTCCTGGGAATTGATATACATGGACAAATGAATTTTTCGTGTGCGAACACCCGCCGACCTGAATCACAACAGAGGTTCTTAAAAAACTAAAAAGAAAAAAAATAGATATTTTTTAAATCACATGAATCCAATTAATCTGAAGATCGCATACATTTGTAGTTACTTTTCTACATGCTGATATGCTTGTAGTTGCTTTCTAGTATACGATACTTAGAAATGGAGAGAAAGAAAGAGGAGGAAGTTAGAGGAATGCATTGAGTTTAGAAGGTAGAGAAACCAATGAGTTGTTTCAACGAGTCCTTTCAATTATACGAGACATTTTTTTTTTCAAATTCCAAACTTGGGTCCCACTCTCATATGCTGATGTGGCCTCACGATGGATTATTTTTCCTTCAAAATTAAGATATATCCATCTAATCATTTTTTCAGCTTTCAAGAGAATGAATAAAAACTTGAAAATCACCTTAATTTAAAGAGTTGGAAGGCATCTTTTAGAATTGGATCATATCCACACAAATGGGCCTAAGAGACACATCTTATTGAAAAGGCACAAATGCATTTTTATAAATACACAAAATTTAAAAAGACATACATCACATCCATATAAATGGGCCCAAGAGACACATCTTATTAAAAATGCACAAATGTATTTTTAAAAACACACAAAACTTAAGATATTTGAAAAGACGCATTCAACTCTTTAAGTTCCTTTCGATACAAATTCACAAATGGGCCGAAGAAGCTAACGCGGCTTCTCCTTAAGTCAGAATTGAATTATTTTTTTCAACCAAAATTTAGCTTTAAAGAGGAAGAGTTTGTATTTATTTAAAAATATAAAAAAAAATTCAGCATTAAACTAAATTATTTCAAGAGGATTTAATCAGAAAAATCCTCTTAGACTTGTCAAAGCCAAAAAACGCCATCAATGTCTTATAAAGACCATAGTGATCACAGGAGCTCTGTTTGGTAAATTTTTTTTATTTTCCCTCTGAGCAGGGATATCCCTGCTCCTTTTACTTTAAAAAGTCCCAAAACCCTTTTTCCCCTTTTCGTTCTTCTTCATCTTCTTCTCTCTTTCACAATGATCAAGCTCAACCACCCCTTAGATCCAGACACTAATCCTTCTTCTGCCATTACCAACACTAATGAAGAAGAAGAGACGGGAATTTCTCTAACTTCATTTGGAAAAGGCGGCGAACTTCTTCCTAAGGAAACCTAGGCACTAAAACAGAGTTATCAACTAAGAAGATGGTCCAGATCTATCATCCAAGTGCACCAGTCAGTAATTTGTACTCCATAAAGGGGGTCAATTTGTACACCTCCCCCACCATTTTCCTTCTTTCTTCTCTGCAATGTATGTGTACAATAGAAATAGATGATGGTGATTATATTAGAGAGAGAGAGAGAAGTGGGTAATGGATGGGAGAAGGGATAAGTTGTAACTGCAATGATCGCATTCTCCTTTTGATCTGGTCTTTTGGTGTTCTTTTTCTTTGAAGGATCCTATCTTCAATGTAGCTGAAGGGAGAAGAAGTTGGGAGAAGAACGAAAAGGAAAAAAGGGTTTTGGGAGAAGAACGAAAAGGAAAAAAAGGGTTTTGCAACCCCGGTCTTCGTGTGGGCGGGGATATCCCCGTCTCAACTGATATCACTATGAGAGACAACACACAGGGAGCCGGGGATATCCCCGCCCAAATTAGTACTGTGAACGGGGATATCCCTGCTTGTGTTAGTGCTGTGAGCGGGGATATCCCCGCCCACCAGAGTATTGTGGGTGATATATGTCTCTCATAATTGTATCTCTCATTTAAGGAATTATGACTAAATGTCCATTCCTTATTGAGCTAATGCACATGTGTATGTAACTGATAGTATCCCAAAACTATTTTCAAAGTTTAACCATTTCTATGTTAGTCAACGACCATTCCCATCCCCATATCCAACTATTTCTATGTAAACAAAAGCCGATACCCAATTCTATCATCTTCTATTGCGGCCAAAGCTAATGCCCATTTGTATTACTCATTTAATTAGGAAGGTTTGGCCGTAATAAAAGATGATAGAATTGGGTATCAGCTTTTGTTTACATAGAAATGGTTGGATATGGGGATGGAAATGGTCGTTGACTAACATAGAAATGGTTAAACTTTGAAAATAATTTTGGGATTCTATCAGTTACATACACATGTGCATTAGCTCAATAAGGAATGGACATTTGGTCATAATTCCTCAAATGAGATATACCTATATTATGAGAGAATACACTCACAGTCTTCGTGTGGGCGGGGATATCCCCGCTCACAGTACTAACATAAGCAGGGATATCCCCGTTCACAGCACTAATTTGGGCGGGGACATCCCCGTCTCAACTGATACCACTATGAGAGACAATACTCAGGGAGGCGGGGATATCCCTGCCCACACGAAGAATGGGGTTACAAAACCCTTTTTTTCCATTTTCGTTCTTCTCCCATCTTCTTCTCCCTTCTACTACTTTAAAGTTGGGATCTTTCAAAGAAAAAAAACATCAAAAGACCAAATCAAAAGGAGAATGGGACCATCACAGTTACAACTTATTCCTTCTTCCTTCCATTATCCACTTCTTTCTCTCTCTCTAATATAATCACCATCTCTCTAATACAAGCGTCGGTGAAGCACTTTTCTTCTCATCGGTTAGTCCTTTTCAATCAGGGGATCTGCAAAGTCCTGCAGCTTTTTTTCTTCTTCAATGAATCCCTGCTCTGAGAAGATGAGTCTCTGCTCAGATAAAATGGGCAAAAGAACGAAAATGGAGAAAAGGGTTTTGGGTTTGAAATATTTTTAAAGTAAAAGTAGCAGCGATATCCCTGTTCAGAGAAAAAATAAAAATATATATCAAACAGGGCCTTTGGGACTAATATGGTCTATATAACACATTAATGGTGTTTTTGGCCTTTAACGAGTCTAACGAGATTTTTCTGGTAAAATCCTCTTATTTCAATTATAAATCTGTCTTGGTTTAGAGACAGGCAGGGGCAGGGAATCCGAGAGTGGGATTCGGTTTCCCCCTCCCCTTCTTGATTGAAAACCAAAATTACCTGTGATCGATCCAAGTTGAATGAAACCGATTCTGATCGAGCAAAAGAGAGATACTATACATTGAAAGATCGAGGTAAGAAAATAGAGATGGAACCGAACCTCTTTTCCCCCAAAAAATTTTCCCGCGTTTTGATCCCATTCTATGAATTCTTCTTTCCTCTCAATCTCTCCACTCTGCTTGCTCTTTTTCCATGTTTTGATTGCATACATTGTTCATGGGTTCCATCCAATTTCCATAACTAATGTTTCAATTTGCTTATGATGATTTAGGGTTTACATATTCATATATCCAAGATTTTTGAAATGCTGAAAGAAACAGGTAGAATCATACTATTAAACAGTAAGAAAGAAAAGTAGAATAGCACCAAATTCAAGTGCTCACCATCTATGGTTCCTTAGTTGGCAACAATCTCAACTATCTTGATCTTTGATTGTGTTTTGGTTGGCTCAATTGGACATTTTGGTTTGTCATGGACAAGGGTACACTGAAAATAAAGTTGAAGGCTTTGACAGCGAAAAACCCAACAGATAATCCACACAAAGATAGCACTAGTCCACTGCTTCAGATTGCTAAGGTAGCAGAAAGAAATTTATCTTCTGAAGAGCATTTTCTTACTGGGGTGAGTGGAGCCATGAAGCGCAAGCGTGGTTCAAGAAGAACAAATAAGAAAGGGAAGAAAAGGAAAGAAACAACAGCTCCTGCAAATGATCTGGGGCGGAATCTAGTTGACCTAAACACTGAAGATAATTCAGGTTTGGATGCGCTGAATTCTGCAATAGATATTGATGTTCTCTCCCATGGTCATGATTTACCAAGAAAAGTATCAGATATGAATGGTGGTGGGTTGAATTATAAGCCAGTGGGGCGTGGTAAAGGGAAGCTTAGGACCTCAAAGACATTAGAAACTCATCATACTCACTCGAATACACAGACGCAAAGCGACACAGAGAAGACTGTGTCAGATGAACATGGTGAATTTTTGGAAAACATGGAGGATGCTGCCATATCATTGCCTGCAAAACAAGTTTCTGTTTCTGAGAAAGTTTCAAAGAAACCTGGTACCAGAAAAAACAAATCTTCAAAGCAGTTAGGCTCTTCAAGTGCTATTAATGTAGACAAGCATATCAATAGACCCAATAGTCCTGTACAGATACCGGCTGATAGGAACCATGCTCTCATAGACAAAGAAAAGGCAGATTCATCTACGTCGAGGGAATTGCACAAAGAGTCTAGTTTACCCGATCATGATTGTCAGGACAATGAGAATGAGCTGAGCACTGCCCTGGAAGTAAGTTTTCTATCTTCAATTTTTAATTTGTCAATTTTACATTTCTGCATATTTGAGTGCTGCTTAGGGCACCTTTAATGTAATTCAAATAATCACTTCCTGTGTATTGTTTAGGTTATTAAGAAAATCATGAAAATGGATGCAGCTAAGCCTTTCAATGCTCCAGTAAATCCTGTTGCTCTCGGAATACCTGTAAGTACGCTATTTAATCTCCCATTAAAAAAACAGAAGAAAAAAAGCATGAAAAAAGGCATGCTATGTAATTTGAATGCTACACAATAGTATCTTCTGCTAATCTAAAAATTGAGGTACTACTGAACCCTGCCCATATCAATATTATGTCACAGAGACTTGCTGCAAGGGGTATGGAAGATTTGGGAAGAATTTTTTTTTTTAACCTTAGCCAAGGGCTGGGACCAAGTTAGCCCACACAAGTGGGAAGGTAGCCCACACATCTGGGAAGAGTGGCATTCCCAGTGATCAATCCCTGGGTAGCTGGGTGACACCCGGGTTTCCAACCAACTGAGCAAACCCATGCTGTCAAGATTTGGGAATCATAATTGTAGGTATTCGTGGCTGTTATAGATTCTAGGAATTCTTAGAGCTTGTAAGTTTTTACTGTCTTTGGCCCAGTGATGATAATAGTCAACTTGTTATCGAATTTTTTTTACTCAAGTAATTTATTTGATTTATTTTTTTGTTTTTGAAAAGGATGATTGTATTCCTTCACGAAAGGAACTTTACAATATAAGAGATCTAGACTGAAACAAAAAGGCCCCAAAAAACAGGGCAAGGCTATCAAAACTAGTAAGATGGAGCTGAAGCCCCCAAAAAATAGGCATCAACCTGGATAAAGAAAATTAGCATATTAATGGTCAGGAGCATTATTCAAAGAAAGTCTAGAAACCCTCTCTTTGGTTGGCTGATCCGCCTCTGAATTGGCACTACGCTTGATATGATTAAATGAGACATTCCAAATTTTTGAGATTTCTACCACTTCTTCTATGATATGTGCAAGATACCAAGGATGGTTGGGTGCTTGGGAAGCCCACTGTATAGCCACATAGAGAGTCTCTCTATAATCAAACGCTGACCGTTGAACTGCAAAGCTTCAAGGAGGCCGATCTTTAAAGATAGAATTTCTAGGACCCGAGTATGATAGCAAAATGATACCTTCATCATTATGAATTACACCACCCACACCCTCCAATCCCGGATTGCCTAGAGCACTTCCATCAAACTTTAGCTTCAGCGCACCTGTTGGGGGTGAGGTCCATCTATGAGGTACACACGGTTTGAGCGGATATGAGAATGCCACTTCCTTCCAAGTTCCAATTGTACCGAGAAACCCTTGAAATGAGGCAAAACATAAGCACAAACTGCCACTTAGTGTTTTACTTTTTCCCCTAGCTGACTACAATTCCTTTCTTTCCAAGTAGTCCAAATAATCGCCAAGAAGGAAAGCTTCCACATCGTCTTACCTCTTTTGGACCCCACTTCCATCCTCTAATAATAGTCAAACAAGGATCGTAGAGAATTGGGAAGAGTTCCACTACATTGGAACCACCCCATTACCAGCTTCCAAAGAGACTCAGATATTTTTCAATTAACCAAAAGGTGGTCAATGATCCTCATCCTCCAAGCACATGGGACAAGCATTTACAATCAACACTCTCTGGTGCCTTAAATTGTTCATCATCAAAATTCCACCAAGAAGCGCAGATCACCTAAATGCTATGACCCTAGGTGGAGCTTTGATCTTCCAAGGACTTGCCAATTGAGAGTGCGACACCATTACATCTCTAGTCATGGATAAGAATAGAGAGGCAACTGAAAACATGCCATCCAAACTCTCTATCTTTCCCATTTTTTGGGATGAAGATGCTACCGATGAGCACCATCATGGACCGGAATTGGGTTTCCTCCAATCCGTCTAGATTTCTTGTAAAAATAGGCCCCCACACTATACGGTCATCAATTCTCTCCATACAATCAGTAACTTAGGCATTTTGATTGCTAGCACATCTAAATAACTCTGGGAAAGATACCGCCTATAATACCCAGATACGGCATGGATACGGGAGGGACAAGCCATAGACATGCCAGGGACACGGATTTTACATGTAAAAAGTGAAGTATCAGATACGATACGATACGTTGCCCGTTTTGAAGTATCCGTGCATCATAGGTTACCGCTAAAGGAACTTCTCCCACCCAAAGGTCTGTCCAGAAGAAAATCTTTTCACCCTTCCCGACCCGGAATCTGATCTGCTTAAAAAACATATCCTTGGAAGTAAGAATGCCTTTTCATAAGGCTGAGTATTGCGGGGTAGGTTCATGCACTTGCCACCCATCCCTGTGAATGTCATATTTTGAGAATATCACATGTTTCCATTGGCCTTTTGACCCATTCCTAATCCTCCAGAGCCATTTGCCATCTGGGGCCAAATTCATGTCCTTTAAAGATCTGATACCAGAGCCCCCATATTCTTCAGATTTGCATACTTGGGCTCACTTTATCAAGTGGAATTTCATTTTCTTCTCATTACCATGCCATAGAAAATCCTTCTGTAGTTTCTCCATGCATTTGATAACCTCCACCGGACATTTAAAGATTGATGTAAAATAAATTGGTAGATTGGCTAAAGCTGCTTTTATTAGTGTGATCCTGCCACCAAAAGACAAGTAATATGTCTTCCATAAAGATAGCATTTTCTCCAACCTCTCAATCACCAGAAACCATAGTGATTTGGAAGCCACTCCATTGCATAGAGGCAAACCGAAATAGGTATTTGGTATGCCACCAGCTTTACAACCAAGGAGATCCGCTAGCAACTGCAGGCAATCTTCATTAACCTTGATCCCTATGTACTCACTTTTGAAAAACTTACTCTAAGGCCTGAAACCGCTTCGAAACATAGCAAGATTGCCTTAATATTTCAAAGATGATCTTCTTCCGTGTCGCAAAACAGATAGTATCATCAGTGA
Source organism: Litsea cubeba (assembly GCA_012931725.1). Taxonomy (NCBI): domain Eukaryota; kingdom Viridiplantae; phylum Streptophyta; class Magnoliopsida; order Laurales; family Lauraceae; genus Litsea; species Litsea cubeba. The sequence continues at coordinate 119,630,394 of CM022945.1, forward strand.
ATTGCAAGTGAGTAATTTGTTGAGCATCATTGGTTGGAAAAACTATTTTTAGCCGCTGCATACATCTTCTGACTTAGTGCTTCACCTATTGTGACAAATAGAAACGGGGATAATGGGACCCCTTGCCGCAAACCCCTAGTGGCCGAGAATAACCCATTCGGTGACCCATTAATAAGGATGGAAAAGGTGGATGATTTTAAACATTCCAAAACCCAAGCCCGCCATTTAATACCAAAGCCCATTATTCTCAAAAGTAAAGGAGGAAATCCCAATCCACTCTGTCATAAGCCTTTTCCAAATCTAGCTTACAAATGAGACCCGATCTACTAGTCTTAAATCTGGAATGAATGGATTCATTCACAATTAAAACCCCATCAAGGATTTTGTAGCCCATGAGCAAAAGTTCCTTGGGCAGCAGATATCAAAGTTGTTAGGACTTTTTGAACCCTGCTAGCTGGCACTTTATAAATGGCCCCAATATGGCTAATAGGCTGGAATTCTCGTAATTTCTCAGCATCTGCCTTCTTAGCAATTAAGGCAATGGATAATTTACCAATATGTTTTGAGAGTTTACCTTTTTCATGGAATTCTGTCATAAAGGCCACGACATCCACTTTAATTTTCTCCAAGAATGTTTGTAAGAACGCTAATGGGAAACCATCGGGACCAGGAGCTTTGTTCTCTCTCTCTCTCTCTCTCTCTCTCTCTCTCTCTCTCTCTCTCTCTCTCTCTCTCTCTCAGAGCAGTTATTTTCCATTTTAAGCTTACATATTGGAGGAAATAATTTACTGCAAGGGTTCAACTGTTTGAAATCAAAACACCATCCCATTATAATATATTAAGCTAGAAGGTTTTGGATTCGACTACTTTATTTTAAATATTTTATTTTCTCTCCCAACTCACCAACTCTTCCCTTTTTATCTCACACCACCACCTACTTTTATCTTTTCATGCAACAATATAACTGCTCACTTGTATAACTACATGTAACTATGCATTTGTAAACATGCTTGTCTTCTTCTACATAAGATGAAAAGGTTTGTGTCCTTACCTTGTCCTTGAAGAAATGATGATGAAGGTCAATGGTAGAGGTTTTTTTTTTTTTTTTTTTCCATTAATTTCTTTATCAAGATTCCCTAACCTAGGGTTGTAGTAATTAAATTTGAAAACATTTCATTTACATGATGTCCTGGCTATTGCATTTAAGTAATATATTTAAAAAATTCTAAATCATTAACTTCTGTCATAAATTTTACTAATTAATTATTTCTATCATAACTTTCACATTTACATTGTCCGTGCTAAGCACTGGAACGTTTTACTAGTAATATATTAAAGCCAAGCCTTTTGGCTTTAATTTTGACCGGTTGTTATTCTACTTTATTTTAAATCTTCCGTGCTAAGCACTGGAACGTTTTACTAGTAATATATTAAAGCCAAGCCTTTTGGCTTTAATTTTGACCGGTTGTTATTCTACTTTATTTTAAATCTTTCATTGTTTCTCCCCTACTTAGCAACTCCTCCCTTCTTATCTCACTCCACCACCCACTTTTATCTTTTTATGCAACAATACAACTGCTCACTCATATAACTACTATGCATTTGAAAACTTGCTTATCTTCTTCTACATAAGATGAAAAGGTTTGTGTTCTTCGCTTTCTCGTCCTCAAAGAAATGGCAATGAAGATCAAGGGTAGAGCTTTTTTTTTTTTTTTTCCATTAATTTATTCATCATGATTCTCTAACCTAGGGTGGTTGTAATTGAATTTGAAAACTTTCCATTTGTACATGACATCCTGACTAACGCATTCAAGTAATATATTTAAAAAAATTTAAATCATTACCTTTTGTCATAAATTATTCTTAATTAATTATTTCTATCATAGCTTTCGCACTTACATTGCCCGTGCTAATCACGGGCACTTTTGCTAGTTATAATGTATTATAGCCAAGGGATTTGGCTTCAATTTTGACCGGCAGTTATAATTTTGACCGACAATTGTGCTTTTTTTCTCAAATGTTCCACATTCTCTCTCCACTACTCATGCAACTACCCACTCATTTTTTTCAGCAAACCATTCATGTTTCAGTTGTTCCTTTATGTAACTATTCCCTTTGTACTTCAATTTCTCTATTTCTATTTTATGCAACTTGAACTATGGAAAGAGGTAACTTTTTTTAATATATAATTATTTATTTTACAGTGCAGGGAGATACCGTGCTGCACATGGGTTATTGGGCTAGTTATTATATAATAAGTTGAAGGGTTTTTTAATCTAATTTTGACTGTATCTTTAATTTTGACCAATGGTTATAGAAACCGTTATCTCAAGTTTCTATAACTGTTTTCTCCCCCACTTCCACCTCACTCCGCCTTATGCTTATCTACCCCACTTTTCACAAATATGTTACTTATAGGGAGATAAGATTCTACCTCTCCATGCACTCTCTCCTCTCTCATCAACCACTCATGTCAACTCTCATTCTGCCTTTATTATGCTCTTTTAGTTTTTTAGGTTAAATAGATGAGTTCAGAGATGAAGGAGGAAGCAAGAGATTCATCATTTTCTTTTTCATATATTTGAATTTCATCTTCAATAAATGGTATACATGTGTTTTTTGCTTTTGATCTTTAGTCCATCTTTTAAAATCTCTGATATTTAGTTTCATAAGTAGTGAAGACTTTTATAGTTATGTTCATTCCAAACTTATTCTTGACTTACATTTCTATAAGTTAATTGATGTTTAATTCTTTTTATATAATGATGTTTAAATTTATCAATATTTAATTTATAGTGTAGATTCATTTTATGGTTGTTTAATCTGCATTTAACGGGCATACCTGTGCTTAGCACGGGTTTTTGTGCTAGTGAGCAAGATTAAATGCAATACATTGCTGTCATTAATTTTTCCTGCTTTATGTAGATTCATAATGGACTGATATGCATTTTCTGGGGTCAGGATTATTTCGATAATATAGAAACGCCTATGGATTTTGGTACAATATGCAGTAATCTTGAACATGGTCGTAAGTACGTGAATTCAGAGGAGGTGTTCAGAGATGTTCAGTTTATCTGGGAGAACTGCTGTAGGTACAACAAGAAGGGTGATTATATTCTAAACCAAATGAATCGCGTGAAAAAGAATTTTATGAAGTACTGGATGGCAGCTGGATTGCACTGTGAACTCTCAAGGAGGAACAGTGGTGAGTGTTTTCTCCTTTTTGGATAGTGGTAGAAATATCGTTTTAATTGTGTACTCTTTAATTTGTAAGATGGTAGTAAACATGATTCTGTAAGTATGTTAGTGATCAGGCATGTAAACTGTCGAAGTTACCTTTGATATCAACATAGGCATGTAAACTGTCAAAGTTACCTTTGATATCAAGTACTGCTGGAAATATTGTAGTGAAACATAAATACTGAAATTTGGGTTTTCTGTCTATGTTTGAGGCAAATGGTTTATGCCATGACATTGGTTGCAATTTAGCTTTGGTATTTTGGCCTGGTATTATATATATCTTGTTATTTCATGAAACCTAAACCAGACCAAGGGAGAACTGCACGCAGATCACAATAGGAAGTGCTCTTTTGGTTACTTTTTTTGGAAGGGAAGTAAAATCTTACGACCAAGCAATTATGGGCAACAAGAAGCCAAAAGGCTGAGACCATTATAAATTTCAACGCAAAGTAGCAAGGATAGAAACAAGTGAATCGGAACCCCCAAAGCCAAATAAGTGAAGATTAAGAACAAGTGATGCGGACCCCCAAAGCCAAATAAGTGAAGATTAAGAACAAGTGACGTGGACAAGAAGCTTCCAAAAGGCAGAAAAAGACACCAGGAACAATCTCAAAGGAGCTGGACCCATGAGCTTGAAAGGAGGCAATCCTAGCATTGGAAAAGTCAAGGTCATCATTTGGAACTCAGAGGGCTTATTTGGTCTTAAATAATGCTCCTAAATGAGAGTTTGGTGTGTTTCAATTTAGTTTTTGACATTTTTAAAACCAGCTTCCCTTCTTTGACAGAGTCCATTGAGAACAATGGGGAATAGAAGAAGAGGGGCGTGGAGAGTTGTTTAGACTATAGATCTAGAAGTTTGTAGTAGCAAATTCATATGGTAAATTAAATGTAACAGATGCTCCAACCATCTGGGAAGGCACTAGAGCTTTCATTCAATTTTTTGAACATCAACATGCGCCGGCCAACTCTCTCCCTTTCTGCATGCAATGGTCAAGTTCTTTCATTTTTAAGACGACATTTTTATAAAAAAAACTTAGTAGTCTTGGAAAATGTATAGCAACGTATGTACAAATCCACTCTACACAAGATTGTGCACATATACTCGCTCACAGAAGGTACCATGACTAAGGACACAGCCTGTCTGTCTCGGCATGGTGCTCATGCACATGAGTACATGTGAAAGGATATTCTCAATGTCCCAGTCCCTCTACACTTTCCCTTTTTTGGTTTTACTTCTCAAACTTATCCCAAACCCATTGAATTGAATGGGACTCAAACTTTTTTTTTTTTCCGTTAAGTGGAAAATGCATTTAAAGTTAAAGGATAGAAACAAAGGGCAGTCCGCCCACTTGCCGAGCTTACAAACTGAACTTAAAAGCAATTGAATGGGACTCAAACTTTGTATGTAACTGATGTGATGCTAAAAGAGAACCCCTACAATTCAAAGCAAAATGGAGGGAGAAAAATTTTCAAAACTCAATAAGAAGTCAATGCCCACATCATTTCTCGGTCAAAAGATGGGTGTACGATTCAAAGCAAAATGGAGGGAGAGCTAAACGAAAAATTTTCAAAATGTTTCAAAATTCAATAAGAAGTCAATGCCCACATCATTACTGGGTCAAAGGAGAGATGTTTGCTTAATTAGAAAAAGCCAAGCATCAGGTGGGATGAACATTGTGACAATATTTCAAATTTGAGGTGGGTAATTAGAGAAAAATAAATTTTGGAAAGGCATTTTGATTGGTGCCAACTTTCTTCTGCCCTGCTATCCATGAGACCATCACCCTTTAATATATTTGCTTAGAAAGGTTGCCACTTGGCAGTGGGGAGGGGGAAGGGGGAGGGGGAGAGGGAGAGGGTGGGCAACAGGTACTTGTAAGTAGGAAAATCATGTCTTGAACTTTTCTTAGGAGTTTCTCAACTTTGAACTCTCCATCCTCTCTTTGTAGATTTTGTGAGCTGCCTCGGGAGAGGGAGGGAGGGAGGGAATTGTTCTTAGAAGGAAGTTTTTCAACTTCGAAATTTCCACCCTCTTTGCGGGTTTTGTCAGCCACCTCGGTGATGGGGACATACATAAAAATGGTGAAATGCAAGAATGTAGAGGTGATCCCTAAGTGGGGATTTTACTGCTAGATCTCTTTTTAAGATTCTCTGGGAATTCTCCACCACATGCAAGATCTTATAGTTTTGAACTTACTTCAACAACAAAAGTTTTTTGTAGAACAGGTACCTCAAACAAGATCCTAAATTCTGACCACCTAAAAGACGGGGAGTTCAAGTTCCCAGCTTTTCTTTCATGCATGGGAAAGATGAGGAAATGTAGATTACTTGCTAATTGATTAAAAAGTTGCTTCTTCCATTTGGGCCACTTTTGGAGCCTCTGCGAATGGCTTGGACGAATGCATAAACCATGGGCCAAGTTTTGTGCACTAATTGTGGGAATCTTTTAGAACAGAAGGAAGGTTTTTTTTTTTTTTTAACTCGTACATCCTTGAATAAATTGTAGATGGGGAAGGAGAAAAAGAGGATTTTTGAGGGAGCCAGGCAGCTTTTGATACCATTTGTAAATGTGACATTTTGAGTAGAAAGCAAGCAGCTTTTATAGAAGGTTGTTGATACCATTTGTAAATGTGACATTTTGAGTAGAAAGCAATCAAAGCATAAATGAGAGAGAGAGAGAGAGAGAGAGAGAGAGAGAGAGAGAGAGAGAGAGAGAGAGAGAGAGAGAGAGAGAGAGAGAGAGAGAGAGAGAGAGTCAAGCATGGGCCTTTTCTTTTTTCTTTTGAAAAAAGAATGCCTTTTCTTTTTTTCTTTTGAAAAAAGAATTTATATTAACTGATGAAGTTGAAATTCAAATAAATATTATTTTCTACTTAACGTTCTCATTAAATCACGTCCATTTATTGTGTAGTTTCATACTTTCATGCGTACTGGCAGACGCTTTCTTCTGCAGCGTCTTTTGTACCACCAACCTTTTACTTGTATGCTGTGTATGTAGCCTTTGGATTTAAAAAGGGCATTATAGATGAACTTTCTTGTCATATTTGAAAATAAGCTGCAAATCTTGGTTACAGATGATTCTTTAGATCAAGATTCTGGTATGCCAGAGGGTTTGCCTCAAGAAGATGAGCACGGGCCACTTAAAGCTCGTGAAAAAGCAAGTGGAAGCATAAATGGTATGGACTATGAAGTGACTCAATCATCTATAATAAAATCATACTTTTTCTTAGAGAAAATTCTATTGTCAAATTCAGCGTCTTTATTATCAAGAAAATATTATTTTCTACTTAACATTCTCATTAAATGACATCCATTTACTGTGTAGTTTCACACTTTCATGTGTACTGGCAGGCACATTCTTCTGTAGTGTCCTTTGTACTCTAGATTTAAAAAAGACATTATAAATGAATTTTCTTGTCATGGTTGAAAATAAGATGATGTCATATTTGAAAATAAGATGCAAATCTTGGTTACAGATGCTTCTTTAGATCAAGATTCTGGTATGCTGGAGGGTTTGCCTCATGAAGATGAGCATGGGCCAAATAACGCTCGCGAGGAAGCAAGTGGAAGCATAACTGGTATGGACGATGAAGTGACTCAATCATCTATACTAAAATCGTACTTATTCTTACAGAAAAACTTATTGTCAAATTCAGCATCTTTATTGTCAAGAAAATATTATTTTCTACTTAACATTCTCATTAAATCACATCCATTTACTGTGTAGTTTCATACTTTCATGTGTGCTGGCAATTGCTTTCTTCTGTAGTGTCCTTTGTACCACAAACCTTTTACTTATATGCTGTCTATGTAGCCTCCGGATTTAAAAAGGACATTATAAATGAACTTTCTTGTCTTATTTGAAAATAAGATGCAAATCTTGGTTGCAGATGCTTCTTTAGATCAAGATTCTGATATGCCGGAGGGTTTGCCTCAAGAAGATGAGCATGGCCCAAATGAAGCTCGTGAAGAAGCAAGTGGAAGCATAAATGGTATGGACCATGAAGTGACCTAATCATCTATAATAAAATCGAACTTATTCTTATAGAAAAATTTATTGTCAAGTTCAACATCTTTATTGTCAATGGTTGCACTGGTGCTTTTATCCTAGGAACTGTATGTATATGGGTCAAATTTATTAATTGCTTATCCAAAGTTATTTTGTTTACGGGCTTGTAAGGCAGTCAAAGGAAGACATGGTTTCAGATTAAAAATTAAAAAGAAAAATCATGATAGTATAGGAATCTTACAAGAAAATGCAGACCAATATAAGGAGATCTGATTGTTGCTCAATGGAAAAATGAATGTCCTGTAAAATTTACACAAAAATTGAAGTTAAGTTACATTTTTCCGGTGCAATTATAATTTGTTACTAATTTGGAACAATTTGCAACCATTCCAAAATAAGTAATATGTCCTAAATTCTAATTAAGGATATAGGAACGGTTTTGAAGCAATCGTAACACTGGGCCACTTGATAAGTGAAAACAAATGTACTAAACGATTTGTGGTTGAGATCTCTCTGAAAGCATTTGCCAACCCTAAGCTTCCATTCCATCTCCCATTGCCCCACCACTTTGGCATCTTCTTCAATAGGACCTAGCTCAAGAAGACCTTTGGCTATAGTTCAAGAAGAATTCTAGCTCTGGCTTCTCCATTGTTCCAGCCCTAAACTTCCATTCCCCATCTTCCCATCGCTCCAGCTTTGGTGCAAGAAGACCTCCGGCTCCGGTAGAAATTTTACTCATTAGGATATTTGGTGGATTCTCCTTTTTGCTACAACATCCGTTCTCAGAGCATAAGACAGTGAAGGGTACTATTCAACAAATTTGCAACTTCTTTAATGCCTTGTGCTCAAAGAAGATTAGTGCAAATAATATCATTTTTGTTAAACAACGGCTTGTTGCGACAATGTTCATTTTGAAGAAGTTCTTTCCGCATTGTTTTTTTATTGTTATTAGCATTCACCTCATGACGCATCTAGTTGACATAGCATTAGCTTGCGGTCCAGTTAGATTTCGTTGGATGTATTCTTTTGAACAATAGGTTTTTAACTCCGAAGATGTCTTTTGAATGGTATGATATAATACTAAGAAAAACTACAATGCATTCTGAAGGGTGCATTGTAAAGCGCTCCATTGTAGAGGAATCTATTTTGTACTATATGGAGTACGGGCCATATGGTAATATAAAGGTAGTCATAAGAGGACGCGTCAAAGGTTCCTAGACGATGGTGAGTGCGATAAAGAGCCCTTCGATAAAGACAAGAATGTATATCTAACTAACATACAAAATCAACAACTACGTAGATGGATTCTGTAGTACTATGATGGAATTGCTGACTAGCAAAAGTAGGTGGATAAATTTTCTAAAATAACGTGTAAGATGTGGTAATTATATAACACTTAGATATACATAATAACATGTCTGTCAATGATCCAAGAAACATGAAACATATTTAAGAATAACCACTTCAAATGGACAAAAAAGGAAGCGTAGTGTGTCTAAGAACAGTGAGCCTGATTTTACAGGTTGGTTGCGGAAGGAGCCATTGTTTTTAATTATTTATTCAGCTTTAAATATTGGATGATATACGTGTTCATATATGTTAAAGTACCATGAAATCCCATTTTTTATATGCAGATGGAATCTGTTGGGGGAAGTCAACTTTGAAACGACTAACAAATGGTCCAATGTTTTAAGGCAAAATAGCGGGGTCCCAAACTCCCAATTAAAGCCATCACTAAATATGAGGCAAGTGCTAGAGATAGGAATTACAAGGAAGGCAAGGCCACCTATTAAGGAGTTGTGAAACAAATAATCGAGTTGGTTTACACTGATTTTCGTCAAACGGTATTATATAGATGATTGGGTCAGAGTAGAGGACAGGACTAATGGGTGCATTGTTGATCTCGAGACAAATTTGACAATGATAAATATGGAGAATAAAGGAAATGATAAGGAAGGAGACGAGCCATTCATTTTGCATCTCAAGCAGGTCAAGTGTTTTACTCCAGAGGTCCAACAAGGCCCGGATGGTCAATTGTTCTAGTGGCCCCATAGAGATTGCAAAAAAAGTAGGCGCACTTGAAGATCATACTCTGTTTTCTTCCTTTGTTGGCGAAAATGCTTTAGAAAATGTTCTAAAAGAAATTGACTATGAATTGTAGAGCTGGACGTTTTTACTTTGATCTTCAATTTTTTGTTGATTGTTGATTTTGTCCACTTATTGATAATGAAATATCCACATTATGCTTATGCTACCTTGCTTATGCTTATGCTTATGGTACCTTGATTATGCTTATACTGAAATATTGCCTTCTCCATTTAAATATATATATATATATATATTTATTTTATTTTATTGAATGTTGACTATGAATTGCTTATGCTAATTGTCATTATGTCATTTGAGACATAGGTATTCCAATGGCAGAGGAAGGCGATGGAATTTCTGTAAATGCAGGTTAAAAAAAAGTTATTTTCAGTACTTAAACAATTCCATGCTTTAGTTTAAATAGTATTTTTTTTTATATAACATGCATTTTCTATGTGTTAGGAACTTCCTCATCGTTAAAGCAGAAGCCAGTGATTACCTTAAATGCATTTGGTCTACCTGTGGGTGATTATTCGGCCAAGTTGGCTACAAGATGCGGAAAACTTGTTCGCACCCATGTCCCTATTTCCATCAAGGATTGGCGTGCGGTGCCTAAGAGCATGAAAGATGAACTCTGGAAGCTTCTACAGGTATAATATTTTTTTATTATATAAAAGCAAGAAAGAAGAAATCATGAAGCTTCTTTTTTGTTAATGGAGTATAGAAGTAAATGGTGATCCAAGTGAGAAGTGCTATGTGGTTATGTGAGTTGTATATGTTAATTGAGTAGAGAAATGCTTTTGTTAATTGATATTGTTAAATGGTGATTCAGGTGAGAAGTGCTATGTGGTTATGTCATTTTTGTTAATTGACATTGTTAATTGAATATAGAAGTGCTATGTGGTTGTATAAATATTATATGATAATATTGGAGTTATGAGAGGCGCTGGGGTGTTATATGAAGTGCTATATGTACAAGTGATTCATTTGTATTTCTGAGGTATTTTTTCGGGGTCCGAAATACATTGGAGACTGCTGAAAATTTCCAAGATTTACCCTGTTTATACAATTCCAGAGAATTTTAAATAATGAATTGGATGAATCATCTTTAGTTGATTTAATCTCAAATTTTCTTGCAGGACGAGTTTGTTGTTCCTCAATCGTACAAAAATAAATGCCTTAAGAGCATGTCTGAGATGTTCAGGAAGTACAAGACAACATTGAGGATGAGGTACCTTGATCCTCATACAACTCAAGAAGATAGATTGAGCAATTGTCCTCCAATAGTTAGGCCTGAAGATTGGGAAGCGTTTATTGATCATAATTCGAATCCCAAAACTATAGAACAACGGAAAAAAAATGCGGAGGTGAGGAAGAATCTGAACATTTATCATACGAGTGGTAGGCATGGCCATGCGAGATTAGAGGAGAAAATGGTGAGTATATCAATATATAACATAAATTTCAAATTGCTTTGTCTCGTAAAAACTAATAATGTGGAATTCATGCAAATATAGAAACGCCAAAGAAAGGAGGATGACCCCCCGCTTACTAGGGCTGAAGTGTGGATCCAAGCCCATATAAGAAAGGACGGTTCTGTCCCCAGTAGTGTGTCTTCACGTATAGTGAGTTTATTGTCTTATACTTAAGTTCATAGAATAAAAAATAACTTAAAAAGTTTACTTATATGATTGTATAATTTGGCAGGAAAGAGTAAAAGAATTACTTTCTAGTCAAGATGAAGTAAATTCCCACGACATCCTCAACGATCCATTGACTCAGGTATTTGGTGTTGATACGAGGGGTCGTGTTCGGGGGGTTGGGAATGTGTCTAGAACTCAAATTCTAGGGTCTTCTACAACTCTTGAAAAGCTAGCCGTTGAGGAAAGGAAAGTAATTGAGCAGTCGACATCAATTAAAAATTTAGAGTCCCGAGTGGACTATCTAATTGAAGAAATTGGAGGTATAAAACAGTTGATCATCGAGGTAAATCTCTACTAGAATTCCTGTTTATTTTTTAATTTAAGTAATATTAGATTTTTTTCTATATGTACCAAATAAATAACACGTGTTTTGAAACTTTATTACAGCAACGTGTGGCTTCAGGATCCCAAGCAAGTGCATCGGTTCCACTAAAGGTGCCAAAATCAGTTGCAGTTTCCAACATAATAGGGAATGATAAGACTTCAATGATACTGCGGCCGTGCAAACTGTTGTCTTGGCGTAAAGAGGTCGTCGCTCATGGCACAGCTTATATCGGGAATGAGCCTCAACAGATTAATTGCAAATCTCTCCCTGAAGATATGTACAAGATTATGATTGATGTCATTGAAAAAGGAGATGTCGAATTGCCTAATCCAGATGGTTATCATTCGACTTTAGGCGAAGTTGGAAATGGATCATTTGTAGCATGGCCTATGAGTTTTACCACGTTCACTGATTAGACTTACAAAGGAAATCTTGTTAGACTTTCATCATTTGTTGTGTGGGTTATGGCCATTTGTAACTTTTATTTGAAGTAGCTAAACATTGACTGATATATCTTTTTGATATAAATGTCTCTCTTGTTGATTCATCGAATGTTCTTATACAATACAGGTTTTCATATATATAGATTTTTAGGTTTTACATTTTTAGCCATTTTTAAAAAATACTCTTAAAATTATCAACGGTTATAACCTTTTTCAAATAAAATATGACTGTTCCTAATTTATTATTTTAGAATGGTTTATAATTGTTTCTAAATTTTTTGGAATGTATTCTTTAACAGTTCAGAACTTTTCCTAATTGCAATTTAATGGATTCTTGAACAGTTCAGAACTGTTCCTAATTGCAATTTTTTTGGTGTAGTGATTGTTACTCTGATCTTACTGATAAAGATGCTATGTTTGCTGAAAGCCTGCTTGGTCAACAAAACTAGTGCTTGTTTTTTGTTGAATTCATCCATGAAATCATCCATCTTGCAAGAACATTGTGTTTTTTCCCCTTCTCGAGAATGCATTCATGTTATGACTTACAATATGCCTAGGCATATACGCGAGCTTTGTCATCTAATACAAGGTGTTGTGCCTTTCCACGGTGAATAATTCAAGCTCAGTGTAGTTATTTTGGTATCATATTGATGGTCCTCACAGTTAGTGCATTAATATTTATATCATTCTTGGATTATATTGTTAGTATATATCCCTGGGGCATATGCATCTTTCTCTTGGATTCGTTCTTTCTCCCACTGATTCTCTCTTACACATGACTCTCGAGTGCTGGTGGGCTCACGTCTCTGTACACAGTATCTTGCAAGTGCACTCATTTACTTGTCTGTCTGCATATCTTTTCTAGTACACACACTTGAATTCCATTACTGACCAGTGACCACTTGTGCTGCCTGGTGAAACACTTCTAGTTCCCCTTATGAGATATTCATGACACCCATCCATTTTCATTTCATTGTCTTATTTCTGGTGAAGCCATCTCTGGGGGCTAACCTTGTGATTGTATTTCTGTATATTCTGTAAGATTTCCTTCATATAAATGATAAACATGGTCTTCATCCTTTTTCACCAGGGTCTGAAAAGCGTTCAGGCAGGGGAAGTTGCACCATCCAAGTGGGAAAAGTTGTATTTCTAAAAGACACAAGACAGGCCATTGTCATGGGTGGGTGCCCACTCTCTCTTCTGCAGTGGCTCTTTATTATGCTGCACTAGTTTTGGTTCAGGCAAGTCATTCTTTTGATGGAATTTTCAATTTTAAATGTTCTCCACTATCCATACTATTATTAAGTGTATAGTAGGGATGTTCATTGGCCGGGTTGTGCCTGGCTTATAATATCCAGGCCTGGCCTATTTTTTATACCAATGGCCCAAGCCCACCCCTAGCCTGACTTGGCCCAGAAGTGCATGGCTTGAGCCTAGCCTGCCTGAAAAGGGTTAAGTTCGAGCCCGGGCAGGTTCTTAGGTTTCTTGTGCATTTATGAAAGGTTTATGTGTTCAAATCCCCCATTTTAACAAAAGAATTATTTTTGCTTAAATTGTGTTTGTCCTTCGAGACCGTTAAGCTCAGCCCGTATATTAAATGGGCCTAGATTGTAGGTACAAGCCTGGCCCGTGTACAAAATCCCAACGCTTAGGCTGTGCTGCCAAAGTGGGCTGCCCGGTCCATGAGCACCCCTAATTAAGTGAAAGCGCAAGGGTAATATGGCCAACATCACTTTTCAAATTTGGAAGGCGATGTGGGGTGTGTGTGGCATTACTTTACAAAGCCTCCACGAGGCCCAATAGATTTCATGAACGGGCCTATCCAGACGGTATTGAAACCCTCTCTGATACCATGTAAGATACCATATACCAATGTCACTTTTGGAATTTGGAAGGCGATGTGGGGGTGTGTGTGGTTTTACTTTATATGTGAAGCCTTGCCGAAGGCATTACTTAGGCGATTTGGGATGTGCGGTGCATCTAGCAAAACGTGGGTAAGGAAGGCCTTCCTTGAAACAGGACATGCGTGGCATCATGATTAGGTTCCCCTTCTCTTTTGCTGTGGCTCCTTGTTCTGCTCGACTAGTTTTCAAGCTGGCATTTGATGTATTTGTTTCAACGTTAAAGAGAAACTGCAAGGGCAGTATTCTAAATGTCACATATTGAGTTAGCAAAACACATGTTCGACTCTAATCTCCAAATGTCCCATAATCTTTGCAAACCTCTTTCAGTTGGATGAGGAAATTTCTAACCAAATTCACTTAGATGAATGGGCATACCCACATATAAGGTTATGGCCTTATGGGGGCAGTCAACCCCGTCTGATTTGGGTCCACCTTCAAAACTCACATAAAAGTTTTGGATCTGCCTCCAAAACCCACATAAAATTCTAGGTCTGCCCCAAAATTTTACATAAAAATCTTGGATTTGCCTCATACAAACCCTAGGTTTCTTTGGTGTAGTGAGAGTTTTTCACAGTTTGGCAAATCTACTAATAGAGTCAAGTGAAGTAAAGTTGGTTTTGAAGAAAGAATAAAATATAAGTGAGTTATGATGGTATTTTATTTTTAGTTGTTTGTTATGAAATCTTTTTGCATGGGAAAGTGAAATTTTCTTTTATTTTGGTGGATAAAGGTGGTTGCTTTTTTACTTTTTTTTTTTTTTTTTAAAGATGGAGAGAGTTTTGGATTAAAGTGATTTTAATGTGACATATTGTCTGAAAAATGGAGGCTTTACTTGACTTTTACAAAAAGAGTCATGCGAATGGTGGATGTCAAGATAAGTCAAAATTCTTGATAAATGTCAAAATAATCTACTCACCTACAAAATAGGTGTTTGGCTAACTTAGAATGTATTACACAATATGATACTTTCGTGTAAAAAATTAATATTAAATTATTCAAGGATATAGTGTGAAAAATGATCTTTCATATCAAAATCTTCATAACGTGGATTAAAAGTATTTAGCTCAATATCTCCATTGAGTTCATGGGCAACTACTTATCACAGTGGTCCACAATTATTTCCAACTTTATTGGTACTTAATGTGAGATTACTAATATTTTTATCTCACTGTGATTCCGAACATATATTGGTCTCACTGTAATCACTAACACTAGTGGGTTTTATTTTTCTTTCTTTAAGTTGAAAAGCGGTTGGGGAAATGTCTAAATTGATCTTCCATTGAGCCACGTCAGCATCAATACCCACGGAAGCAAGGAAAGGCTCCGAGGAAAATAAAATACAGAGAGCTTCTATTGGCACACAAGAAATTACTCTCCTCACTTAGAAAAGGAAATAATTTTTTTTCCTAAAGTAACCCTCCTTCCTCTCTCCTCCCCTTACCCCCTCCACCCTCCTTCCTCTCTCCCCTCTTAGTCGCCTACCGGGGCTGGCCTTCTCTTCCTCCCTCCCCCTCTTCCTCTTTCTCCCTTCTTCTTTTTCTCCATCACGCCTCCTTCTGCCACCTGACACCCTCGCCGCCACCGTCGTCGTCGACCGCCACCGCCTGACCCCCTTTCTTCCTCTCCACTTCACTACCGCCCCATCCCGCTCTCATTTACCCCTTTGTCTTCCTTTCTCTCTCACTCCCCCTTGTTGTCCCATGTCACCCCGCCATCACCGTCGTTGTCGGTGACCACCAACACCAGCGCCGACCACCACCAAGCTCTCCTCTTCTCTCTCTATTTCCCCCATTTCTCTCTCTTTGTTTCCCTGTTTCTTTATTTTTCCCTCTCTCCCATCTCCTTGCTGCCATGTGAATCAGCCCCCTACCCATCTCATTCTCTCTGTTCTTTCTTTTTTCTTTCCCCTCCTCCTCCTCCACGGGAGGGATGACTGG
The DNA here is from genome assembly GCA_012931725.1 of Litsea cubeba. Classification (NCBI taxonomy): domain Eukaryota; kingdom Viridiplantae; phylum Streptophyta; class Magnoliopsida; order Laurales; family Lauraceae; genus Litsea; species Litsea cubeba. The sequence continues at coordinate 119,646,043 of CM022945.1, forward strand.
GCAGGGGGTGAGGAAACCGGAGGGAGGGAGGGAGGGAAAAAGAGGAAGGGAGAGAGTGGGAGATAAAATACGGGGGAGGGGAAGAGAGAGGGGCGCCGCCGGGGATCCCTCCCAGCGGGGGAGGGGGAGGGGGAAGGGAGGAGGGTATTTTAGGAATTTAATTTTTTTGTGTGTGTGTGTGTGTGTGAAGAGTTTTTTTTTTTTTTTTTTTGTGTGCCAGTAGAACGTCCTTAATATACCCTTTTAAGAAACGATGCTTATCTTTTAATGCCTTTTTAAGAGACATCTCTTGCCATTTCACACATATATAAAAGGTAGCTTTTATTCTCTCTTTCTCACCATCTCTTCTACCCTAGGAACGCCTCTCTCTAGAAGGTCCCTCTCTCCTCATGTCGGCCTCCAACAACACCTCTTTCTTTCTTTGCTTTGGCCTTGGCCTCGGCCTCGGCTCAATGTTGTTTGACAAGGTATGCCTTTTTATTCCCATGGTGTTTTTTTTTTCCGGTGCATTTAGATGTTCCTAAAATCGATTATTTTTTACTAATGAATTTATTTTCTGTAATTTTATATTCTATTTTTTTTTCTAAATGGCAAATGCTATATTAACACGTAGCAACATAGGTTACTTTTTGATAATGTTGCTCCATCTCTTCAGTAGTCTTCTTTTTGTTTAGATATCTTTGGAGTGTGAATGAAGGGAAAAAGATTTTAGGCGGGTCATAAATAAAATTGTAACATATGTACTAAGCATGTACCAAATAACAATGGTTTACATATTAGAAGATTCTATGTTTCTCCTTAAAGTGTGTCAAATGATGCTAAAATTGGAATAACATTAAGTAGGATGCAAGTTCTATGCTTCAAGTGACGCTGAGGTATCCCTCGAGTTCATGGCCAAAGGCTCCTGGGCTGAGCTGGGTTGGCGGGAGATACCCCGAGGGATCAAAAAAGAAAAGAAAGAAAAAGAAAAGGAAAAAAAGTGATGCTGAGGAATAATTGAGCAGAAAGGAAGAAATAATGTATTCCTCACAGTTGATTTTTCGTTCCTGCACTTCACCGAACAATAGAGTGAATAACAAGAGATCCATCTAATAAAAAATCGGGGCATTTGGCGGCAGGTCCCTCAACACTATGCTTTATAGCCTGTGGTCCAAGTCTTTTCCTCATAGAGGCAGCGGTCCTCTTTTAATATTAAATGAGTCAAAAAGACAAAAACACCCTCTCTTTATATACTCTATATGTCACTAAACTTGTACCGCTTCCGTCATACACTCCGAAATCTAAGCACCCAAATTGATGCAAATTGTACTCATCCACTTTCTCTACCATACACGTGGCGATCTTACCTGAGCAACCGAATCATCTTGACTTGAACTTAATTGAGTTTGACATAAGTTTCTCTAAGTTTTGGTTTGAATTTATCTAAGCTTGATATGAAATTATTTGACTTTGACATGTATTTATCTAAGCTTTATGTGAAGTTATCTTAGTCTGTGATCAACTAAATATGACTTTAAATGAATTTATCTGTATATTACATGATTTTTCTGAGTTTGATTTCAATTTAACTACGTTCGTAATCAATTAAACAAGATTTCAAATGAATTTATGTGACTTTGAAACGATATTCTCTGAGTTTTTACTGAGTTTGTTTGAGTTTTTTTATGAAATAATGAGTTTGGTATGAAATTAACTGGATTTCACATGATTTTATTTGACTTTAAATTATATTCAACTTGATTTTAAATGAGTTTTTTTAGTTTGATGTGAATTTATTTAAGTTTTGTATGTGTTATCTGACTCTGGCATGATATTATCCGACTTTGGCATGATGTTATCTGTATTTTGTACGAATTTATATAAGCTTGATATGAATTTATTTGTGTTTGATTTGAATTAATCTGAGTTTGATACGGATATCTGAGTTTGCTGTGAATTTATCTAACTTTGATGTGAACTTATTTGACTTTGGCATGAGTTTTTTTGAGTTTTTAAATGAGTTTTTTTTTTTTAGTTTGCTGTGAATTTATCTAAATTTTGTATATGTTATCTGACTTTGGCATGGTGTTATCTGTGTTTGGTGCGAATTTATCTAAGTTTGATATGAATTTATTTGTATTTGCTTTGAATTAATCTGAGTTTGATGCGAATTAAGTGAATTTATTTTACTTTGATGTGAACTTATTTGACTTTGGCATGAGTTTTTTTAGTTTTTAATTGAGTTTTTTTTTTTTTTTTTTAGCTTGCTGTGAATTTATCTAAGATTTGTATGTGTTATCTGACTTTGGCATAATGTTATCTGACTTTGGCATGATGTTATCTGTGTTTGGTACGAATTTATCCAAGTTTGATATGAATTTATTTCTGTTTGCTTTGAATTAATCTGAGTTTGATACGAATTAAGTGAATTTATCTGAGTTTGCTGTGAACTTATTTAACTTTGGCATGAGTTTATTTGAGTTTATATGAATTTATCTGTGTTTGAAATCATAACCAGTTTGAAAACAAGTTATGTCACTTCGATATGAGACTATCTAACTAGATTTGGTTTGGTTTGACTAGATTTAGTTTGAATTTATCTTAGCTTTGATAAAAATATCTCAATCTAATATGAAATTATCTGTGTTTGAAGTGAATTTAAATAAATTTATTATGAATTGTCATTCCCTCCAATTTAAAACTTAAAATTTGATCGAAAACTCATCTTACTACATTTAAATTAGAAAATAATCCGAGAAAGACAGTGAGTGGGAGCTAAAACCCATATTTAAATTGCATGATATCCATTTAATAGTTAGAAGGGCAAATGGGTCATAAAAAATCTGATGTCACATGCTTAGGGACTGCATACCTATTTAAATGGTTAGAAGGGCAAATGAGTCATAAAAAATCTGATGTCACATGCTTAAGTCTCATGTGCAAGGGACTTTAGGTCTTAAACATTAATGCTCTGTCTTAAAGACTTTAAACACGGAAACGAGAGATCTTTCCCTAATTTACCCTAAAAAATATTCATCCATTTGGGTACTTTGGAATGCCTTTTGTTTAATTGCCAAGACCTTTACAGAAGAGCAGCTTGGCAAACAAATGCTTGAGATCTTTCTATGAAACCTATATCAATTAAAAATCCCAAAAGAAGATGCCCCCCTAATAGAGGAAGCTACACAATAAAAAAGATCACCTATATAGATATGGATTCTCGAAAGAGAAAATATAATGCCTGAAGATGAGAAGAGAAGTTTTAGGTAGCATTTGATTCGCTATAATGAAGGTCGGAATGGAATGATCATTCCAACGGAATAGTCATTACAGCGTTTGGTTCGCAAAAAATTGGCGGGATGACCATTACCTCCGGAATCCCATTCCCTTATGTAGATGAATGACCATTCCATTGGGGATGGGAAGGAATGGCCATTCCATTTATTTCTACTTTTCGTTGAGACCAAAATACCATTATTTCACATCTACCACTAATATAAAAGAGAAGAACTTGTGTGGGCCCGCCTATATAATAATATTATAATCTATACATCATTATTATTATTAGTTTGAATTTATCTAGCTTTTATAAAAATTTATCTGAATCTAATATGAAATTATCTGTGTTTGACGTGAATTTAAATAAATTTATTATGAATTGTCATTCCCTCCAATTTAAAACTTAAAATTTGATCGAAAACTCATCTTGCTACATTTAAATTGGAAAATAATTCGAGAAAGACAGTGAGTGGGAGCTAAAACCCATATTTAAATTGCATGACATCCATTTAAATAGTTAGAAGGGCAAATGAGTCATAAAAAATATGATGTCACATGCTTAGGGACCGCACACCTATTTAAATGGTTAGAAGGGCAAATGAGTCATAAAAGATCTGATGTCACATGCTTAGGGACCACCACCTTAATTAGAGTGTTGCTACCTACACACTGCATTTTCCTCTCTACCCACTGCATTTAAAAAAAATTCCTCAAACTACCCCTATTCCTCTCCATCCCTTTCTCTTCCTCTCCCTTCTCCGGCGAGCCGCCGACCCTCTAGTGCGAGAACGATAGATCTGAGCTGCTGATTCCCGCAACCAATGCTCGCAGACTGCCGCGTGCAAATCATCTCCCAAAGCCTCTTGTCCTTGGCCATCTTCCACCACTGCTTGCTAACGCACGCCGCGAGCCCTAGAGTCCTCGCATCCATGTGCTTCAGCACTTCGAACAGTAGATCCTCGTCTAGATGCGAAATTCCCGTTCGCATCTCCGGCATCTCCTTCTTCTTCTCCTCCTCCTTTATGTTTCTTCATCATCTTCTTTTCGATCATCGGATCTTCCTCGAGCTATCTCTTCATCTTCAGAAATGGAGATGGATCTGAGAGGGTTTCTTCCTTTTCTCCTCTTGTTTTGCCCTTTTGATTTGGAGAGATGGATCTAAGAGGGTTTCTTCCTTTTCTCTTCTGGTTTTGGATCTGTAAGGGTTTATTCTTCTTCCGATTTGGTGGGGGATGGTGGGGGGAGGGCTGGGGATGAGGGCATATGGGAGCTGCTGGAGAGAGGGCCGGGGGTGGGCTGGGGATGAGGGCGGCTGGGGGCTGCCGGGGAGAGGGGGAGAAAGAGAGAGACCAGAGGGAGGGGGAGGTCTGGGGGTGGGCCGAGGATGGGGATGAGGGCGGCTGGGGCAGGAGAGGAAGAGAGGGAGATGGGTCGCTGGACCATGGTCGCCGGAGAAGGGAGAGGAAGAGAGAGGGATGGAGAGGAATATGGGTAGTTTAGAAATTTTTTTTTTTTTAAATGCAGTGGGTAGAGAGGAAAATGCAGTGTGTAGATAGCCACTCTCCCTGAATTAATCCCATGCGCAAGGGACTTTAGGTCTTAAACATTAATGCTCTGTCCTACAGACTTTAAATACGGAAATGAGGGATCTCTCCCTAATTTACCCTAAAAAATATTCATCCATTTGGGTACTTTGGAATGCCTTTTGTTTAATTGCCAAGACCTTTACAGAAGAGCAGCTTAGCTGGGCAAACAAATGCTTGAGATCTTTCTATGAAACCTATATCAATTAAAAATCCCAAAAGAAGATGGCCCCCTAATAGAGGAAGCAACACAAAAAAAAGATCACCTGTATAGATATGGATTCTCGAAAGAGAAAATATAATGCCCGAAGATGAGAAGAGCAGTTTTTTGTTTCTATTCTTTGTTGTTCTAAAAATATTTTCACTGATTCTTGTCTCTTTTTTATTGGTCTAATCATATTTGGTTCATGCCCAAGCTAATCAAATCTCTCACACTAGCTATTTTTATATACCTTTTTAGGTTTTGTTGATTTTTTTATCTCACTTTTATAGGTTTTGTAGGATTTATCCAATCCACTAGAATTTGATTTCTTTCAATTTTTTTTTCATTTTCTCATTAGTCAATTTGTTATTTTTTTATATAAACAAAACCCTTAAAATGAGATCTTCATGTTTTAGAAAAAACCAATGAAAATAACAAACACTATCCAATATCTAACTACAAAATGAGTTGTATTATACCCATCTTGGATTTTGATTTTTAAATAAAAGAATTCTCGAATGATTTAGAAGAGGGAAAAATCTCGTTTTTATTGGATATTAATTGAATGATTTCTATCCCTTTTTATTAGTTGTTAATTAATTTGTATATTAACATGAATTAACTATTTCATTTGGATGATGTTTAATCCTATCCCTGCGATGCAGGGGCTTTCATGCTAGCCATGATTATTAACAAATGGTAGCATTTGACCTCTAGTCGCAATTAGTAGAGTTTGACGGGCCCTACCACGATCATTATTTTGAATATTAGATGGCACAATGATGTTTTCAATCATCAAATGGCTCTCATTATGATCAACATCAATGGATGGGTCCCACCGAGATTTATCATCAATAGATGGGTCCCCTTTTTTCTTAATATCAGATAACTCTCATTTTAATAATCATCATTAGATGACTCCATGGCATTACTAATCAATGGGTTCTGTAGTCGATCAATCAATTCTAACTCCCTCTCTTTTTATTGTTTGAAATATTTATCATCTACTGGTGCTTTTGTATGTGCTCCTAAGGATTAGTTTTCGGCCATCCAGAATCGAGTGTTTTTCGGGCTCCAGGCCAAAGGCTCCTTTGATCGAGCTGGGCGGGAGATACCTGGGTTATAAAATATATATATAATTTACCAAATGCTATAGTTTATGTTCTGCTAAAATTTTCAAAAATTGCCAAAATCACAATTAGCATAATATGAAAATATAATAATATTCCATTGTGTGGAGATGAAATATGAAGAAATTCAAATATGTCGATATTATCTCACACATGTATCCAATCACCCCCTAAGTATCTAGATTTAAGTTGATAGACGAGAACTATGTAGTGGCTCCTAGTCTTCAATCAGTTTTGTGAACTTTATACAGATAATATATTGATAGCGAATGAATTAAGAACACACTAAGCACTTATGATCATGCTTAGTTAATTTGGTTTCACGTTATCCAAATAAAATTGTAAAATGAATAAATTCAACATATTTAAAAAATATTTTTGATTTCTATTGGTGAGAACAGTTAAAGAATATTGAGGACGCGCTCTCTCTCTCCCTCTCTTTTATGAAAAGGTTTCTTCATTTACAACCCGGATTACAAAAAATCAATCACACCATTTTATTCTAGCTCTTGAATTAACAAGCTTAAAATTTATGACGCATTAACATCAGATTTTGAGTGAAGGTTGTGTGAGTAAATAGAATTGGACCTAATGCTTAGATCATTAGATGAATAGAGTGTCCAAGGGGCAGCATTGATGAAAGTGGACCCAAGCAGGCCCCACAATGCTGGACATGGCTTGTAGTTTCTACTTTCTAGTGGGAGAACATTTTCCCAACTTTAGATATTTTATAATACACATGGCTCATTGGATAGAAAAACTTAGGGTTACAATACAAATTAACAAATTCTTTTATTAGGGCACGTTTGGTAACCAAATCAAATCAAATCAGCGTGGAAAGGAAACGAAATCCGCTTTCCTCATCATGCTCTACAATCTACATTTGGTGCATAAAAATTTCCACTGATTTTGCCGGACGCAGATCATCACTTCCATTATTTTCGGGATCGGATTTATTTGCAAATCATTGGATCTAAGGGGTTGGGTATATAATGCAAAATCCTCACCCCTAGATTTCGATGTCTATCTCACGCTCTCGATCCAAATTGCACTTATCAACTGTTGTTACTTATCCCTATTTTTGTTGTGACTGTTCAAAAGTGGGCCCGAAACACAAATATGGTAACAACACTTGATAAGTGATAATTAATAATTGGATTCATCCGAGTGGGCCCCGGCCCAAGGAATAGAGCACAAAAAAGTGTTAAATCGGTCGAGTAAAACTAAAACCCCCACTCGACCGCTGCTTCTTCTTCCGCCTCTTCCTTCCATCTCTCCCTTCTTTTCATCTTCCATTCAACAGCAGCCGTCCGATTCTCTCATTCATCAAGCGGTCGCTTCTTCATCATCTCAATCAAAAAACAGAAAAGAGAAAAGACTCTATATATACATTCGAAGAAGATCGAGGTAAGAAATAGTCATGGATTCTTCTTCTTCTTCTCTTTCCCCCCAAGATTTCTTTTTTTTTTTTTTCTAGCGTTTTCATCGAATGATTCCATCCTTTTGAATGATTCTTTCCTAACAATCTGCTTGCTGTTTTCCATGTTTTGATCGCATGATTTTTCGTGGATTCCATCCAATTTACTTCACTAATGTTTCAATTTGCTTTTGATTTAGGGTTTACGCATTCATGTATCCAAGATTCGAGTTCCTGAAAGAAATAGCAAGTTTAATAGTATTTTGAGTTTTGAGGATTTCTTACAATCTACACATAAATTGCACACTTCTTGGAATCATATCTCCCCCCCCCCCCCCCCCCCCCCCCCCCCCCCCAACCAAAAAAAAAAAAAAAAAAAGCGTTTGTTTAACCTATTTTTACCAAAATTAGGAATTTTAACCTATTTTGGATCAAGGATTTTGAATTTGAAACACGAATTTTGACTGAACAATCGCAAATTTCTGACCTAATATTTTGTGGGGGGTTGTTCGGTTTGATACATTAACTAAACCTAATAGTTTCTGTCAGTTTCGACCGAAATGAACTGAATTTGATTACTATACAAAGAGCCAAAATAGGGATAAGGGTATCCTATCTATGATGTAAATTTTTATATTTTGAGATGGATGTATGGTAAAACTTGAAAAAATCGGAATTAGAAATGAGCATATTCGACAACAATTAGGGTAGCGTCAATAGATAAATAGATGATAAATTATGATAGATTCGTTTGAGATGGTTTGGACATATGTAATGTGGGCAATGTCAGTGTTTCTGATGGCCTTTCAATGAAAGGTGGCGCCGAACGGTACATGGATGGAAGTAATAAAGATAGATTTGAAAAAGTGCAACCTATCTGAGGATTTGTCACAAGATAGATTGGAATGGTGGAATAGAATTCATGTACCCCAACGTAGTTTCATGTACCCCAATGTAGTTGGGACAAGGCTTTGATGATGGAGTTTTCTTCCTTAGATTTTTTTTTTAATTAATGAGAGCATTATAGAAAGTTCTTTTATGTTTAAGAGTAAGAAAACTCGTAGAACTTTATTACAAAGAGGATACCATAGGACACACGAAATTTGTCACTCAAGAGTTAAAAATCGGACTTGGGGAGCAACTTGGTCACTCTCAAGTCGATTTGGTTGGATCAAGTTGCACTCTAGACTCAATAAAATTTGTAAGATGTGAAAAAATAGCAAATAAAATAAAATTAGAAAAATATAGTTACATGAATTTCAAAATTTGAGATTCATTCTGTTTGAGAGTTGTTACAGGTACCTATATTTATATTTCATTTGCTTGGATGAATGGTACCACCAATCTTCAAAAGCTTCATGTTGTACACTACAAGTATTGGCATCAAGTGGACTCGGACTTGATCAATTTGAACCGTATGTATGCAACAAGCATAGGTGCAGATTGAGTACCAATAGTTTCACTGTATCTTTCTGACATAGGCACACTAGACATGTGTATGTATCCACATGTGGCTCAATAATGTCAGAAAATCTTAAACATCTATGACACTGTTTGGATGTGGGCAAAGTAGGGTGGGGAAGCTATTTGACCTAGAGAAATTGTTTTTCTCTTGTTTGGTTGCATCTTGGCATGGAAGAATTACGGACGGCGTGGTGGGGTCATTGCTTTGCCCTTATTTCTCCACCTTTATTTTGCTTTAATGGGGGTGAAATGACAAGCGGGGTTTCTCCACCGAGAGGAGAACCCTCACTTTTGACTTTTTATACAACAGTTGCAAACTATACAATGAAAAAACAAACCCATGCTGTTGTCTGTGTGATGCTAACAGTGGGTTACATTTGATTTAAGCTGCATTTTGCCACCTTTGTTTGATCCAACTCACTTTTTTCATATGCCTCAAGTTTAGGCAATGGCCCCAAATTTGATTCCAGCAAGTTGATCTTGTGTGAGAACTGAGAGAACCAAATGATATCTAAAACCGTAACTGCTCACTTAACACTCTGTAAACTCTAAATAATTTTTTATTTTTATTTGAATGGTGTAAACTGTAAATACATTGAAGGATTGTTAGAAGTGGTACTCTGTTTTAAATGCCTCACTGAATCCTACTTGATATGACGGGCCCCACCTTTAGATGACCAATCCACATGAATATCTAGATTGGAGAATCCTAACCCCTTATGTGTTGGCCAGAAAATGGATGTTTAAGAAAGAGAAGAAGTCTGCAACAGTGGGCCATTCATTTGAGAGAAGAGAAGGGTGAAGATTGGATAGATAGGATATTATAACCTGGTTTGGGAGATTTCTGCACATGGTCCTACCATAGTGGGGCTAGTTATAAATTTATAGCAGACCTTGAATAGTTGAACTGTAGTCCCCGCTCTAAATAATAGAAATCAGAGGAACTATTCATCTTGCAATTTGAGCTAACTAACCATTTTCAGACCACCGATTGAATGGTCTGATAAATGATAATGTTATTTCTTTCGTATCATGACCTATCCATGATGTGACCCATCAAGTAGAATTTCCTCTCTTCACTTGCCTCAGCATTGCTTACGACCACTTAAGTTCATCATTGGAAAAACAGGAATTTACTTTCAAAATGCAAAAGGAGAAGCAGACAGGTTAACAAATTCAGTAGTATTTTCTTCAAAGTAGTGTTTGATTCTTTTGATATTCTGTTGTCCTGATTTTGGTTGCTCTCTTGACCGATATCACTCACCTTTTTATTATTATTTTTATCTCCTCTCTCTTTAAAACAGATTTCAATAATATTTTTTTTTATAACAAATTTCATTACTATGATTAAAAAAAATTTAAGAAAGAAAAGAAGAATGGGAGCTAATTCAAGTGCTAACTATGGATGGTTGCTTACTCGGGAAGAATCTAAATTATCTTGATCTTTGATTGTGTTTGGTTGGACAAGTGAACTTATCATGGGACCATCTCTTCTCAATTGGACATTTGGTTTGTCATGGAGAAGTGTAGACTGAAAATTACGTTCAAGGCATTGGCAGCAAAAAACCCAACAGATAATCCACACCGAGATAGCACTAGTCCACTGCTTCAGGTTGCTAAGGTAACCGAAAAAAATTCATCTTCTGAGGAGGATTTTCTTACTGGGGTGAGTGGAGCCATGAAACGCAAGCGTGGTTCAAGAGCAGCAGATAAGAAAGGGAAAAAGAAAGAACCAACGGCTCCTGCAAATGATCTGGGTCAAAACCGAGTTACCCTAAACACTGAAGATAATTCAGGTTTAGATGACTTTGATGACGGTGAGCTGAATTTTGCAATGGATAGTGATGCTCTCTCCCATGGGCCTGATTTACCAAGCAAAGTATCAGATATGAATGCTGGTGGGTTGAATGTTAGGCCAGTGGGGCGTGTTAAAGTGAAGCTCAGGACCTCAAAGACACTTGAACCTCATTATGCTCACTCGAATACACAAACACAAAGCGATACAGAGAAGAGCAATCCACAGACTGCGTCAGAGAAACATATTGAATTTGTGGAGAAGATGGAGGATAGTGCCAATTCATTGCCTCCAAAACAAGTTTCTGTTTCTGAGAAATTTTCAAGGAAAGCTGGCACCATAAAAATCAAATCTTCAAAGGGGTTAGGCTCTTCAAGTGCCATCATTGTAGACCGTCATATCAATAGACCCAATAGTCCTGTACAGATATTGGCTGATAGGAACAATGCCCTCTTAGACAAAGAAAAGGCAGCGGATTCATCTACATCGAAGGAATTGCACAGGGGGGAGTCTTGGTTACCTGATCAGGATCGCCAATACAATGAGAATGAGCTGAGCACTGCCCTGGAAGTAAGTTTTCTATCTTCAGTGTTCAGTTTGTCAATTTTACATTTCTGCATATTTGAGTGCTGCTTAGGGCGCCTTTAATTTAATGTATTTCATATACTCTCTTCCTGTGTATTGTTTAGGTGATTAAGAAAATCATGAAAATGGATGCAGCCGAGCCTTTCAATGCTCCAGTAAATCCTGTCGCTCTCGGAATACCTGTAAGCACTCTATTTAATTTCCCATTCGAAAAAAAGAAGAAAAAAGTATGCCACACAATTTACTTTCCCATTAAAAAAAAAATCTCTAAAAAATGTATGCTATATAATTTGAATGCTACACAACAGTATCTTCTGCTCATCTAAAAATTGAGGTTCTGCTGAACCCTACCCCACAAAGGCTTACCCATATCAATGCTATGTCACATCCGACATGCTGCAAGGGACAGAAGATTTGGGAATCATAGATTGTAACTGTAGGTATTCCTGTTCATTATTGATTCTAGGAGTTCCTAGAGCTTGTGTCCTTTAAAAAAAAGCTTATGTTGTTATACAAAAAAAAGCTTTTTTGTCTATGGCCCAGTGATGATAATAGTCAACTTGTTATTAATTCTCTTTTTTTAATTAATTTATTTGATTTCTTTCTCTTTTACAGCAGTTATTTTCCTTTTTATGCTTACATATTGGAGGAAAAGAATTTACTGCAGGGGCTCAACTGCTTGAAATCAAAACACCATCCCATAAGCGAGATTAAATGCAGTACATTGCTGCTATTTTTCTTTCTCCTGCTTTATATAGATTTGTAATGGACTAATATGAAAATTTCTTGTGCAGGATTATTTCGATATTATAGAGACTCCTATGGATTTTGGTACAATATGCAGTGATCTTGAGCATGGTGGTAAGTACATGAATTCAGAGGAGGTGTTCAGAGATGTTCAGTTTATCTGGGAGAACTGCTATAGGTACAACAATAAGGGTGATTATATTCTAAATCTCATGAATCGTGTGAAAAAGAATTTTATGAAGTACTGGATGGCAGCTGGATTGCACTATGACCTATCAAAGAGGAACAGTGGTGAGTGTTTTCTCCTTTTTGGATAGTGGTAGAAATATCATTTCCTAATTGTTTACTCTCTAATTTGTATGATGGTAGTAAAGATGATTCTGTAATTCCAATCTCTAATCAATTTTCTTTCAAGATTGGTACATGGTATGTTAGTGATCATGTAAACTGTCAAAGTTACCTTGCTCGCAAGTACTGCCAGAAGTATTCAAGTGAAACATACATGATGAAATTTGGGTTTTTTGTCTATGTTTTAGGGCAAATGATTTCTGCTGTGATATTGGTTGCGTTTTAGCTTTTGTATTTTGCTCTGGCATTATACATGTATCTGGTTATTTCATGCAACCTAAACCAGACCAAGGAAGAACTACATGCAGATTATAATAGGAAGGGCTCTTTTGGTCACTTTTTTGGAAGGTAAGTGAAATCTTATGACCAACCAAGTGGGCTCTAAAGCCGATTATGGGCAACAAGAAGCCAAAAGGCTGAGGCCATTATCAATTTCTACACAAAGCAAGGACAGAAACAAGTGAATCAGAACCTCCAAAGCCATATAAGTGAAGATTAGGAACAAGTATATGCCAAAAGGCAACAAAAGACAACAGGAACAATCTCAAAGGAGCTGGAGACTGAAGGCTACTGGAGAGCCTTAGTTGGGCACTGCGGGCTTCAAAAGAAGCTATCCTAGTATTGGAAAAGTCTAGCTGATCATTTTGGGACTCAGAGGGCGTATTTGGTCTTAGTTATGCTAATATTTGAGGGTTTGGTGTGTTTCAATTTCTTTTTTGACATTTTTAAAACCAGCTTCCCTTCTTTGATGGAGTCCATTGAGAATAATGGGGAGTAGAAGAAGAGAGTGGAGAGTTGTTTAGACTTTAGATCTAGAGGTTTGTAGAAGCAAATTCATACGGTAAAATAAATGTAACAGATGCTCAAACCATCCGGGATGGCTGTAAAGCTTTCATTCAATTTTCTTGAATATCAAAATGTGCCGTCCAACTCTCCCTTTCCGCATGCAATGTTCAAGCTCTATCATTTTCAAGACAAATTTTTTATAAGAAGATTTAGAGGGTTCTTGGAAAATTTATAGCAATGCATGTACAAATCCACTCTATGTAAAGCTTGTGCGTGCACATTTACTCATAGAGGGCACCATGACCATGACCAGGACCCAGCGAGTCCATCTCATCATGGTGCGCATCCATGTGAGTATGCATGAAAGGATCTTCCTAATGCCCCTATGCACTTCCCTCTTTTTGGTTCACAATCCTATTCCAAACCCTTTGACTTGTGTGGGACTCGAACTTTGTATTGCTTTGTATTGGACTAATGTGGGGCTAAAAGAGCTCCTACGATTTAAAGCAAAGTGGAACTACAAGATTTTTTTTTTTTTCAAAATGTTTCAAAATCCAGTAAAAAGTCAATGCTCACATCACTACTTGGTCAGAGGAGGGATGTTTGCTTCATTGGGGAAGCAAACCATCAAAGGGTATGAACATTGCGACAATATTTTGAATTTGAGGTGGGTAATTGGAGTAGAATAAATTTTGGAAGGGCATTTAGATTGGTGCTACCTTTCTTCTGCCCTGCTATCCATGAGATCATAACCCTTTAATATCTTTGATTTGGAAGGATGCCACTTGGAGGTGGGGAGGAGGGAGAATGGAGGGTAATATGAACTTGTAAGCAAGGAAATCATGTGGGGAACTGTTCTAAGGAGTTCTCCATTCTCTCTTTGAAGATTTTGTGAGCCGCCTTGTGAGGGAGGGAGGGAATTGTTTTTAGACTTTAGAGGAAGTTTTTTGACTTTGAAATCTCCATCCTCTCTTTTGGGTTTTGTGAACCACCTCGGTGATGTGTACATGCATCAAAATGGTGAAATCCAAGAACGTAGAGATGATCCCTAAGTGAGGATTTTACCGCTAGATCTCTTTTTAAGATTCTGTGGAGTCTCCACCGCATGTAAGATCTTGGAATCCTGAAATTCCTTTAATAACAGAAGATTTTTGTAGAACAGCTTCCTCAAACAAGATCCTAAATTTTGGACCACCTAAAAGATGTGGAGTTCAAGTTCCCAAGCTTTCTTTCATGCATGGGAAAGATGAGGAAATGTAGATCACTTGCTAATTGATTAAAAGTGCTTCTTCCATTTGGGCCCACTTTTGGAGCCTCTCGGAATGGGCTTGGATGAATGCATAAACCATTGGGCCAAGTTCTGTGCACTGATTGTTGGGGCCTTTTTACTCAGGAGGGAGGATTTTTTTTCTTCTGAAAACTCATAAATCTTGTAATAATTTGTAGATATGGATGGAGAAAAGGGGGATTATCGATGGAGCCAGGCAGCCTTTATAGAAGGTTATTGATGCCATATGTAGATGTAACATTTTGAGTAGAAAGCATAAAATGTTTAAAAGTACGCGAAGTTAATGAGACTTCTAGTCAACTGAGTTATTTGATTGGTGGATGGCATTTCTCCGGGGAATGACATTTCATCTTGCAGCTCATGGCTTTTCTTCTTTCCTTGTGCTCTTGAGGCTTGTAGCTTTTGTACTGCTCTTCTTTATAAAATCTTTGTTATCAATGGAGAAGAGATAAAAAAGAAGTCATCTTTTATCACCCCACTAATCCTCCACTCACTTATTGGTAACACCCTCCTTAAACCATCAATCATGGGCCTTTTCTTTTTCCTTTTCTGATAGGGAAAATATATTAATTGATGAGGTTGAAATTCAAGAAAATATTATTATAGATGAAAATTCGAGAAAATATTATATTTTTACTTAACGATTGAATCACATCCATTTACTGTGTAGTTTCATATATACTGGCAGACTTCTTCTGCAATGTCCTTATTTGTACCACCGACCTTTTACTCGTCTGCTGTGTCTGTAGCCTCTGGATTTGAAAAGTACATTGTAAATGAATTTTCTCGTAATATTTGAAAGTAAGATGCAAATCTTGGTTGCAGATGTTTCTTTAGATCAAGATTCTGGTATACTGGAGGGTTCGCCTCAAGAAGATGAGCATGGACCAAATAGAGCTCTTCAAGAAGCAAGTGGAAGCATAAATGGTATGGACTATGAAGTGACTCGATCATCTATAATAAAATTGTACTTATTCAAGTTCAGCATCTTCATTGTCAAATGTCAATGGTTGCACTGGTGCTTTTATCCTAGGAATGTTGTAACCCTTCTGCTTATAGGTCAGATTTGTTAATTGCTTAGCCAAAGATGTTTTGTTTACAGGCTTGTAAGACACTCAAAGGAAGCCATGGATTTAAATTAAAAACTAAAAAGAAAAAGCATGAAAGTATAAAAATCTTACAAGAAAATGCATAGCAATATAAGGAGATCTGATTGCTACCCAATGAAAAAGCTGCATATCCTGTAAAACTTCTGACTCTGGTCTTGCTGATAAACTTTCTATATTTTCTTATAGCCTGCCTAGTCAACAAAGCTAGTGCTTGTTTTTGTTGAATTCATCCATGAAATCATCCATCTTGCAATAACATTTTTTTTTTCTTCTTGAGAATGATTTCATCTTATGACTTACAATGTGCATCATCATGTATGCAAGCTAGCTTTGTCATCTAGTACAAGGTGTTGTGCCTTTCCACCTTAGTGAATAATTCAAATTTCAAACTCTGTGTAATTATTTTGGTTTCATATTGATGGTTGTCACAGTTAGTGCATTAATATTCAAATCCTTCGTTATATTGTGGGTATATCCCTGGGTATATGCATCTTTCTCTTGGATTCGTTCTGACATTGACTCTTGAGTGCTTGTGAGCGCACACGTCTCTGTAGTCTGTACACAGTGTCATGCAAGTGCACTCATATACATGTCTGCATATCTTTTTAAATACACACTCAAATTTAGTAGTGGCCACTTGTGCTGCCCAGTTCAACACTGTTGGTCCACTTCATAAATATTCATGAGAGCCATCCATTTTCATTATCTTATTTCTGATGAAGCCACCTTTGTGGGGCCCAACCTTGTGATTTTGTATGCATATTCTGTAAGATCGCATAAATAATAAAAATGGTCTTCATCCTTTTTCACCAGGGTTTGAAAGCATTCAGACAGAGGATGTTGCACCATCCAAGCGGGAAAAGGTGCATCGAGAAGGCTATTCTAAAAAACACAAGTCACGCCGCCGTCATGGGTGGGTACCCACTCTCTTTTGTAGTGGCTCTTTATTCTGCTGCGCTAGTTTTGTTCAGGCAAACCATTCTTTGATGCATTTATCAATTTTAAATGTTCTCTACAATCCATACTACTTTTCGAATCAGTTTTTTTTTTTTTTAATGGTATTTCCAACATAGTTTTTACAATTATAGAGCTGCACATTTATGATGTTCCACCATTCAACTAGTAAAATGTGTGTCAGGAAAGCCTTCCATGAAACTAGACATTGATCGGAAGAGTGCTGAGGAAGGAGAGTGAGGAGAGCTGAGAGGGCAGTTTCGGTATGGTTTGGAGAAATCCTTCTCATCAGATCCATCGCAGCCTCCATCTTTCTCTCTCTCTCTCTATATATATATATCCTTACATATTTCTATCTATCTATCCATCTCTGGACGTGGAGAGAAGCCGCTGCAGTGAAGAGAAAAAGGTGCGTAGCATAGGTTAGAAAATAAGGATAGAAGGGGTGGGAAGAAGAGCAGTTTACGGAGGGAAAGGCGTTTGATCCGAGTTTCCCTTGTGGGAATCGGGGAACCCATTTTATACTCCACAGATTTTCTTTTTACTTTTATTTATTTATTTTTATTAATTTAGCTCTTAAACCTTTTCTTTTCTGTTGTTGGCTTTTGTTTATCATGATTAGGTTCCCCTTCTCTTTTGCTCTGGCTCCTTATTCTGCTCGACTAGTTTTCATACAGGCCGACTATTCTTTTGATGCATTTATTTTAATGATTTCAGTAGCTAAAGAGAAACTACAAGGGCAGTATTCTCAATGTCACATATTAAGTTAGCAAAACAGTTCCTATGATCAAGAGTTGTACATTTAGATACTCTCTTAGTTACCTACTAGTACAACCTGGTAAAATTAAGAGGGACATTCTCACATTCAGAAGAATACGTTGACTGTCTTATGACTAGATCTGTGTAGTGAGTACTGAGTAGTGACTAGTGACAATTCATACCAACCTTGTTTCACAATTCAGCAAAACAGTTCCTACAATTAAGAGTTGTATATTTAAATACTCTCTTCTTTACATATTAATAAACCTTGGTAAAATTTTAAAAGAGGGAAACTCTCACATTTTGAAGAATAAGGTGACTTTCTTATGACTAGATCTGTTAGACTGTTAGTGACTAGTAACAATCCATACCAACTTTGTTTCACAATTCTTTCTGATTCTTTGGAAGTTTTTGTCAAGAAGGTCCTACTTCTGAATTTCGATACACCACTGTGTTCCATTTTGTCCATCAGTTTACCAACTTCATACCTATTTTATCGCTTAATATAAAGTAATTGATGGATTTATTCTTTTCTGTTAGTCTTACCTATGTTATTGTACAATAGGAACTTTCTTTATCATTGATTTGTTGAAGCGGTAGAGTTGAATTCTTTTGCTACTAAACCTTGTCCTTATGCAGAATTGACCTCCACAAAAGTGACTGTTTATGCGCAGTCTGTGTTGTAAGGCGTCGCAAACGAGAACGTGAAGGAAATGCTAAAATGGTTAAGAAACAGGGAAGAAAAAATGGTGGAAATCCGATTCAACAGTTCAAGCAAGAGGTTGATAGCTGATACCACTACTTTTCCAAATGCCAAGTATCGTTTTTATTTTTAGTACTTAATTTGATGATGTTTAGAAAATTTGGATATTGGTTACATTGTTAGATAAAATGAAAACGATCATCTTACTGAATTTAAAGATGGGTCTGGTGCTGCGGTTATCTTCAATAGTCTTTTGCTGTATTTGATGTGCCCCAAATCATTTTCTGGGTATGTTGAAAAGCAAAATCTGCATCATGTAAGCTTCCAATTCTTTATCTGCTTAGAACCATATTGAATATGTTTCTGATCTTACTAGAAACGAGCCTACTCTCAATAAATTCTACCTACGTGCACTTTTCTAGACACCAAAAATATACCTTCATAAGTGTGCTCAATGTGAATATCTTTTTGCTTCTTTTTTTTTTTCCATAAAAGGATCATCTTTATACTTATTTTTTGCCCTTTTGCATTTTCATTACAGGAAAACCCCCTTTTAGATAATCTTTGCAACGAGGATGCATCATCAAATTTAGATGTCTCCCCTGAACCTAATGCAGATGATGAGATGGATGATCAAGAGGATGAAGTGAAGTTGGAGAGTCCAGAGCAACAGGACAGCCTCCAAATGGAGCAGGAGATGGAACAAAATGGGTCTGAGCTTCAAAATATAGTCGATGGCGAACCTTACAAGAGGGTTCTGCCTGATTATGGAAATGTGAATGATTCAAGCGAACAATCTCGAGGACAAGAAGGGGAGTCATCAGGTTTTGCAGTCCAAATAGATGACCAGAATGAAGATTGGCCAGTCCAGCAGAACCAAGAAGAAACAGTTGGCCGTGATGCTGATATGGAGCAGAAGCAGCAAGCGGTGAGTTTGTTTTTTTGACCTTTCCCATATTTACCCTTCTGCATTTTTTATCATGTTGCAGCTTGTTTGTCTTATTAATTTGATCTTGGCACACTGCCCCACCAAGAGTTGGGACGGTCCAGGTTGCTGGTTTGACCATCCCAAGTGTCCAAATAAAAATGTCAGGCACAGAACTGGTTGTGCACTGGATCATTCTTATGTGCCCTGATGCACCTCCATCATATGTATTAATGTTTGCATCCATATAGTGAAGTTTATATATAAATCTGTATCCGAAGGACACGTACATAGGTTTCTTGTTTGTATCTGTCCTCAATCCAAAAACATGACATATCTATAGAGTTATGACAATATCAAAAACCCATATAGTTAAGTTTATATTTAAATCTGTATCCGAAGGACACGTACATAGGTTTCTTGTTTGTACCTGTCCTCAATCCAAAAACATGACATATCTATAGAGTTATGACAATATCAAAAATAATATTTCTAAGTATTGGTCTTTTAGTTCGAAAGATACAGAAAATTCTTGTACCAGAACCGATAGTTAGACGCTTTTATTCCTGATAGCTGTGTTGATACGAACAGACCATAGCAAGCTGGAAGGTTCTCATTGCCTTGACCATGAGGTCAGGGGTTCAAGTTGCATTAGGTATATAAATAAATAAATAGAAAGATTCCTAAGCTGATGCTTGTAGGACTTGCAATATCACACATTGGTTTTTAAAATTTGGACAGCTTTTGTTAATCACATGCAGGTTTGTATTTATCGATTCATTTGTGGATGAACACTTTCTGCTGTGTCTAAAAGGACTGAGTTGTGATATTAGCTTCTTCTAATAAGTGTCTTCCATACAGGAATCAACTGGGAAGCATCTTGACTCCAAAATACATGACAACCTTTTCAGTCGTGAAAATCCTTTGCTTCTGCAGTTATGCGGGTCCCTTTTCAATGATGATCCGAGATCTGTTTGGAGTGGGCCCCATTCCTTGATTCGCCGTCATAGATCAGTACAAGACAGCTCCATCCACGCTGCTGTGTCAATGTTCATGAAGTAGCTTAAAGATTAACATTGCAAATGCTGCTTTTAGCCGACTTCGATCAGGCGAGTTTATTCATGTGCGACTATGTTGTAACTCTTATGATTTTATGTTCTCAGCGGAAAATAAGTAATCACAATACCAATAAAAAAATCTATTTACAAAGTTTTCCATTTTCTTTTTCTTTTCTTTTTTTTTTATTCTTTTGTATTGCATTTCATTTTAATCTATTTTGTCCTGGATAAAATGAAATATCTGGGGATTGTCTGAACCACTCTGGAGCGTTCGTAGTTTTAATCATTATGATCGAGTAAGCTTAATTGTCTGATCAGGGGCCTTTTGTTAATTGAATGTGGGTCATTTGTTATTGTAGTTTAGAGTCCATTTGTGTGTCTGATTTTTGAACTATGTATTGTGTAGGAGTTTGGATCTAGAGGACGGTTCTTGTGCTTAAAAGGATTGAAATGGGACTTAAATTTCTTCTGATTCCAAGCAAGTCAAAGTTTCAGGGGAGAATGCGTATACAAAAGCGGTCTAGAAAACATATGATAAGGATGGTGAAGATCATTCAGTCTGGGTTACTTTCAGAAACATCATATTAATCTTTCAGTTCTCGATCCAATGGGTGAATATGTGGTTAGAAACCCAAGAATGGGTGGATCTGTGGTTAGAAAGAGAGTTTATAAATCCACCTCACCGTGATCTCGACCTCCAATTACCCCTGCTTACCGTAGGGCCTCTGCCCCGTTGAAGATCACCGCACAATGTTCGACTACCATCCCAGTGAATTTGAGTTCTGCCCCAACAACAACATTCTGCTCTGTTAGTATTCTGGGATGATATCTGGATGTTTCAAAATAGGCAATGTATTGTATTGTATCAGATCTGATACTTCACTTTTTATGTATTGAATTTGTGTCCTTGCCATATCAGTGACATCTTTGTGTCCCTGCCGTATCCATTATGTATCTTGGCATCATAGGTATTCTGCCCTACTACTGAGCCACATTATGAAGAGAGCTTGCTCTGCCAGTACAGATCACACCCAGTTGCAAAGTTGCCTGAAGAAAACTTCCAGAGCTAACTAGTCAGACTCACTGTACCTTGTTCAACCCACCTCTACATTTAGCCCAAGGTTGATACATTGCTTACTGAAGAAAGTGGACTACTCACCTGACCTGAGTTAGCCACCAAGGGACCTTGTGACGTCTGAGTTTAACCAACGATTATAAGTAACTGGGCCTCAATTAGGGATGTAAATGGGTCCCCGATTCTCCGATTACCCGAAGGTTTCGACCCATTAAAAATCGGGACTGGGTCCTTATTTAGGCCCCAGTAAGTATATGGGTCCGGGTCCACCTTGGTTCGGACCCGTGGACTCGAGACCCCACATAATACTCATTTTTTGAAAATCTCTCTTAAAAATTATATATTTTTTAATATTATTCTCTACCTAGACCCAGAACCGGATCCAAATCCGTCCCATATATGTTTCTGGTTCCAGTTCCGGAGCCAAGAAACTGGTTTTGAATCCGGTTCTACCTTCTCCTTAACGGTGGACTCAGACCTAAACCGACCCATTTACAACCCTAGCCTCAATACTTAGCCATTAAAATGCACCTCGATGTTAGTACAGGTGGGCCGAATAGTGAAGTGGGAGCTCTTGATCCCAACTCAGGTGAAGCAAAACTGATATCATAAAGTAGGATCTTGATCATGAAAGTCCAAAGAATGCATTAAAAGTAAGATAGAAACAAAAATAAATATAGAGAGAAAAAAAAAAGGTGATTTCGTCGACAGCAGGGTTCGAACCTGCGCGGGCGAAGCCCAACAGATTTCAAGTCTGTCTCCTTAACCACTCGGACATATCGACAGGTTTGGTTGCAAGCGACGTATGAATTAATTAACTAATACTAGTGAACATCATTGGATCTTCCCAAAATCAACTAATTTGTAGATTTGACAGTCATGATTTGTCTACCATCCATCAATCTAGTGTTCAATGTCATTCTTTCTATGCCCCATATCTAGAATGGAGCCTATGATCTGCATATTCTTGCAAGTGCAACAAACAAATGATTCCCCTACTTATTCCATAGATGCAATGCCCATCTGATCCTATTTAGCACAGAAAAGCCTTTACAATGATGGACCCACTTTGGACGAATTGACACCTTAAAATTACTGTTCATTGTAAGATCACATTTTTTGTTTGTTTGTTTTTTAAATGATGATGCCATGTTTTGTTTTGTTTTGTTTTTTTCAGAAACCAACTAGTAGTCTGCCAATCAAAGGGTTACATTCTCACATCTCATATTCAATTGTGCGGATTGTCATTGATGACCAGGAATATTTAACTGCGATTGATATGACTCAAAACCACACGTTGTGTTTGTGCGACGAGAGGAATTCATAATCATGCAGCTCCTTTTGGGTCATTTGGCTCCGCACATTTTAGTTGTAGAAAGGAAAAATAATGAACTGAGTTACTTTGAAAGAAAGGATTTCAATTTTCCTATGTGAGCGCAAGGAATGCAATAATCCTCTCACAGAAAGTGGAATCATCCCGCTCCACAAGCACACGAATAATTTTTTCAAATATTGACGAGCTTGCATGTGGATAGGAAAGACAAGGAAAAGAAAGATGATATCTTTCTGATTGGGACAAAGTATATTGGTAAGCCTTCTGCAGTCTAATTGGGTGTGAGAGATTCAATTAAGGGGAAAATATAAACATGTAAGAAACCCCTAAAAATTCTTTAAGGTCATGTTAGGAAACCAAAGCCTTGGGGAAAAGATTTTCGCTTTCCAAATAATCGTGAAAAACCTACATTTGGCGGCTATAAATCCTCAAGGATTTGAACCAATAAATTGACGATTTTCAGGTTAGAACTCCCCTCATAGGATTTGGAAATCGCACTTTTGTGGATTTTGTGCATCAAAACCAATTTTCTCGGCCATATGCATTGATATAAGTGAGAAATCCTCAGCTATATAAATCTGCAATGAGGAATCCTTGTTAAAAGAGTAGTAAGGAATTCTCACATCCGTGGATTCCTCACATATTACCAAACATGCTCTAAGCTTCTTATACAGGTTGTCGGATAAAGTGGGACCATCAAGTCAAAAATTCATTAGGTGAACAAGAAGTAAATTGATAAAGATGATATGCACTTGAGCCCTGTTATGACTGACATCTAGCTCTATATTTTAATCATATTCTCTTTATTCAACTTTTCATATAAAAAAAGTGAAATTTATGGTTATCAATATGAATTTTGAAAAATTGGGAGGGGAACAACGAAACAGAACTTATGTAGCTACCTACAACATAGTTAGGACAACGTTTTGATGATGATGATGAAAATAGAGACTCACTTCTAAGAAAACAAGTCCAAAGAGCTTTCTGATGATCCCGCTTCCATCTCCAAGGATACCCTTTCTCTAAAAATCTACTAATACATTGGGCTGATTCTTCCTCCTAATCATGTAGCAATGTTGCAGAGCAGATTTTGGAGGAACAAGGAATATCGCCAAGATTTCCGCCTTCCGTCTTCACCCAGCTCTTACATGAATTTCTTTCTTTTTTGGTAGAAACGTGAATATGGCCAAGGAATAACTCATGCTATTACATGAATTTCATTCATAGAAACAAACACCAAATTTTTGCTCACCAAAATGCCAGTATCACAACATTCAAATTTTGCAGTGCAACCAAACGCTGCTAATGATTGTTCAAAGGTCACGATAATTGTTAAGGTCCCCTATAATCCTCACCACCTTTAACTGTTGTCTTTGTTAAAGAGAAGAACTGAAGAAAATGAAAAAAGTTTAAATATATTTATTTGAATGACCCTGTACTATAGAGTATCAATTGGTTTTTGTGAATGTTATCAGTTGAGATCTTAAAGAGAAAGATCCGGGTCCAACCTACGCAATAGTCAGCGAACACAAGTGGAAGACACCGCCTCATTCCTGTCCAAGTTACCTGCACAAAAAAAATTATTTAAGATTAACTTTATTAGATCACAATCTGTACAGCAAAATGTGAGAAAACAATTAGATTCCTGGAAACCTTGGTTTCATTAAAAAGTTGTTTTTCAATGTTTGCTGTTTCCTTCTTATTTTAAAACCTGCAACATAAGAATTCTTTTCCTTCATATTAGCTTGATTTCTTGACCACAAACCAAGATTTTCGAGGAATTAGAGAACTGTTTGAAAGATGTAAGGCAACTCAACGAAGCTACGAGAACTGGAAGCAAATGCACACAAGGAGGGGGAGAGAGAGAAGTGAGGCACAAGAAATGAAAGGGACTTGCACATTGAACATTGAGGACATAGGAGATGGCCAATAACATGATAATAACGATGCAGAAAACACGCCAAGAAACCAACAGCCACAGGTATCACAGTGAGATTTATAATATATTTGTGTGAGGAACGAAGCAAAGCATCAGGTGGATTGTGTATTTTACAGCCAAAAAAAAACTGGCTGGTCCTATCCTCAAGTGGGCAACGAGTCTGGACCACCTACAGCCGGGAATCGAAAAAGAGCTCTGCCTTCCAAAAAAAAAAACACCTAGATGTGGATGTAGGCTTTTGCAGGGAAAATCAATACATTTTAAAAAATAAATAAAGAGGAATTTACCCCAGAGGACCCCCTAGGACCTCATACCACTTATGAGGAGTTGAAAACACCGTATGTATGGATAAGGTCCTCAAGGTCCGTTTCTTTTTTTTTTTTTTTTTTTTTGTCGTTTAGCGAATGGTCGAAGTGGTCGATATCGACCATTTTGCGGGAACCCAAATAAAAATTGGGTTTTTTTAGGATGGAGAAGAGGGGAGGAGGAGAGGGGAAGGGTGGAGAAAAGGCCATCTACAGCTGCAAAAACTTCGCGTTGGATGTAAGAATCCGGGAGATTGGAATACCAAAACTCGTCATTCAAGTGGAAAGAAACATAAATCTCCAAAACAGCCATGTATGTATTGACTGAAATTTGAATTTCCTTGGAATGAACATCCGACTCGTTCTTAATTTGAAACCTTTTCTTCCTTTGCTCGAAATGGGGATAATCAAATCCACAGGTGTTCCATATAAACGATTTGCCTTTTCCCGTTTATCCATTAATCCAAGATCTTCTGATTTTAGCCTCAATGCATTAACCAAAGGAAGTTCTTTTTGACAACCCATGTACATTTTCTTCTCCAGTCATTAAAGAGGCAGATGCAGTCTTTTCAGATAAAAATCCAATCTTTTCGTCCTCCTCTACCAAATCGAGTGGCCTTTCAGACGAAAGATGCAAACTTTCTTCATCGACATATACCATTCGCGCAAAGGGTCGCTTTTCCCCTTTCGCTTTCTTCTCCAACTTTCCCCCTTTCGCTTTCTTCTCCACGCGGTCGAGGCCCCCCTTCCCAGTTGTCCCTGGTAGATAGTCCCAAGTTGCTTGGCGCCATTTTTCGAAACTGATTCACATGGAGGTGCGTTCATTACTTCCTCTCTTTTTTTTTTCCTATTTTGTGCCCTAGATTTTGAATGGAATGTTCGTTTTGATGGGTTTTGATTGTGGTCTGAGTTGTTCTTCTCCTCCACACCTATCCAAACGGATCCCTGCTCATGGAACCCTTCTCATCTTCTTCTTAAATGTTTTTAAATTTGCTCATTCTGTTTTTAAATTTGCCAGATGGGATGGTTGAACTCATGGTACAGTCACTTTGGTTGGAACAACCCATATATGTGGTCATGGCTCGAGAGCACGGACATCCCTGATCAGGAAAATTCCAATGACTGTGGAGTATTTGCAATGGCCTTCGCTGCTTACTGTGTGCACCAACTGCCCTTTAAATTCAATCAATCTCATATCCCATACTTTCGAAGCAAAATCGTTGTAGAGATCTTTAAGAGGAGTTGGCAGTTGAATGCCAACAGGCTGGGTTTAACTGAATTGACGTCTTACTTTTTACAAGATGAGCTTGTTGATTGATGGGCAGACATATCTCCCACCTCCACTTTGATTGAAATGTACATATTTTCGAGTAATGTCCTCGTCTTCTTTTTTGTCCTGGATGCAGACACAATCCAGATAGTGGACAGGATGTAAACCTTTTGGATGTTGTATTGGGTACATATTGTGTACATTTTTTCGGTTTAATGGATTTTTATTTTTGGAACAGAATGGATTTCTGTGTAGAGTTACTTCTGGTGTTATTTAGCAGGTTAATTTACAGGTTTTGTATCTCCAAACGGAGCACTGATCTCTGACATCATCCTTTTGTTTGCTTTTGTTTTAAAGTGGTCGATACTGACAGTGACTGTATTTTGTGTGTTTCAGTTATGTTGTCGATATCGACAATTAAAGTGGTCGATACTGACAGTGACTATATTTTGTGTGTTTCAGTTATGTTGTCGATATCGACAATAAAAGTGGTCGATACTGACAATGACTGTAATTTTTGTGTTTCAGTTATGTTGTCGATATCGACAATTAAAGTGGTCGATATCGACCATTCTGTAGGAACCCAAATAAAGATTGGGTTTTTCAGGATGGAGAAGAGGGGAGGGGAGGGGAGGAGTCTGTGTTTTAGGCCTTCTTCTTCTTCTTCTTTCTTCCTTTGAGAGGGAGAAACGAGTGAAGTAGATTTCCATAGTATCCCTGTTTTCTGCAAAACCGTTTGTATTGGCATCCATCATTGCTTCGATTCAGATTCCTCTTTCTATTTTAAATCTTGTCGTTTTCCTTTGGATTTCGCGGAATCCTCTCTCTTTCCATACATCCACCACGTATACTACATAATCCTTCTAGAAGATCAGAACCAGACATTAGAAAAGCAAAGAAAGAGAAATCTTCGGATCCGCTGCTGCTTCTAGTTCTGGTTTTTGCTTGTTTTTCTTCTGTGTGTTTGTTGCAAATGGCGATCTCTGAGATTTTGAAGAAATTTGGGCCGTTGATTCCAGGGCTATCGGACGAGATCACAGAGGAGTGTCTTCTTCTTCTGACTTTCCCAGAACTGACAGTGGCTCGATCTGTATCCATGGCGTGGAACAGAGCGATCCCTCCCCTCTTCTCCATCCTGAAAAACCTAATTTTTATTTAGGTTCCCGCAGAATGGTCGATATCGACCATTCGCTAAACGATAAAAATAAAAAATAAAAACGCACATGTAGAGCCTTATCCGTGTCCATGGTAAATACGACACTTCCGAAGTGGTATAGGATCCTACAGGGCTCTACCAGGTAAATTCCTCATAAATAAATAATTGAAAGGACATCTTGGCTGTTGTGGAATGGTTGATTAGAAGCCATAAGTTTTTTTTTTTTTTTTTTTTTTTTTTTTTTGTGTGATGACCAGCTCAGTTGATCATAATGCGGTGGGCCACATCTGTGAAATAAATGCACAGTTAATCTCACCAGAGAGAGAGAGAGAGAGAGAGAGAGAGAGAGAGAGTCCAGTGATCCACGTGGAATGCACATGCATGACCATCCTGATGACTAGACCCGAAACTTGTACAAGCCCAGCGTATCCATATCGGACCGATATGATACTTGTATTGGCACCCAACACTACACCGATACTTCTAGGGTATAAATTTAGCATATCCTACTTAGCAAGTCCATTATTTCATTTAGTTTTTAATTTTTTTTTTTTTTTACTTTTCAACATATAAAATGTTAGAAAGGAACATACATAATGATAATTTCATTAATTCAAATGTGATCTAAAGGAAAAACCGGGACGCCCGTATCCGTATCTGTCTTAGATTTCCTAAAGTGCAGAGTTGTATTCCCAATCCCCGTATCAATGTTCGTACCCGTACCCATATTTGTATCCCCGATCCCCATATCCATGTCCTTCCACAGGGACCAAAACAGTGGCCATGCAACCAAGGAGTTCACAGCGTTGAGTCTGATAAGTGATAACCAAATTGCCATGTTCCAAAATGGTATTAGATGTCTTCAAAAACAACTCAGAAACTTTAAGCATGACAAAACTTTATTCCAAATTTCTCTGGCTATGGAGTGATCAAGGACCAAGTAGTTCACCTAGACATACCTATTTTTGGGCCAGGTCACATGCGAATTTGGGTACACATGTTGCACAGCCATGGCATAGGACATGCATGACCAGGCCTATACTTGCCAAACCTTAAAAATATACTTCTCTTTTGAAATGATTGGTAAACTTCAATATGCAGAAAATAGTTAAACATGACAAAGCTAAGTATCACTAGTAAATTGCTTCACTAAGCATTCACAGAAAGGATTGCATAAATTCTGTAATCGAAAGTGCT
Organism: Litsea cubeba; assembly: GCA_012931725.1. Classification (NCBI taxonomy): domain Eukaryota; kingdom Viridiplantae; phylum Streptophyta; class Magnoliopsida; order Laurales; family Lauraceae; genus Litsea; species Litsea cubeba. The sequence continues at coordinate 119,674,429 of CM022945.1, forward strand.
ATAGACACATCCAGAATTACTAGAGAAATACCATTTGAAGAAGCATTCTAAACCACACATTCAGCTGCAGAGACATTGAAGCTGAGAACTACATGATCTCGACAACAACTCGGCCAACAATGCTGCCACTGTCAAGATCCTGGTATGCATTGCCTGCTTCCTCAAGTTTGCACTTTCTAGAAACAGCAGCACTTAGATCAAAGACACCGCGCTCTGCAAGTTTAACAACTGCGGGTAGATCTTGTCTCGCTCTGGCTCCATATGAGCCAATGATTTTTATCTGCACAATAAAATAACATGTTCCATGCCATAATTTCATTTAAATAAAAGAAATTAAATAAAATCATACAGTACTATGTTACCTGTTTCCATAACATTCTAAGATAGCCTAAATTATTATTATCATTATTTATTATTATTTATTTATTTGCTTCATTGGGAAGTAACAAGAAGTTAACTGGTCCGCACAAACTGGATTCGGAACCTCTCCCATTATACGAGTATGCCTTATCATTAGCCAAGAGCTGGTTTTGCATACAGTTAAATTATTACACCAGACAACCTTGTAAAAATTGATTCATCCAAAGCATAATGTAATATAAGCAGCACATAAGTAAAACATTATCCAAATTGTGAACAGGTGCGTGATGGCTGGAGCCCACCTTGGAAGATGCTTAACAGAAGCAAACGACAATCACAAATCTCAGAATCACGTCAATCCCTAATTGGTTTATTTAAATTCCCAATTTGCAAAGCTCATGTCTTCCTTTCTTTAGTTTAGTACTCTTGTTTGGTTTCTTTATTTGCCAGATGCCAGGAGCCTTACCATTAGAAATGATCAAATGAGCACGCCTCCCTTCATCCATTCTGAAAAGAGAAATAATTAAATGCTGCCACTAGTATGGAGCAGACGACAGGTTACATCTGATTTAACTTGTAGAGATCAACCTTTTTTGTGATCCAAAATATCACATGCCTCCCTGTGTTTATGCGATGGCCCAAGTTTCACTCCATTGCTGTGAAATGCACTGCTGGATTGCTTGTGTATGAAAGACGATCAAGCCAACACAGATGGAGTAAAATAAGGTCCAATTCCCATACATGGCGGTGTGAGATGAGCAGCTTTGATCAAGCAAAGTGGGCTCCACACGGATTAAATCAGGAAGTCGGCTGCCGTCAGCACCATATTTATGGCAGCATCGGATAATGTCTCTCCTAAAAAAGATACTACTACACCTGAGGTAGTCAACAACAGCAGAGAGAAACGGGGGATGAGGGCGTCTGGTTGTTCTCTCTGAGTTGGTTAAAACAAATGGCAGACATTGCAATCATAGCCTCCTCTGGAGAATGACACCCTTGAGAATTTGGAAAATAAGTAGCTAATATATATATAGCACCAAATTTGTTGGTAGATATTAAGCTCACCTGTCTGCGAACAAGACGGGTTATATCAACCTCCCCTAGAGAACCAGTTGCAGCAAGCCCAATCATTACAGCTTTCCCTCCATCTCGTACACTTTGCGTACATTGCAAAAAGGTTTTTGGCTTTCCCAACGCTTCCACGGCAATGTCCACACCCATTCCGCCTGTTATTTCCTGAGAACGGCTAGTATTAGCTGATACCATCAAACTCGTACAAAACCATCCAAAAGGTTTCACTTTGGAAAAGTGTTGACAGTTTTACACTTCTATTTGAGAGTTACACTTTCTTAGTATTAATAAATCGGCATAGGATAAAAGCCTAGGAGTTATACTATGGTTTTCACCTTGCTATACTAATCACAGAGCTGCACCAAGAGACAACAATGGAGTCACACAATAGCTGTGTCAAAGGGAGAAGCCCATGCAAAAGACCACTATCTGAATTTTAATGATGGTATGGCTGAAAGATACATATTATAAGCCTTTTTAGGCTTTTCATAGTGACAGGATTAGGATCCCCTTTTACAAACGTTCTTTTTGCTACTCTTGCTCTTGGAATTTCTAAAAATGGCATAGTAGACTGATAATAATTAATAACTACTAAGTGTCCTAATATGCCTAAGACTTTTAAAGGAACAAACACAAAAAATACCAAATACTCTTGGCTGACATAAGACTCTTTAGGGACTTCCAATTATAAGCTCTGACAAAACTGAACTCGTAACAAATGAGAAAGACACCAAGAAAACAGGAAAATACTTAAAACTCTTGATCAAGTTGACTTGAGCATCCTCTTGTTTTCTGAAGCATGTGGGCCTCTAACTTCACAACTTATAAGTAGGCCCCGTGGTGAGTCTCAAAGCATGTGATATGAATTGAATAAAAAAAGGCAGGGGAAAAGAAAAATAGAAGCAAAAGACCTTTATATATATACATATATATATAAGAGAGAGAGAGAGAGAGAGAGTAAATCCTCACGTGAGCACCCTTTTATTAGCACCATCTGTGAGCACCCTCCTTTTTTTAGCACCTGGACCCCCTATTATCAATCCAACCCCTCACACAAACTACCACCCCATGAATTGTCACAAGCCCAAACTTGACAGTCATCCAATTGTTACTGTTGGATTGATATCCTAAAAAAATTAAGCCTTCTAAAACCATTAAACTTGAGAGCCTTGGATCAAGGTGTTAGAATGATCCATCTGAAATTTTGCACACATGTAGGTCTCACTGTGATCTTTCGATCTATCCTCCCCATGGATTGACGTGGCCCCAGGTGGGCCCCACAAGAGGGTTTGCATGTAGTGTGCATGTGAAGGTGCACAGGTAAGGGCTACCCTTTATATATAGCCCTCATGTTACCATGTCTAGCATGGCAGAAGACAAACTTTTTTTGTCATTTTGTAATGAAAAGGTCTACTGACTGATTAACAACACTTGATCTTTGCTGCCACATCAAGAAGACCACCTTTACGAATAAAGAAAATGGTTTATCTAGTTAGTTAAAAGCTTCAAATGGAATAGGCCTGTCATACCTTTATCTTATCAACAACATCTTCTTTCATTGCATTTATGGTGTGAGTTGCTCCTAGCGTCTTTGCTTTCTGAAGCTTGTCATCTTGAACATCAACAGCAATAATTTCTGCACCCCCAAATGCTCGAGCTATCTGCAAACAACTGGGAGAGGTAATGTAGTTATAATGATGTAAAATTGAAATCTAATTCTCCCAAGGAGAACTTTCATTATATGCATTTGACTATGAAAAGAAATTCAATGAAACCCAGTGATAAACATATAAGTAAATTATATATAAACATGTGGCTGTATATGCACAGAATTTATGTTAAGATCAGATATTCAAATTTTCCAACCAGTAGAAAGCCTTGTAGATAAATCACCATTCCAAAAAGCATCCATCTTTGACCATGTACAGAGCAAATGATTTTAGCCTCAGCTGAGTTGCAACTTTCTCATAAAATAACGAAAAAGGAGGCGGTAGGCCGGACCTCACAAATTGGGAAGCTACTCCCAATTCTTGCAACACACACACCCCACTCTCAGCACCCTTCTTGCAGCTTTTCAATGGGCCAAAAATCTATTAAGTATGTCACTGTTAAGTGTTAACCATAACATGGGATAGATAGCCAATAGCAAATAAATGATGAAATTACAGGACTATACACTAATCAAATCGCAATCTTAGCCCGTCACCTCGATCCAACGCCACCAATTCCAATCACTGCAATGGCATCCCCAGCACGCATATTGGCTGCGTGTTTCATAGCACCATAGGCTGTAAAGACTGCACATCCTAAAATAGCTGATTCTGTATATGGCAATGAGTTTGGAAGAATCGCTAATCCATTGGCAGGCACAACACAGTATTCTGCAAGTCCTCCCATACTGTACATGTATATAGGCTTTCCTGCACAGTATAACAAACTTTAATTCATTAATTCTTGAAAGACTATATCTGATAAGGCTAGCCACATAAACCAATGTCTAGTATATATCATTACATGAAAAGACAGATAAAAGATCTGTAAAATAAGGACTAACTAAGCAGCATTGATGGTATAAAGTGAAAACAAATTAAAATTGACAATTTCATTGCAGCGTATAGTACGTGAAAATAACAACCCTTTACACACAGGTGCCGTGTAATCATGTGTAGAATATGAAACCAAAAGCGAAGACTGACTATGGACGGTAAAGATTCTGTTATGCCACTGGGTATGAATACCAAGAATCCTTCTGTGATTGTTAGATGGAGTGATTCATCAGTCGTGTCTGTTTATGTTTACTTAAAAGACGAACAGATGACCCGCACATTAGAGCATCTGATGCATTTTGATAAGTCCTTAAAAGTGCACAATTTCATGGTTATTTTTGGTAAGTTTAAGGACTTATCAAGCCAAGAGAGCCTCATTTAGTGTCATATCATGATTTTATGCATTTTTTATCCATTGTAGTACATTCTTGCATAATTTGCTAAAAAACCATCATTTTTAGATCAAATCATGAAACCTGCCATTTTTTAATTTTAATTCAAATGTGTTTCTCTCATGAAATTAATTAATCATCATGTGCATTCATTCATCATTTCATGAGAGATGGGCCCGCAGTCAAGCAATTGTGAATTAACAGTAAATTTGTCTTTTCACATTAAATTCTTTTTTTTTTTTTGGCTTGCAGGAATTGAAGAAAAAAGGGTCCCACACATGCATATGTGTAGGTCACACATGTGGGGCGTCCAAGAGGGGGGTCCACTTTCTTTGCACAAAATCTCATGTTCATTTTAAAGATAATCAAAGAAAATCCATGAAGGGCCAAATCAAGAAAGAAGATTTCCAAAGAGATAAAAGTGGAAAGAATCTATACATATTGGGCATTCAATTTTCTCTTGACTACAACTTAGAGTTTGCCACCTCATGTATCTCTCAAGTCAAAGGAAGATTTGCTAAACAAGGAAATATGACAATTGCATGAAGATAGAATGGAGAAAAGAAAGGAGAAGACTTAGTAAGTGAAGAAGATTCTTGCAACAAAGTAAGGATTAGGGAGAAAGAATATGGTAGCCCATACCCTATTTAAAGAAGGCCTTGGACGTCCACTCCCTTTCATGAAGGAAAAAGCCCCCTCACTAGTGATATTCCTCTACCATTCTACCCATCTCCTTTATCTACCATAGCTCATCTCTCTTCAAGAAGGCTTGTCCCAACTTGATGCTTCAACTAGAGAGGTTCCTTTCATCCTAGTATGTAATTGCTTTTGGAATTTTAATTCTCCATCTTTTATGTAAAAACATTGCATATTAGTAAAAGTGTTATTCTTTTTAATTATTCTTTTTCTTATGTGTTTAATGATTGAATTGTGTTTCCTTTGTTGTTGTTGTTCTTGGATTGACAACCCAAGATCCTAAGGGCATGAAAAAAAAGTAATTATGAACCCGGTTTGAGGATAAAAAAAAAAAAAGAGCACACTTATCACACATTTATTTTTATTGCAATTCCCACACATTTACATTTATTGAAAAATCCACACATTTAATTTCTTGTTAATGCCATACATTTAATTTTATGCAATCCACTTTTTTTTTTTTTTTTTTGCACTACACATTTAAATTCAAGCACTTGTTATCTTCTTTTCTTCTTATGCTTCTTATGCGTTTATGTGAATTTTTATGCATAGTTTATGGTTGGAGCTAATTAGCGTTGCATGCATATTCATATTGGTGGAGTTTAGATATGTTTAAGTTGCTGAAATCGGAGTTTTAAATTGAATAAGCAAGAAAAGTCAGAGATTTGAGTCAATAATTTCGGCCAAATATTTTTTTGAAACTCGGATCCCAACATAAAGTGCACAATTCAGCACATTGTTGCAGGAATTTCAGGACAGATTTTGTGTGAAAAGTTTGCGATTAGAAACCTGATCAAAACACATTATTTTTGGGATGAAACTTGGGGAAATTAAAGTTTGATCAATGTACTTTCAAACCCCAGAATTTCAAGAAGAAATAATTTTGGAAAGATGGTGAACCAGTGGCTCAAACATGATTGGTCGGACCTACCTGTGTGCAGAATTTCTGCACAGTTTTTTTTAGATCATGTTCATAAACTCATATCTCATTCGTTTTAAATCTTTTTCCACTTCCCTTTTTTTATTTGATTCATGCATCATTGTAGTTCAAAACCCAGCCATTAAACTCAGTTTTAGGTTGCATTAGATTAGGAAAAATCATGCATAAAAACAGCCCTGCATACTAGTTTTCTAAACTTAGAATTTTCTAACATCTCATGGCATACATTGCATTACTAATTTTCTAACTTTAGGATTAGTTTCTAATTTTGTGTGTTTTTTTATTATTTAGATGATTTCCAGAAATAAAGGATTTTTCTAATTTTTGTTAATTGAAGATTTTAACTAAGAGAGTTTCTTAAATTTTTGGAAATTCTAACAAAAGGTATGATTGACTTAATGTTTTCTAAATTTATTATGATTTGAAAATCTTTATTTATTTGGAAAGTCCTTAACTTTAGGGAGTTGATTAACTCAGTTCACTAACTTAGGAAATATACTAACCCTAATTGCCTAACCTAGTTTCTAATTTAGGAAACTAACTTAGTAAGGTTTTCATGCTAATTTTAGGTTGGTTTTTTTTTTTCGATTGATTTAATTTGTTACCAATCTTTATTAAGCATGTTTTGATTAATTTGGTTTCTAACTTAGGTTTATTTTGTTTCTAATTTAGCTTCTTAGTTTTATTTTTGGTAAGTTTTGTTTTTGGCTTGTTTCTAATTTGATGTTCTAATTTGTGTGTTCTTTTGTAGCAACTTGTGATTCATTTTAGATTTAGGAATTTTTATTTTTGGAAATGTATTTTAAAGTAGGAATGATGAATGTACTTTTTATATTTTAGGCTAAAATTAGATTTTATTTAGGGCAGGTGACAAAGTTGGAAAGCCTTATTTTTAAAGCTCCCTATGGATCAACCTGGTCTCACCGGTTTTATTACTAAAATCGCACCCTACACTTGGGTCCGATTGGCGCCGTTGCCGGGAAGCGCCATATAAGGTATCTCATCTAACTTTCCTTATTTACATTGCTTTATGGGTGTGCTATTTTTGGCATCTTTCTAGATATAGGAGGTGCATGCATGGAATGTTAAACCGCCCTATATTGGATTAGGAAAGTGCATGGATTGCTAATTAGAAAATGCACATCATTGAATTTTTATAAACTTTCTAAGAATTGGCAAAGTTACTTTATTTCCCAACTTGTTTTAAGTCCTTTTGGAAGAAAGTAAATTGAAAGTGACCTAATCGTTGTCCTTGATCATCTCGGTGCTGGAGCAAAGCCTTATCCAGAGTGTGAAGAAAGCTAGACTATTCTAGGCAAGGGTCCTTCAAACGGGTCCATTCGTGATCCTATCCTTACCTGGGGGCTGAACTGGCCGGGTTGGTTTCATAGGGCTGGATTGGTGAACCTAGGAAAACTTTTCAACCTGAGGATATTAACTCAGTTGTTTCTTGTGTCGGCTAGGTTTTTCTCATTTATTTTTCACAAAAAAAAAAAATCGAAAAAGAAAGTACAAGCCCTCTCCAACTTGCTCACACCATTTGTGCATGAGCAAGAAGTCCAGTTGGCAAAGAGACTCGGCGCATCGATTACAAAGAAGAGAGTCCCCAATCAAAGAACTTGTAAGAATCTACGACTCTCCTCAATCTCTGAGTCCATCGAGTTTGTCTAACATGTCGAGTGGGTCCGGTAGCAACCCCAACAATGGCGGGCCTGCCACAAATCCAAATGGGGACCACAACGGGGTGGAGGTGACTAGCCACCAAGGAAATTATGTGATCTTTTGAACCCATCACGACACACCACACCATCGTGCATTATGTTACCCACCATTGCGGGTCAATTGAAATAAAACCTGGTATGATCCAACTTCTGCCCAAGTTTCATGAAACAAAAGGAAACTGCAATTAAATGAATTGGATGAGTTGCGCAGAGAAGCCTATGCAAACTCAAGAATTTATAAAGAGAGGATCAAGATCTTTCATGATAAAAACATTCTACGAAAATATTTTCACCTTGAGCAGAAGGTCCTCCTTCATAATTCTAGGCTTCATTTATTTCCTGGCAAACTTACCTCTCATTGGACCGGACCATTCATTGTAAAAGAAGTGTTTCCGTACGGTGCTGTTGAGATTTATGATCCTAAGGATGGCCAGACATTCAAAGTCAATGGCCAAAGATTGAAGCCATTCTTGGAAATTGCACTAGCTGATGAGGAAGAAATTCTTCTTGTTGATCCTGCCTACCAGGATTAGCCGGCCCTGAATCTGACAGTGGCCCATTACTGTGTACAATTTGTATACTTAGTAGTTTAGGTTTTCTTTTGTTATATTGTGTAACCTTGGACAGGGAGCATCGCGAACATATCCCAGGTGCTTTCTACACTTGACCCTCTCTTACTTTATGCTCCTCATGTCTCATATGCCTCACTGCATTTCATTCATTCACACATCGAGGACGATGTTCATGCTAGGTTGGGGGGTGGGAACAAGCACACTTGTTCATCTTTAGACAAAAGTTCTACATTCTTTTTTGTTGATTTCTTAAAAAAAATGAAAAAAAAATGCTTTTTTTTTATTTTTAAGGTTTTGAAATAAAATAAAATAAAAGGGGAAGTTTTGAGAGAAATTTTATGAAACAAAGATACCAAGAACTTTGGAATTTTTGGTGCTTTGCGCAAAACAAAAGAGAACAATGGTTTACTATTTTGTTTATGGAAAGGATTTTAGGAAAAGTACTGAATTTTGATCCCTCACTTTTACACAATCTGTATATGTTTTCAAAGTTTTTGAATGCCAAGCCATGATTTCCGTTTTTCTTTGACGATTGGATTGAAAATATGATGGAAAACCGACCATTAGTTTCACAGTTTCCTGGTTCATCTGGTTTTGTCGGCCACAGAGCTAGTGAATTAATTCGGGCACATGAAAATGGTTGCCTACTGTTGGGGACCAAAAAAAAAAAAAAAACAGAAAAGAGAAAAAGGAATTCCTTGAAAAATAAATAAATAAATAAAAATTTGTTACGGCCTTTGAAAATATAGTAGTGCGAAAGCCGTCATGGTTGCCTTGAGAGGAATATTGTTTTTCTTTGTTAAGGTTAGGTGGCCCAGAATTTTGGATTGAAAATTATTTTCACGGGAATCTTGGCAGATCAGTTAAAGCTTATGTGTTTTTACGTATACGCACTATTTCACCGTGCACGATCAATTCAGCATGAATTCGAGACTTTCGGACCAAAAGATGGGATTTGTGAACCGAGTTTCAAATTTTCCTTGGCTTTGAAAATTTTGAGAATCGAGAATATCCGATGTTTGTAAATCTTCTTTTGAAAAAATTCCTTTGTTTTTGTTACATTTCTACTAGGATTTTTTTACTGATAAAAAAAAAATTTGTGGGTAAATTCACTGCAAACCCTCATGAGGCACAACTCGTCCACTAGGAGGAACCTAGGGGTTTAAGGGCTTACTGCATATGCTAAATGCAGTCGAGAGTGCCAGCGACAGTGGCATTGCATTCATTTCAATTTTCATTGCATTTCATTAGTTTTAGGATAGATTATGTCATTGTGGATTCCTCATTTTATTCACAGTTTTTGCTAGAGACTAGCAAAACGCTGGTTGAGGGGTGTGATAAGTCCTTAAAAGTGCACATTTTCATAGTTATGTTTGGTAAGTTTAAGGACTTATCAAGCCAAAGAGCCTCATTTAGTGTCATATCATGATTTTATGCATTTTTGATCCATTGTAGTACATTCTTGCATAATTTGCTAAAAAACCATCATTTTTAGATCAAATCATGAAACCTGCCATTTTTTAATTTTAATTTTGGAAAGATTTTTCAAATGTGTTTTTTTCATGAAATTAATTAATCATCATGTGCATTCCTTCATCATTTCATGAGAGATGGGCCCGTAGTCAAGCAATTGTGAATTAACGGTAAATTTGTCTTTTCACATGAAATTCATTTTTTTTTTTTGGCTTACAGGAAATGAGGAAAAAAGGGTCCCACACATGCACATGTGTAGGTCACACATGTGGGGTGTCCAAGAGGGGGGTCCACTTTCTTTGCACAAAATCTCATGTTCATTTTGAAGATAATCAAAGAAAATCCATGAAGGGCCAAATCAAGAAAGAAGATTTCCAAAGAGATAAAAGTGGAAAGAATCTACACATATTGGGCATTCAATTTTCTCTTGATTACAACTTAGAGTTTGCCACCTCATGTATCTCTCAAGTCAAAGGAAGATTTGCTAAAGAAGGAAATATGACAGTTGCATGGAGATAAAATGAAGAAAAGAAAGGAGAAGACTTAGTAAGTGAAGAAGATTCTTGCAACAAAGTAGGGATTAGGGAGAAAGAATATGGCAGCCCATACCCTATTTAAAGAAGGCCTTGGACGTCCACTCCCTTTCATGAAGGAAAAAGCCCTCTCACTAGTGACATTCGTCCACCATTCTACCCATCTCCTTTCTCTACCATTGCTCATCTCTTTTCAAGAAGGCTTGTCCCAACTTGATGCTTCAACTAGAGAGGTTCCTTTTATCCTAGTATGTAATTGCTTTTGGAATTTTAATTCTCCATCTTTTATTTAAAAACATTGCATATTAGTAAAAGTGTGATTCTTTTTAATTATTCTTTTTCTTATGTGATTAATGCTTGAATTTGTTTCCTTTGTTGTTGTTCTTGGATTGACAACCCAAGATCCTAAAGGCATGAAAAAAAATAATTATGAACACGGTTTGAGAATAAAAAAAAGCACACTTATCACACATTTATTTTTATTGCAATTCCCACACATTTACATTTATTGAAAAATCCACACATTTAATTTCTTGTTAATGCCACACATTTAATTTTATCCAATCCACACAATTTTTTTTTTTTTTTGCACTACACATTTAAATTCAAGCACTTGTTGTTTTCTTTTCTTCTTATGCTTCTTATGCGTTTATGTGAATTTCTATGCATAGTTTATGGTTGGAGCTAATTAGCGTTGCATGCATATTCATATTAGTGGAGTTTAGATATGTTTAAGTTGCTGAATTCGGAGTTTTAAATTGAATAAGCAAGAAAAGTCAGAGATTTGAGTCAATAATTTCGGCCAAATATTTTTTTGAAACTCATATCCCAACATAAAGTGCACAATTCAGCACATGGTTGCAGGAATTTCAGGACAGATTTTGTGTGAAAAGTTTGCGATTAGAAACCTGATCAAAACACATTATTTTTTTTATGAAACTTGGGGAAATTAAAGTTTGATCAATGTACTTTCAAACCCCAGAATTTTAAGCAGAAATAATTTTGAAAAGATGGTGAACCAGTGGCTCAAACATGATTGGTTGGATCTACCTGTGTGCAGAATTTATGCACAGTTTTTTTTTTAGGTCATGTTCATAAACTCATATCTCATTCGTTTTAAATCGTTTTCCATTCCCTTTTTTTTATTTGATTCATGAATCATTGTAGTTCAAAACCCATCCATTAAACTCAGTTTTAGGTTGCATTAGATTAGGAAAAATCATGCATAAAAACAGCCCTGCATACTAGTTTTCTAAACTTCGAATTTTCTAACATTTCATGGCATACATTGCATTACTAACTTTCTAACTTTAGGATTAGTTTCTAATTTTGTGTTTTTTTTATTATTTAGATGATTTCCAGAAATAAAGGATTTTTCTAATTTTTGTTAATTGAAGATTTTAACTTAGGGAGTTTCTTAAGATTTGGATATTCTAACATAAGGTATGATTGACTTAATGCTTTCTAAATTTGTTATGATTTGAAAATCTTTATTTATTTGGAAAGTCCTTAACTTTAGGGAGTTCATTAACTCAGTTCACTAACTTAGGAAATATACTAACCCTAATTGCCTAACCTAGTTTCTAATTTAGGAAACTAACTTAGTAAGGTTTTCATGCTAATTTTAGAAAGTAGGTTGTTTTCTTTTCTTTTTTTTCGATTGATTTAATTTGTTACTAATTTTTGTTAAGCATGTTTTGATTAATTTGGTTTCTAACTTAGGATTATTTTATTTTTAATTTAGCTTCTTAGTTTTATTTTTGGCTTGTTTCTAATTTGTGTGTTCTTTTGTAGCAACTTGTAATTCATTTTAGATTTAGGAATTTTTATTTTTGGAAATGTATTTTAAAGTAGGAATGATGAATGTACTTTTCTAGATTTTAGGCTAAAATTAGATTCTATTTAGGGCAGGTGACAAAGTTGGAAAGCTTAATTTTTAAAGCTCCATGTGGATCGACCTGGTCTCACTAGTTTTATTACTACAATCGCACCCTACACTTGGGGTCCAATCACATTTGAGAAGTAGGGATTGATCTATGACCCTTCAACCCCCAATCCCTAGATTGGGATGGGAGAGGAGGTGTTGATTTTGAGTTAAAACATTTTAGGCGGTCTTGGTAATTAAACTTTATTTGTCCTGTTTTTCAAGTTACCTACTCTGTCAACGAGTTCAGGAATATTGCTTATATAGTATTTTATTTGATGTTTAGGGAGAGGAAAGGCATCAAGTATTCACTGGAGGGTTCTAATATCGTTTACAAGTTCACCAAGAGAAAAAAAAAAGAAAAAAAGAAAAGAAAATAGAGAAAGGAAGAAATAAAGGAAGAGGATTAAAAGTTATACACCAGTTACATGCATTATGCAGTGGAATAGTGAAGATTTCTGTGTAATAGTTTATTGTGCTGAGCAACTAGGACGTGGGGTTTAAGCTTGGACACCAAACCGAGCCTCATCTTTCCAAACTCCTTTCTTTGTCACTTATTGGTCCCTTTGTGTGTATGGTTCTTTTCTTGATTGTTACTGCACCAGCATTAGTTTAAATTTGAAATTTCTAAACCTTGGCACTGAGTTCATCTTAAGCTTGTTCCAAGACTCCAAATTATGCATAGTTCCATTTTTAAGAAACAACAGATACCGCTTAGTTGGACAGTGAGACAAACCGCAAAATTATAGGTAGAAGCATCTATAACTCATGACTCCACGCAATTCAAGATATGATGTACAGATATATTGGAGGAGCTCTTCTATGATTCCATTCTATTTCCTCGAGGTAGAAATTTTGTTTTCCTTTTTAATTTTCAAAATGACCATATGTTCAAGAAAGTAAGAGGAAAAAAATAATGAGATACTTGCCAGACTCAGCCATCTAAATAGAATAGCCATTTACCATGGAAGAATGAAATGGAAATTAGAGTAGGTTCAAACGGATAAATGCATTTTGAGAAAAATGAAAGCAATGAATACCACTTTTACGAAGAAACAGTCGTGTTTCACCATCATATAATGTTCCTTTTGCCCGATTGTAAGCGAAAAAGGCCTCACACAGGTCTTCTTGACCCTAGTCGCATACAAACATTGAAAACATCACATTCATGTATCATGAAAATAATCATTAACAGAAGCATACGCGACACAAACAGAGATATGATTATGAACGAATATAATGAAGGCAGTACCTTTACACAGTAGAAGCAGTTTCCACAAGGCATTATAAATGCCCCTACTACATGAGATCCGATAGGAAACCTGAAAGTTCATGGCCAAACTCCTCAAGATTGATATGTTCAAGCACACTATTAGTTATTTGCATAAAAAATCACAAAGATATCAATTCAGCAACTTGGCTAAAGTTAGAGACAACATCTTAAACAAGCATGGTCATGCTTCTCATGCAGAAACAACAACAGTTCAGAATTTCTGTTGAATGGCATTCTACCTCTTTATAATTCCACTATCAGTATGTGCTCCATGCTCAACTACTTCTCCAGTTATTTCATGGCCCACAACACAAGGAGTTGCAAATGGAAGTTCACCTTTCAGGACATGAAGATCGGAGTGACAGACTCCACACGCTGCATTCATAGACCAAATTTTAGCTACAAGTATACATAAAAATATGCTCAATTACTTGTATTTTGGTTGAAAATGCCCACCAAATTATTGTCGTTGTCACTATTGGATTCTGTTACATATTGAAATGGGATGATAAATGTGGCATTCATATCATGATCAGGCCCCTTCTTTATACATTAAAATATTTACAGAAGGATAAAGCACAAGCAATGGCACTATGCAGCATTGCAGCTTCTCCACTACAGAATTTTCCTCCACTTGCATGTGAACTGACAAAGTCTTCAAACTTGGACTTGGGGGAGACTCAAGTCACCCTTGACTCGAATGAGTCTACTCGGCCAAGTTGGACCAAGTGGTCCAAGTCTCCCCTGGCCCGGTCCTGTTTGGTAAACTTACTTTATCAGTGAAGTAAAGTGAAGGGTCATGTTTTTATTAAGGGGATTTGACATTTCAGTGCCCCTTAAAAACTCCATCCCCAATTTCATGACTAAATCTGGTACACTTTTTTTTTTAGCTTTTTGTATATACCCCCCTAAGGTTTGTAGGATTTGTAAATAAGCCCCTGAGGTTTTAGTATTTGTAAATAAGCCCCTGCCTTTTCTTTTTAATACATTTCATGTCCCCCAAATCAATATTCTTAATAAGAATGGGCAGCTACCATGAGATTTATGTAGAGTTTTTATATAAATGACAACTTTGCCCTTACATCCATTAAACAAAAATGAATAAATTATTATTTACAAAAATACTATTATTTTACCTCAAGTCCCAATGATTTTTGTAAAACTCTCTCATGCACATGACCAGGGGTGGACCCAAGGTATAAGGGCCTGGGGATTGAAGCCCCCACCCATATCCCTCCCTCATCTCCCAATCCTAAAAATTAATACATTTTTTCTTTACATTTGTCCTTCCCCCAATATTTATTTTACCCCCTCCCCATGAAGCATAATCATGTATTTTGAAACTTCCATCAACCCAACGGTGGGTCATGTATGGATTGGATAAATCATAACCGGTTATAAGTAAATGTGTTGATTTTCGTCATTATCAATTTGGATTTAATGAGATGAGCCCTGTATTGATACAAAAAATTATGTAGGGTTATTCTCTCCCACTAAGTGTAATTGTTAATGTTACATGATTTATAAAGAAAATTTGAGTACAAGCTTTTGAAATTATGCATATAAGGATAAAAGAAATGGACAAAATTGTCATTTTGCTATAAAAACCTATCGTAGTTGGGAGACTATTAATTTTTGG